>CM075352.1:61212500-62412500 GCA_037693485.1 Kitagawia praeruptora | reverse complement strand
TAACTTCCCACAATCAAGAGAATATATTCTTTGCAATATAGCAACAAAAGCATCACATATACATAAATATATTCCATGATATCATTATTATTCCGAAGATAAATAATTTTTAAAGTAGGGACAGAAGGATCTTGCCTCGGTTTCTGTATCCTGACAGTATGGCTGGTTCCTCCTCCGGAATTTCTATAAACACAAAAGGACCATCATTAGAATACCACATCTCTTACTCACTACCCTCTTGTATAACAAAACCCTTTACACTTCAACATATGTTTAACGTATTATTATTATCCCAAAGGCTCAAGAACTTAACCATTTATAAGCTCAATCGAAGTTTCAGGGGTTTTCACCATTTTCCCTAATGACCACACTTAACTGTAAAAATTCTCAGAAAATATGGATTTCGAATTTTAATGTAAGGTCAACTGTCAAGGGTCCTCTGACCACCCTACTACACTATCCCAAAATTTCGTGACTTATAAAGATGTCTAAGTATGGTAACTTTAGCCTCAAAGTTGATACAATTACGTTTTCTCGGTTATCGAACGTCTTTCACTAAAACTGACTTTTCTCCTAAACCGTTCATCAGATTTTAACGCACCTTATATCAAAACAATCTATGAACTAAGCTCTATCATTTCATGGTCAATTGTTAACCTAGGCAGTGAGGTACCGTATGAATACAGGGGTCACAAAACAGGGCAGTTTTCGTTCTAACGAAAATCGGACATTATAACGGCTATAATTTCATGCTTTCCAAAATCAAACTCCTCCAAAACCAATCATCAAACACAATAATCATCACCTACACCATGTGGTCTTCATTACCAGCCATGGTTACACTCCCAAACTCCTCCCAAAATCAACTCAAACCACTTACAAACACTTATAACATCATAAACATAACCTTTATACCACTTAATCACTAAACACAACAATATCTATCATAAACATAAAAGAGCAAGCATGATTATACCTTCTTGAAGCTTTGACAACACTTAACAATCCTTGGGATAGCCTTAAACAACCTTATAATAGCTTGAGTCAACTAAAGGAACCATAAAAACAAAGTTAGTTTCTTGAAGTTACTATTCACTACTATTCACCATCAACTTCCATGATTTTATTACCTTATCAAACGATCCTTGATTGCTATGAAACTTGGTGGATGTCTCTATATATCCTCAAGTAACCTCCATGATTTTTCCCTTGATTTTTAGTTGATTCTAGCTAGGGTTTTGAAATTGATTTTTTTCTTGATGAATAGTGACCTACGAATTTTGATGAAATGAAGAAGATGAGATTTGTTTTGTGTTGGTTAGCTCTTATCTTGCCTTAATCTTGATTATTCTAGAGTGTATTAGAAGCTTGGAAGATATTTTGTGGTTAAAGCCTTGCAAAAATACTAATTTGCCCCTTAAAACATGTGTTAATGGATGGTGATGTCACTTGGATGATCTAATCTCCTAATTTCTTAATTTTCTAAGTAAAATGCCAATCACATTGGTAAATAATAATGTGGTATGTATCCTTGTTATATTACTAATCTTGGTTGTTTGGTTTCCATACTCGTCTAATTGTGGTTCGTTTCGAATATATCTCACTATCCAGTGGTTTTGAAATCGTTTATAAAATCCAAATTCCCTTAGCATTCTCTTAACTTAAAAATCCCTTAGTTTAACTTAAATTCACTAATTCCTCAATATATAATCCCTTTAATATTTCTATGTTCCTTAATATCCAATAAATAGAAGTTCGTTCGAGCTCAAAATCCTCAAAATCTAAATTCAGGAATTTCTGAAATCCATCGTCATTTCGAGTCACTTATTTCCTTAGTATATCACTAATATGATTTCTGTTTATTCATTTTCCATTTCCAGTCTAGGGTACCTACATACCATTTCTCTAAATCCTCGAAATTTACTATTCATGTGACCACTGTAGCATTACTGAAGTTAGGGTTATTACATCCTTCCATCCTTAAAAGGATTCCGTCCCGGAATCACGTCAGAAATGTCCATAGATACCTTTTCATCTACACCTTATAACTTCTATACCACTTTCTCCATCACTTTTTCCTTCATAATATCTCTATCTTGTTTGCGCAAAATTACACCAACATAAACTTGCTTGTCATTCATCAACATCCCTCTTTTAGTTATGGGTATTGGCCACCACATTGGCCTCTCCTGAATGGTAGTGTATCTCACTTATGGTTTATCCTTATGTTGATCTCTATCATGACATAAAATATACATACTTCAATCTTATTATATCTTGTCTCTGTAAAATCTTCCAGAAATCCGGCTCGAATAAAATTCCTTGAAACAATTGTAAGAAAATACTTCCTATAATATATATTTCCTGTTCGTATCTAAACAAGTCTATGGTTTACCCCCAAAATATCATTACTCTCTTTTTCATAGAATTTCTAACCCCTAACAGATACTGATTTTCCTTATCTAGATTATCAACCTACCTATACCATTCATTGACCACATTGATCCCTAACCAAACATTTACACTAAAAATTTAAATACTAGTAAAATGTTCACCTGTATCTGTATCCGGCTTTCTCAATGCCTCTCCTAAAGTCATATTGTACACCCTGGCAGTAGGTCTATTTGAAGCAGTCATACTTTGTCCTGGTGCGGACGACTCACCGGAACGGCAATCTCTGGCAAAGTGTCCTAATTTCCCACACTGGTAACACTTCATGTCACTCCTATCGACTAATGGACACTTGTCTAGAAAATGCCCCTTTTGTCCACACTTAAAGCAAGTTATTCCTAACACTCTACACACTCCTGAATGCTTTTTACCACACGTGTTACAATCTGGCAATGGTGGTCGCGATTGATTAGACTGAAAGGTTCCTGTGGATCTACCACCTTGATTCACCGTCTCACTGTTAGTCTTATTATTCCCTGACTTTCCAAACTGGGGTTTTTGTCCTTTACCAAATTTATTAAAGTAGCTTCCCTCACTTGAACCTCCTTTTGGACCCTCAAATTTTCTTTTCTTGTTTTCTCGACCTAATTGGTTTTGTTCACTCTCGGCCTCAATAATAGATGCCTTCTGAACCACCGCAGCATACTCGGTTAACTCAAATGGTGCCACTTTCGTTCGTAGCCATGGTTTCAACCCTTGTTGGAACCTTTTTGCTCTTTGTTCCTCAGTACGCACAAATTCCGGAACAAACCTAGACAGTTCGGTAAATTTCGTTTCATACTCAGCCACTGTTAGATTTTCCTGCTTTAGCTCCAAAAATTTTATTTCCATCTGGTTCTCCAGATACCTAGGGGAATATTTGTCTAGAAACACCCTAGTGAAACGCTCCCAGGTTATCACTCCCGCTCCCTCGAGATTTTTCTTAGCTTCCCACCAATAATTTGCCTCTCCCTTTAGGAGATAGGCTGCAAAGACTGTCTTCTGATCTTCCTCTACCCTCATTATCTCAAAAGCCTTCTCCATCTCTTTCAGCCATGCCCTGGCTGCTACTGGGTTAGTGGTTCCCTCAAATTCTGGGGGTTTTAATGACTTAAAAGCACGAAAAGAGTTAGCTGCCTGGTTGGGAAGAACAGGTGGTTGTGGCGGATTCTGTGGATTAACTAAATTCTGCCTCAATAGTTCCATAAATTGGTTAAAAGGGTTACCACCCTGATTTCCCTGTTGACCAGTTGATTCATCTTCTTCTTCCTCATGATCTTGTTCATTATGAGCATTTTCACCCTGCCTATTATGACTTCCTTCCTCTCTCTCATTTTCCTTTGCATTCGCTCTATTATTACGCTTAGGCGGCATGATTCTGTATATAACAATATTCTTCATTAATCACCCAAATTTAAGGTACAACATACATCATTCCCATATACATCATTCTCATATACACAATTATATCACTAGTTAACTCATTTATATACCATAATATTCTCGAATCAACTTTAGTAATTAAGCGTATCACCTTTAGCACAATAACCTTTTCATTTAAGTCAATCACCTTATATACATCAATATCCTAGAATCTCAACATTTAATATCAAAATACAATAGAATTTAGACAAAATACACAAACTTCATTAATTATCCCCACTTCCTTTGTTTATCCTTATTCTAACTTTTCCCTCAAAATACACCTTACTCTCAATAGTAAATCTCAATTATACCTTAAAATTCCTAATATTCTTTTATCTCAATAATCCTCAAATATACCCATTTCTTCTCACGAAATTCCTTCCTCTTTTATATCAAAACGCTTCTAGCTCTAATTATCTCTTATTGAAATTTCCCTTGAAATCTCGAGTTTCCTCGTACAATCACGTATACTCTAAACCTTGCTTCCATTATCCCATCCATTACTGAAATCTTCTATACTCGAAATAATTTATAGAATTTAAGAAACTTTGAATTGAAACGAACCCAAAAACAAGCAAGTGTCCCACAACAATGTATAAGATTAAGAGTTTTAAATAGCTCTTATTCGAAACAAAAGAATATTTGGGAAATCAATATGATGAAAGAACCCGTACGTCACACAAGTGAGGGCGTCCCCCCCGACTTTCTATCACACAGACAGATCATCCTTGTGTATACATATAGGGTTGTTCCTCTTAGTTGGAGTAAGAAATATAGAGGGAAATTTAAATCAAGATGATAAATACCATCTTCCGAAAATAATCTTAGAGGAATATTTTGACTAAGATAGATAAAATACAATTTTGAAACACATTTCAAGGGTGCCAAAAAGTTTTGAAAAGATATCGGCCCTTTTTGAATAAGAGGTGATAGATCACCATGGAATTACTCACCAGTGGAGGAAAATTTGAAACTCAATAATTTAGCAGGGCTTTAGAAAATTTGAAAGTAGTTACCGTTAATAGCCTCTGCCCAATTGAAAATCCCAATAATGGAAGGTTTTCCTCAAATACTATTTATATCTTAGACTGCGTATTTTCCAAAATTTCTTAAATTTGACACTCACCATGTAGCCTCAACCTATCGTCTGCTATTCCCAATTATCTTCATTTACCTAGTCGTGACTTGGCTCGATACTCGCTGCCTTTAACCACAATAAAACACAACATTCTGATCGATATACTTACGTAATATTGATCGTCTTGGCCTAACACTGCTCCGGTATCAAGGACTTTAAACTATACTTTATAATTGTATATCCCAACATACCCTGCATACTCACGAGGTTATCTAACGTACACTTCCCGATACATCAAGTATTCACTTTCTCATATCAATCCCGTGTGTTACATAAACTTAACACTTTTGGCATAATAACCTTTATTAGCAATAATCTATAAAATTATAATTACGACTTAGAATAAACGCTTCGTTCGAAAAACCCCCCTCGAACTCGATGTGAGTTCACAATTTCATATCATAACTAATACATTTATTATTATCACTCTTGTTCCTGAGCATTATGACTTAGCTCTGATACCAAACTGTGACAGCCCCAAATCCGGGGTCATGAATCTGGGCCATCACGGACCAACTTCCATTCAAAATCAATATCTCTTGGGGTTTTTTTTTTTAATTAATACTTATGCGATTGACCCCACAGTAATACACACACACACCAGTCACATGCTCAGAGAACAACATTCACCATAATAAAAGTTTAGAGTTAAACAGTTATTACAATCCCAGAATCATACTTAAGTACATTGTTGAGTGATGCTTCTACAAGAAGCATTTCAACAACCAAATTTATTACAACCTTACACACTTACACACTTAATATACATAAGATCACTAAACCCCCTTGCGCTTGTCATCTACCTCGGGAACGGTCGCCAGTACTCGCTCAATAGGTCACCTTCCCCCTACCCTCTTGTGGGGTGTCGTACGGAGTATTGGCATTGGTCCTAGCTGTATATACATAAGTAGCAAGAGTGAGCTATAATAGCTCAGCAAGATATTATTATAAACTAGAATTTAAAAATGTAACCAAGTATACATGTATATACATATGTAAACGGAAATCAATTATAAACTTTAAGAAAGAATAAAACTCTTATTTAATAATACATCATCCACTTACTATTATAAGAAAGAAATCTAGAATAATACAGTATCAGTTTCTTTTCTTAAATAATATAACAATCAATATAATCTTTCAGTGTAATATTTCAAAATAAAATGAAAACTTGAATAAATCTCTCTCTATCATCTTCTCATTTCCTTCTTATGCAACAATTATATCAATTAATATAAAATCAGTTTCTCTTCATCTATAACAATAATTTCATCTTTCATATCATTTTCCCTTTTCAGTATACCAATCTGACTTTATCATTTATTCTTTATTCACATATTGTAGGGGTTTTCACTGTTGCCGAATACGTGAGGCACGATGATCAGTCGCCCTCCGTATCCGTCCCTTTTTACTACCGGTAGACGGAGGTAGGTCTGCCACCATCCCCCAGGAGGAAGGTCTACCACTACATCCTCCTTCGGCAACTCTTGGGCCGAAATGAAACATTAAGTGCTGGACTGTGCAACTTCCACACGGCCTCTTACGCTTACATTAAGTGCTGGACTGTGCAACTTCCACACGGCCTCTTACGCTTACATTAAGTGCTGGACTGTGCAACTTCCACACGGCCTCTTACGCTTACTGTTGTAAATTCCCCTTTTTATAAGATTATTATTCAATTTATCAACACCATTTCACATTTCCATTCCCGTATATCACTTCCATTCTCGCACATTATTTCTATAAAATATATGTATATAACATACACTAAAAAGAATGTTTATAATATAGCATTATAAACCATATAACCCTAGATAACAACTGATACCATTCTCTTTCATATCTCTTTTACCCTAGAGCATATTCGCTCCATTCGTAATCATCTCTATATTCATATTTCAGAAAACATATCCATCTCTCTTTAACTTCCCACAATCAAGAGAATATATTCTTTGCAATATAGCAACAAAAGCATCACATATACATAAATATATTCCATGATATCATTATTATTCCGAAGATAAATAATTTTTAAAGTAGGGACAGAAGGATCTTGCCTCGGTTTCTGTATCCTGACAGTATGGCTGGTTCCTCCTCCGGAATTTCTATAAACACAAAAGGACCATCATTAGAATACCACATCTCTTACTCACTACCCTCTTGTATAACAAAACCCTTTACACTTCAACATATGTTTAACGTATTATTATTATCCCAAAGGCTCAAGAACTTAACCATTTATAAGCTCAATCGAAGTTTCAGGGGTTTTCACCATTTTCCCTAATGACCACACTTAACTGTAAAAATTCTCAGAAAATATGGATTTCGAATTTTAATGTAAGGTCAACTGTCAAGGGTCCTCTGACCACCCTACTACACTATCCCAAAATTTCGTGACTTATAAAGATGTCTAAGTATGGTAACTTTAGCCTCAAAGTTGATACAATTACGTTTTCTCGGTTATCGAACGTCTTTCACTAAAACTGACTTTTCTCCTAAACCGTTCATCAGATTTTAACGCACCTTATATCAAAACAATCTATGAACTAAGCTCTATCATTTCATGGTCAATTGTTAACCTAGGCAGTGAGGTACCGTATGAATACAGGGGTCACAAAACAGGGCAGTTTTCGTTCTAACGAAAATCGGACATTATAACGGCTATAATTTCATGCTTTCCAAAATCAAACTCCTCCAAAACCAATCATCAAACACAATAATCATCACCTACACCATGTGGTCTTCATTACCAGCCATGGTTACACTCCCAAACTCCTCCCAAAATCAACTCAAACCACTTACAAACACTTATAACATCATAAACATAACCTTTATACCACTTAATCACTAAACACAACAATATCTATCATAAACATAAAAGAGCAAGCATGATTATACCTTCTTGAAGCTTTGACAACACTTAACAATCCTTGGGATAGCCTTAAACAACCTTATAATAGCTTGAGTCAACTAAAGGAACCATAAAAACAAAGTTAGTTTCTTGAAGTTACTATTCACTACTATTCACCATCAACTTCCATGATTTTATTACCTTATCAAACGATCCTTGATTGCTATGAAACTTGGTGGATGTCTCTATATATCCTCAAGTAACCTCCATGATTTTTCCCTTGATTTTTAGTTGATTCTAGCTAGGGTTTTGAAATTGATTTTTTTCTTGATGAATAGTGACCTACGAATTTTGATGAAATGAAGAAGATGAGATTTGTTTTGTGTTGGTTAGCTCTTATCTTGCCTTAATCTTGATTATTCTAGAGTGTATTAGAAGCTTGGAAGATATTTTGTGGTTAAAGCCTTGCAAAAATACTAATTTGCCCCTTAAAACATGTGTTAATGGATGGTGATGTCACTTGGATGATCTAATCTCCTAATTTCTTAATTTTCTAAGTAAAATGCCAATCACATTGGTAAATAATAATGTGGTATGTATCCTTGTTATATTACTAATCTTGGTTGTTTGGTTTCCATACTCGTCTAATTGTGGTTCGTTTCGAATATATCTCACTATCCAGTGGTTTTGAAATCGTTTATAAAATCCAAATTCCCTTAGCATTCTCTTAACTTAAAAATCCCTTAGTTTAACTTAAATTCACTAATTCCTCAATATATAATCCCTTTAATATTTCTATGTTCCTTAATATCCAATAAATAGAAGTTCGTTCGAGCTCAAAATCCTCAAAATCTAAATTCAGGAATTTCTGAAATCCATCGTCATTTCGAGTCACTTATTTCCTTAGTATATCACTAATATGATTTCTGTTTATTCATTTTCCATTTCCAGTCTAGGGTACCTACATACCATTTCTCTAAATCCTCGAAATTTACTATTCATGTGACCACTGTAGCATTACTGAAGTTAGGGTTATTACAGAATAGACAGTCTTTCCCTTTATCTTCTTGTTTGCTTTTCTTTTGATTCTTACTGTCTTGGATGTTTTGACAGTAGAATCAATGACAGCATCTTTGATAGGGCTTCTGATTGTGTCTTCTTTGACAACATCTTTCATGACAGTGTCTTTATCTTCCATGTCAGCATTTTTTACAGTAACTTCATTTTTCTTGACAGCATCTTTGTTGACAGTATCTTTTTCAGAATACATACTATCAATTTCCATTTCTGCTTGGTTAATTTTTAATGCTTCAAGTATCTCCTCTTCTTTCTCCTTTTCTTTATTTTTCTTGCTTGTTCCAGGAGCTTCTGAGGTTTCATTTGGCTCAGCTTCTTTAGCTTGGGATTGCTCTTTTGAAGAGTTTCCCTTTTCTGACTCTTTAGCTCCTCCAGTTTTACCTCCATCTTCATTATCATCACCATCTTTATCCACGGTGTCATCAAAGGAGCATTTTCCACCTTGAGCATTTCTGCTTTCATTTGCTTTGGCAATGAGCTTCTTAATTTTGACACTGTATTCCATATCTCTCTTTGCCATTATCTTGTGGATATCTTTAACTGCTTGAATCCTTTCCTTGGTGATGGGTGCTTTCAGCAACAACTTAAGTACATCCATGATGATTTTACTTGATAGAGATGTTTTGCCTTCAAGAGTTAAGAACCCAAGTCCTTTAGTTCCTTTGGCTGTTGTCTGTTTAAAGCTTACACCATATGGCTGAAGACATACTTCTGGAAGTTTGCTGTTAACCATTGTACTCAGTTGCATATAGAGACTTTCATAAAAAATGGTAGATTTTTTCTTAACAAGAATCCCAAGGATATATTGCATTCTGGCAGAGAAAGTTTCTAGCAGTTGAGTTGTTATGAATATTGAATGTCCACTCTTCAGGTACACTTTAACTGCCCACCTCTTCTCTGAGCTAATCTTCACAGAAAGATTTACAATCTTTTCTTTCAAAGCTTCTGCCAACTTAGCAGGTTTTCCTTTAGATTCTGTGATTACTTCATTCACCAGATTGTTGAATTCCTCATCCTTATTATTCAAGGTGCTCTCCATATGACTTACCGTTATAGAATCAGCTTCTTCTTGAGAATATGTGCTTCCATCAGTCCAGGTAACCAACTCTGAAGAAGTGATATATTCAGGCAGCTTGCCCTTGCCTTTACCCATCCTGTTAGACTCTTCCTTTTCTCTCCAAAGCCTCTCCAAAGTTGATTCTTTCTTTTCAGGAACTGGTTCACTAATTTTGATGGAAGATGCTTTATTTCTTTGTATCATTTTCAATACTTCCTCAGATACTAGCATTTTCTCCCCATCTACTTCAGTTTCAATCAGTTCATCAGTTCTAGAGGCTTTAACAATATCTTTTTGCTCCCCCTTACTCCTTTGCTCCCCCTGTCTTTCAGCTTCCCCTTGTAACTCCATTTTCCTTTCTGGTTGCTCAGCCTTTTTCTGATCTATTACTTTCTCCCCCTTAGTTAAGTTGGCAGCTTGAATGAAGGAAGAAAGTGACAGCAGGGTGGCTTGAATTTCAGCAAAACCAGTCTTCACAGAAGATGACAGAGTGTCCAGCTTGCTCTCCATTTTAGCACATCTATCTTCAATAGCTTGGAGCCTGTCATTTGTGGATGCAGAAGGACCACCAAACCTAAGCCTCTTTGGAGGTTGAGGATAAGTCTGGGGTATGGAGGTTGTTGGGGTTCTCACACTCTCATTGTTTTTATAGATGATCTCATCATCTCTCACAGAAATTTCCTCAAGGCCTAATGCCTTTTGTGGACTGGCTCCCTCAAGTTCACTCTGGACATGCTCAAGTCCCTCTCCTTTTGCCAGCTCATTTGGCTGCCTCTCATTTTTATCCTCACTTCTCTGTTCTTTTATCTCTCTTTTATTTTTCACTCCCTCACTCATCCTAGATGCATCAGTATGAGCAGTACTAACATGCAAAAGAGAAGATTTTACCTTGAAAGCCTTGGAAAGTGGCAAGTCATCATCAGAGATATCTTCAACTAATCCTTCTTGTAGTTGTGGTTGAACTGTGATGACAGCATCTTTAGGAAGACCTTTGACAGTATCTTTTGTCAGAATGGTACTGTCACTTGATTGATTGACAGCACCTTCTGGTTTGTCATTGACAGCATCTTTGGCTGTGACAACAACTTCCCTAGGGTAAGATGCTTTGAGGGAATCGATCAAGATGCTGGCTGTTTCAATTTCTGGCAAGTTTGCATCTTGATCTAATCCAGTGTTTGATGGAGTGATATCCATTTCACTTTGAGAAATGGGTTCTTGTGGACCACTAGATGGGGGCTCATCCATGATTTGAGATGGATGTTCAAAACCTGAGGGGTTGGTACTGTCCCCCTCTCTAGGTTGTTCAGAAGAAACAACAGATGTAGGAATGAAAGAAGAAGTTTGAATTTCAGATTGATTAATTGGCTGTTCCACAGAAGAAGATTGTGGAACATTAACAGTATGAATGAATTCCTCACTGTGCTCTATCTCTATGTGTGTATCTTCAAATACAGGTTCCTCAAGAGTGAGTTCTTGAGTTTGTGCAGACTCTTTACAAGGTGCCTTGAGAGACAGGCCAATTTCAATAGATGCCTCTTGTTGAGAAGAAGCACCTAGAGATGAGTTTATTTCTCTATCATCCTCTACAGTCTTTTGGGAAACTGTAGAGTGGCTGACAGTAACCTTGGCCCTTCTAGCTCTCTTCTTCTTAGGCTCAGAAGGGGCTACTGTGGGTTCTATTCCACTACCATCCTTATTTGCTGCACTAGGTGCAGTAACTCCCTCTTGACTCACCACATTGTCACCAGTTTCACTCTCTAGGGATCTTTTCTTGGATTCCTGTTTGGTAATTTTAAGGGCTTTTGGTAGTCTAGAGTCCCTAGGTGGAGTGTATGGTGTAGAATGTGGGTTAACTGAATTTGGGTCTAATTCAGCTTCATTCTCAATTGTGAAAATAGTGTAACCTGTTGGTAATGGAAAACCAAGGTTGGGCACTTGATTAACCATGTGTTGTGTGAAACATAGTGGAATATGTGCATTCAAATTTTGTGTGTTAAGAGACGTGTGTGTGTTTTTCTTTAAAACAGGACATTCGTCAAAATTAGAAGTATCTACAACATTTCCACAAATATTATTAATACACATAGTTAAAAAGCGAGGATATATGGATACCTTTTTGCCTATGGCGCTTTTCAACTGTGCCATAATCAACTTTCCAACGTTCACCTTGTATCCATGGACTACAGAATGAGTGAGTTTCTTGATATATGATGGTATTCCATTCCAGCCTGTAGACTTGGTAGAGAACACCTTCACTATAACATCAAAGATCATGCTCCACTCCTTTCTCAGATATTTCCTGTCCATTTCTCCCATTTGATACCATTTATCAGAGGTTTCTTCAAGTTTAGAGCCTAAATATCCAATCTTCAGAAAGAACCTCTTTAGAGTATCATCAGTTGCTAGTTCCTTAAAGCTTTCTTCATTGGCCAACACAATACCCAAAGCCTCATTGATATTCTTTACTGAAAGAGAATGGTTTGCATCATCTATATTGAACTTAATTGTTTCATTCTCTCCAGTTCCTTGAGCACTTGCAGATTTCCAGAATTTTTCAATTCTAACAATATCAATTTTGGGGGATGAGGTTATTGCATGACCTAGGTAGGATTTATTTAAGAAGGAAATAAGTCCTTTGAAGTTTTCACCAGCATCACTAGGAGAGTAGATACCAGCAAAGTTGGTTTGAGCAACATTTTGTTTAGGTGCCATTGTTGAATGCTTTGAAAAATGAGAGAGAAAATGCGGTTTTTGGATGCAGAAGGTTGAAAGGTTTTTGCAAATGAAAGTGATAGTAGATTAAACGGTAGATTCAGTTTATAAGATGAATCGATTTAACCTGTCTTAATTGAACGTGTGATAATGATTTTACCCATTAACTTCACTTGCTATATTACGTGGCAGTTGCTATTAGATCGTGGATTGGTGGATTAAAAATAGATATATATATATATACACATTAATGTATATATATCTCTCCACTATCTTTGACAGCAACTTCCCGTGACAGCAACTTTCATTGACAGTAACCTGTGCGCTTTTCTTTCTTTCTACTATTTTTGACAGCAATTTCTTGTGACAGCAACTTTTATTGACAGTAACCTGTGCGCTAACAACATTTCTGTCAATCAGTTTAATGAGTGACAGTAAGTTTATCTGACAGTAAACTAGGTGCAAAATCATGCTGTCACTGTTCACACATAACTTAAGTTAAGGACACTTGATTTCTTAAAACCGTATTAAGACAGACATGTAAAACTATTTTAGCATAGTCATAGCAAGCATGATATCTAAAAATCCTTTTAGCATAGTCATAGCAAACATGATATCTAAAAATCCTTTTAGCATAGTCATAGCAAACATGATATCTAAAAATCCTTTTAGCATAGTCATAGCAAACATGATATCTAAAAATCCTTTTAGCATAGTCATAGCAAACATGATATCTAAAAATCCTTTTAGCATAGTCATAGCAAACATGCTGTCTGAACAAGTAGTACATAGTACCTTTACTTCTCATGACAGTACCTTCTAGTGACAGTACTTTTTATTACAGTACCTTGAAAGTTTCTGTCATGAGCTGCGACTGAGAATTGACAAACCAGTTAGATATTCATACCTGATTTAGCATTCCCAATTCACTCACCAACCTGGTAAATGTTGCTTCATCCAGTGGCTTGGTGAATATATCTGCAAGTTGCTTATCTGTTGGAACATAAACCAATTTTACATCTCCTTTTTCAACATGCTCCCTGATGAAATGATGTCTTATATCAATATGTTTTGTTCTGGAGTGTTGAACTGGATTGTCTGATATGGCTATGACACTAGTGTTGTCACAGTAGATAGGAATATTTGACAGTTCTAGTCCATAATCCATTAACTAATTTTTCATCCAAAGTATTTGAGCACAGCAACTTCCAGCTGCAATATATTCAGCTTCTGCAGTTGATGTAGAAACTGAGTGTTGCTTCTTACTGAACCATGACACCAATCTCCCCCCAAGAAATTGACAGCTTCCTGTAGTACTTTTTCTGTCAATCTTGCAGCCAGCATAGTCTGAATCAGAATATCCAATTAGGTCAAATCCAGTTTCCCTAGGATACCAAAGACCTAGATTTGGGGTGCCTTTGAGATACCTAAAGATTCTTTTAATTGCAACTAAGTGTGATTCTTTTGGATCAGCCTGAAACCTTGCACAAAGACATGTAGCAAACATTATGTCTGGCCTGCTTGCTGTTAAGTAAAGCAATGATCCAACCATGCCTCTGTAGGTACTAGAATCCACTTTCTTGCCTTTAGGATCTAACTCTAATTTGGTGGCTGTTGAGATAGGTGTCTTGGCAGGTGATGAATCTTCTAAGTTAAACTTCTTGAGAAGTTCTTTGACATACTTAGATTGACAGATGAAGATTCCATCCTTCTTCTGATAGATTTGAAGACCAAGAAAGAATGCTAATTCTCCCATCATGCTCATTTCATACTTGTTTCTCATTAGAGATGAGAACTTTTCACACAATTTTTCGTTTGTTGAACCAAAAATTATGTCATCAACATATATCTGCACAAGGATGATGTCTTTGCCATGGTATTTATAGAATAAAGTTTTATCCACCATACCTCTTACAAATTGATTTTCCAGGAGAAAAGTGGATAGTGTGTCATACCAGGCTCTTGGTGCTTGCTTTAAGCCATATAGAGCCTTGAACAGCTTGTAGACAAAATTATGCAGTTTGTCATTCTCAAATCCAGGAGGCTGTTCAACATACACTTCTTCTTCTAATTCTCCATTTAGAAAGGCACTTTTGACATCCATTTGAAATACCTTGAATTTGCAGTGTGCAGCAAAGGCTAAGAAAATTCTTATGGCTTCAAGTCTGGCAACAGGTGCAATTGTTTCATCATAATCTATCCCTTCCTGTTGACAGTAACCTTTGGCCACTAGCCTAGCTTTATTTCTTGTCACATTTCCACTTTCATCTATCTTGTTTCTGAAGACCCATTTTGTCTCAATGACTGATTTTCCTTTTGGCCTTGGAACCAGCTTCCAAACATTGTTTCTTTCAAATTGATTAAGCTCTTCCTGCATAGCCATCACCCAATCAGAATCCAACAATGCTTCTTCAACTATTTTTGGTTCCATTTGAGATAAGAAACATGAAAACATGCTTTCAGCAGAGATATTCCTCCTTGTCCTTACACCAGTAGTGGGATCTCCAATAATTAGATTACTGGTATGATCTCTGTACCACTTTGTTGATTGAGGCAAGCTACTTGATTGATGAGATTGTCTTTCATCAATATGAGGATTTGATTCTCCAGCATTTTCATTGTTCTGCTCATTTAGCTCAAATTCTCCAGTCTCACAGTCTTGTTGATTGATGCCTGAAATTGTCTGTGATTGGGCTGAGGTTTGATTTAGATTATGAGTATTGACAGATTCTTTCTCATATCCCATTGATTGAGTGAGACTAGGTTCTTCATCAACATATTCTTCTATTTCCAAGTATCCTTGATTCTCAAATCTGAAGGGTTGCATTTGACCATCCTCATGTAACCCTGGAAACTTGGTTTCATCAAACGTGACATTGACACTTTCTTCAATTGTCTTGTGCTCCATGATATAGACTCTGTAGGCAGTCCTTTCTATCCCATATCCCATGAAAATGCCTTCATATGCTTTAGTATCAAACTTGCCTTTTCTTTCATGGTTGTCTTTCATCAAAAAGCACTTGCTTCCAAAAATATGAAAGTACTTGACAGTAGGTTTCTTTCCTGTCAAAAGATAGTAAGGAGTATTGCCATGAGCCTTGTTGATTAGTGTCCTGTTCTGTGTGTAACAAGCAGTGTTGATGGCTTCTGCCCAGAAATATGTTGGTAATTTAGCATTGCTTAACATAGTCCTTGCAGCTTCAATAAGTGTCCTATTTTTCCTTTCTACAACTCCATTTTGCTGTGGAGTTCTTGCAGCAGAGAATTGTTGAACAATCCCTTGATCTTTGCAGAAGTTTCCAAGTGTAGCATTTCTGAACTCAGTTCCATTGTCACTTCTTAGAAATTGAACTTTTGCTTCAGGGGTCCTGTCAAGTACCATTATGTGATCAATGATTTCTTGAGCAGCTTCATCTTTTGATTCTAAAAATTTCACCCAAGTGTACCTAGAATAGTCATCTATCATGACCAGTGCATATCTTTTTCTGGATAGTGATTGAACATTCACTGGTCCAAAAAGATCCATGTGAATCAACTTGAGTGCTTCAGTGTTAGTGTTGACTTGCTTTGATTTATGCATTGCTTTCCTTAGTTTTCCCATTTGACAATCTTCACACAATCCTTCTTGACAGAATTCCTGTTGAGGTAGTCCTCTCACCAATTCCTTCTTCATTAGCATGTTCATTGTTTTGAAGTTGAGATGGGAAAGTTTCTTGTGCCAAAGCATGCTATCTCCAACACTTGCTTTGCTATAGAAGCAAAATATTCTTTCCTCATTTGTTGAGTTTAAGTCTACAACAAATAGGCTTCCTTTCTTTACTCCTTTCAGAGATAGGCTTCTATCCTTCTTGTGGTGGATTGTGCATTCCATCATGCCAAAGTTAACTTTGAATCCTTTGTCAGTGAATTGACTGACACTGAGCAGATTATGCTTCAAACCTTCCACAAGAGAGATTTCTTCAATGACAACATTTCCAGCTTTTAAGCAGCCATATCCCACAGTGTAACCTTTGCTGTTGTCTCCAAAGGTTATTGTTGGGCCAGCCTTCTCAACATATTGTGATAGCAGGGATATATCACCAGTCATGTGTTTGGAACATCCACTGTCGATTATCCACATGACCTGTTTACCTTTCTTTCCCTGCAAGACAGAAAGAGTTTAATTTGCATTTGGTACCCAAGTCTTGTTGGGTCCTGCATACTCAGTATCATCAGAAACTTTATCAATATTTGAAACAATATTATCAGAAGATGGTTCTTTGACTTCTTTTATTACCCACTTAGTTTTAGACAATGACTTAGACTTTTTCTTAGTGAGAGCAGTCTCCTCACTTTCTTTAGTAGTTTCAGAAGTCTTTGCAGATTGCATATAAGAACATAATTTATTAGATGAAATTTGAAAATTAAAACATGTACTCATAGCAGTAATTTTGCATGGCATACAGTCTATGTTATTACAAACTACCAATTTTCTTTGCATAATGGGGGTTCTGTGTAACTTCCCTTTCAACTCTGTTGCATTAGATATGCTACTAGTTGATTTCTTACAAACATGAGTTAAATGATGTGAGGAGCCACAATTATTGCAAAGTTTCCTGGGTGCCTACTTAACATACGCATAATTATTCTTTTTATCAATGCCTAGCTTCCCATTTCTGTTTTTGGACTTAGAGACAACTGTCTTGTCAATCTGTTCAGAAGGTACTGTCGAGCTATTTTTTACAGCACCTTTTGTACTTGCTGTCTTGACAGTAGGTTTGAAAGTTACTGTCTTGGTTGACTTCTTGACAGTATCTTTTGAACACTTGGTTGGGCTGTTTGATACGATTTCTGTCATAGTCATTTTGACAGAATCTTTTTCTTTCTTAGATACACTGTCAGCCCTCTCATCTTCATCACAGAGTTCTTGATTAATAATTAGGGAATTTTCATTAACCTCAAACTCTGTACTTTTGAAAATTGGATTGCTCACATTTTTTAGGATGTGAGGTCTTACAGTATTGTTATCATCATTGTTCTGTATAACAGCCTCTTTACCAGGTCTCCTACTATAATCATAGCATATGCCTATCTTCTTACTTTCAGTATGTTTCTCATGATACTCTTGAACTATTTTAGAGGAATTTCTAAATGCCTTTAGCTTAAATTCATTTTCAGAAATTTCTTTTCTTAGATATTCCTCTATCTCTTTAGCACAGATTAAATCATTTTTTAATCTTTCGTTTTCCCGAGCTAAAGAATCAATAGAACTGGTCTTAAGCAACAACACATCATTGTTGGATCTGAGTACTTCATTTTCTTTAGTTAATCTAGCAATTTCTTCATTTGCAGCAGATAAACTAGTATGAATATTAAACATTTCAGTACTCATTTCCTCAATGGTTTGCTTATAGTCATTTAAAGACATATCTAGTAATACTAAAGATGGTACCTGACTTGTCGAGGTTGATGCTTCTTCATCCTCTCTAGCCATCAAGGCTAGATTCACAAATTCCTCTTCTTCTTCATTATCAGATTCATCCCAGCATTTTCCTTCAGCCACATAGGCTTTTCCTTGTCCTTTCTTAAATTGACTTCCAGTTCCTCTCTCCATTCTTTGTATTTGTTTTGGTCTTTTGCATTCAGTAGCAAAGTGACCAAGTTCATTGCAATTGTAGCATCTAAACTTTGATCTATCTACCATTCCTGTTTTGTATCCTCCCTTGGTGCCAGTAGCAGGTTTTGATGAGCTTCCTTGGTTATATTTTGGAAATTGACCTTGAGGCTTATATGGCTTGTTCCTCCTGAACCTTATATTTTTGAATTTTCTTGCCATAAAAGCCATGGTTGGATTATCCATTTTCTCCATTTCTTCTAGAGTGAAGAATTCTTCATCTTCAACATCTTCTAGTTGAAGGACAACCTTTTCTTCATCATCAATCACCTCTTCAATTTTCACAGATGAGAATTGAGGTTGTTGATCATTTTGAATTTGCTCACTTGCTTGAAAATATGATGGTCCTTGAGCAACTAGAGCACCAGCCATGTTTGCCATCAATCCTTTGGTTCCACTTTGTATGGCTTTCTTTTGATAATATTCAAGTTCATAAGATTTTAGAACTCCATACAAAGTTTCAAGAGAAACAGAGTTTAAATCTCTTCCTTCTCTTATGGTTGTTACTCTATGCTCAAGGTGTTCTGGAAGAGTTAGCAGAAACTTGATATTGACTTCCTTCTTTTCATAAAACTTTCCATGAATCTGGAGCTCAGCTATCAGTTTGCTAAATCTTTCAAACATGTGAGTTAACTCTTCTCCATGCTTACCCATAAACGCTTCATATTGTGACACCAGTATTTGTTTTTGATTTTATCTGACCTCTTCACTTCCTTCACATAATAGTTCTATCTTTTTCCACATATCCCTGGCAGAGTTGCATGCAATTATATTTCCACTCATAGCTTTGTCCAGGGTAAGTGCATCTAGTAGAATGAGTTGCAGATGATCATCCAGTGCTACCTTTTCTTTTTCTGAGTCATTATACTCAGAAGGCTTCTTAGCAACCCAATGAGCTGGGATTACAACATCATTAACTGTAGCAGATGGAATTTCCTTTTGAGGAACGAAGGGGCCATTTTCCAGAATACCTAGGAATAATGGATTCTGAGCTTTGATAAATAACATAATCTTCTTTTTCCATATGTTGTAGTTTTCTTTATCAAAAGATGGAATCTTGATATTACTTGACCTTTGAATACTTGCCATTTGGATCTCAGATATGTGTATTAATTTGATTGCTCTGATACCAGTTGTTGGTCCCGGAATGTATTGCAGAAGGGGGGTTGAATGCAATACTAATAAATTTCAAAAACTATTTCAACAACTTAAATAGAGTTTGTAATTTACTAGTAGAAGAAATGCAATCACAAGTAATATTTAACAAGATGTTTCACAAAATAATTGTTTTATTTATTTTGCGAAGTTTTGCTACAACCTTGAGAAAAATAATTCTCAAGCTTCAAATACTCAAGAGATTACAGTTGTTGAGTGATATTTTGTTGTATAAATAGAGTGCTCTATTTATAGTGTGATAGTCTACTGTACTACCACTATCAGCATGGGTTGTTGAGTTGCTGTTATATTCCTTTTGCAGCTCATTCCATGATTTATTCCCATGTGATCATCACAAAGTAACTTTAAGATACTTTCCACATTTGAGCCACCCAGATCTAGCCATATTCAATTTTATCTGCTCTAGACTTTATAGGTTGCTCCATGTGATCTCTCGAGCTTCAGTTATAGACTTTCCAAACTTGCTGTAAAGGTTGAATGTTATAGCATGCCTGCTTCTTTTGAACATGTACTCTGTCGCTTAATTTGACTTAGAAAATTCCTAAATCAAGTTGATTCTATATGACCGTATGTTTGCCACAAAGTTTGCTGTCAATGAATTATGCTTTGGTTGACAGTATGAATTTCCCGCAGAGATTACTGTCAAGGATTGTGCTTTGGTTGATAGTATGAATTCCCGCAGAGATTGCTGTCAAGAATTGTGCTTTGATTGACAACATGTATTTCCCGCAGAGATTGCTGTCAAGAATTCCAAACTTACTGTCGCAAACTATATATCAAAGTTGCTGTCATCAGAATCTCCGCCAATGTTGTTGTCAAGTTAAAACTTACTGTCGACTCAATTAAACTTGCTGTCGAGCTTTGCAACTTGTTGTTTCCTTGTAATCTTACTGTCAATACTTGACAGTAACTTTTATTCCTGCTGTCGAACTTCTGTATTTCTTGAGGCTTGAACATGATTGAACTTCTTTCAAGAATTACAATTATTACATGACAGTATTTATTTGATTACAGAAATACATTTCAGGCTATGACAGTATGTTCTACTTAGTAAAACTAAGTATACCAATAAAACTAGTTAAGTTGTCTAACCTATCACCCATAAATCCCAACAGTTCTGTTACTGAATCTCTTGGAATTAATGTTGCTGATGTCAAAAAGGGGGAGATAAAGACAATTCAAAGACAACAACAACAGACTGGGGATAAAAGAGGAACTGGTGGAGATAAAGATTGTGACAGAGGTGAATCTCATCATAGAAGTGGTAAAGGAAAAGAAGCATCAAATAGTTGAATTCTTTCATCTAAGTACTGGATACTATGTCTATATCTGAAAGAGGAGGTACTTAACTTCATGATTTTTGAATTCATAAATTCTATTCTGATTGTATTGTTTTATGTTTTGACATCAACAACTCAGATTTATGCTTCAGATTTTAAAGCATAAATAGGGGAGATTGTTAGGAATAATTCATGAGTTGTGATGTTAAGAATAGAATTTTGCTTATACTTCTTGTATATCCTGATTTATAAAGGATTTAGCACTTTGTATAGGAAATATGTGTTAGACAGTTATCTGTAAAGTTTAGTCAGGAATGAACAGTGCATCAAGTACTACATGTCAGGAACTGAGGTTGAATCCTGATATGTCAAGTTAACTACTGATCAAGTACTGATGAGATGGTCAGATCCTGATGCAAGATGGAATCCTGATATCATTCGTGTTACTGATGATGTCATTATGGATGCTACAAGAACTGGCAAGTGCTATAAAATAGGATCTTTGTTTGAGGAACAAGCAAGAAGATTTTATGAAGGAAAGAATTTTCTATTGATGGAAACTATCAACTGGACGGCAGAACATTGTCATGTATAGATTATCTTTCTGTGATTAGTTGATAGGAAGCATTATAAATACTCTCTCTATGTCATTGTAAAAAGAGTTCGTTTTTTTGAGGTTTGTAATCGTAAGTATACGAGAGTACAAACAGAGAGAAATTTATATTGTCAGCAGCTGCTAAAGGTATTTGTACACCTTTGGTAGAGTTTGTATTTGATTTATTTAATACAAACAGAGTTTGATTCATTCGTTTATTCTTGTTCATATAACCAAGCAAAAATCAGACACGATTATATAACTTGTATTCAACCCCCCCTTCTACAAGTTATTCGAGTTAACAAATAGAAACCACCCTTAGAATATAAACTAAAAACCAACACTAAATATATTATATTTCATCTATTCTAAGGGCCCCGCTAGGGGCACTTTTACAAAAAATGTCATAAATTAACTCACCAACGTATATAAAAAAATTATTGTTCACACGATGACGTCATAGCCACGTCATCAGCATGAACAATAATTTTTTTTTTGCTAAATAGAGGGTAGATTATTATATGTTTTTTTGTATTGGGGTACCCCTAATTTGGTCATTAGATTAGCTTGAAATATTGGATTAGGGTTTAGTTTCTAGTTTCTATTTTAATTTAGTTTCTATTTGAGTAGGACCCTATATATATATACCCAATTACGTTACACTTGGAAAATAAATATAACTGGGCATAATAACGCACACTCCTACTATTGAAACTGAAGAACACATACTCCACTCCCACAATCTATATATATATATATATATATATATATATATGCTAGTGATCAAATAGAAACCACTTTTAAAATAAAAACTAGAAACCTCTATTAACCTTAGGATCTAATTAAATCTAATGGTCCCATTTAAACATTCACATCCAATTTAAATACACACAAACCCAACTTATCCCAACTTATCCACACCCACTGCTACTGCCATCATCTTCTCCGACCTTCGATCATCTTCTTCGGTGAGCTCTAAATTTCCGGCGAGCTATAAATTTGCAGATCTGGCTCCTCCTTTTCCTTTCCAACCTCTGGCCCCGCAGGGGCACCATGTTCATCGTCTTCTTCTACATTCCGAGCCTCGATGATATTCTGTTCGTCGTTTCCTTTCGTCATCATCGTCGTGGCTATTTTTTTCATTTCTATTCGTCGTTTCTGTTCGTCTCCGATGATGATTTAACAGATATGAGTTTATGTGTATGTGTATGTGTATGTATTTTAAAGTTTAGATCTTCTATTGAACTAGTATAATGTAAGTGATTTTCATCGTATAAATTAGTGATTTATGTAATAAAAACGGTTGATTCCTCTAATATGATTTAGTGATTTCTTAGTATACAGTTGTTATATGTATATATGAATGTAAAATTCACTAGTACAAAACTGATCTTTTACATCGCCTATTATACGTCGATTCTACCTAAAGGCGACGTATATTCAACCTTTATACGTCGGTTCTACCTAAAGGCGACGTATATTTACGTTTCTAAGTACCATTATACGTCGGTTCCGTCTAAAGGCGACGTATAAGATATACTTTTTACGTCGGTTTTATATAAGGCGACGTATAAGATATATCTTTTACGTCGGCTATATATAGGGCGACGTATAAGATGTATCTTTTACGTCGGCTTCATATAAGGTGACGTATAAGATGTATCTTTTACATCGACTTTATATAAGGCGACGTATAAAAATTCATTTTTTACGTCTCTATATATATAAACGACGTATAAAGGATTTAATTTAATTACAAACATAGTCTTTGAGTTGTCCAAAATTATTACACTCTCTGCTCTTCCCCGATTAAACTCTATTCTTCCCCGATTCAAACACCACCGGCTGTTACTCCTCAATGCCCAATCTCTCTTTATATCTCTCTCTGTAACCAATTCAAAACCTCACCTATACATACAATTCCCCTGTATCTGTATTTGTCATTTTTTTCTCTCTTTCTCTTCTCCCTAGGGTTTCTCAAACACATTAATCACTTCAATCGATTCAAAATTGCTATCAAATTGGAGCCAATCAGTCAATCTTTGACCTAAATTGTAGTTTAATTTGATAAAATCGTAGAGAATCTCATGGAAGGAGACGGCGATGATGTTAGTGTACAAGAACTCTTCTCCAATATTTCTAATTACAAAGAGCAGCTTCAACAGGTATTCTCCTCCTATTCTATTCTATACATACATATATGTTTTAAAGATTCAATTTTTAATTTATTTTTCAATTTTTCCGTGTTTTCGTAATGTTGTTATTATCGTGTGTGTATGATTGGGAATTAGGTGATTAATGAATTAATGAAATAGTATTAACAATACTGATTTGTTATGGCATAAAACTTGATTTGAAAGTATTTTCAGAGAGTGTAATACTTCGCTTTTATTTTTGGGCCAGATTCCGGGGGTGTTCATGTTCCATGATCCGATAACATAATTTATGTAAATACGTGTGTGATGCATCGAGTCTGTTTATTAATTTTGGTTTATATGAATTTACAGGGAGTTCCAATCCATGGTGTTGCAGCTGGTGTTGGAGCAATACAAGGAGTTGTATTTGAGATTATTATCACATTTGCTTTGGTTTGCACTGTTTATGCCACTGCAGCTGACCCAAAGAAGGGTTCACTAGGCACCATTGCACCTATTGCTATTGGTTTCAATTCTCAGGTAGGGTTCTTGCACTACTAGCATACTGCAGAGAAATAATTAACTCTTTCCTTGGTGCATTACTAATTTAAAATGTCCCACATACTTTTTGCAGTTATTTGGAGTGTGGTACCCTTTTCATCTATCCTAAATGTTCTTCCTTGCGTGAGTGTCAGCTCTTCATAGAGTCCAATATGCAGTGGTGAAGCTATGGCCTGAAAAATAGGGACATTCGTAGATTTTTAGCCTTGCACTCTATTCATATAAAAGTTCAGCTCCTTGCTACATTGGCACTTTAGCGGAACAATGGCACTTAAGCCTCTCGTTAGAGTATTATGTGCTTGGGTTTGATTGCTAAAACTAATCTTATATATGATAATCTTCGTTTTGCTAAACTATATATATAGATAAGATTCCTACATAAGAAACACAATTCTTGTTATTTAATTGTTGGGTATCAAACATAATTATAAATCTAAACAATGTACTATGTGTTTGGTTTTTTTTTTGCTAAATCTGTGTTTGCTTTTTATTTTCTTTGTCTCTTGTGAAGTGAAGTTGCTTTTAAATCAACCAAAGTCAGAACTAAAAAAAAAAGTTAACAATGTATAGAGTAAGTTATCTTTAAGTTTGGTCACCGTTCATTATCAAATTCTTGCCCAGTATTTTATCAAATTTAAATAGGTGATAAGAACTAATTTATTTGTTGAACTTGTTGTTAGCAGGTATTTACTGATGAAATTGGATGGTTAGAGTTTTATGTTGAATATTATTGCAAGTTCTATCAAGATAGGCGAAGGTCCAAACAACACAAGATACAGGCAGAGAAAGAAATCATTCTGTACAAAAGCAACAGTTTTTACAGTTTACTGAGTAAATACCAATAGCTTCTTGCAATTGCAGACTGGAAGCAACTGTAGGCGGGGTCTTGTTCCTGAATCCAAGTCCGTTTACTGAGTAAATAATCCTCCAAGCTTATATCTGCCAATACTGTAAGGCCAAAGCTCCTCTCTAACTGGTTGGATTCAGTATGACTATATTTATGCAGAGATGCTTATTGCAAACTGAATGACATACAGGCTATATTGATGGGTACTCAGCTACTTTTCGTAGATGTGTTAGTTTATTTGAAACTTTTTATGAAGCAGTTGCTGGGAAAACAGGTTACGGAAAGAGAGATGAAGAAGATTGATAAACACTAGCTGATATTGCAACACTAGTTCCGGTTACAATCCTAATGCTAATTCCTGTAAGCATCAGTTTATTTCACATTTTATTTCCACTTGCATCATATATTTCAAGTGCTTATGAAGCTAACCAGTCTGTTGTATCAAATTTTGTACTCCACTAGTGTTTGACCAAGTCAATGTGTTCCGTTTCACTTGGCTAAGCAGAACATAAGTGGACAGTAAGTAAAGGATAAATTATATCATTCTTTAGCTAGTAATGCACAGCCATGGCCTGTATTTGAGTTTTAGACTATAGATAGAAGTGTAATTTGCTTCAGTGGACTTGGTGAAATATGAGAAATTGATACATCTGAATGAAAGATTACGTTTCTTGAAGTGGACTACAAGAGAAAGCTATGTGTCTTGAATGAAAGATTTTGTGTGTGTTTGATTATATTTGTTAAGCTGTTTGATCATCCAACGGCCATTGCTTCAAACAAAGAAACTATAAGTTTAGAAATATGCCCTGTCCTGTAACTTTAGAATTCTTCTGGTGTAATAACTGGTTAATAGTTTGCTGCATTTACTCTCTTTAGTGGATGCAGTTTTTTGAAAAGAGGAGTAAACGATAGGGGGAGTAAACAGCACACACGAGGTAATTCAATTAACCAGAAAATACTCATGTTTTTTTGCAACTTTGTGCTAAGTGTTTACTGCGTGCCTTAGCTAATGCGACCAATGGCTTCTCTACAAACTTTAAGCTTGGAGAAGGTGGCTTTGGGCCTGTCTATAAGGTAATTTAAAATAAGTCATAGGTACATACATCAACAATATTATGGAATTACTGTTTTCACATTCCAACGTATATTCTATTTCCCTCAAAGCATAATTATCAAACTTCTTGTCATTCAAGGTCCATGGTCTGGCTTCTTTATTAGAGCGATTCGCAACAGAGTATATCTATTCACCTTTTTATATCAGTAATATAATGATATAATGATTAATTAACAGAATCTACAAGCTTTTGTCATATATAAAGTACTCTATTTTGACAAGTTGATGTTTCTTGAACCAACAATGGGATGCTGATCTGGTAGAAGCTAGGTACATTAAAGATCTTAAAATCATTGAAACTCAAGTAATATAATGATTAATGAACCTTAAACTCAAACCAGTAATATATCGGTAGTACGGAGTAGCTGCAATGTGACCTGAATTTGAACCTTAAACTTGTAGGTTTTCAGTTTTCCTCCAACAGCCTTCATTTTAGCCGAATGTCTTGAGGTCGAATTATTATGCATAAATGTGATTAATTGCTGCTTAAAATGTTTATCAAGACAGTCTGATACCATTCAGTTAACAGCTCTAGAGTTTCTTATGAAACAATATATACTCTACTAATTTCATTTTTGTTATTACATGGACCACAAGATCATTCTCCTCTTATTGGTGCTGTGTCTGTGTTCATTATTTATATATGCATAATCTGGCATTGGACAGGTAATTATTGTTTCTGCTTTTACCAGGTAATAATTTTAGTGCTAATGTGAATGTCGATGGAAACATTATTAACTTGGGGCTATGGGATACTGCAGGTGCCTTTCCATTATTTTTCAGAAGTTTCATTGGCTTTTGGATTTGAATTAAAGTTCCACATGCTTTCTTTCAGTCTGCTAATTTAGTTTATTTCCTTGTAGGCCAGGAAGATTATAGCAGGTTGAGGCCTTTGAGTTATAGAGGCGCTGATATATTTGTGTCACTAGTGAAGTTGCAGAGTGGCTGAGGGTGAAGAGGGGATCTTTGATTGTCAACTTGGATGTGTGCGAGGTTGAAGTTGAAGCTGTTGATGTAAGTGCTAGTGTCATGCAATAGGTAGCTTGCTCCCTGATGAAGAAGATGAGCTTTTAGTCTACACATTTATATATTGTGGAGTAATTTGTCTTATGCATTTGCGATATGTACTACAAATTTTGGTTGCACTGTACAATTGATATATATCCACATACATTTGTGTGTGTTACTGGCCTTATTCTGCTTCTTTTTTTGTTCATTTATGCATTTTTCCTTATTCTGCTTCACACACATTTTTTCCTTATTTTGCTGGGTTATATCATTGACTGAGTTGACTCGGTCCTAAGTTATTTTAGTTACAATAACGAACTAATAACATGAACTAAAATCTGGCAAAAAAAATAACGTGAACTAAAATATATTTTTTTAATTTTTTTGGACCTTATACGTTGGTTGTTTAGAAGAACCGACGTAAAAGATAACAATATACGTCGGTTGTTCTTATATTTTTTTTATTTTTTGGACCTTATACGTCGGTTATTTAGAAGAACCGACGTAAAATATAACAATATACGTCGGTTGTTTAGAAGAACCGACGTAAAATATAACAATATACGTCGCCTTTTTAACCGACGTAAAAGACTCTTACCTTATACGTCGCCAGCCCATACGTCGCCATTTAACCGATGTATAAGGCCTATTTAACCGACGTAAAAGGTCATTTTTCTACTAGTGATTGGTGTTGATTGGTGGTGGTGATTGATTGTAGCAGACTTTGGTAGTAATATATAAGATGTATATACAGTTGTTGTATGTACATATGAATATAAAATTGGTAGTAACGGGAGATGGTAGTGATCGGAAACGGTATGGGGGTTGTTGCATATATGGTGGTGGCTGGTGAAGATTCTAGCGATTGTTGAGCACGGAGAAGCAGATCTGGGCTTATGGATGAGTTTTTGTTTAATATAATTACAAAAATATCCCTAGTTTCTAGGCTATCTTAGAAACCAATCTTAGAATAAAAACTAGAAACCAAACCCCAGCCCAACAGAAATCAATAATCTGTACAATAAAAATCACTAATTTAAAAGTATAATAAAAAGTATAATAATTCATACCCCACCCCACCCCACCTGAAATCACTAATCTATACAATAAAAACCACTAATTTAAAAGTATAATAAAAAGTATAATAATTCAGCCCCCACCCACCCCACCCCACCCCACCTGAAATCACTAATCTGTACAATAAAAATCACTAATTTAAAACTATAATAATTCAGCCCCCACCCCACCCCACCTCACCTCACCTCACCTGACCTGCCATCGCCACCACACCACCTTTCAACACCACCACCACCTGCCATCGCTGCCATCGACCACCACCACCATGATTGTTTAGATACATGCACACATACATCATTACATACACACACATACACAAACTTAGATCTGGAAAGTCATCACCGGAACACCGATGACATGAATTGCCATATCTCGATCGACCTTCATGTCGAGCAGATATGTTCTGAATCAGTAGATGAAGAGAGGATCGCGATCTGAAATTAGTGGTGGAATCGGAGCCCCTACGGGGCCAGTGGCCGAAAAAGAAAGGTGGAGGTGGAGGTGGTTCTGCGTCGGTGAAGATGGTGGTGTCGTGGGGGTAGGGGGTGGGTCGTGGGGGTGAGGGTGGTAGGGGGTGGGGGTAGCATGATGAGTCATATTGGGGGTGGGTGATGTCATATAGGAGTGGAGATAGTAAAATAGGGTGTGGATATAGTGAAATAGGGTGTGGAGATAGTGGTTTTTAGTTTCTATTTTAATTTTGATTTCTATTTGATCACTAGCCTATATATATATATATATATATATATATATATATATATATATATATATATAACTATCCTACTGGCCGCCCTGGCCTCTCTGCTACCCTCCATGCTCGTCCTGGCCTCCATGCTGCCCTCCCTGCTTCTCTTTCTCCAAGTCATCTACCTGCTGTTGAAGCCCTGCTATCTTCCTCATTTTCACTGTTGAGTTGTGCTATCTTCCAAGATGACAAGAGGTGGTGACGCGGCGGAGAAGATGACCAGAGGTGGTGGCGGGGAGGGGGCAGGTAGGGGGGATGGGGTGGGTGGGTGGGGGTGTTTGTATTTTAGTGATTTTTGGGGTGTATTTTACTTATTTCAGGTCAGGTGGGGTGGGTGGTGGTGGTGGGGGTGTTTGTATTTTAATGATTTTGGGGGTGTATTTTACTGATTTCAGGTCAGGTCAGGTGGGGTGGTGGGGGTGTTTGTATTTTAGTGATTTTAGGGGTGTATTTTACTGATTTCAGGTGGGGTAGGGTGGGGTTTGTATTTTAATATTTTTTGTCAAAAATAAAATTAATGATTTCGGTTGTGTAATTTAGTGATTTCTATTTGGCTAGGCTGCATGTTTTTAGTTTGTATTTAATTTTGGTTTGTAGCTGAGTAGGACTCTCTCTCTCTCTAGACACACACACACACACACACACACACACACATATATATATATATATATATATATATATATATTGTGGGAGTGGAGTATGTGTTCTTCAGTAGTATGAGTCTGTCTATGCCCAGTTTGTATTTGTTTCCAATGTAATATAATTGTGTCTTTTAATAAATTTTTTTGTCAAGTGTGTCTTTTAATCTTTTAATTTTATGTTTTAGTGGTTTTTTAGTTATACGGTAATAGTCCTAGACAACGGCGGCGGCCAAATAAAGGCCGGCCTAGGCGGCGACGAGACCATAATCCCCAACTACACTGTCAGGCCCACTTTCTCCAATTGATCGTGGCTACTTAATCAACCCTGACCTCCAATCCACCATCTGGGCCCACATCTTTTCCTCCCTCCACCTCACCCCCACTCAATCCTCACTCCTCCTAACTGAACCCCCCTTTAATCTCCCTTCTGCTCAACGCGCTTTCAATGAGCTTGTTTTCGAATAATTCGGGTTTTCGGGTATGGATGAGAGTTTTTTGGTTGATCATGTTAAGGACAAGTTGTGTATCTTTTTATAAATATGTGTATTTTCTGTTTACTTAGAATGTTGTTATTTTTTAATTTTGTGGTGTTTATAAAAATATGTGTGTGTGTAGTTTTATTAATTTGGTTTGGTTAGAATGTTATTAATTATGATTTCTTTGGCTGCTATATTGATATTGTGGTAGTTATTTACTGTGATCTACTGTTAGTGTTTAGTTGTCTTGGAAATGGTGGGAGTTTTGGAACTAGCTTGAAGTTATTAAGTTTGTGGTCTTGTGGATGTGTAGTTATATATAGAGCCTCAATCGAGCCAAAGAAGACTGTATTTTACAGATTAGGTAACCTCTAGTTTGTTCAAGAAACTATTTCACATGTCTAATATTATGGATGATAGTGTTTCTTGGTTGATCATGTTAAGGATAAGTTGTGTTTTGTTACGTTGGATGTCCAACGGGATTTGGTAATGGCTAGGTATCATAAAGATTGTATCTTTATTTGAATATAATATAAGGGAAATGCTATGTTCCCCAAATATTTGTCCCATTTTTTTTTACCAAATGACATGGCATGGTGACATGGCAATATGAATTATTTTAATTGGTGTGATTGATGTGAATTCAGGGGGGTCCATCTTATTTAATTATAATATGATCAATCTAAAGATAACACGTAGCATTGGAACAAATTTTGGTACAAATATTTGGGGAACATAGCATTTTCCATAATATAAAGTCTATGTTTGTATAAGTTGATTTGTCGATTGGTATGGCAAATAAATGTTAGCAAACATGTAATGAACATGGTCACACTACCACCAATAAACCGACAATAATGAGTAGAAAGGAACTTCCCTTTTCTTATTTTTGTTTTCAGTTTCGAGGAAAAGTAAAAACGAGATTTGTTGTCACAGTGGCCATATTATATCGTTAGAGATTTCAAGAGTAAACTCATTAAATCACCCTAAAAGTAAAAATAATGTGGGAATGATTTTACATTGGCGAATAATTATGATTGTACAAGCCTAAAATTAATCACCTAGTTAGGATTCAGTTTGGGTCTAATTCGAATTAAAATTGGATAAAATTTGGATTTAAGATCGGATTGATTCCAGTTCCGAGCATTTTTTTAATAATTGCCCTTCTCCGACTGCAGGCTCCACGTAATACGAAGCTCTAATCATTTTTTTTGTTCATCATCAAAAATTAATTTATAAGCTTCCACATTCTCTAAGTTAACACAAATTGAATCATGACAACTCATCATTTTACGAGATTGATGACTGTTACATTCCAACCATTCCACTAATTCTATAATACCCTCATTATCCATCTTCTTCGCGACATTTTTTTATAGCTAAACCAGCTTCTAATACCATTAATTCGTTATGGTCCAAATGACTTGCAAAATCAACTTTGTTATATATCATGCAATTTCCGAAAAAGCCTTTGTCTAATCCCAACACTTTCCTCATGTCTAAACATGTTGACATGTTTATTAACCCGCATTTTGATCCTTTAACCTTGCTTATAGCTACCCAAAACAGAGCGGATAGAGCCTCGAATGGTGTTATGGTTAGCCCTTGGTGCATGTTCATGCAAGCTGTGACCATTTGATGTGAGAATTCTAAGGTGACAGTAGTAGTAACATGTTGAGGTGCAGGTAACAATGGAATAAGATTTTTGTAGCGGTTGATCAACTCGTAGCAGGGGCGATGATTTTGGTTGATATTGGTTGGCCGTCGTGGGGGTAAGGGGGGAAGAATGGCGGAGATGTCATTGTTCGATCCAAAGTAGTCTCTGCCCAAGCTTTATGAAACATGGTGGCGCAAATCGGATCAGCTAAGAGGTGGCTGCAACTCAAGCCAATAGCTATTCCATCTTCTTTGAACTCCGTAAGCTGCAACAAATCAAGTTACAAATTAACTTTATATAAACTAGTTCAATAGTCACCAAATGGCTCTTGCACCAGTGGAACTGCAGGGGCATTCTTTTCATTGACAGATACGATATTAAATCTCGTACAACTAATTCATTTGAGTAAATTGCACTTGGTGACCAAAATATTTTGAACTAAAGTGATTCTAAATAATTAACTAATGTAGATCAATCGTTTATATTTTTTTACATGGATGTAAAAGGTAGACCAAAAGCATGGTTTGTGGAACATTTCTTCCCAAGGAACAAGCTCAAGTTCTTTATCTCTATTTACATTCCTTAATTAGCCACTCCTTACACTCCCTTCTGCCTTGGCGTCCATTATTCTAACTCCGATCATTGCAATTAATCATCCAATGCCCTTCTGGCGTCTTTGCTAGTCGTCCGGTGATTATTGGAAAACTACAAAGCACCTCTTGCAGTGAATCTTCTAGCTTTCTAGTAATTTCGCCACCATCTTTCTTCACCGGATTTTATAATATAACACAATTCGAACATTGTTTTTTTCCATTAGACGGTCAAGAATTGAGAGTTGGCAGGTGTTTCCTAACTGTACAGGAACACTGCTGACCAGGGTTCGTTTGCAGGTGGAAGAAATTTGTGCCATGACAATAGATAGTCTTAAATCGAGATGAGAGGCTTAAACATGAAATGATGAATAAGTTTGATGTATAAATGAGCATGTGGTTAATAGTGCATGAATTAGTTACGTTTTAGAGCAACCATTTTATGTGATTTAGTAGGATATACAATTGTTAATATTGTGTTTCATGACTAGTAAAACAAACTCGCAGGTTGCAGGGGAGTGTCTTTTACATGACTGTAACTCAAAGTCTTGTCCAACAAATGTCAAACTGGCGTTTTGGACCACTTTTTTAAAAAAAGAATAAACTAACATTTTGGACTGTAAGAGAGTTTCTTAGTGTAGGCTTCTTACTGTGATTTTTGTATTGGGCTTGTAATTATAAAGTATATTCATTATGGGCTTTACATCCACCCTTGGTTTAAAGTGGACTGTCGAACCCATAATAAAAGCCTGCCCAGTTTTTCCTATAAAAAAAGTTTTTTCTTTTTGAATAATTAGGTAAGTATTTGTTATAAAAAAAATCGGCTAAGCCAGAGTCGAACCAGATTCCAGAACAACAGAGGATAAGCCCTTATCACTTGGACTTGTTTTTTTTATATAATAAATAAAGACTTGTTTAGTTAAAATTGTGTTTTTTAGTTTCTTAACAAGTAGTAATAAATTAAATCAACAAAATTGTTTGATATTTGAAATTCTGAAAAACAAAAAATAATCTAATGAGAAAATGACCAAAATACACTACTTTTGTAATCCCCTTGCCCAAAATGCCGATATGCAGGAACGTCTGTCCAAATTACCCACGAACTACGCATGTTCAGCTGGCGTAGCCTGTGATACCCATTCTGAAAATGCATCTTGGGTCACGCATCTCCCATATGCGTAATGACGTCAGCTGATGTCATTTTGTCACAAACCACTCCGGCGTCTCTTTGAAGCTCCAAATCGCCAATATGGTCGCCTAATTCGTTCGCACACCTCCGGTAATGTCCACTACTCCTGATGGCACCAAAAGAAAGCCCAGACCTGCCTCTACCTTTTCCCCCGTTCATTTGTTGTTTTCCGGGCCCGCAGGGGCGTGCACAGACCAACCGTAGAGTCCATCGAAAAAATAGTCTTGATTTGGGGCTTTCGAATCCGGCGAATCAAATGGGAAATGGATGGTATAGGCTTGTAGAGTACAAAAAGACGATCATTTTGATATATGGCATGACATTCAAAGATGTCTGGAAAGGACTTAACGAAGTGCTTGAATTTTTGAACGGAAAACGCCTCCGACGACGGTTGAGAAGACGATGAACAGTGCGTCGGATACGCATGTCCAACATGCGTATCTCAAGACGAGCATGTTGAACATGCGTATTCAACGCATTTTTCACAGCTGCAAATTCATAATTTACAAAGACTGCACCAACTCTACATGGGTGTACCGTGTACGCATCTCCAAGATGCGTGTACCGTGTACGCATCTCCAAGATGCGTATACCGTGGGTAAAAAAGGCGGAGCTCAATGCCTGTAAGTATTTTGGGTATGTGGATTTAATTGGTGGATATTTTGGTTTTTCCCCTAATCTAATTCAATTTTTATTTGCTAAAAAAGTTAAATGTTTATAAAGTTAATTTTAGGAATATTATCTAAAATCATTTACATTTTGTGTACGAAAGTTAGATGGCATTTTTGTAATAATAAATTCACTCTCTTATATTTACAAAAATAATTTTATTTTTTATTAAAAATTGAAATATGACTTAATTTTAGATAATTATCTAAAGGTAACTTTAGGACCATCAAACCCTATTAATATAGTAATTATCACAATCTTAATATTCAATGTTACAAAACAACATTTAAGATTTTATTTTTCAACAGATGCCTAGATGCTTGATACTATTAATCTCTCAATTTAAATCAAAGAAAATATGAAGATATTAAAAAATTAGAAAGAATGACCAAAATACCTACTTTTTTACTACCCATTTACCAAAATACCCGTTTTGAAATATGCTGCCCAAAATACCCACGGGTCACACATGACCCATGGGCGCAACCCGTTTACTGTTCATCGTCAGTTTCTCACATCTCTCTCGACTTCTCTCTCCCGTCGTCTCCTCTCTCTCCCGTTATCTCCTCTCTCTCTCGCCTCTCAGCAACTTCTTTCTCGCCTCTCTCAACCTCCACGCACAACCATATCTTCTCCATCGTGTTCGTTTTACGCACAACTACCACTATCTCTCTCTCTCTCTCTTTATCTCCCGTCTAGCTCCGCCATCGTCTCATCGGAAAAAGAAAGTCATTTTATGGTTCAAATTAGTCGTTTGTAATCTAGCATTAGATATGGATTAAAAATGGTTTAGAAATGTAGATCGTCGAACAATGATTCGATTCATGTATAATACATCAACGTAAAATGACAGTAGGACGTCGAACGGAGATGGTTAAAACTCATCGGAAAATCGTAACTCTCTCCGATTGGGTGTTTCAATTCTGGCATTAGAAATGGTATAATTTTGGTATAGAATTGTAGAGAATGCAGGGACGAAGCGATTGGTGTATAATAGATAAATGAAAATGGCCGGAGATGGTCGAACGGAACGTAAGGATTTCGTCGGACATCGTAATCGCCATTGCATCGCCAATGATGCTTCTCTGATCTTTCTGTGATTGTGAGCCCCGCAGGGAATACGCCTTTCGATGATGCGTATCCCATGGTGATGCGCCATTCAGTGTGGCGTCTCTGCCGGTCACGCCTTTGCAACTGGCGTATGTGGTGTTGTTCAATCGGCATAACATCAATATACGCATGTGTAAAAGGCGTATCACCACATACGCCCATGTCAGTAGTGTATGTGGTAGACATTTAGGGCAGTCCTCCCTGAACCTGGGCATTTTGGTTATGAAACAATAAAAAGTGAGTATTTAGGGCACTCACCCAAAAAATTAAGAGATTAAATAAAAAAATAATGGTAGAAAATTCAAAAATTATCCAAATGATATGGTTGATGCATTACAAAATTTAATTTGTGAAGATATATGTATACATGTGAAATTTAATATTTTTATCATAAAAATTATCAGTTACATAAAAAAACACAAGCATTTTAGATAATTTTTTTAACATTTTTTTAAATAAAAAGATATAGGTTCTAAAAAAATTAAAAAAAAAGATATAATATTGAAAAAAAAAAGAAAAAAGAAGAAGAAAAAGGGGAGAAAGAATGAGTAAATTTGGAATGCATGCCACCTGGAAGGCTTGTGCCAAGTGCCACAAGAGGGAAGTCCCAAGGAAGTAGTATCAAGTCGCTCAGTCTTGTGTGTGTCTATGTTGTGTGTATCTGTAGAAATCAATAGGAGTACATAGTTGCAAAAGAAAACATAAAGAATCCAGCAAGAAAAAGCAGCAATGATTCAAGCAGCCCATAATAATTCTTTCGTCTCCTGGCGTCTCCAAAACCCTCCTTCACCCCAAGGTGATGATCATATACTACTATTACTATCCTTTTTTTATTTACATATATACTCCTGTCTAATTTCCCTTGTATACATACATGCGACATGTAAATTTTTACTCCATTTCTGATTACACACACATATATAAAATCCATGGATATAAAACACTAAATCATCAATGTGAATCTCTCCATCACGTTTGAATTGAAATTTGTGTTGTTAATAATATTCATGTTTAACTTAAATTCCTACGTTGTTTGTACAAATGTCAAGACTGCTATGCAATATCATGTCATTACTTCTTGGTACATCCCAGCTAGAATTCGAGTTTAGAGTGGGCTAAAATTAGCTTAGTTTTGAAATTTAGTAATCCTTTTGCTTGCGTGTTTTGATGTATTCATATCATTTTTCAAGCTAATAATTAATTAGAGTGCACGATTAATATTTTATTTTTGTCTTAGTTGGCTAATTGTAATTCAGGCAAATGTTCAATGTAAACCATCTAAATGTTACACCCATTAGACCATTGTGCAGAACAATGTATTTTTTATTTATATAATACTACTGAAATTGCACTACAATAAATCCAAAATTTGCAGTACAAAAAACAGAACAAGTTCATTTCGATCATGGAATTTTTTCAAAAAAGAGATTGTAGGTTGCCCGGAGTTGTAATGCATAAAAAAGCAAAAATGGTTTGCGATGAGATGGGAAATGAAAATGTATAGAAATACAAAACTTAATATTGCAGAACAATGTATTTTAGTATATGTGTGGCCTAAGAGGTCTGGAGACCACTGAACACAACTCTTGTAATTGATAATTGGACTTTAACTACATATATAACACCTACTGAAAGTTAAGGCCTATAGTACTATGTCAATGTATATGTAAATGTCAGAGCTTGTATCACACTTACATCAAATTTAACTGTGCTATATTTTGGTGTAATTTATATTTTGACACCATGCATCCATGCACTGATGCACACGAATCTAATTTTTTTTTCTTATTCCAACAGGCCTTATAACTTTGCTTCAACGACCACAAAGGCACGTAAAGTTTTCAAATGGAAGTACTGCAAAGAAACTTTCTGTATGTTCTTGCGTAAACATATTAGCTGCAACACTTAGTGTTAGCAGCAGTTGTAGTAAACTAGCCAGAGGGAAAAAACTACCTGGACAGACATTTTGTGGCACAGTAGAACATGGGTTCATAATAGAACCAAAAGATGATCAGTTGACGTTACTACAGGATGATTTATGGAGAAAAATTGATGCATTTTACCGGTTTTCTCGTCCACACACTGTCATTGGAACTGTAAGTGACAGTATTTCTATCTCGATTGAGAAAGACAATAATGCAATGCCTTTCCGGAGTAAATTGATTGATTAATATATCCTTGCAAACAGATTATTGGCATAACTTCAGTTTCTTTGCTGCCTGTGACCTCGCTTGGAGATTTGTCACCAGCATTTTTTGTTGGATACCTGAAGGTAGCAGATAATTTTCTTTTGTTAGTTGCAATTTTACAAAGTTAGATATTGGATGCTTTGTGTGGCTAAAAGTTCTAACGATCTATTAAATCATAGCTTGTGTTGAAATTGTAGGCATTGATCCCATCAATTTTCATGAACATTTATGTTGTTGGATTAAATCAACTATTCGATGTTGAGATAGACAAGGTACAATACTAAGTACTGTTGTTTCTGGGTTTGGTAAGCTTAGTTTTATTTTACTTGTAGTAGTTGTTATATTTTTATCTCTTTTGAGGGAATTCTTATGAGAAACATGTGTTTCGTATTCTTCATTGTCTATATACTTGCTTCCCTGCACATGTTCCTTAGGTAAATAAGCCCAATCTTCCACTGGCTTCTGGAGAGTATTCTATGGGATTAGGAAAAGCAATTGTGTCAGCATTTGGGCTCATGGTTAGTACTTTCTTCATTGTCTATAAGTTTAGATTTATGTTATAATTTGGGATCAGGGATGTGGAAAAAATGAAAGAAATTATCTAATGATTTTATTACATTGTAAATTATATTCAGAATATTTCAAGTTAGCTTAACTTGGTAATTGTCAAGCAGGGTAGAAGAGTTTTTTTATACAGTGACGTACTTCAGTTACATTCGCTTTTGAAAATTCTATAGTTTGTGTGTGTGTGTGTCTGCATGATGCAATCTTTGACATGGTTTTGCAGAGCTTTGCTATGGGAATCATGTTTCAGTCTCCGCCAGTGTTTTTTGCCCTACTTATATGCTTTCTATTTGGGAGTGCATATTCAGTTGAGGTATGTTTCACATGTCGGAAGTTGCTGGACTCGTAGTATATAAAATAGCCAGATAGTATACATAACCTAAAGTAATTATTTTAGGCATAATAAGAAAGTTAATATCTGGAAATGTAAAACTTTGTGATTGTGCTAAGCAAAGATAAAGCTACATGACAACTGGTGTTCTATAATTGAGCATATACATAAAGTAGCTTGGATGTTAAGGGTGGTTACCTTCATAGGAGTGCGCTAGTCCTTTACTTCACTCGTTCAGGAATTGACATCCTAATGTTATATTTAAAGAAATCAAATTGGTAGCATATGACAGTGCAAAACAGAAAACATCGCAACACCTTTTTGACTGGATTAGGCGCTGTGTGATGCACAACCATATTTCGAGCGTAAATCATTAGAAGCATGATTGTGCAACAAATCTTAATTTTTTTTATTATGTTTGCCTTACTGTTCTTTTAAAACAAAGTCCTTCGCATCCATACTGACCTTTTGCCTTCCTACCTCCCTTTTCTTTCATTCCGAGATCAATAACCCCAAAGACTATCCATGTTTATCAAAATCATGCTGGTTACGTCACACCATAGACATATCTGCTGCCACTTTCTGTCTATTAATTCCCCACCGTGTGTATTAAGAATAATTTGGATTCCAGCATTAATTTCTGTGGATGAATTTAGCAGAATAAATGTACCTTGCAGGATGGATTAGCGTAGCTGTTTAAAATACTACTTCATTTGCCTAATGGAACAACATTAGAGCATCTGATGGCAGGCACTTACAGATAACGACATTTATCACTTGAATGAATTGTTATTGTGTTATATCCATGATAATATTTGGCTTGTTTTCTATTTTAAGGTGTAAAGAGTATCATGACTTCACGAGCAGTGTGAATGACATCAAGATGCCAGAGTATAAATAATTGCACAACTTAACTTGTAGTACTCCAAGTAGTCTGAAATGTTTAAATAAATTATGCAGAATAGCAGTGGTGATTTGATAAATCAGAGCAAAACTAGATAACATAAAATTTAAGCAATCATCCAAGTGTCATATACAATTTAATTGGATAGTCATCTCCCAAATATAAAGTAACTTATTGCTTGAACACCAAATCCATGTTCTTCTACTTTGGCCATGTGCAGACTCAAAATGTTGATAACTTCAGATCGAGTATTAATCTTTAAATACTCTTGTATCTTGTACCTGATATATTTCATGCAGCTACCTTTACTCAGATGGAAAAGAAATGCTTTCCTTGCTGCATTTTCTATCCTCATGGTCAGGGCAATTACGGTTAACCTTGCCTTCTTCTACCATATTCAGGTAAAATTTTATTATGCAAGCATGTAATAAGTAACTGCTGCTATATGTGTGTACTTTTTAATAAACTGTAGGGAGATACTACATCCGCAGAAATACGTGCTTGGCAGACCAATGGTGTTCCCAAGGTCCTTGTGTTTCGCGACCGTCTGCATAAGCATGTTCACCACTGTCATTGCTCTATTCAAGGTACCATTGATTTAGAGTAAATTGCAAAGTGGTGGCTTAATTTTATCCACTTTTGCACTTTGATGGCTGTAGTTTGAAATTTTCAATATAGCCAGACATTGCTTTTACATTTCAAAAGGATGGCTAAGGGCCACTTTTATGAACTATTTTTAGTATTGATGAAGACAGAAACACTTCAATTTCTGTATTGGTTTTACTATCTGTAAGTCTTTCTTAATTAATGCAGGACATACCTGATGTAGATGGAGATAGAGACTTTGGCATTCAGTCATTCAGTGTCAGCCTTGGCCAAAAGAGAGTTAGTAATTTTTGATTCATTCAGTTAATCTTATGTTAATGACCTAGAATTAAGACTTTTAAATGGTATATAGAAAATGATTGCAATTAATTTAAGATGCAAAAGGTACACTCGAAAAATCAAGGAAAGAAGAACATGATGTTTCATAACACTAATTGGGTTGAAAGAATAATTTAGTCCTGAAGTTTGAAGTAAGTTTGTTTTGAAATGAACTAAGGGAAGAACAAGCAAATTATTGTGCCAACTGGTAAAAATCAATCAGGAGAAAATATACTTTGGACTGAATAAATTGGAGGAAACATACTAATATATAAAATATTTTCACTTGTTCAGGTTGTTTAGCTTAAGCATTCAACAACTATTATTCCATTTTATACAACAGCAACCGAAAGGTTGGGTTATCTTCCCTTGTATTGTTAGGACTTTTGCATGATATAATACGAGTCTGAACTGCAGTTTTGAACACGAGGGAATAAGAAAAAGAACAAGGCGATAATAGGTGGCACTAGAGAATCTGAAGAGAAAATAGAAATTACTAAAACAGTAGTTAATAAATATTACAACCACATGTGTTACATTAATTTTAAACTTTTTAATTTATTTGTGAAGGTCTTTTGGCTTTGCATTGGCATTCTGCTTACTGCCTATGCATCTGCATTGGTGATTGGAGCTTCATCCTCATTCCTATTAAGCAAGCTTGTAACGGTGTGTTATATCTTAAAGGATCAATTAATATCTTGTTCTATATTATAGTATTTTATTGAATTTTATGTAGTTAGTTTTTTTTTTGTATTTATTATTATTTTCTTATGCAGGTGATAGGTCACTGTACACTTGCTTCAATTCTTTGGTACCGAGCAAATTCTGTTAATCTCGAAGATAATGCATCAGTGACTTCATTTTACATGTCCATATGGAAGGTGCGTAAAGTTGCTTATTTTCATCATAAGGATATTGATAAAAGGTATAATCATTCTGTAAAAAGTTGCGGAGAGAATATTTAGCAGGTGCAGTTTTAGTCCTAATATATATGTCCTTTGCAAGGTGCTTCTAATCCAAAAATTTCACAGTAAAAAGCTACCGGCCTCTACAATGAATCGCCGAAACTTTGAACGGCTTGATTTTATACATCTTACTAGCAAGCTGAGTAAATAGGGTAAAGAGGGGAGAGGTTCAGAAGAATTTGAGAATGTTATGAAATTTAACAGCAAATAAATTAAAATAGTACGAAACACACAAACTTTAGGCGTCTACTCCGCACTCTGTAATCCACCACAAGACGAAGAGATTATTTCACCATAAATTACAAATTGCTATGTGATCACACAAGTAGAATGCTCACACTGACACAAGCAAACCATGAGGGCCCCTCTTGCCTATAATTCTCTCTTAATCTCAAAAATAGTTACAAGAGGATACAATAGACCTAATTCTGTGGGTATAAGAAACAATCGAAAGCCCAATATCTTAAATCAAGTCATGTTAACAAATCTTTACCTCGTCTTGATTCCATTAAATACCCTGAAGAAGTCAAACAATAGTCCCAACAGATCTTTAAGTTGTGCTAGAAGAAAGAAACAAGAGGTGCAGAATGGAATTAATTATCTTTTAAGATCTTAGACAACTACTACCTCACAGTGGAATGAAATTAATCATCTTTTAGGTCCTTGGACGACTACCTCATACAAACAGCTTCTACAGACATTAATAAAGAGTCATCCCAAACCACCACTGATAGCTCCACTACCACTCCCACACACGAAGATGAACCAAGTTTGTCCAAACACAATCAAATCTAGTGAAAACTGCATCTAGGATACCCAAAGTAGGAACATCTTGGTAAAGACCATCAATGAAGTATACTTCAGATACTTCTCCATAATTGAGAGATATTACAGGACATGGTAAACCAATAATTTAAGTGGGGTAATGGCCAAAAATGCCATTTTTTCAAAATTTTATCACACATACCATTTTTTAATTTTTTGGCCAAAAATACCAGCCTATTACGCATTTACAAAATGGGCAATACTATTACGCATTTGAGAAATGGGTATCATGTAATAATTTTTCAAAAAAAATAAAAACAAATAAAAAATTGTGTCACGCATTTGGGAAATGCGTCACACACCATTTCTGATTGTGTTACACATTTCCTAAATGCGAGACACAATTTGTATTTTTTTTTCAACTTTTTTTTAACTTTATATGTATTGCCCATTTTTGAAATGCGTAATACAGTGGTATTTTTTGCCAAAAAATTCAGAAGTGGTATTCTCGTCAAAAAGTTTAAAAGAAAATGGTAAAAATGTCATTATTTCATTTAAGTGCTACTCACGGGATCAAGTGATTTTTTTTTTTGTAAAGTTAATATTTCTGACACCAAGAATTAAACAATCAAAATTTTGTCCCTCTGATACAACTGTAAGTTCTATAAATTATACTGGCTAATGTTTGGAACATAACGCCTGGTGTACCACTAAGGATGTAGTTTCCTTGCATCTAGGGCTGTAAATGAGTCGAACCGAGCCGAACTCTTGACTGTTCATGTATCAGCTCGTTATAAATATTTTGAACTCGAACTCGAACTTTTGTCGAGCCAATTTTTTTGTTTGTGTATCAACTCGTTAAGAAAAATGTTATTCACGAACATGTTCGCGAACTGTTCACGAACATGTCTCACGAGCTATTGGTCACGAACTTCTCATGAATACTAGCTCATGAACATCTCATGAATATTGTCCATGATCTCGTGTTCACAAATACCTCATTTTATTCTAGAATTTTAATGCATTAAAAATAAAAAAGATAAAACCTCAAAAATTAAAAACATCCTTCTAGTCTACAATTATCCACGATTCGATTAAATTTAGTTAATAAACAACCAACTAATGTTATAATTACAGTGTAACATATGTCTAATTTAATTATTTATAATAAAAATAATGTATAGATTTAACAAAAGAAGATAATGAATAGACAAAATAAACTAATATATTATTTCATAAACACTAAATTATTTACTAATTATCGTAAGTTCAAGGACTCCTATAAAATCTTAATTAAATATGTTTATGAGAATATATATCGAGTTTGTACAAGAACTCATTCATGGACCATATAAATTTACGAGTTTGTTCACGAACTACGTTAACGAACTTGTTCACGAACTATATAATCGAACTTGTTCGCGAACTATTGAGCCGAACTATGTTGTGCTCAAGTTCAGCTCATTTACGAGACGAACCTCAAAATTGTGATCATGTTTGACTCGTTAACAAATCGAATCGAACTCGAGTCGAACTTTTTCCGAGCCGAACGCCGAACTGTTCGTGAGTGTATCGACTCATTTACAGCCCTACTTGCATCTATGACTTATTTATCTCAGCACTAGAAACGTCAGTGCAGTCAGGAGGAGAGATGCCGGAGTTTATTGAGTTATTGTTTTACACTATCTACCCTTTATTAATGTGGAAAACCATGTTTTAATGGTACATAATAGTACCAAAGTACCAAAATACCAAATTTGGTTATCACTAAATTCGGGGTTCGATTCCTTCCAACTACATAATTATATAAGATTTATTTTACTTTAATTTTTTTTAGCTTCACCTCGGATTCGATTCCTTACAACTACATAATTATAAAGATTTATTTACTTTAACTTTTTTTAGCTTTATCTCGGATTTGATTCTCTATAACTACATAATTAAATAGTTTATGAATATTAATATTTTAATCTCGGTTCGTGTTCAATCTATGTCCGTGTTTCGCACAGGTTATCAGATAGTATGTCTATAAACATGATAAACTAGTCAGTAATTTCTGTTGGAACTATGTGTTAAACAATCTGCGATAAATACAAACAATATAATATTTGTGCGTGTGTGAGTAACAATTATGTGTATAATAAAACAGACAAAAAAGGAGATAAGGAACGGAAAAACCCGAGTCCAGTGCGTGACTGTCTCCTTAAAGCGTATTAGTCCTCACCGTATGTGCGAGCGAAACGCCTCCCAGGATAAAACGGATTGCAGTGAGGCTACAGACGAGCGTCACTCTCAGCGAGCTTGAAACGAGCAAGAACTATCACCAGAGGAATAGAAGAGACTGTATATGAGAGGAGGATATGTGTTTTCGAGTGAATAATCCTAATGCTCTAGATGAGTATTTATAGGATGAGAAGACTTGTGCGCTACACAATTGCCTTAATTAATTAGTCGCGCTAATCAATAAAATCGGTGGCAATTTCCTTAATTAATTAACCGTGTTAATTAATTATGTTAAGGCGGTGGCAAAAATCCGTAGTAAAAATAGAATTGATTGTACTGAATCAATGAATTCAATTTATAATCGAATCCATATTCCAACAATCCCCCACATGGATGAGATTGATATCGTAGTAGCACACACCAGACAGACACAGAATTTGATTTGGTGATAGATTCTTCGATCAGATATAGCATACGATAGGTAGAGGTTTGCTCCTTGAACCTTCGCTTGAGTAAGCATACCGACCTTACTGGTAGACAGTGGAGGTTTGCTCTTTGAACTGTTCGACCGTTTGTGTAAGCGATGATATACTTATCACTATATCCTTTCTGACTCGTTTAGCTCTCATGATTATGTCCATTTTGGCCATGGAACATCGCCCTGGTTCTGCAGGAGTTTCTAAAGAATTGTGCCTCGCAATTCTCCTTTGAAGCGGCCCCACTTCTCTCCCACATAGGTGATCTTTATCTTATAGAGTAACCCGCGTTTACTCAACTGAATTCCATGCGTTCAAACCTTGAACTCCATGTATTCACCGAAAGATCATTAAAAGCTTAATAGCTTACCCTCGTACCTTACAGGTCTCACTGTTTCCTCATCATAGGAACAGGCCAGGGGTCACCCCCACAGTGATTTGGTCATCATGATTTAGTTGGCCCATTGGACCAAGTTCTTGGGACCTCCAGTCAGCAATGGTTGGGTGTCCACCATGACGCCGTTAAGCAATAGGCTAAGGCCCATCTCTCGGTATAACAAGATTCTCTTGGTTTAACCGGATTATCTCAGTTTAACCATCTGGTTAGTGGATCCACAACATTATCATTTGACTTTACAGAGTCAATCATGATAATTCTCGTTGAGAGTAGTTGTTTAATGATATTATGTCCTCGTCATAGAGGCGAGACATATCATTACATACATAACAATGTAATCTCACAATTTGCAACTTATTCACATAAAATATGCATATTGAAGACACATTTTCTTGTCATTTAGGAATATCCTTTACAAAGTGACTACTTCATCCTCTTACATGCACATATATTATGCAAAAGACTCGTATTCCATCATGAATCGAGCTATTTTTAATCGTCTATTTAGGATTTCCATGACAAGGCTGCTTACGTTAATGTGAACTAAAATCACTAATGACTTTTTAAGTTCCTAAAGTCAAACATCTAACATCCATACTATATCCACATAGTACAATTAGATATCGTTTGCAATGCAGCCCAAACTCACGAGTATATTTCAAACACCTTAGTCTCATTGCAATTACTTTCAAGAGACCAATTTTGATTTGACTCGTGCATCTACTCAGCTTACCAACTGTGTAGCCTATGTCTGATTTTGTACCATTTTGAAATGTACAATAGACTTTCAATCATTCTTGAGAGATCCTTGTTCAGCTATCCTTAGATAGATACATCATATATATTCATTCTAGATATACTAGATTTAGTTACGTTGATCTCTTCAAGATTCACATCACTAACGTGTGACATGTATCCTTTAGGACTTTTAAGTAATTAAGATTTTAATCTCCAAAATCAAAACTTTAAGCCTCATCCAATTTGCTAGAGATGATCATCTTGTCATTACTTCTCATAATGATCAGATCACTCACGTGAATTACAACAATTTCTCATCCAAATTACTAGAGATGATCATCTTGTCATTACTTCTCATAATGATCAGATCACTCACCTGTAATAACAATAATTTTATCATCTCATGTGTAAATAACATATACACATTTGTAAATTCATTGATTTTCTATCAATTTTACATCTCAACATTGGCATGTCACATTTTGGTAATTACTTTACCAGTCATCAGCTAAGGCTTCAAATCGTAATTGACATTACCAATTTTTAGCGTCCCAAAAATTAGTAATTTCAATTTATCTCATTACCAAGTTTAAGCGTCCCTAAACTAGCAATACTCATTCACTCAGTTACCAAATTTGAGCGTCCTCAAAGTGGCAACTATATCGTTTATTATGAAACCGCATATCGCAACAATATCAAATTTCATATGCCTATGCCAATTTTCGTATCTATGTTGTTTCAATCAACATAATCACCAAAATACAGACTTTCTACTCTTTCCTTAACCAGAGAAACCATTCCTTAACCAGAGAAACCAAGAAAGACTGTTCCAAAGTTCATTGATGTACTTCACAATGCCGATAATTTAAGTATCATCTTGATGAACCATATTCTTGTAACTCAAGAATATAACATAGAGTAAGTTAGGTCTTCACTTTTGACTATAATCTTTAAATTATCAGTCTAGCCTTTTAATTTTCTTTAACCCATATATTTATTTTCTAAATTTGAAAATTCGTTTGGGCCCAAATGGCATCTATCTCGCAAGAAGATCCATACGTTATTGAATATGATTCTGTCACATAGAATCACTTCTCTCTATTTATTAATCGCTTCTCTCTATTTCTTAACATCCCGTTTCCCCCACAAAGGATATAGAGAGCTCATATTTATTTGAAAAGTGTCACAATCCATTTTCTAACATACGTGTTAGAAATCTTGACTTATTGACTTCTTAATTCTAGTCAATTTCTCTATTGATATCCTTTTTCTCATAGGATTATCAGAAAAATTCTCATAGCTTCTCTCAAGCTTTGAGGTTTATCATCAAGCAAAATTTCAGACATTTTTTTGGACTAACAAATTTTCCAAGTCTTTTGCTCTGTCTAGGTTCAACCTCACATTCATCCAATAACTCGTAAAATTTTCCGGATAAATTTTAATTACAAATTTACAAGGAACTACTAATTCATCATAGAAGCATTCCTAGATTGTAATTGCATTATAATGAATCTTATACATTAGATTCATCTGCAGACCACAGGATATCGTTAGACTTTATCGTTGTCAATATATCCATCCAAAATATCACAATTGGCTTTTGGAACTCCTTTAACCTTTATAGGTATAGGTATCAAGACATCTTCAAGATACCCCACATTTTAAATATATCTAAGAATGTTTCTCTACATTCTAGAATTCTCAGAAAATTTTATTATTTTCGCTTCAAGATACCCCCACATTTTAATATTTCTAAGAATGTCGAAACCATTCCAGAGTTAATAGGAAATTCTATTATTTCCTTTCAAGGTATCTTGTTTAAGGAATGATTAGTCTCTACGTGACTAATATCCTCATATTCAGTAATAGTCTGAACTGATCTGCATCGCTTTTGCATCTCCATTAGAGTGCAACTAAACATGCAGCTACTCCATTTGATTAATGCGAGTAATGTGCAGTAACCTCATGAATATATCCACATTGTGAACAAACATCACCTAGTGGTTATTCAGTATCAAAGTCATTCCTTACCCTCTTAATTTCGTATTAAGTTGGTTATCTATCTTGAGCTTATAGAGCGCTAATTTCTCTATTTAGCTTCACTCTTACTCATTACCGAGTACACGTAACAAATGTATTATTATCTTCAGATAATAATCACATTTCTTGTTACCACCTCTCATTAGAGCAGGTTTCATCATCATTTAAAACCTCACTGGTTTTAGCATCAGATTAAAGAACTTTTACATTCTTATCACTAAAATTCAATTATTGAATTTTCTCCAAAAATTTCAGCATGGTTCAAAAGAGAACCGAAATTTATGGCACAACCAGACGAACTAGTACCCATTGAGGGATATAAACTTCCAATAACCCACATTCCGTGATCCTTGATCAATTGATGCGTTAGGGTTAACAACGTCTCAGATTTCTCCGAATTTTCAGCATACAGAGCTGACATCAATATTCACCGTATTAGGTATCACATGGATCACCATAATAGGCTCGTGTGTCACTGGCGCAGCAGACCGACACTAACACGAGATTATATTATATATCCAAAGGAACAAGTCCAACTGAAAATATAAATCTCATGCCGACCCAAAACCTGTACCCATAAGATACCAGGTTCGTTAGGTTTTTAACTTCCAAATATCCATAATAGAGGTTAGTTCCAAAGAATTGCAACTCTCGTCACAGTGTTAATAAACCAACATATCATGTTCTGTAATCATCAGTGTAGCATTAAGTACAGAGGCTCCCATTCGAAATTGCTGTTAACATACCAATAAAACATTAATCAATAAATTATTGATTAAATTACTAACTCTAATTGCCTTTCTGAGAATTCGCTTGTAGGCTAAAAATAATATGTTAACAATACAAAACCTAAGAGACAAGATGTTTAGAACTACATCTGTGCAAGTTGTCATCACAAGTCTAGTTTATCGATTTACACTAGAAGAGCAGGAGTAAGTCTGGTTACTTCAATGTCATAAGTCCATAATATACCTTCATTTATTAATATTGAGAGAACTAAATATCTCATTATCATCACTTAACAAAGAGCCAATCAAACTTAATAAACATGAAACCAATTCTCTTTTCCAATCATACAAAGCGACCACGTACATAAATCTCTACTATTATAATATTAATAAGTTAATAAGTATTAATATTACCTAGAGCAGAAACACCATAAAACTACAGTGCCAATGTATAGAATACTTATACATCATATTAGAGATATTCACAAAATCAAGATATAACCACAATTAACATAACTAATCAATTCCATTGTGCCATAATCTTGTGGAAAGATTACACATAAAGCATACGTGTATTTACTAATTAAAAGGAAACCTTCCGTATTCAAGTACCCACCAATTAGTAATCCATGTACATATTTAATATTAGTTTAATATGTCACGTAACAAGTACCATGTAACAAGTACCATGACTTTGGTACTCAAATCAATTAACATGAATAACTAATATCTCATGGCAACGAATATCACAAAATTAATAATCTAGTACCATCTTGTTTTACAATAAACCAGTGTTTATGAATAAAACACTTCGGTGGATCCAAACAAATTAACGGCATGCTACTACAAATTCATGGCATAGCAAGAAAAGCAATGGCTCGCGCTTCGGCAAACATAAATCCATTACAAATTCCAAAGATACGTCTCCTTAATAAATCGTACTAATTTTATTAAATAAACTGCTGTAAGAATCTGTCACTCAAACAAACAAATAATTACGTAGGTACAGATCGCAGATATAATTGTAATACGCTTTAAGATTGTTAAACAATCTGCGATAAATACAAACGGTATAATATTTGTGCGTGTGTGAGTAACAATTATGTGTATAATAAAACAGACAAAAAAGGAGATAAGGAACGGAAAAACCCGAGTCCAGTGCGTGACTGTCTCCTTAAAGCGTATTAGCCCTCACCGTATGTGCGAGCGAAACGTCTTCCATGATAAAACGGATTGCAGTGAGGCTACAGACGAGCGTCACTCTCAGCGAGCTTGAGACGAGCAAGAACTATCACCAGAGGAATAGAAGAGACTGTATATGAGAGGAGGATATGTGTTTTCGAGTGAATAATCCTAATGCTCTAGATGAGTATTTATAGGATGAGAAGACTTGTGCGCTACACAATTGCCTTAATTAATAATTAATTAGTCGCGCTAATCAATAAAATCGGTGGCAATTTCCTTAATTAATTAACCGTGTTAATTAATTATGTTAAGACGGTGGCAAAAATCCGTAGTAAAAATGGAATTGATTTTACCGAATCAATGAATTCAATTTATAATCGAATCCATATTCCAACACTATGTACATAGATAGTGTGATCAGATCAAGCATAAACTTTCTCCACCCACAGTTGTATCTCCTAGCTAATTCAGTACTTCAGAATATTACAAAATTGCGATTACAAAATTTTCCTACCCAAGTCTAGTACTCTGGTTTATCTACATTTTCTTTAACATCTGCGAATTCTCGTGCAGCTGTTTTATGCCGAGTATCTACTGATTCCTTTCGTGCGCTAAAAAGCAACCGGACCGGATCTTTGATATGTGCTTCCATTTTGATAATGTATAATTGATTTACATGCAGCACCTGTCAGCTGTAATGAAATAGGCCTTTCTAACAGGCTTGTAACAAATTTTCGTTTGGCACCAGTTTATACTCCTTCTTGTTGATTCCGTGGACTTGTCTTTTGTTAGTAGTTGTAACTTAAGGTATATTTCACCTTTTGGATTGTAGTTGATAAAATTTTGTTGCCTTAATCCGAGAAGTTGGGAGTGAGCAAATTCCATTCAACTAAAAACATAATATCACGAGAAGTTGACTGAGCTACCTCTAGTCGACCAGTGGTTCTGGGTTCGATACTCACTTACCACGAGATTTGTCAATGAACAGATACTCATTGTAAAAGCCTATAAGTCAAAATGTTCAAAAAAAAGTGTAAAATCATATGCCAATATTCTGAATTCGATTCTTGCTCACCCCGAGAATTATTAGAACAAATATTCACTTGTAAGGTTATAAACCAATATATTCAAAAAAGCATAATATCATCATTAATTTGTTTTTAATTAATTTTATTTATTTATAAATTTCTTTTTTACATCAATTTTCTCGCAATGCATTTTTCCGTAAAACTTCTATTTTTAGCAACGTGCAATAATATCAAAAATTTCAAGGAGACCGAGATAAGTATGAGGTCAAAATCTCTGATTCGGTCAATTTCAAATTACGTCCACTTGTATTATCACACTTAAAAAAAACGTTGAACCGTTTTTTATTCTCCCAGCTGTTCTTTCATTACACGGACCTGTATATATATATTGTATGTACATCCCCCTCCCATAAAGCCCCTAGTTTACTTTCCTCCCACAATAATTTCCTAACCCAAACCATAAAACAAAACATGCCACCACAACTCCACCCCACCGCCGCCACAAGCACGGCCATCATCCTCCACCGCTCGGCGGCTTCTCCGCCGTCACCACCGCCGGAAAACACCACAAGTCCTAAACTCACCACCACTCTTTACCAAACTCAACTAGGCCTTTTTGCTCTTACATGGTCCAAGAATCTTTTAACTCACTCCTTACACATTCACTACACGTCCCACGACGTCGTTTCGGACCAAACCTTCCCTTCTTTTAACCTACACCTCAAGCCTTTCCTTTTTTGGAAAAAACATGGGTCAAGAAAACTAGCCGTTAAAAACACTCGCATTTTTTGGGATTTTTCCAATGCGAAGTTCGGGTCAAGACCCGAACCGCAATCTGGATTCTACATAGCTGTTGTTGTACACGGAGAAACGATTCTCCTAATAGGTGACTTATCGAAACTAGCCTGCTCGAAAACGAAGTCGAGCAATGCGTGTTCACCATCCAGCCCTCTTCTAAAGAGAGAACATGTGTTTGGCGCAAACAAAGTGTACGCAACAAAAGCAACATTCGGTGACAAAACGCGCAATATCTTGATCGATTGCAGATTAATCGGAGACAAAACGAGCCTAGTCCTTACCATAGACAACAAACGCGTTCTACGTGTAAGACATTTAAAATGGAAATTTCGTGGAACCGAAAGAATTGAAGTTGATGGGATACAGGTACAGATTTCATGGGACGTTCATGACTGGTTATTCGATCAGAATGCGAAAGATGGGCATGCATTGTTCATGTTTAAATTTGAGAAACTGGGGTTTCATGAAGATGATGATTTGGGATTATGGTCACAACAGCAATCATGTGGGATGAAATATGAGGCCAAGAAGTTGAAAAAGGGTGTGTTGACGAGTTCGAGAAGTAGTTGTTCGTCTTCGTCTTTATCTTCAGCTTCTTCTAATTCAGTTATGGAATGGGAAAGTATGGAAGAGAATGAACTCAAGGTTCCTTCTGGATTTTCTCTGTTAGTCTATGCTTGGAAGAATTAAGATTACAATATGTGATTCTTTGGTAATTATTATTTACTTACACGGAAACAATTATTTACTTACAAATCAATGTAAATTACTAAATTTCATTATAAATTTGCAGTCAAGTTGTGATTTAGTTCCTTCTTGTGTGTTTGGATTGGTTATTAACTTAACGTTTGTTATTGTGATAAATTTTGTTCCATTTGTTGTTTGCTTATTGCTTGCTCCGATTTAAACAAAGAGATTGCCGATTGATCTTAGAAAATTTATTTAAAAGTTATTTAACTTTAAAAAATATGATATTTTTATAAATATTTAACATACTTGTATAAATGTATTCTGATTTCAGCTTGAACCTGGATGTTCATTATGATGATACAACTTGAATGTCGATTATTAAAAAAAATATAAACTAAAAGATTATTTGGATCACGAAATTTAAAAATGAATTTCTGATATAAAAAATATACAGAGTTTTATTCTCGTTAATCCGATTGTAATACAAATATTTATCTCGGATCGTAACTCCAAATTCCGGAAAGCGTAAATTGAACGTACCCCGAAGAAATGTAGGACATGGGTCATCGCGTCGTGCTCAGCACGGGTAATGAGCAGCTAGCAAAAGTAAGTAAACAAAAGTATGTAGCCGTTCAAGAAAGGAGATAAAGAAGAAGCAAGTTTGAATAATAAAAACGAAAAAGTCATAGAAGGTAGAAAAGTAGATAAAGAAAAAGGGGTCCGTTCCCTATCAAACATTTGCTAGGGAACTGTTTCCCAACATATGGTTCCAGGACCGTTGGATGATTTAAAAAAAAATTTTAACCGTACCGCAGAAACTTTCCGCGGTACGGAGAAATTACAAAAATACCCTTACTGTTCACGTACCGCAGAAAGTTTCTGCGGTACGGTGAACAGTAGATTTTTGATGTGAAAACAGGGGGCAGTTTTGTAATTACCCCGTACCGCGGAAAGTTTCTACGGTACGGTGTAATTTTTTTTTTAAACCCCAGCCGTTGGATCAACGATCCAACGGTGTAGGAACCATATGTTGTGTAACAGTTCCCTGGCAAATGTTTGCCAGGGACCGTTTGCCAAAGAAAAATAGGAGGGGCTGGTACGAAAGACGCCAGCCAAGTTTCACATGCATGTGTTGTTGTCTGGTCGGTCAGGAGACTAACACCTCTATTTTATTCCCGATCGTAATCAAACCAACTCATGCCAGTCTCCCTCGTTGCCATACCACAATCATCACCCTTACAACTCATCTGTCATGCCACCGCTCCTAACGGGAGCCTAACTCAATATAGGGTACTGTTAGAGGTAGATGTAATTTCAGTCAAATTTGTGTTCGAACTCGAGTCATGAATCAAGTTCACACTGTTATCGAATTTTTAAACGAGTACTCGATCTTATCGAATTTTTTAAGGAATTTTCGAGTTTTTCTAATTTTTACCGAGTTTTCGATTTATTGAGCTTATCGGATTATCATCGAGTTTATCGGTTCTTATCGAGTTTTTGAATTTTAACTTCAATTTCATAAAAACTATGCAACTATTTAATTCATAATCAAGTTTAACCTAAAAACACTTTTTCCCTTTTTCAGTGACAATAACATTTTATAATAACAATACATTATAATTTCGGTAATCAATTTTTTCAATCAATTATGTAATTTATTTATTTTACAATTCTACTCATACATATATTTAAATACATTTTATCTTTGTTACAAATTATGTATGGTAAGTAATATAGGATGATTACAATAATATAATAAAATGTGAAAGTTTTTTTTTATTGTGAACAAAGATGATGTTCTCCTACGTTTCCTTCACTGCCCTTTTTCTCTCTTCTCTCTACAGCTCCTCTTCCTCTCTTATTCAGTGTAGCCGCCGGGGCTTCCACCGGATCTCCACCGGTGGAGAGCCCCAAAACCTTTCATTTTCTTTGTATTTTCTTCCTTCTTTAAATAAACTTTGTTTTAAAGTTCCGATTTTAATTTGTATCTTCGGATTCTTGGTTTTCCTTTGGATCTAAGGTTTCTAAACCTTTTCGGATCTGCATCTGTTCTTAGTTTCTTAAAATTCGGAGCTCTGACTATTTCTCCATTTCCGACTAGCCACTAGCCACGGGATTTGTGAGTGGGTTCATCTTGTTTATTGGGGATTCGATTTTTCAGATCTAAGTTTGGAGCTGTTGTTTTTTTCTTATTTCTTCGATTTTTGTATTTTAATTATAATTTTTAAGTTCTTAATCTTCATCTTGTAATGCTTAGTTGTTTGGTTTTCTCGCTTGTAATGCTGAGTTGTTTGGATTTTCTCTCCGTTTTGTGGGAGTTTGATTTTCTCTCCGGTTTGTGGGAGCGTGGATTTGGATTTAGTGATTCGAGCTGTTTTGGTTCTGCATTCAAGGTCGATAAGCTCAGACGGGTGTTGGGGATACAATTGTATATATCTCCGTCAAAATTCGCTTTAGGTCTCCTGTGGATGTCCGACGATTCAATTATGTTTGTTCTACTCGATATGAATTGTAGATGCCGTATGGCTTTGATTTATTGAATTTAATACACTTGTTTTAAAAAAAAGAAGAAGAAATATTAATAATTTTATAAATTGTATTTTTTATTCAACGACAATAATGTACATTACAATGTTATCATCTTATTATTGTAATTTATAACCGTACAAAATACATTAAAGTAAAATTTAGAAATCGAACTAAAATTCAAAATTAATTTGATTGATGCATCAATTAAGGATTGATCAAAAAATTAATCAAAATTATAATCATGATATCTGATATATTTTGATATTATAATAATACTTTCCCTGCAAATTAATGTCATATACCTTACTTTCTTTTTTGGGTGAAGATCCAAATAACCATGTTTTAAATAGAGGATATCAAAATATCCACGGGCGAGGAGGGAGTCCAAAAATACTGACCAAACACGCTACTAGGAAAGGAGCATCAATCACACACGCTATTGGGAAAGTAGCATCAAGCACACACGCTATTGGGGAAGGAGTATCATGGGAATACGTTACTACCGAAGGCGTGTCCAACTCATGTTACGCCTGAGCGTGTCATGAGATACGCATCTACCACTAGCGTATCGTGAGACACGCATTTTTTAGTAGCGTATCGACGTTGGCCTTCACCTTCGTAGAGAGGCGATGAAGCCGGCGATTTTGTTCGATTTTTCGTTCAAGCTTCGTTCAACACTATCCGTCGCTTTCCCATTACGTTTTATACATCATTGGAATCGCCTTCTCATCCTCTATAAACCTATACCATTCTTTTATCGTTTCCAATGTCGAATTGTAAAAATCAAATTTGAACCCTAAAATCGATTCCGATGATTTCAAACTTTTTTAACGAGTTTCGTACAAGTTCTTGCGGGGCCGGAGAAGACAAACAGAGACTGGTAGGAGGAGGGGATGAGATCGTGGTGCTTTGGAGTTTCTGTGGTGGGGAGAGCCTTCCTCAATGGCGAGAAGTCGCTAGCAGAGAGAGGGAGAAAAGACGACGAGAAAGAGGGAGAAGAGAGTGAACGAGAGAGAGAAAGAAGAGCAGTGAATAGTACCCACAGGTTGCGCCTTTGAGAGTGGCGTATCCCGTGGGTATTTCGGGCCACACATTTCGGAAATCAGTATTTTGGGCCTTGGATAGTGAAAATGAGATATTTTGATCATTTTATCTTCTTTTTTCAATATTTTGAGTTTTTTTTTCATATTTCAAAACTGAATTTCTTAAAAAAATATGAAATATGTTAGTTTTGCATTTTTGAATTCGAAAAGAAAAATAGCTAATAACTAGGAAAATTTTATTTAAATTTTACGAAAAAAATTAATTTTATGTACTAATTATAAGATAAATATCTCATATTAGAGTTAATTTAACTTAGAAATTTAACTATATATATATTAATATAATAATACACGTGATATATGAAAATGTAACGAGTTAATGTTTTAAAGGAATATTTTGGATAGATGAATGATGACACATAAATTTAAATTTTTTTGAATATTTTACAAAAAAAAAAACTCAAATTCAAGTTCTTGTAAAATCAAATTTGATTTTAAGTTTATCGAATCAAGCTAGAAGAAGAATTTAGATGGATTCAAATTTTTTATCTAGCCCAGTAAACTTTCCACTACCACCAATTACTTACATTGTGTTTAGTTTGGGTGAATCAAATTGGAGAGAATGTAATGGAATTTGAATAAGAATATAGTTAAATGTTTAAAAATTCCATTCCTTACATCATTCCATTCCTAACCACCTAAACTAAAATTTAAATACACCAATTTGAAAAAAAAATGATCCATTCTCCCTACAACCTATTTACTTCCCAAATTCTAGCATACAAAATTTGCACCAACTCATTTTTTTAAAATCGTACCTCTCATGTTCATTGTGTTCCTTTAATTTATATTCATTTTATTCCATTTCATTCCATTCCTCCCAACCAAACACAACCATAACACTTAACAGGATTACAGGAAAGAATGAACAACTCGATTTGTTATTATTAGTGTTCGAGTATCTAAATTTTTATTTTTCATGTAAGATTTTGTTTGAATTTCTTGTTAAAAATTATTGTATTATTGAAAATAATGTTATTAAAATAATTAATATTACGAAAATTAGATAATTGTTTAATAATATTTTTAATATATGCATATTTTGGTTATAATTTATAAAAAATAATGCTTTTGATAAATTTTCAAAATCAGTAGCAAAAATTGAAAAGCAACTTTTTAAAAAAATGTGGGGTACACATTCTCTAAAAACAAATTTTCAATTAAAAAAAATTCAAAAAGACTATTTTTAAAATTTATCAAACAATTTTTTACCTATTTTTCTTAAATAAGTTAGTATTACTATTTACAATAATAATATCAAACATTTAGATGTTTTTTGTTATATTAACTCGCAACAACTATCATGCCAAATTTTTTTTTTTGGGGCTAACCTATCATGCCAAAACTCAGTTCCACATAAATTATTCAAATACAATTTGACCCATTTACCAGTTCAAATGATTGATTCCATACCATGTTCTTTCTTCCCCTCTTGACCCACTAATCAAATTGCTAACCATTTTCCACGAAGCTTTACAACTTACCCGACCCGGCCGATTCATTTGAAATTATCTTACCGTTGAATTGTAGTTGTAGCTCGGATTAAATACGTGAACAATTGGAAAAATGAAAATAAGAACTGCGGAATTCGTATTAACGGTAAATTATGAACGAATGGGATAATTTAAATGATAAAAGTTAGGGTTTTTTGAAAAAATATCCAATGATTTTAATTTTTTTGCAAAAATAGTATCAATTTAAAGATATTTTTGTAAAAATATAATATTTATTGTAAAAACACGATTGGTTTATAAATTTTGCAAAAATATGGGATGTAACTAAAATTAATCGAATGCAATTTTTAGCAAATCTGAAAGTAGTTCAAATTAACTAATTGCAATTTAATTATTTCAACCCCACCAAACCAACAAAATCAACGAAACACAACTTAATCCAAATCAACCAAAATCTAAAACAAAATCTCCAAATCCGAAAGTAACTCAAAGCAATTAAATCTCTCTCCAGCAAAACTCGATATTTCCCTGTGCGCAGAGTCATTATTAGATCGGAATTGGAGAAGGTGGTTGATGCAACGTACGTGGCTCGGAAGATTTTTTGATCAAAGTCCGTTGATTCCGTAGAATACCGAAAATTGACAGATTTGAGGAAGCCTCGTTTTTTTAATAAATTCATCCAAACTATTTAACAAAGACGTCTATCAGAGTTTAAATAGCCAAACCCTATCTTGAAGGAAAAGAAACCTAATACAATACGAAGTCTACTAACTATTAAAAATTACAAAAGTACCCAAAACTTATAAAAATACGATTCCAGTCCTACTTTCGCAGCAACTTCGGATGCTCCATTTTCTGCATAAAAACTTCACCAATATGCACCGCATCATACCCCCTGGATAGAGAAGATTCGCTCTCGCATCTGGAACCACATCAGTGGTCGGGGTGGGTGGGGATGGGGGTTAGGGGTGGGTGGCAAGGGTAGATCGAAAGAGGTGGTTAATTGTGGCGGGATGGGTAGATTGATCGGAATCGGAGATGGTGGTGGTGGAAGTGGTCATGGGGAGCAGATGGGGGAGCAGATGGTGGATGGTGGGTGATGAATATAATGGGTTTTGATTCCAGAAGCCAACCATAGCCACCATAGCCACCCATGTGCAAAATTAGAAGTCAAAAACACTACCTACTCCACCTACCATTCAAAAACACCACCTACTCTACCTATCATCATTTATTTGCATTTAAGGACCTCATTATTTGCATGTAAGGACCTCTAGTATTAGTATAAATAGACATGTTTAGAGCATTGTAAAAGGACCTTGAATTTGAGTAATAAAAGTGAGTTATTTAGAGAATTTTCTCTCTTGTTTCTGAGCCATATTTTGGTATCAGAGCAAGTTTTTAGATCCCGGAGTTGAGTGAAAAAAAAAACAGAAATTCCGGTCACTATTTCGGTCGGAAGTTACTGTCACTATTCACTGTTCATCGCCGGAGACGAAGGCACTATTCACGCCGGAGACGAAGGCACTGTTCACAAATACAGACGGTAATGTTCACTATTCACAGATACATACGGTACTGTTCACATATGCGGTACTGTTAACTGTTCACAGATACATACGGTACTGTTCACAGATACATACGGTACTGTTCACTGTTCACAGATACATACGGTACTGTTCACAAAAAAAAATTTAAGTTGAAAACGTGCACACTTTCAACTACTCTACCTCTCTGTTATTGAACCTCCACATCAGAAAATTTATTTTTCAACATGCCTCCACGAAGACAACCTCTGCGAGACGTTGAAATGGCGGACATGCGGAGACAAATTCAGGAACTTCAAGATGCTTTGCAAGCCCAACAAGTCTTGTTAAATGAGCGTCAACCAGAAGATGAAGAATCTTCCAGTGATTCTTCAACACCTAGAAATCGTCGCCCTCAAAGGCCACAATTCAGACATGATGACATTAAAGTTGACATTCCTAACTTTGAAGGAAAACTTCAACCAGATGATTTCATCGATTGGCTACAAACAGTCGAAAGGGTGTTTGAATATAAGGATATTCACGAAGAAAAAAAGGTGAAGATTATTGCTGTGAAATTAAGGAAACATGCTTCCATTTGGTGGGAAAATCTTTAAAAAAGGCGAGACCGAGAAGGAAAAAACAAGATCAAAACATGGGAAAAAATGCGAAAGGAGTTAACCCGAATGTTTCTTCCTCCTCACTACTACCAAGACAAGTTTATCCAACTGCAAAATCTTCGTCAGAAGAATTTATCAGTCGAAGAATACACAAGAGAATTTGAGAAGTTGATGTTGCAGTGTGATATACAAGAAAAAGAGGAGCAGACCATTGCCAGATACCTCGGAGGATTAAATACTGATATTGCTGATCGTGTTGAACTTCAACAATATTGGTCGTTAGAAGATGTTATTCGTCTTGCTACGCGAGTAGAGAAGCAGCTACCCAAAATATCTACCACGAGAAATTTCTCTCCAGCAAACCAACCACCTTACAATCAGAAGCCACCTACCAACCAAGCCAGCTCTTCCACCCAACCCTCTCCTAAAACCATTTCTACAGAAAACAAAAACAAGGCCATTAAATGCTTTAAATGCCAAGGTTTTGGTCACATTGCTTCAAACTATCCAAACCGGAGAACTATCACAATTATCAAAGGAGAAGCCTATGAAGTTTATGAGGAAGAAGAGACTCGAGAAGACACTGAAGGAGAATATTACGCAGATCCAATATACGATGAAGAAATTACTGCTGCTGATCAGGGTGAGTCCTTAGTAATCCGACGAAGCCTAAACACAATGGCCAATAAGGAAGAACCTTGTTTGAGACGCAATATTTTCCACACTCGTTGCACTTCTGCAGGAAAAGTCTGTGATGTTATCATAGACAATGGGAGTTGTGAAAATGTCGTTTCAAGTTACATGGTAGAAAAATTGGATCTACCAACTCAGATTCATCCACACCCCCATAGTTTGCATTGGCTCAATAAAGGAAGTACAGTCAAAATTGACAAGCGTTGCCTTGTGACATTCTCTATTGGTCAGAAGTACCAGGATCAAGTATGGTGTGATGTTGTGCCTATGGATGCCTGTTATCTTCTCCTAGGTAGGCCATGGCAGTATGATCGTCAAGTACTTTACGACGGTTATGCAAACACCTACTCTTTTGTCAAGGATGGAGTAAAAATCAAGCTAGCTACTCTGTCGCCGAGTGAGTTTGATAAAAACAAAAAGGAAGCCAAACCATTAGTGTCCCTAGTCACGAAGAAACAATTGGAGGAAGCTATAGAGGAAGTTCAAACCATGAGCTTATTTCTATTATTCGAATCAAATAAGGAGACTCATGTTCTAGTCGAAATTAAACCACTACTTGAAGAGTTTCCCGATGTGGTTCCAGAAGACATTCCATCTGGACTACCCCCCATGCGAGACATCCAACACGCTATTGATTTCAGTCCAAGAGCAACGATTCCAAACCGACCCGCATACAGAATGAGTCCTCAGGAGCATGCTGAAATTCAAAATCAAGTTGAAGGGTTATTAAAAAAAGGATTAATACAGGAAAGTGTTAGTCCTTGTGCGGTTCCTGCCATTCTAGTCCCTAAGAAAGATGGAAGCTGGAGAATGTGTGTTGATAGTCGAGCTGTCAACAAAATTACCATCAAGTATAGATTTCTAATTCCTAGATTTGATGATTTGCTAGATCAGATACATGGTTCCACTATCTTTCCAAAGATTGATCTTCGAAGTGGATACCATCAGATCAGAATTCGACCAGGAGACGAATGGAAGACTGCCTTTAAAACAAGAGATGGTCTTTATGAATTGACAGTTATGCCCTTTGGGTTGTCCAATGCGCCAAGTACATTCATGCGACTGATGAATCAAGTCCTTCGACCCTTTATTGGTAAATTTGTCGTCGTCTATTTTGATGACATTCTGATCTTTAGTAAGGACAAGGAGGAGCACTTGGAACATGTCCGACAAGTGTTACAGACTCTTCGTGAACAAAAGCTCTATGCCAATTTGAAGAAATGTGCTTTCCTGACAAATGAAGTTACTTTTCTTGGATACATCATCACATCCGAAGGCATACGAGTTGATCCAGAAAAGATAGAAGCAATCAATAGCTGGCCAGTTCCGCAATCAATCCATGAGGTAAGAAGTTTCCATGGATTAGCCTCCTTTTACAGAAGATTCATCAAAAACTTCAGCACAGTTGCTGCTCCCCTCACAGATTGTATCAAAGGAGACAAGTTTCAATGGACCGAGGCTACACAGAAAAGTTTTGACAAGCTGAAGAAATATTTAACTGAAGCACCAGTATTAGCCCTTCCCAATTTTGATCAAGTATTTGAAGTTAGCTGTGATGCTTCCCACACTGGAATTGGTGCTGTTCTAAGTCAAGAAGTTCATCCTATAGCCTTCTTCAGTGAAAAGCTTAACGATGCTAAACTTCGGTATTCAACATACGACAAGGAGTTTTATGCAATTGTTCAAGCCTTGCACCATTGGAGTCATTACCTATTAAATAAAGAATTCATTCTTTATTCTGATCATGAAACTTTAAAATATTTGAACTCTCAACAGAAGATTAGCCGTCGACATGCCTCTTGGAGTGAGTTTTTACAGTCTTATCCATTTCTAATCAAGCACAAGGCTGGAATTCAAAATGTTGTTGCAGATGCTCTCAGTAGGCGCCATACTCTACTGTCTACCCTACAAACAAAAGTAGTTGGTTTTGAAATGATAAAGGAGTTGTATCCAGATGATCCTGACTTCCAGAAAATTTGGAATACTACTAAAGTGTAATCCTCCAAAGATTACTACAAGCATGAAGGATTTTTATTCAAAGAGAAGACTTTGTGTATTCCTCGATGTTCACTACGAGAAGCCATTATCTGGGAATCCCATGATGGAGGATTAGCCGGTCACTTTGGCCGAGATAAAACTATGGCCCTGGTAAAGGAAAATTTTTATTAGCCAAGAATGGAAAGAGATATAAATCGGCATATTCAAAGATGCAAAATCTGTCATTTGGCTAAATCCAAACGCCAAAACACTGGGTTATATATGCCACTACCCGTACCGGAATCACCATAGGAAGATGTTACTATGGATTTTATTTTGGGACTTCCACGAAGTCAACGTCAGAAAGATTCAATTATGGTCGTGGTGGATAGATTTTCAAAGATGCCTCATTTCATTCCTTGTCAAAAAACCAATGATGCTGTTCAAGTTGCTGATTTGTATGTCAAAGAAATAGTTCGTCTTCATGGAATTCCAAAAACGATCACTTCTGATCGAGATGTGAAGTTTTTAAGCCATTTTTGGAGAACTTTATGGAAGAAGATGGGAACTAAGCTGCAGTTCAGTAGTGCGAGCCATCCTCAGACTGATGGACAAACCGAAGCTGTCAACAGACTGTTGGGAAATCTACTTCGAAGTTTTGTTGGTAAAAACTTGAAGCAGTGGGATCTTATTCTGGCTCAAGTTGAATTTGCTTACAATAATTCAACTAATCAGTCCACGGGAAAGTGCCCTTTTGAAGTGGTATGTGGCACCCGTCCACTTAGCCCACTTGATTTGACTCCGTCAACCAACAAACAACAATTCAGTTCTGATGCATATAGTCGAGCGAAGGAAATCAAGAAACTGCATGAACAAGTTCGAGAGCAGATACAGAAACAAAATTCCAGATACAAAAATCAGCGAGACAAACATCGGAAGCAACAGATTTTTAAAGTTGGAGATTTGGTTTGGATTCATTTACGAAAAGAGAGATTCCCTAATCAACCAAATGCCAAGTTGTCACCTAGAGCTGATGGACCATTCAAAGTTGTGCAGAAAATCAATGACAATGCTTACAAAGTAGAACTGCCTGGAACATATGGTGTTTCTGCAACTTTTAATGTTGCTGATCTTTTGCCTTATTTGGACAATGAAGAATACTAAAAACTCGAGGTCGAGTTATTTCCAAGCCGGGGAGTATGATTCCAGAAGCCAACCATAGCCACCATAGCCACCCATGTGCAAAATTAGAAGTCAAAAACACTACCTACTCCACCTACCATTCAAAAACACCACCTACTCCACCTACCATCATTTATTTGCATTTAAGGACCTCATTATTTGCATGTAAGGACCTCTAGCATTAGTATAAATAGACATGTTTAGAGCATTGTAAAAGGACCTTGAATTTGAGTAATAAAAGTGAGTTATTTAGAGAATTTTCTCTCTTGTTCCTGAGCCAGGTTTTTTCAAAAATATACTAGAAAACTGAAATATTTGCGTTTTTACTGTAAACTACCTAATGCGACACTTATCCTACCTAATGCGTTCGTTGCGCGGCCTAATACAACAGAAAAGTTAGTATTTTTGTAATTTAGAAACTTAGATAGTATTGTTGCAAAAAAACTTGGTTTTTTCAGTATTTTTGCTAAAAAGCATAATTACAGTAATTTTACGAATTTGATAAATTTACAAATAAAATTAAAAAAAGTAGTATAATTGGTAAATATCTTAAAAGGTATATTCATTTATATCTTAAATTTAATATTTATTTTTAAAAAATTTGCAGGATTTGAAATGTCACACAAATTACTATTCAGATGATACATGAATTGACCCTAATTTTAAATAAATTGATATTAACATTTTATACAGTTACGTTATCAGTGAACAAAATTTTGTATTTATGATACTAGTGATTCGATCAAATTTGATTACAAGTTCTGTAATCAAATACAACTTTGGCAACGAATTAATGCAATTTATAATTTGATTAATTCTCGTTCAATTTGAAATCATTTAACGAATAATTTAAATTATTAGTTTTGTTTTAGATTAGACTATATTACTCATTTATTAGTGAGTAAAGTTTTATGGAGTACTATTTAATTGGAGTACTTGGAGTACACATACGTTCTGCATTCAAAATATTTTAAAATTTATTATTTTGCAAATTTTGTTATACGAATATTATAATTTCATTGATAATCTTGAAAATCATGTATGTTTTGCAATATATTCATCTTGAAAATCCTTTATGTTTTGCAATCAGAACATGTAGTATGTTTTGCAATTCAAATGTGTTTTGCAGAACAATTCGTTTTGCAATATTTTGTTAGCAAAACATGCAATATTTTTAAGATTTTCGATGAAATAGTAATATTCATGTAATAAGCTTTGTAAAATAATAAAATTTACAAAAATTTGAATACAAAATGTATATGTATTCCAAGTCTCTAATTAAAAGAGTTCCATAGAACTTTACTCGTTATAAACTATACTCCCTCTGTCCCTTATTATTCTTCTCGTTTATAATGTCGGGATTGTTCATAACAAGAGACAAATTACTAATTTACGTCTAATCTATAAAACAAAATATAGTCACGAGTGATTTTGTTGGATTCGTATTTATGAGTACTTTAATACAGTGAAGTTTTTATATTCAACACTAATACAAAATTAAAGATATTAACGAGTAAAAGTGTGCGTTGGCAAACGTGTCCAAGAGAAATAGGGATGGCAAAAAAAACCGATCCGACGGATACCCGATCCAATTTGATCCGATTGGATCTTACTGAACCCGATTTTTTGGATTTGGATTTGGATTTGATTTTTAAACCCGAAAGAGTTTGGATTTGGATTTGGATATTAGCCATATCCAACCCGATCCAAACCCGAAACCCGAAAACCCGATCCAAACCCGAAACCCGAAAAAAACCAGATATATATATATATGTATATTATAATTTATTCCTTAAAAATAAATACTCGTTACTTAGTTACACTAGGCCCAACCCATTTACACTAAACCTAATCACTAATACTCACTACTCACGAAGTTAGGAGCTATTACTAGTTTACACTTTGTCTCTGTATTTTCATTTTTATGTACCTGGATAGTGGATATTTAGAGTGGTGTAACTTGTAATTATTTATTTTTATGTCCCTGGAATCTGAATATTTATTTATAATTGTAATTTTTATGAAATTTAGTTTTTAAAAAATATTACTACTTATTTACAAGAATTCAAAATTCGGGTTTGGATAAACCCGAACCCATCCAAACCCGATCCAAACCCGGTGGATCGGGTTTGGATTTTGAATTTCCAGATCCAATTGGATTTGGATCGGGTTTGGATTTGGATTAAAAATTCGGGTTTGGATTTGAATATCACAGATATCCAATTCGATCCAACCCGTTGTCATCCCTAAGAGAAATGGGAAGAGTTTTAAGGGACGGAGGGAGTATTAAATAACTTCAAAACACGGTAGTTTGAGATTATTAGAAAATGAGAATAAAATTGGGTGTCGACTATCTTAGCTAAGTATAGAAGAAGATTGCATGAATTGACGGACTATAGATAGAGTCTATAGTCTATAGATGCATGCATGTTTCCTTAATACTGACAATTAATCACCTCTCCGCAATGATTAGCGTTGTAATCTTGAATTTTCTCGTGTTTTAAGTAGTAATACTTATAATATATAAAATTAAATAGTAGGTGAACTGATTTTTCTCCTTCTTAATTTAAAGTTTTAATTCCGTATATTCTGAATTTCGTACTCTCACGGTTTGGGTCTTTGGGAACACGGTAGAGAAAAGTCAAAATGGTGTTTTGCTGATGATTTACAACTTCCTCCGTCCCATTTGTTTAACACTCTTTTTTTTTTACGAATTCCAATATATTTGGACAGAATTTCTGTTATAAAAATCGGCCGATTTTTGAAAAATCACCAATAAATTGGCAAAAAATTGGTCAAAATTTTGGAACCGATTCGGCCGATTTTGCAAAAATCATCGATAAATCGCCGATTTTTCAATCAAATCACCCGATAAATCGTAAATCGGTACCCCAACCGAAAAATTCCGATTTCCGAAATCTGTAACACTGGACAGAATACTTATAAATAATATTTTTAAATTTATTTTGAATTTATATTTTTATATAAATCAAAAAAAGTTAAAAAATATAATTCATAAATACTCAATCCGAATACATTAAAATGCGTGAAAAAAAACAAAAGATGTTATATTTTGGGACAGATGTAGTACTTCATAGAATAGTGCAGATTTTGGTCCGATCTTCCTAATTTGTGGTAGTGAAAAAAAATTAGGATTATTTATAAATAGTTGGTTTGACAAAAAATTAATAAATGGGTTAGTTTAACCGAAACAAGTACAACTGTACATTATATAATTCGTTTACTCAGCTTAATGGTAGAGTCAACACACATTTAGTTGGGGAGGATTTAATATAGTATTATTTAAATCCATACCTATAGCTCATTACATTAAAATCCCTCTAAAGTGATATCGTTGGTACCGGAAAAAATTATCACTTTAGACAGATTATCACTTTAATGGGGTAAAATTATAACTATCAATTACCAAGTGGAACTGAGACTTTTTATCACTTTAGAGAGGTTATTACGAGTATTAATTTAGAGGGGTTGTACTGTAATTTGTGATGTTTTTGCCTTGGTAATCCATAATAATTTGTTAGTTATCTTGATTGTTAGTATTGTTATGGTGTTTTTATTATATTTGTAGAAAATATAGTATTTTCGATAAATAACCAAGTTTTTTTAAAAAAAATTAATAAGTAGGTTTATATATTTCACGAATGAGTAAACATTCTCATGTATTAATTTTGGTATTAATTTTGGAATGAACAAGAATCAAATCTAGAATATGAAATGACAAGAAATAAGCTTTTATCACTTGAATTTAGACGCTATAATCACAAAGTTAACATTATTTATAAAGAGAAAAATTAAGCTCTTCTACTTTATTTTAAAAAAATAATTATATTTAAATGTAATATCTACTTTTTAGCTTCGCATAAACTAGTTGGACAATTTCAGTCTTTAATGGACCAGGCCAATCAGCCAATGGACCAGGCCAATCAGTCAATGGATCATTACTCGTTAAGTTGCTTGATCCAGTACGACAATGGAGACCTAAGTTGAAAATTTGGGACATTGAATTTATCCATAATCTGTCTAGTGCCCAACATGGGCATATGGGCATGGACCTAAATTTATTTTTAACTACTATTTGCTTGATTTTTTCTTTTGTAACTATAAATTCTTTAGATAGAATGCGATGGGCAAGGACGTATCTCTTGTCATCCTTGTTTCTGGATTCGATTCTCGTTCATTCTTGAGATTTGTTAGAAGAAATACCCACTTGTAAAACAACTCAAATGATAAGGACATTTCTCTTGTCGTCCTTGTTTCTAAATTCGATTCTCGCTCATTCCTGAGACTTGTAGAACAAATACTCATTTGTAAAACATATAAACGTAGTTATTCAAAAATAAATCTTTAAATATCATACAACAACGATGATATTAGTGATAAGTTAACTGATAGATAAAAGCTAGGTAGGTAGATATATGCTACTTGTCTAAACAACTGGCTTAGACTTTAAACAACTTGTGGTTACGTAATGCTACTCGTGATTATATGATTTTGACAAATGAAAAATCACATGTAGTGTACTCCCTCCGTCCCAACCAAATGTTTACATTTGGTTTGGGCACGGAGACCAAGGAAAAATATAAAGAAGGAGGAGAGAAGTAGGAAAAATGAGTAAGGTGGTGGGACCCATCACTATATAATGTATAAAATGAGTTAGTGGAGAAAATTAGTGGATGTAGTTGATTTTTGTATTATAAAACTTTACTATTTTAGGAAAGTTTAGAAATGTAAAGAATTGGATGGGACATCCCAAAAAGGAAAGTGTAAACAAATGAATGGGACAGAGGGAGTAACAGCTAATTGGCTTCCTAGAAAGTGACATTTTGTACACATCAAGATTATTATCTCTATTATTTACTTTGCAGGTGTGGATGTGTAAGTAATATCCTAAAGTACTCTTTCACATGGAACATTCACTATTTGCCTCGCATGCCATGAAAACTAAGACTCATCACATGGCCAATAAGATGTGAATGTGCAGTGGGCCGACACCAGACAAAATTATCATTATGTACAAAAAATGAAATACAACTACCTTACTGTAATAATTAACCAAACATGAAATACTACCTACCAGGCTACCATCATCATAAAACAAACCAACTTACCAAACAGTTCGATTTGGTACAATTAGAAGCTAAAATCTAATCCAACCAGATACACATATTTCGGGGGCTATATCTAGAAGCTAAAAATCTAATCCAACCAGATATAGATATTTCGGGGGCTATATCTACTTCCACGGTTGGATAGAACCCCAATTTAATCCGACCAATTCTATGTTGGTCGAGATTACAATGTGTGAAACTATTCATACACTACAATTTACAGGCATAGAAGTTAACCTACGCTACAATTTACACTTATTTTGTAGCAAAGGGTTGATCAAAATAAGGTGCTATGCAACTATGGCTGGTTGTAATGTTTCTACATTCTTAAAATGGTCACTAGACTACTGTCCTAAAAGACGTCCGGTTTCCTAAGGGGAAAAGAAGCTTTGAACAGTTTATAAGGAAATAATTTATGGTGACCTGTGAGCATTTTGATTTGGTAAAAATGCTGGCCAAAAATTTGACAACTGAATTGAAGATTTTGATACCAAAACCAAATACTTTACAGTGGAAAATAAAGCATTACAACCACTCTTTCCTTGCATTTTTTACTTCCACTTAAGATAGTAAAGTCTAGTATGATAATTTTAAAATTCTTGGCCTCACCTTCACAATTTCTCCCTGGATCCTATATAGTCTACCGTTGAGATAATGATTGCAGCTAAACTTTCATGGCTGGGGGCAGAGTAGAAACATTCAATGATGAACTAGCAAGACGATTTCTCTGTCTCCCAGCTTTGGCCGAGTAACCTGAGGGTCGAGATGATAAAGATGGGGCTGAATTAGAAGTTGGATACCTACTAGAATGACTTCTTAGTTTCTTCTTGTCACAAGCCACCTCTTCTGCTCTAACATGCCGGACTTTAGTCTCATTCAAACCCGCCGGTAGGACACAATTACATAATAAACCTTCAAAAAAGTACCAAGGGACAAGTGGTTACAATAAGAATCTGAGTATTGTTCAAAAGTGGATGCACATAATAATATTTTATATCTTATTTACGTTAAACATTTCTTCATAACAGTCTACTTGACTATCTTGACATTGTATGACATATTAGTCAATCCAATATAATATTGAATAATATTGTTTTCATCTGTGCCAATTACCAACAAAGTTCCAAAATACTAGTAGATCATATTTTGCCTATGCGTGATTTCATATTTTATGGATATGGTTAAACAAGAATTAATAAGATTAAGACAGATATACATGAAAAAGAAAAAAGAAAAAGAAGAACCGATCAGATTTAACATGGAAGATATCAATAATCCACTTGATGTCAAGAAGGAATATCATTCGAAACTTAGTAAATTCAGCCAACAAGATCCGCTATATGTGAAAGATAATCATTAATTTTAATCTTATCTTAAAAAGTAGACAACAATTAATAGGCCTTTAGTGGTCCAAGTCTACCAGGACCACCCAATCAAAAGGTAAGGCATGGGTGTGTCCATAATTATGTATATAATACTAAATGGGGCTACAGGCAACCATTGTCCATTTTCTATCATATTAGTTGTGAAATAAGGATAAAAAGAATAACAAGCACCAAGATTTCATAATTTAATAATCCCTAACCAGCTTGCCCACCGCACCAACATATAAGAAGTGTAAAGGAAAGGAAGAAGAAGAATCTTTAACATGTAGTGTCTTAAGATTTATTCCACCAAGTTCAAGTTATATATTAAATTAAACAAAGTGATAGATGAGACGACGCCAGCAGTACTAACAAGTAATGTACACGAACATATAAATAATCAATTCAAAAATTAAAAATATCCAAAAAGACCGCCAAAGCTGATGTTTCACGCAATGTACACAAACAAATCTTAAATTGTGGCCAAAAAAGGCTCCAGATTCCTATAACACAGCTTCAACAAATTTTAAAATACTTAAAAAGACCTGTAGCACATGGTAGAAAGATTCTGAACTACTAAAGCAACATAGCAACATATATGAATGAACCCTTCAAGGTGTTAGATACTTTGTTATGTAGAAATATAAAGATAATGTTCTTACCAAGTCTTGCAAGTCGATTAACCCAGCTAGGAATAGGCTTTCCGATCAACTTCAGGCATGCATCATTACAAAAGTGATTACAATTTCTTGTGATGAGATTGTAGCTGTTTCCAGAGTACTCTTCTGCTAATTTTTCCATAAATATCCGTACATCCTTTTGACCCATATCTGTTCTTCCAATCAAAATCGATTTTCTGAATGTAAAGCCAGGGCATTTCTTTGGTTCGACTTCGAATATACCAGTTGTTGAATGTTCATGAGCACCAAATGCATACTCTTGTCCATGAACTACCATATAACCGAAAAAAGTCAGTGCAAGAAAAGACACAAACACTCAAAAAAATATATGAATTCTAAATTTCTAAATTCTAATATTAAAATTTGGTTATAGCTTATAAGTTATTGTAATTTTTCATAGTCCCCCCCCCCCCCCCAATTCCTCACAACATACACACTGGCTTAGTCCTAGCTCGGTCCCTGAAACTGACTTTAGCTGTCTAGTAAAATACTTTTCTTAATTCATATTGTTTGAAGAACCAACCATATAATACAAGAAAGTTATTCGGCTGATATTTTCTTAGAAAAGCATAAAAAAACTCGGAGCACAATCAAACAAATGAACAAAAATTGAAAAGTAAAGGAGGTAGGAAATCAAGGTCAAGTTTTCACATCTAGTTAAGAAGAAGAAGAGGGTAACCACTAGTAAGAAGCTCCTTTTCCTTCCCTTAAAACTACACAAAACAAACTACGAGTTTCGAACCAAACCAAGCATACCCAATACGTCTCACTCGAAAAAAACTCTTAACAAGGTTAGATGTACCTTATGTAAAGACTCCAACTTTTACAACAATAACAAGAAAAAAGAACTAGGCAAAGTTTTGCAGCTCACCCCAGTTCAAAAATATGGAATCTTTAACAACAAGAAGAGCAAAAGAAACAAAATTTATTTCATAAACAATAATATTAAAAAATTATAGATCATAATGGCTCCAAGAATCAGATCTAATATACAAATCAGCAGTTACCAACACACAAAAAATAAAATCAAAAGCTGAAATAAACATAAGATACACATATAAAACAAGTTCCATGTAAAAAAAAGAACACAGTGAAAAAGGAAAGGGGGAGAAGAAAGATGCAACCTTGAACACCAGAGTGATAAACACCTAAACCAAGCCAGTAAGCATAGCCATTCATAGAGGTAAGATCATATACATTCAAATACACAGGTACTTTCCCAGTTTTACTTTTTCGAGGTATCATTCTACACAACATCCTCTCCTATCTCTCTTCCTCTCCTATCTCTCTCTTGATTGAGCGAGAAAACAAAAGAGATTCAAGATTTTACACCCTCCCTTAATAATTATAATTATACATACATGGGTTTTGTATGTATATGAGAGAAGGGGGAGAGAGAAAGAAGGTAGCTGCGGAGGGAAGGAGGAAAGAAAGAAAGGGAATGTGAAAATTTTGTTAGCCTAGCTTTCAACGGCAATGCCTCTCTCCTCCTTCTCTCTCGAGATCTCTCTCTCAATCTCTCTCAAATACAATAAATAAATAAATATAACCGGGATAAGATGGAAATAAGATATACTCCCTCCGTCGGTTCGAGTTCTTTACATTTGATATTTGCACGGATACGTGGTATGATATTATTAAAATAAATGAAATAGTGGGTGTGATGTGAGTGTAATAGTAATTTTATTGTTAAAATAATTGAAGTAGTGGGTGTAAGTAAGTGAAGTAGTGGATGTAATTATGACAGCCCCAGATCCGGGATCAGGAATCCGGGCCGTCATACTCCAATTTCCATTTATTAACAATATCTCTTGATTTTTTTTTAATACTATTTAATACTCACACAATTGACCCCACACTAATATCATCACACACACCAGTCATATGCTCAGAGAACAACATCCATTAACGATAGCAGTTCAAGATAAACTATTATTACAATCCCAGAATACCATCTATTACACCCATATATAAGTATATACTACCTTGAGAACAGGTGTCGATACTTTCTCATAAGGTAGACTTCCCCTTTACCCTCTTCCGGGTTGTACTGCGACGTTTCGGCACCTGATCTAGCTGTTATATAAATAAATAGTAAGAGTGAGCTGTAATAGCTCAGCAAGATAAATTTTGTAAACTAACATCAAAGGAAAATATATATATAAAAATAAACTGAAAATTCACTATAATAACTCAAGAGAAAAATTTATCCTTAATTACTCCACATAACCTTTCATTTTCGTTTATAAGAAAAAGACATATAGAATAATATAATATAAGTTTCTCTTCTAAACAAAATGATAATCTATACTTCATCTCAGTATAATATCCCAGATAATATAACATTTGAGTAAAATCTTTCAATATAATCTTTTCATTTCCTTTTTATACAACAATCATATATAAAAATAATATAAAATCAGTTTCTCTTTTGTCCATAAAGTAATTCCATACTTTCATACCATTTTCCCTTTTTCAGAATATCAATCTGAAAATCATCATCAATTCTTTCTTTTAAAGTTTTGGGGATATCCGCAAGCGCCAGATACGTTAGGACGATGATCAGTCGCCTACGTACATGCTCCTTGTTTACTACTAGTAGAAGGAATGTCAAACATCCCTGGAGGAAGGTTCTCCACTACATCCTCCTGGAGGATGGTTCTCCACTACATCCTCCATCGGCAACACATGGGCCGAAAATAAAATAATGAGGAAGGTTCTCCACTACATCCTCATAAAATGATGGTTGCTGGACTTTGCCGCACACAGCCTCTTACGCTTTCTGTTGCAATCCCCCTTTTTGTCAAATCATTATTCCATTTATAAAACACAATTCCACATTTTCCATTTTTCCCTTTCCATTTCCATTCACATTTTCATTCACATTTCCATTCTCATATATCATTTCCATTTCCATTCTCATATATCATTTCCATTTCCATTCTCATATATCATTTTCATTTATCATCATCTTTAAAAATACATACATCATAATACTTTGATTATAACTCAGACATCTCCTCCGTATTTAATAAAATCAATTATGCTCTTATATACAAAATATTTTAACTATTTTAAAAGTATTAAATAATATTTATTAAATCACAAATGTTTAAAGATTATCTTTAAAAATATATATTATAAACCATATAACCCTAAATAACAATTGATACCATTCTCTTTCATATCCCTTTAGATCATAGAGTATATTCACTCTACTCATATTCATATCCATATCCATAATCCATATCCATAATCCATATTCATATTAAATAATCTCAACAAACAGGGAATATATCCCTAACCATATAATGATATAAGATTCATATATTATCTAGCAAAACCACTTTTCTTTAAACATAAACAATTTATCAAAATAAGGATAAAAGAAATCTTGTTCCCTTTAACCTATATCCATACTCATATTCATATACATCTCCCTTAAATTCCCAAAATCAGAAAAGTAAAATCCTTAACAATATAGTAATAATAGAATCACATATATATATTCCATGAAATCATCTTTCCTTGAAGATAAATAATTTTTCAAAGTAAAGATAGAAGAAATCTTGCCTCGATCTCTAATCCCAAAAAGTATGATCCGGTGCTCGTCTCGAGTATCTATAGAAACGAAAAGGATCACCATCAGAATATATTCCACTTAACCACTTAACCCCTAGATATATATATATATATATATATATATATATATATATATATATATATATATATATATATATATATATATATATATATATACTAATACCCTTGACACATATCTATGTTTAACATATCATTATTGACCCAAAAGTTCCAAGAACTTATCCACTTTTAAACTCCATCAAAGTTTCCGTGTTTTTCACCATTTCCTTAACAATCACTCTCGACTGTAAAAATTCTCATAAATTATAAATTTCGAATTTTGACACAAGGTCAACTGGTAATGTCTCTCTGACCACTCTAATACAATATCCCAAAATTTCATAATTTTTAAAAATGTTCAAGTATGGTAATTATAGCCTCAAAGTTGACACAACTACGTTTTCTCGGTTTTCGAACGTCTTTCACTAAAACTCACTTTTCTCCAAAACCATTCATCAGATTTTGACGCACTTTATATCAAAACGATCTATGAACCAAGCTCTATCCTTTCATGGTCAGTTGGTTCTCTGGACAGAACACTACCGTACGAGTATGGGTGCCAAAAACAAGGTATCTTTTTGGTTTAACGAAAATCGGACATTATAACGGCTATATCTTCATACTTTCCATCTTATAACTCCTCCAAATCCAACATCCAACACATATACCCAACCCTACACCATGTGGTCATCATACCAACCATGGTTACAAGCTCTCACAACACCTCCATATTCAATCAGTCACTTATAAACATACATATAATCATGATTTCATGCTTAATATACACTTAACCACTAAACTAACTATAAATCCATCATAAACTAAAAAGGGGTGAGGATGTTTATACCTTCTTTGAAGCTTTAACACTCTTACTATAGGCTTGTAGTCCTTGATACAACCTTAATATGCCTTAATCTTTCAAAACAAAACACAAAATCCAAGTGAGTTACTATTCATCCATCACTTTGTAAAATCTGTATAAAATCGAAAACTTAGAGATTAATTCTCAAATTTTTACCACACCTTCTACTCTTCAAGAGCTTTCTTCTGAGTACTAGCTCATAACCAGGGGATGCTTGAAGCTCTACTTATGGGTGTTTAAAAGTCGGAGGCAGAAACTGCTTGGAACAGGGCAGTGCGACTTCTTCAACTTTGGGGAGGGATTTGACTAGGCTACACTACTTTGTTGGCCATGAAATGTTGAACGAACCTTAAACATGGAGTGGAGAAGCTATGGTTAAAATTTGGTGATTTTATCATGGATAGAAATGGAGATATGAATTTTTCTTTCCTCCTTGTACTTGCTGGGCAGTTTGTAGAGAAAAGAGATGGAGAGCTTTTTGGTGAGGTTGGTGATGATATTTTGTGTTGGTTTGCTAATTATCTAGCCTAATCTTGTGTGTTCTAGAGTCTTGTAGATAAGTACTATAGTTAATGACTAATTTACCCCTTAAACAAGTGTTAGTGGAAGGTGATATCACTGCTTATGTCACTTGGATGATCTAATACTCTAATCTCTTAATTTTCTAAATAAAATGCCAATCATATTGGTAAATAACAATGTGCTATGTATCCTTGTTATATTACTAATCTTGGTTGCATTGTTTCCATACTCGTTAAATCGCACCTCGTTTCGAATACACCTCGTTATCCCTAACCATATAATGATATAAGATTCATATATTATCTAGCAAAACCACTTTTCTTTAAACATAAACAGTTTATCAAAATAAGGATAAAAGAAATCTTGCTCCCTTTAACCTATATCCATACTCATATTCCAACAATTATTCCAATAATTACATATCCGATTTGACCTATGGACGAATATGCAAGCATACGTTTCATGCTTGTTTGAGTCATAGCAATGAGATTCCCCAATATCATGCTAAGAATAGCTAGGGTTTCCAGAAGAAGATGCCATTCATTTGATGAGAAATAAAAAGGAATATCGAAAATTCGAGTGGCTGAAGCTGAAGCAGCTACTTTCGAAGTAACAGAAAGAAAAGCAACGACTGGAGTGGGAGAGTCAGAGTCGAAAGGAGGATTACTCACTTCTTTCTCTCATTCAAAACCGTGCATGAGACTTTCATCTCACACGGCTCCTAAGTGATCAAAAAAGAAAGAAGAACACCCTTAAATTCCCAAAATCAGGAAAGTAAAATCCTTAACAATATAGTAATAATAGAATCACATATATATATTCCATGAAATCATCTTTCCTTGAAGATAAATAATTTTTCAAAGTAAAGATAGAAGAAATCTTGCCTCGATCTCTAATCCCAAAAAGTATAATCCGGTGCTCGTCTCGAGTATCTATAGAAACGAAAAGGATCACCATCAGAATATATTCCACTTAACCACTTAACCCCTAGATATATATATATATATATATATACTAACACCCTTGACACATATCTATGTTTAACATATCATTATTGACCCAAAAGTTCCAAGAACTTATCCACTTTTAAACTCCATCAAAGTTTCCGTGTTTTTCACCATTTCCTTAACAATCACTCCCGACTGTAAAAATTCTCATAAATTAGAAATTTCGAATTTTGACACAAGGTCAACTGGTAATGGCTCTCTGACCACTCTACTACAATATCCCAAAATTTCATAATTTTTAAAAATGTTTAAGTATGGTAATTATAGCCTCAAAGTTGACACAATTACGTTTTCTCGGTTTTCGAACGTCTTTCACTAAAACTCACTTTTCTCCAAAACCATTCATCAGATTTTGACGCACTTTATATCAAAACGATCTATGAACCAAGCTCTATCCTTTCATGGTCAGTTGGTGCTCTGTACAGAACACTACCGTACGAGTATGGGTGCCAAAAACAAGGTATCTTTTTGGTTTAACGAAAATCGGACATTATAACGGCTATATCTTCATACTTTCCATCTTATAACTCCTCCAAATCCAACATCCAACACATATACCCAACCCTACACCATGTGGTCATCATACCAACCATGGTTACAAGCTCTCACAACACCTCCATATTCAATCAATCACTTATAAACATACATATAATCATGATTTCATGCTTAATATACACTTAACCACTAAACTAACTATAAATCCATCATAAACTAAAAAGGGGTGAGGATGTTTATACCTTCTTTGAAGCTTTAACACTCTTACTATAGGCTTGTAGTCCTTCATACACCTTGATACAACCTTAATATGCCTTAATCTTTCAAAACAAAACACAAAATCCAAGTGACTTACTATTCATCCATCACTTTGTAAAATCTGTATAAAATCGAAAACTTAGAGATTAATTCTCAAATTTTTACCACACCTTCTACTCTTCAAGAGCTTTCTTCTGAGTACTAGCTCATCACCAGGGAATGCTTGAAGCTCTACTTATGGGTGTTTAAAAGTCAGAGGCAGAAACTACTTGGAACAGGGCAGTGCGACTTCTTCAACTTGGGGGAGGGATTTGACTAGGCTACACTACTTTGTTGGCCATGAAATTTTGAACGAACCTTACACATGGAGTGGAGAAGCTATGGTTAAAATTTGGTGATTTTATCATGGATAGAAATGGAGATATGTATTTTTCTTTCCTCCTTGTACTTGCTGGGCAGTTTGTAGAGAAAAGAGATGGAGAGCTTTTTGGTGAGGTTGGTGATGATATTTTGTGTTGGTTTGCTAATTATCTAGCCTAATCTTGTGTGTTCTAGAGTCTTGTAGATAAGTACTATAGTTAATGACTAATTTACCCCTTAAACAAGTGTTAGTGGAAGGTGATATCACTGCTTATGTCACTTGGATGATCTAATACTCTAATCTCTTAATTTTCTAAGTAAAATGCCAATCATATTGGTAAATAATAATGTGGTATGTATCCTTGTTATATTACTAATCTTGGTTGCGTTGTTTCCATACTCGTTAAATCGCGCCTCGTTTCGAATACACCTCGTTATCTCGGTGGTTCTGAAATCGTTTAACAATTCATTTTCCCCTGGCATTTCCTTGCTTTGATAATCCCTTGGTTTAATCTAACTTCACTATTTCCTCAAGATATAAACCTTTTAATATTTCCATACTCCTTAATATCACCTTCCATAGAGTCTCAATTGAAATAAAAAATCCTTAAAATCCACACTCAGGAATTTCTGAAATCTGTCAACATTTTGAGTCACTTATTTTCATAGTACATCACTAATATGGTTTCTGTTTACTCATTTTCTGTTTCACGTATAGAGTACCTACATACCATTTACATAAATCCTCAAAATTAATATTCATTTAATCACTGTAGCATTTCTAAGGTTAGGGTTATTACAGTAATAATGTATTTTATTGTTAAAAGTTACTATTTTTAGTAATGTAAAGAAATGGAAGAGACGGCTCAAAATAGAAAGTGTAAAGAAATGAAAAAGACGGAGGGAGTATTAGACTGGACTAGAGCTTCGATTTGATCCGAGAATTTATAAATGGATATTAATTTATATAAAGTAAATTTGATCTAATAAAAATTCAATTTCATAAAAATCCGATCCATTTAATATGGGTATGGATTTTACATAATTATATAATTATATCTTTTATTATATATTAAAATTAATATAATTATAATTAGACAAATAATGTATAATTTTCTAATTATAAAATATCCCAAATCTTTTCGTAAAATTTTATACTATAACTTGATGAAAGTATTACGTTTATGATAAATACGTTGTCATTGTATTTAGAGATGCTGTTGAGTATTGAATACAGTAAAAGAATACAGAGGGGGGGTGAATGGATTCTTGAACTTTTCTTGTTCGAGTCTATGTAGCAAGTAAGTGTTTGTGTGTGCAAGAGTGAAGGTGCGGATAAAGAACAACACAAGACACAATATCACTTTAATCTAATGTATTATTAGATAAAGGTTGCTACAATCTGTGAAAACAAATGATAGTATTCTCAGCTTCGTTTTTCTCAGAGAGATACAGCTTACAGTGTATGAAAAACTTTACTCACAAAGTTAATGACTAAGGAAGTGAGGTTGTATCCTTATAGAACATGGATACACCCTACTTACTACAAATAAGGTAGCTGAACAAATTACTTTCTAGTCTGTCTATCCTTTTTGAGTAAGTGTCCAAACGGTTACAGATTTGACTTTGCAAAGCCTGTTCAGATCCACTTCTTTAGCCCCTTGTCTCTTCTATATCTCTCCAAGCTTCCTTGTAGGCTTTCCAGAGCACGTTATAGATTGTGGTCCATAAAGTGCATTGGCTTGTTGCAGGTTTCTGACTTGTACAATTTCTTCAGTATTTTGTCTCCAAGAATGTATTCGAGAAGTGACTAAGTAGGTGATTCGAGAACTTGAATTGACTTGATCGATAACTCTGAGTTCTCGAACACTATTATATTGACATATCGAATCACTTCTCGAATAGCTCTTTTCTTCAGGATTCCTTGAGTTGTCGAATGGAACACTTGACTTGTCGAATCCTTGAGATATCGAATAGCTTTCTGAGTCCTTGAGATATCGAATGGAACTTTGACTTGTTGACTCCTTGAGAACTCGAATACTACTTTGACTTGTTGACTTCCTGAGTTCTCGAATAGAGTACATAGACATATCGAATCTCTGAGATATCGAACAGTGTATTCAGAGATATCGAATAGTGTCTTGAGATATCGAATCCCTGACTTCTCGAATGCTGGACTTCTCGAATAGACAAATATACTTCTCGAATTGGTACTTAGGCAAATTCTTCATTTCTTCAAATCCCAACTGTGATTATTTGATAGTCTTTATCTTCTTGCTTGAGGCATGAACCTTGGAACTTCTTTCAAGCATTATTCTAGACTCTATAAGTACAGTTACACAACTAGGATTTGATGCCTACTACAAGTACAATACAAACAGAAACTCTACAACTAGAGGTTCCCTCAGTTAAGAGGTCATGTAAGTAATGCAAAGCATTACAAACAATTAGGCTTGTTATTAGATGTATACAGGCATGCCTCTGTAACTAACAATCTCCCCCAAATTGTGAGTGAGACCCTTAGTCACAATTTCATGTCTGATAACAAGCCTAACATACATAAAGATAAAACTTTAAAAGTACAGGTATGTAGATTGATTGAGCACATGAATGAAATTACAAGATAAAAAATCTTACAATATGATGAAATACTAGCCATTCTCATTTGATTCCATCTCCATTGCCTTGGCTTGTAGATCATCATATGCTTTCTGTCTTCTTTCTTTCTCCTTTCTTGCATTCTCATCCATGGCCTTTATGATCTCAGCTAAGGCATCCAACTCTTCAAGCAGAATAGAATTCTTGAAATCTTCAAGTACTGGCTTCAGAATGTTGGCAGGATAGTGACTGAGTAGGTTCATTCTTATATTGACATTATCTCCATTTCTCCTCCTATACTTCACCACATAGGGATTGAATTGAACTCTACACAGTCCTTTTACCCTTAGCTTTTCTGCTTCAACTTCCAGCCTATCAATCTCCTTCTCCATTTCTAGCCATTTCTCAAAGCATCCCTTCCTTATCTTATCAGCATAGTCTCTTTTCATTTTTACAAAATCAATCAACTCCAGCTTTCATACTTTCTCCACTTTGTCTTCAGAATTCAATAATGCAATAATTCTTTCTATTTCATATAGCTTGCCCCAATTTTGACACTGTCCTTGTTTGAATTTCTTCTCTCTTCCATCAGTATATCTAATCTCAAGGCAATTATTCAAAATGGCAGCATGGTAGATTCTTTGAGCTCTTAGATATTGCAATTGGTCTTCATCAAAATCTTCATCTAATGGTTGAAGTTTTAAGCCTGGATAGATTGTCAGAGTCCTTGATTTGGATAGCTTTGGTTTCCTTGCAGCTTGTTTGAACTTGATCCTTTTTACATGGTTGCTTGGCTGAAATCTTTGACCTTTGTTGGTAGACCATAGTAGTATTCCATTAGCAGTTTGCTTTTTGAAACATACACATGGTTTCTTGGCTTGAATCTTCTTCTCTTCTTGAGGTAGTGAAACATTTGCAGAGGCCATGGAATTAAATTTTGGTAGGTCATTACTAACAGTATTCACCCTAGACTCAGAGTTTTGTGTTGTGGTAAGGTTACTGCTAGCAATGCCTAAGGCTTACTATTTTCCAATCTTCCTCTCATAGACTTTTCCTTGGTCATCACCATCTTTCTTATTCTTGCCATCCTTCTTCTTCTTCTCATCTTCATCACCCTTATCTCTCCTGTGATGTCTCCTCCTCCCATCACTTTTGTCTTCAGAGTCATCATCCTTATTTCTCCTAGGTTGAGCCCTCTCTGGAGTTTCACCAGTTGCTATAAAAGATCTGAGAATGTGCAGTGCTTCAATTTCTTCAGCATTTCTGGTTCCAACCTTCTTCTGTAGTTGATCAATGATAGCAATGACCAGTCTGTGATTTCGAGAAGTGAGATCATGGGGAATGACCAATTGCTTGATGTCTTCAATTTTGGTGCCGGACTGATAGATGATTGTCCATGGCTTCTTGATCACTTCTGGCAGCCTTGAAGGTTGGCCATTCCTCAAATCATCAAACAGACTTTTGTTGTTCTCATTTCTCTTCTTCAATAAGCTCAAGTATGGCATCTATCTCTGAGTGTTTTAGGGCTTGTAGAGTCTTGTATGTTAGATGCCATATCTTTGATTTGGATATCATCACTATCTCCATGAACCATAGATTATTGACTTTCTTGGGGATGACAGTGCTGTAGTCAATCTGCTCCTTCAACTCCCTCAGATAGAACTGAGTGTCACCAACCTGTTCCCTTGTGGCTTTCAGAAACTCCAAGAAGGCTTTATCATAATAAATATTTGAGTTAGCAACTTCTTGTATCTTGGCCTCAGTAATTACTTTGACTTCTATAGGCTTGGCACTTTCAGATATGGAGGATGGAGGTTTGTCAGATGGCATACTCCCTGAAACCACTGTGGTTGTGATAGATTGCTTCTGACCACCAGGAGTAATGACATGCACAGTTGGTAGAGTAACAACTGGCAGTGAGGTAGGAGGCTCATCAACCTTTGTTTTTCTTTTGCCTGGCACATTGGTTATAGATTTTGAAGCTCTTTGGTGACCACCCTCATTTATCTGTATGCCCTTCTCCTTAGGTTCCTCCCCCTTTGGATTTGAGTTTCTTAACCTTTTCTCCCCCTTAGGCTTGTTGTCAGGCACAGAGGCTTTAGAATTGACCTTTGGGTTTGAAGAATCATCAGGGAGAGGAAGACCCATATGCTTCATCATAGCAGCCAACATAGATTGTTGATGCAGAAGAACATCAGTTATGGTGGTTGCTTGAGTGTCCAACTGATCATTGAGAAGGGCAACCTTGTCTGTAAGATGAGCATTGGACTTCGTGAGAGTAGCCACCTCCTTTTCAAGAGTATCCACTTTAGTGAATAGCTCATGTGCCCTGAAGCCAGAGAGTGATTGATCCTTGAGTCTTTGGACTTCATACTTGGTCATGTCATGAACAGGGACCTCAGTTACCAGCTTATCCCCATATTGATTCTTGAACATTGTTCTCAGCATGGCATTTGAGTCTCTGGTTTGATCAGACAGAGATTGAAACTTATTACCCAGCCCTGTGACAGTATCTTTGAGAAGGGCCAAGCCATTGTCCATTTTGATACAGCTAGACTTGCAGGCTAGAATTTCCTTGACCACAGTCTCTAGTTGAGGGAATTTGGAATCAAAAGCTCTTTTTAACTCATGCACCTCCTTGGTTGTGGCTGTACACACTTCTGTGACTTCTGTCTTTAGACCCTTGCCAAGGTAGTGTGCAGCCTTGAGAATTCCCTTGTAACTATCATTGACTGCTTCATACACAGCACTAGGGGTGAGAGATTTGGCATTGGACCCTAATGAAGTGATGTACTCTTCTCTGAGGTACTGTAGGCCTTCTGAGAGAGGAATGTCATATTTTCCTTGAAGCCAGGCATCTACATTGCCTTCTCTCTCAGACTCATCCACAATTTTGGCCTGTTGTTGCTCCACATCCTCTTTATGGCACAGGAGAATAGCTTCATAGTCAGGATTGGGCAGGTTGGCAGTGAGGAGGTGCTGTGCAATCTTTGTGAACTCAGGGATCTGATCCACAATTAAGCTTTGAAGTGCTTCAACCGTCAATTATTGTGGAACAGACCCTGATCCTGAAGCACTGTCATGGTGCACAGGCTTCAGCCATTGTGACATAAAGTCAGAGCTAGAGCTAGGCAAGCTAGAATCCTCAGTTACAGATGCAACTTCTGTAACCGGATGGATTGACTCTACTACTGGCGTCTCCACAGAAGTGGGATGAGTTACACCAGCAGTTGACACAGGCACAGAGTCTCTAGTGAAAACTAGTGGAACCTCTGTGTTTGTGATGGTGTCATTAGGAGATGCCCTAGCATGCATTCCCTCACCATCTAAATGTGGGTCCTGGGTGGTGAACAAGGTGTCATGCACCAAGTCACTTGAGTCCATTGGCTCACCAAGAGAAAAGGATTCTTGGTGATCAATGCCTTGCTCTTCAATTTCTTGAATTACAGGCTCCAAAGAAATTTGAGATGAAGATTCTGGAAGAGTAGTGTGTTGTAGAGTAGATTTTTGGCAACTCCCACTGAGAGATAGAGGGAGTTTCAAGTGTGATGTGCTCTCCACTCAGTGTAGTGCCAGCCTTATCACTCTCATGTGTTGACTCAATACAAGAAGGTGCATTGGGGAGGATGCTTGATTCTATAGATGCACCCTGTTGAGAGGACACATCTAGTGAGCTGTTTGCCCCTGATTTTACAACTTCAGCCATTTGTGTGACTGAAGAGGTGGTCTTAGTTTTCTTCTTCTTCTTTGGCCTTAGTAAGGGTGACTCTGGTTCCTCACTTTCTAGACCTAGTTCAACAGCTAATGCTGCTTCAGATAGAATATTTAAGGGTGCAGACATTACTTCCTTTCTCTTCTTTTTACTAACATCACCCTTTTGAGAGGATGATGCAGTTGGCTCAGTGATTGATAGAGTGTTTGGTTGAGAGGGTTGGTTAGCTAGCCCTGGGTTAGCATTTTGTTCTACTTGCTTGGGCTTAGCTAACTCAAACTTAGAGGCAAATGTTGGCATGTTGTGGGGGTAAGTTCTAAACAAACTCTCCATATGGGGAGTTATGTTACGTCTTACATCCACATCATTCCTAGTTTCCAAATTACCAAAAATGAGTTTGGTCATGGATTTAGGATAGCCTATTCTATTTTTATTCATCCCATCTAATTCAATCAATTTATCATCTAAGAAATTAAGGACAGATTGAATAAAACGAGGGAAGAAAATTTCATTACCTCTCTTGGCTGAATTCTTACCAAGTCTCCCATACAGCTCCTGCAGAATGATGAGACCAACGTCTATCTTCTTTCCATAAGCTAAGGCATAGCCTATTTGCTGTGCATGAGTACTGATTTGGTCATAGCTGGATTTTCTTGCAGTGAAGACTTGAAGAAGTGTAGTAAACACATAACTCCATTCCTTCCTCAAATGCTTCCTATTCAAGTGCCCAAGACTGATTCTGTCTGCATATTTGATGAAATCAAAGAAGTCTTTCAATTCAGCATTTGTAGCAAGTGGGTCATACACCTCTCCTTTGGTACCCATCCCAAGTGCCTCATTCATATCCTCTGTGGTGATAGTGATATTTTTGTCTTGAATCTTGCAGTAGATGATGTACGAGGATATTGCAGAGTCAAGAGCCACCACCTCCACTGTAGCAGACTGCCAAAACTGTTCTAGAATGTCGAGATACAGAGTTGGGTTAACAGATAGAGCATTCTTGATGTACGATTCAGACATCCACTTCACAAAGCACTTGAAATTGGCATTGGGTGCTTCAACATCACTAGTTAGAGCAATGAAATTGGTGTTGAACTTTACTGTTGCCATTTGTGTGTGAGAGAGAGAGAGAAGAAATCGAAGGTTGAAGAAGAAATTTAGCTTTTGCAGTTAGGGTTTCAGAGGTTTTGGGAGTTTGGATGCTTGAGAAATCGAATGAAATGAATCGAATAGATGTGAAATTGTAAAAGTATGAAGTACTTGAATTGTCGATTAGATGTATGTTCTGTATCGACAAGTCAGGCATTCGAGAAGTAGAAAACAACTATTCGAGAAGTCAAGAAAGGCTTATTCGATAACTCAAGCAGGTTGTAACTCACAGCTGGCAGTTATCTACCTTAGAAGTAAATCTAAATTAGGTAAAATATGTTTTTATGAGTAATTCTGAATAAAAATCCAAAATCGGTTAAAATTCAGCGAGAAATAAGCCTTTTCAAATGATTCGAGAACTCAAATATAGTATTCGAGAACTCAGTCAATCGAGAACTAAAACACTATATTTGAGAAGTCAAGAAAACCTCTATTCGAGAACTCTAAAAGACTCTATTCGAGAACTCGAGAGTGCTCTAATGAGACTTGTTAGAGATGTCGAATAGTGAATCACTTGAGAAGTCTGACTTGTCGAACTATACTCATAGAAACTCAATTTTCACCGTCCTTTTAAAATTTACCAGCCATATTCATTCACGAATATTCTAGCAAATTAAACAGTGATTTTCTCAAAATTCCATAGAAATTTCAAGTTAACAAGAGAATATGATTTTCCAAATATGCAACAGATTTGAAATATTTATAACTCATATTTCAGCCAACACTTACTCCAAAAATATTGAGAATTTAGATAAAGTAAGTGTTTACTGCTGCAACAATCTAGATGATATACTCACTTAGCCAGAATCTGAAGAATTCAGCATTCCAATCTCACTAACCAACCTTGTGAAGGTGGCTTCATCTAGTGGCTTAGTGAATATGTCAGCTAGTTGTTTATCTGTAGAAACATAATGCAACTCAATGGTTCCATTAGTTGCATGTTCCCTTATGAAATGATATCTGATGTCAATGTGCTTTGTCCTAGAATGATTGACAGGATTGGCAACTATAGAGATTGCACTTGTGTTGTCACACATGATTGGAATTCTTTCCAACACAAGTCCATAATCTCTAAGTTGATTTCTAATCCAAAGCACTTGAGCACAGCAACTTCCAGCAGCTATGTATTCAGCCTCAGCTGTAGAAGTTGACACAGATTGTTGTTTCTTGCTATACCAAGAGACTAACCTTTGTCCAAGAAACTGGCAGCTACCTGAGGTGCTTTTCCTATCCACTCTGCATCCAGCATAATCAGCATCAGAATAACCAACCAGATTAAACCCTGTGTCCTTAGGATATCATAGTCCCAAGTTTGGAGTGCCCTTCAGATATTTAAAGATCCTTTTTAAATATCTGAAACCTTGCACACAAGCATGTAGCAAACATGATGTCTGGCCTACTTGCAGTGAGGTAGAGTAGAGAACCAACCATGCCTCTGTAGACTGAGATGTCTACTTTCTTGCCTTTAGCATCTTCATCCAATTTAGTTGCAGTGGCCATGGGTGTCTTTGCAGGTGAGCAATCTTCCAAGTCAAACTTCTTCAATAGATCCTTGATGTACTTGGTCTGACTGATAAAGATACCATCCTTTCTCTGACTAACTTGCAACCCAAGAAAGAATGTCAACTCTCCCATCATACTCATCTCATATCTGCTCTGCATGAGTTTAGAAAATTTCTCACACAACTTCTCATTTGTAGAACCAAAAATGATATCATCCACATAGATCTGAACTAGGATAAGATCATCACCATGCTTCTTGTAAAACAGTATCTTGTCCAATGTGCCTCTAGTGAATTGATTTTCAAGAAGAAATTGTGATAAGGTATCATACCATGCTCTTGGAGCCTGCTTAAGTCCATACAATGCCTTAAGCAATCTGTAGACAAATTCTGGGAAGTGTGGATCCTCAAAGCCAGGTGGTTATTGCACATAAACTTCTTCTTCCAACTCTCCATTCAGAAATGCACTCTTGACATCCATTTGATATATATACTTTAAAGTTTGAATGAGCAGCAAATGCCAAGAATATTCTAATGGCTTCCAATCTAACAACAGGGGCGAATGTCTCATCATAATCAATGCCTTCCTGTTGAGAGTATCCTTTTGCAACCAACCTTGCTTTGTTCCTTATAATTACACCATCTTCATCCATCTTATTCTTCAGAACCCATTTTGTTCCAACAATGGTTCTATTCTTTGGTGCAGGCACAAGTTCCCATACTTTGTTCCTTTCAAATTGATTCAGCTCCTCTTGCATAGCAATAATCCAATCTGGATCCAACAGTGCATCATCAAGTTTCTTAGGCTCAACTTGTGATAGAAAACAGCCATAGAGGCACTCATTCTGAGTTGCTCTCCTAGTCCTTACTCCAGCATTAGGATCTCCAATGATTTGCTCTGCAGTGTGTGATCTATCCCATTTCCTTGAGTGCTCAGCCTGATTTCTCATTCTTGATGTTGCTTCATCATCCACATCATGGTCATTCTCATTTCCTCCCCCTGTGAAGTTGCCACTACTCACAGGTGTGTCTTGGATGCTTGTTTCTTCACTATTGATTGGCACAAATTCTTCTCTTGTATCATCATTCACTTGAGTTTGTTGAACTCGAGTTTCAACTTCAGTTTCAGTCTCTTCATCAGAATCATCTAGATTATCAAACTTCAATGGATCTTTATCTTCATCATTGGCTTCTTCTAGTCCAGGTAGTTTGCTGTCATCAAATGTCACATCTATGCTTTCCATAATTTTCTTTTGACTGATGACATAAACTTTGTATGCAATTCTTTCCATAGAGTAGCCAAGAAAAATTCCTTCAAATGCTTTTGCATCAAATTTTCCAACATATTCAGAATTATCCTTCAATACAAAGCATTCGCTTCCAAAAGTATGAACATACTTTAGAGTAGGCTTCTTTCCAGTCATCAAATTGTAAGGTGTCTTTCCAGTGTTTTTGTTAATGAGAGTTCTGTTCTGGATATAGCATGCAGTGCTCACAGCCTCAGCCCAAAAACATGTAGGTATCTTTGCATCAAGTAACATTGTTCTAGCAGCCTCAATTAGAGTCCTATTCTTTCTCTCAACAACTCCATTTTGTTGTTGAGTCCTTAGAGCTGAGAATTGCTGAGAAATGCCATTCTCTTTACAGAATGCTTCAAGTATGGCATTTCTAAACTCTGTTCCATTGTCACTTCTCAATGCAGTCACACTTGCATTGTTGGCCTTTGCTTCCTTATCAACTCTCTTTATGTGCTCAATGATTACTTGTGGGGCCTCATCTTTTGATGCTAGAAATTCCACCCATGTATACCTTGTAAAGTCATCAACCATCACCAAGGCATACTTCTTTCTTCCTAGTGACATAATATTGATAGGCCCAAACAAGTCCATATGAATGAGTTGTAGGGGCTTGATTATTGATGTCACTGTCTTTGACTTGTGGCTTGATCTTTTCATTTTTCCTTTTTGACAAGCCTCACACACTCCTTCTTGGCAGAATTCAAGTGTAGGCATGCCTCTCACTAACTCTCTTTTGACTAGAGAATTAATGGCTTTGAAGTTCAGGTGTGATAGTTTCTTGTGCCACAGCCAACAATCTTCATTTGATGTTTTTGAGTAAAAGCAACAAATTTTGTCCTTGTTTGCAGAATCCATATTGGCTACAAACAGGCTTCCCTTTCTTACTCCAGATAGAACAAAATCACCAGTCTTCTTGTGGGTGATCAAACATTCATCTTTGTCAAAATCCACCTTGAATCCCCTATCAGCAAACTGACCAACACTTAACAGATTATGCTCGAGCCCCTTGACTAGTGCTACATCTTCAATGATGACATTACCAACTTTCAACTTGCCATATCCCAATGTGTTACCCATGCTGTCATCTCCAAAAGCAACCATTGGGCCAGCCTTTTCCTCATACTGTGATAGCAGGGCCATATCACCAGTCATATGATTTGAGCATCCACTGTCCAAAATCCACATGACCTTCTTTTCACTTTCTTTGCCCCGCAAACATAAAGGTATTACTTCTCCTTTGGTACCCAAACAAGTTTGGGTCCATGTGACTTAGAAACAGTTTTATCATAAACAACATGCTTGTCAACTTTCTTGGCATTAGTCTTCTTGTCACTGTTAGAAGTCTTAGAACCTGAGGTTTCAGACTTAGGTGACAGAGGTACCTTCCTAGCTTTAGGAGGACTCGAAGACTTTGACCTGGTGTAGTGTGTGTGAGAATTGTGACTGATACAACCATCAATAAATTGCCTTCTCAGATTGAAACAACTAGTCATAACATTCATATTGCATGGCATACAGTCAAATTTATCACAAAATGGTGCATCTCTATGTCTTAGAGGCACAGAACAATCATAGAAAGGTTTAGATACACTACCAACAGGTTTCTTGCATGCATGAGTTAAATGATTGGTACTGAAACAGTTCTGACAAGTTTTCCTAGGGGCATTAGGCATATAAGCATAGTTGTTATCTTTGTTAATCCCTAACTTATCATTTCTGTTCTGTTTCTTCTTATTCACCTTCTCCTCTGATTCACTCTTTCCAGCTGAAACAAACTTAACAAACTTCTTGGGTCTTATCCTATCACCTACTGGCTCCTTGGTCTTTGACTTGACACTCTCACTCTTGGAGGATGCTTGTTGTTCACTGGATTGTGCCTCATCCTCATCATTCAACATTTGTTTGATGAGTAAGGCATCCTCATCAATTTCAAATGTTGATTCCTTAAAAATTGGATTTTCAGTCTTTTTCAAAATGCGAGGCACTTTCTCATGAACAACTGTGTCATTTTCAATGACAGCATAGCCTTTTCTCTGTTTGAGAGAGTCATAGTCAAGTCCAATAGCTGCTTTGGGTTTAGCCTGAATTTTCTCACAGTAGGATTGCACTAGACCAGATGAGTTCTTAAATGTTTTCAGTTTGAATTCATTTTCAGCTAATTCATCCCTAAGAGCCTTTTCAACTTGACTAGCACATAAAACCTTGTTCTGCAAATATTCAACTTCTTTCTTAAGGTTTTCTACCTGCATAGCAGTTAGCTCAAGTTCCTCATTCTTTTTGGTTAACATTTTATTTCTAGTAGACAGTTTAGCAATCTCTTCATTAGCAGTAGTCATACTAGTATGAATGTTAAACATTTCAACAGATAGTTGTTCAATCATGCATTTATACTCTGAAACAGACATGTCTATAGTAGTGAGAGATGGTACCTGAGGGTCTGATGGAGATGTGTCATCCTTGGAATTGGCCATCAAGGCATAGTTGCAGAATTCTTGTTCTTCTCCATCACTGTCAGAATCATCCCAACACTTCCCTTCAGCTATGTAGGCCTTACCTTGTGTCTGCTTTTTCAGAAGGGCCTCATACTTAGCTTCGAGCTCAAGATAATCTCTATCCTTCTTTTTAGGCTTCTTGCATTCACTGGCAAAATGCCCTAGGTCATTGCATCTATAGTACCTTACAGATGACCTATCCACATGGCTGGTTTTAAACTTATTCTTGTTTGGTTTCACAGGTGCCTTGCTCTTGTTGAATGAATGGTTTTGGGTTTTGGGTTTGAAGGGTTGATTCCTTTTGAATCTGATGTTTGGAAATTTTCTGGCCATGAAAGCATATGAAGTGTTTTCCATCCCATCTAGTTCTTCAAGAGTGTAAAACTCTTCTTCCTCCTTCTCCTCAACAGGTTCACTTACCTCAGGTTCAGTTTCTTCCTCTTCTACTACCTCATCTATCCTTAACTGGCTTGTAGATGCTTCTAGGTCTTGAATAGATTTATTGACAATCAAGGCACATGATGTGTTTACCATTCTGCCTTGATTGGCTTGGATAGCCCTTTTCTAAAGCAACTCAAGCTCATGAGTTTTTAAAACCCCATAGAGCACATCATATGTAACTTTGTTCAAATCTCTTTCCCTTAGAGAAATGACCCTTTGCTCTAGATGGTTTGGTGAGGATAGCAGAAACTTCATGTTTAACTCCTTGGTACTGTAAACCTTGCCATTCATCTGCAACTCAGTGACTAGCTTGTGAAACCTTTCAAACATCCAGTAATGCTTTCCTTAGGCTGTGCCATGAAAGCTTCATACTGTGTGACCAGTATCTGTTTCTTGTTTTCCTTAACCTCATCAGTTCCTTCACACAACACCTCAATGTGATCCCACATTTCTTTGGCAGATGTACATGATGCAATGTTTGCAAACATTGACATGTCCATGGAATCAATGATAAGCAACATGAGGTGGCTGTCAAGAGCAACCTTCTCCCTTTCTGATTCTGTCCATTTTGATGGATCCTTGGCCTCATAAGATCTTGGGATAGTTGTGGTTCCAACAGTCTTCTCTGGTATCTCTTGTTGTGGAACAAAAGGACCATTCTTGAGAATCTCAGGATACAAAGGATGAGAGGCTTTGATGAACAACATCACCTTTATCTTCCAGAGGTTGTAATTCTCTTTGTCAAACTTAGGGACCTTCACCGTTCCTGTAGTCTTCGGTGTATTCGAACTCATGATCGTTTTTCTGTTTTTGAATAAACAGCCCGCTCTGATACCACTTGTTGAGTATTGAATACAGTAAAAGAATATAGAGGGGGGGGTGAATGGATTCTTGAACTTTTCTTGTTCGAGTCTATGTAGAAAGTAAGTGTTTATGTGTGCAAGAGTGAAGGTGCGGATAAAGAACAACATAAGACACAATATCACTTTAATCTAATGTATTATTAGATAAAGGTTGCTACAATCTGTGAAAACAAATGACAGTATTCTCAGCTTCATTTTTCTCAGAGAGATACAGCTTACAGTGTATGAAAAACTTGACTCACAAAGTTAATGACTAAGGAAGTGAGGCTGTATCCTTATAGAACATGGATACTGTAACGCCCCAAATCCGGGGTCAGGGATTTGGTCGTCACGCGGAAATCCTTAACATCAAATCACCTGTTTGACAATATTAAACCACCTATAATCATTTAATAACTGACTTACAACATCTTTGACCCCAACCACCAAGCATCTTTTAGGTTATAGGGCTAGAAACAAGAATCGATCCTTACATTTCTCATTACATCCATTTAATTACATCACACTGAGTATTACAAATCCTATACTACTAGTGTAGCTTCGTTGAGAAGTACACTAGCACTAGTACTATCCTGTACAAAGTGATATATACATATTACACATCAATACGCTGATATATAACTTACTCCAGCTATCTATATTCTGGATCATATCATCTTCATAAGGGCGTACTGCCTGCTTCTTCTGAGCCATGCAGATAAGCCTCAATCATCTACCTTCCTCTGAAAGGTTAATATTTAAAACAAGCAAGTATGAGCGAAAGAATTGCCCAGCAAGTATTAATAGAGCACAACAATATATATCAATATACACATGGAGTTTTTGAAATATAACGATACTTAATATCAATTTCGAAATATTTACAACAATGAAACCTCAGTAGGGGATATATGACATTTCGAGTAACATCAGATAAATAAAGTAAGTTCATGTCAACAATAGTAATCCTCATACCTTAACCACATACCATACCTCATAGTATTGATAACCTCTTAGGGAGCTTTTCAAAATATGCAGTTCAATATGCTGCTAAGATAGTTATTACCACCCTTCATAAACCAAACCATTATAAAGTTCCCTTTTTAATACTCCTCAAGTTTGTAAGTATATACACATGAGTATATCATTATCATCAAAACACCTTACAGTTCAAGATTCTGTACAGGATATAAGTTCGTTAACCACTTGATAAGTCTAAACTCAGAAATAACTGATAGGAAGAGAGTCAAAGCTCTTGAAACGAACCATTTGAGATTTGACCACAATAATCGATGAACCATCTTTCATCTTTTAAGTACTTTCACAAGTGCACTGAACACGTGCCAATATTATCGAAATAATCTTGCAGTTCTAGATACTGCATGAATTCACCATCATCTTTCATTTTAGAAAACAACACTATCGGCTACTTGGCACTTAGGCCTAAGAAGCAGTGTTTGAGTATTTTTCCAAAGTGGAGGATGGGACTTAAAGAAAACATAAAAACCTGACAAGGATTGACGATGATCAGTCGCCACATCCAAGTCCAATAATCCGCGGGTCTTCTCTACCGGTAGAAGGATAGAAACTACATCCGTAACTATCCCTGGGTGAAAACTACATCCATAATCACCCTCGATGAAAACTACATCCGTAATCATCCTTCGGCAACACCTGGGCCGGAATAATAATTGATGGGCCGCCTGGCTCACGGCCGCTTACACATCCCGGGAATCGTTCGTCAACGATTCCCACACCTGCCAGAGTCCCCTTTTTCTTTTCTTGTCAAAATCATTTTGATAGAAAACTTGAGTAGTTGAAGTTCGACTTCAGTCGACCGATAATTTCTTGAAAAACGAGCAAGAGAGTAAAACCTGACCGGGGGTTTTCGAAAATGTTTTGAGTTCAAAAGAGTTCAAGTATAGATATACACTTGTACCGATATCAATCTCGACACAGGGTTTTGTGATCACACATGGAAAATGGTACGCATAAAGCTTGTAACCACAACAGGGTAATTCCATATATATATAAGTTCTTAAAAAGTAACTTACCTAGATAGATTCAAAATATAATATTTTAAATGACTATGAAAGTCCTTAAACAACCTTTAAATAGTGTTTTATAACCTTCAAAACACTTAGAGTATTTAATAAATATTTGACTACTAGGTAACAAATAATAAATATTCAATAATCCCTTTTTAAAAGAATACTCAAATTAATATTCATTTATTAAGTAATATTCAGATAATATTTACTATTAATACTGGAATATTTAATAACCTCAAAACACCCAAATACAACTCTTGGAATGTTTCTAATCAAAATCAAGACACAATCTCTCCAGCAGTCTCCAAACTTTAGCCACTTTATCAAATAACTACTACTGACTCTCGGTCAATAAGAAATAATTAATAAGCATGAAAATCCTTCTTCTCTTTCCCTTTTTTTTTGTTTCCTAATGAATATTATAATTAATATTCATCGAATTAAATAAGCATTCAAATAACATATATCGATATCAATCTAGCTGTTTTAAGCTGAAAGTAACCAATTTATAACCATTGGAATATCTTTAATCCGTATTGAAAATAAACTATCTCCGATAAATAATATACTAGATAGAATCACTCCATTAAATTGTTTTATTATTTCTCCGGGACAAAGTGATTTTAAGAAAGCGTTTTGAAAATGATATTCATCTAATTAAATAAATTTAATTAGGCGAATGAGGTTTATTTAATTAGTAAATGCTTTCAGGAGCATCTATTAATTAAATAAACACTGGTTTATTGGTGATGTTGCCTTTAGGTTAATTATTGCGAAATTCTTTTGAAAAGCTTTGTCCGGGCTTTCGAAAACATACGATACAAATAACCCCGACACGCGGGCTAAGTTCGATAACTCAATACACGCTCTACCCTCGGAGCCTTTACCACGTAGTTCCATATATATGTATATGTATCTATATATACCTCTTAACAAATAGTCCTCTACCACATTACAAAAGTTTATAAATATACAACATATAAATCGAGATGTAGAACCATAAGAATGTCACCGCCCATCGACAGTATTATAAGTCATGGGTTTTGATTATTGCACGAGAAGAATTTAATATCGCTAGCAAAGTCAAGAATAAAATGATTTGGAAGGAGGAGCACAAGATTAAAAACTCGCAATTAGGGATTGAAAACCTTTTTCCGCACATTTTATATAATTCAAAATAGGTATACTCTGAACGATAGAGTATGTGTAAATAAACTTGCCTCTGGTCCTTAGCAGAAAGCAGAAACCGCGAATAAACCTTTCGCACTTCGTCCAAGCAATTCCCTGGAGGTAGCTTACCTTTCTTTATACGACGCCTCGATCTTCCCTTTTTGATGCACGTCATTCCAACTCGATTATGCCCTAATGGTACTAAAATAGTTATGAGTGCGTGTCAGTCCTACCTCGTATATCGAGTAGACACAACTCGGGATTATCACTAAATAACATAAAGTCAAACTATAGGTGTCCTCCCTATAGTTGACTATTCTAATACCACTTATTGCACATAACATATTATAGTAAAGAAAATGAAATGGAAAAGTTCCCTTTTTAAAGTGGACAATTCCTGGTGCTAAACACCTCAAACCATACCACTTAATCAACTTAGTATATAGATAGTCCTCAAACATAATTAATCTTCGAGACACATCAAATCAGCAAATTAGCACATAACCCTCGAAATAACAATTAACCCTCAAATAGTTCACTTAGCACATATTCACATAACAATTAATATCCATTTCATGCTTCTAGACCATTGTATTTAACTAAATTAAATAAATTTGATTGCAGGGGATTTTCAGAAAATTTGGGCATGAGGTATTCGTTTATCGGACTATGGGCACAGCCCCTCAAATGCAATTCAACCCTGTTTTTGCAAAAATAAAGCTGCCTCAACTTGCAGCAAAGTAAACAAGTAAGAAAAGTACCCGCCCAGACATGCGGCAACTAGCACATAAGGAAAAGTACCCGCCCAGACTTGCGGCAACTAGCACATAAGGAAAAGTACCCGCCCAGACTTGCGGCAACTAGCACATAAGGAAAAGTACCCGCCCAGACATGCGGCACCTCAACATGTAAGGAAAGTAAACTAGGTTTATCCACATTTAAGCCAACACCACGTAGTTGGCACTTATACTATCAACATATACTATAACTTGATTCATACCATTTAGCACTTAGCCAATTAGCCATTCATATAATTACACCTCCTATAACAATAACTATTAAAATTAGCAATTCAACTTTCTACCCGAACCATTATCGATAACCATTTAACCAATCATAACCAATACCAAGTAATTGACAGATGTGGCATCCGACAAATTCTATGACTCGACTTATAGCACTTAGCACATAAACATTTATCGAAGACCATATATGACAAGTAAGCCACATAACTTTACATACTATCCGTCACTAGCAATTCGCAATTCATATTGCCTCCACAACTTATATGGCAACTCATAATTAACCACTAACGACCACAATTTAATTCCAACCATCACACTTAGCAATTAGTACTTTATCGACAACTTCGTCAATTAATAATTAACAATTAAACTATATCAATTTTACCACTAATTAGCTCATAACAATTAACTAATTAATATACTACAATTAGCTAATTAAATACATAATTTAAAAATATGAAGAAATTATACCATTTTCGTTTCCGATTCAACCCGCAAAATTCATGTCACCGGAAAAGTTTCCACCATCTTCTCTCTCCTTCTCTCTCTCTCTCTCTCTCTCTCTCTCTTCTCTCCCTCTCTTCTACCCACTGCTATGGCTGCACCTCTGCTGCAACTCGTCACTGCCAGGCCACCGGCCACCTCCCTGCGCAGCCACGCCGCCACGAGCCCCCGCCGGACGTCCATCGCCGCTGCTGCAGGTCCGACGCCTCCCACTGCTGCTCATCCTCGCGGACACCATCACCCACACACTAAACACACGCTATACATACACACATATATCTATACATACAAACCCCCAATTGAAATCCCCCAATTACATCTCATGAACCCTAATTTTCTCTCCCCCAATCCTCTTTCTCTCTCCCCGATTATTTTTGTGCGGTGTGTGTATCATGTGTGTGTATGTATGCTGTGTGTGTTATGTTAACCCTAATTGGCTTGGCCCAACACTATTCAAGAAGCAATACATTTAAACACTACACACTTTAAATAATATTTGGAGTAAATAAATCTAATTTGTAAAAATAAAATTTCTAGCATAATTAAATACTAGAATACTTTTAAAGATTTTCGGAGAAAGAAATAGAATTAAATCTCAATTTTCTAAATTGATACGTATCTTACAAATATTAATAATTTATAAAAACAATTCATAAAAATAATAATTGTGATTCATAATTCACAATTTACAGGGCTTTATAAAAATACTACAAACATTACTGTTTTAGTAAAACCTCAAATTATTGGTTTTATATATTAATCAAGTAATTTCTACAAATCCTCAAATAATTAAAATAAACATTTTCTAAGGATTTTAAGATCTCTAAATTATTAAATAATTTAAAATAAAACCTTTACTGAATAATTTCACATTCCAAAATTAAATCTTTGCACAAATAAACTATTGACTCGAGGTATCTACTCAGTCAATAAAATTTTAAATAGGAGCACCAGGCTCCACTTAACCGAAAATAATTAAATAATTGAATAATAAAATAAAAAAAATTCCTCCTCATTTTAGGAAAACAATATTATTATTATTGAAATAATAATATAATCATTTCTTGAAAAATCCGGGTTATTACAGTCTACCCTCCTTAAAAGGATTCCGTCCACGGAATCAGCTAAGGCCACTACTGGGATTCCTTAACTCTTTTATCATCAACACTTATTCTGCAAAACAGGAGATAGTGTCTCTTCGTAAACAACTTCTCCAATATCTCAATTCAAACCTCGATTCTCTATCTGACACAATTATCGCTGGAGTCTTATAACCCACCATTATTCCTTTCACATATACGTCTTGACCAACTTTCCATTATCATACTATCCTTGAGAGAGAGTTCACTGATTCTATTAACATAACACTTTTTGAGAGAGAGAACGAACCAATTCTAGCTATACATCACTGATATTCTATTCGTGTTGGGATTCGCTCTAGCTCTTGGCGATTCCGTTGCAAATCTAGTTTTTATCAGCGAGTTTTGACTTGGCCGACCTGGTTGGCATCCCCTTGAATGTATTAGAGATAACCAGAATTATGGAGCTTTAAAAAGATAGATGTCATATTAAGGCTATTGCCACACACTGGTGATCATAAGGTTAAGAGTGTTGAAGCAAACCTTATTTGAGATAAGAAAATTTACCGAGAGATCAATATGATCATAAGAACTCACGTTGCGTGTCTTAGTTAAGACATTACTAAAGGTAATTAGCCTTCTTGTATTTCACAACTCACAAGTGACGGCGTCCCGTCAGACTTCTATTACACAGACAGATAGCCCTTGTGTCCCCCATAAGTATAGGGTTGTTCGTCTCAGTGGAAGCTGAGAAGTATGAAAGCAATTCGAAGTGAAGATAATAATTATCGTCTTTCGACAAATAGTTCTCAAGTGGACACCCTGGATTAAAATTGATCAGATTCCAAGGTGCAATTTCCAAGGAAAAGGATAACCAGAAAGATACTGGTATACAACAAGAAAGTGGTGCTATAGCACCATAGGATTATCCAATATTTGAAGAAAAGTTGGAATTTAAATATCATCAATCGATAGGGCCTCATAAATCTGAAAGTAGGTATAATGACAGCTTCTAGCAAAATTGAAACCAATATGGTTTAACATGAGTATTATAAAACAACTTCGAAGAGGGAGTATATTCTTTATCAAAATTCTCTCTTGGAGAGATGTCAAGATAGGTCATAGATTAGGGAGGTAATCCAAATAATTTATGCACGGGGATGTGTCAAATAATTCACATTGGGGAGATAATAAACATAAGTTGCAAATGGGGAGATATCAAATAATTCAGACTGGGGAAGTAATCAAAATGATTCATAATTGGGGAGGGTAATGCCAAGGTCTCCACGGATGCCTTTCATGTCGGCTCCTCTGACGGATAATTGTTCGATTGTAGCGCTCTTCTTTTTCACGCACACCCTAAGGTGCTCGATAACCGACGTCATCGTCTACTCGTAATAGTCGCTAGAGATTCAACCATCGACATTTTACGATATTAAGGAGTTCTATTCGACTCGGCGCAAGCATCTCACGCAAGCATTCTATTCTTTGAGAAGACTTCGATACGGTGTCGCCCCTAGCAACGACGAATTCCACATGTCGAATGGGCGACATTTCGGAACATTGCTGGAAATACATACTTAGATCCAGTCACCATTATAACCGTATTTATACCACATGATCCTGTCCTAATGACAATTCCGTGTGCAACTTGAGTTTATCCCTTATTGGCATAACAGCCTTCGTACTAGTCTTTCTCAGACTTTCTCAGTCCGTCTTGATTCTTAAAACATTTCATCTTTATTGATCAATCTCATCTTCACCCTTTTTACTTCTATAATTTTGAGACAATCGGTGTCTATCCACCAATCCATTCATAATATTACCTTAAACTCTATCAAGCTCGAGAGGGTTTTATATACCCGCAACTTCGACTGATAACCTTTCATAGTGATCTTGTTTTGCTTCCCTTTTTGGAATTTTAACGGTACGGATGCTATCTCAACTCATCATTGCCATAATACTGGATGCCAGCTTTCCATCCTTCATCATCATATTGAAATTTCCTATCATTCGGGGAATACATAACTTCATCCATGAACCCCTAAAATTATCTTAATCTTAGGCCTCGGGCGATTTATGCCCCTGCCGACCAACACTTGTCTCTAAGAGTTCTTTAGCAGACACCCATCACCACAAGAAGTGAAGTCTACCTCAACATATTCCTCAAAATCTTATCTTAATCATTGGTACTATATCCAATAGTCCAACATGAACTCTACATGAGTTCTGACGTTCTCACATAACTATACCCACTCCTACTCACTCTCGTTTCTAGTTTACTATAACCTCAGCTCTGATACCATTTTTGTAACGCCCCAAATTCGGGGTCAGGGATTTGGTCGTCACGCGGAAATCCTTAACATCAAATCACCTGTTTGACAATATTAAACCACCTGTAATCATTTAATAACTGACTTACAACATCTGTGACCCCAACCACCAAGCATCTTTTAGGTTATAGGGCTAGAAACAAGAATCGATCCTTACATTTCTCATTACATCCATTTAATTACATCACACTGAGTATTACAAATCCTATACTACTAGTGTAGCTTCGTTGAGAAGTACACTAGCACTAGTACTATCCTGTACAAAGTGATATATACATATTACACATCAATACGCTGATATATAACTTACTCCAGCTATCTATGTTTTGGATCATATCATCTTCATAAGGGCGTACTGCCTGCTTCTTCTGAGCCATGCAGATAAGCCTCAATCATCTACCTTCCTCTGAAAGGTTAATATTTAAAACAAGCAAGTATGAGCGAAAGAATTGCCCAGCAAGTATTAATAGAGCACAACAATATATATCAATATACACATGGTGTTTTTTAAATATAACGATACTTAATATCAATTTCGAAATATTTACAACAATGAAACCTCAGTAGGGGATATATGACATTTCGAGTAACATCAGATAAATAAAGTAAGTTCATGTCAACAATAGTAATCCTCATACCTTAACCACATACCATACCTCATAGTATTGATAACCTCTTAGGGAGCTTTTCAAAATATGCAGTTCAATATGCTGCTAAGATAGTTATTACCACCCTTCATAAACCAAACCATTATAAAGTTCCCTTTTTAATACTCCTCAAGTTTGTAAGTATATACACATGAGTATATCATTATCATCAAAACACCTTACAGTTCAAGATTCTGTACAGGATATAAGTTCGTTAACCACTTGATAAGTCTAAACTCAGAAATAACTGATAGGAAGAGAGTCAAAGCTCTTGAAATGAACCATTTGAGATTTGACCACAATAATCGATGAACCATCTTTCATCTTTTAAGTACTTTCACAAGTGCACTGAACACGTGCCAATATTATCGAAATAATCTTGCAGTTCTAGATACTGCATGAATTCACCATCATCTTTCATTTTAGAAAACAACACTATCGGCTACTTGGCACTTAGGCCTAAGAAGCAGTGTTTGAGTATTTTTCCAAAGTGGAGGATGGGACTTAAAGAAAACATAAAAACCTGACAAGGATTGACGATGATCAGTCGCCACATCCAAGTCCAATAATCCGCGGGTCTTCTCTACCGGTAGAAGGATAGAAACTACATCCGTAACTATCCCCGGGTGAAAACTACATCCGTAATCACCCTCGATGAAAACTACATCCGTAATCATCCTTCGGCAACACCTGGGCCGGAATAATAATTGATGGGCCGCCTGGCTCACGGCCGCTTACACATCCCGGGAATCGTTCGTCAACGATTCCCACACCTGCCAGAGTCCCCTTTTTCTTTTCTTGTCAAAATCATTTTGATAGAAAACTTGAGTAGTTGAAGTTCGACTTCAGTCGACCGATAATTTTTTGAAAAACGAGCAAGAGAGTAAAACCTGACCGGGGGTTTTCGAAAATGTTTTGAGTTCAAAAGAGTTCAAGTATAGATATACACTTGTACCGATATCAATCTCGACACAGGGTTTTGTGATCACACATGGAAAATGGTACGCATAAAGCTTGTAACCACAACAGGGTAATTCCATATATATATAAGTTCTTGAAAAGTAACTTACCTAGATAGATTCAAAATATAATATTTTAAATGAATATGAAAGTCCTTAAACAACCTTTAAATAGTGTTTTATAACCTTCAAAACACTTAGAGTATTTAATAAATATTTGACTACTAGGTAACAAATAATAAAGATTCAATAATCCCTTTTTAAAAGAATACTCAAATTAATATTCATTTATTAAGTAATATTCAGATAATATTTACTATTAATACTGGAATATTTAATAACCTCAAAACACCCAAATACAACTCTTGGAATATTTCTAATCAAAATCAAGACACAATCTCTCCAGCAGTCTCCAAACTTTAGCCACTTTATCAAATAACTACTACTGACTCTCGGTCAATAAGAAATAATTAATAAGCATGAAAATCCTTCTTCTCTTTCCCTTTTTTTGTTTCCTAATGAATATTATAATTAATATTCATCGAATTAAATAAGCATTCAAATAACATATATCGATATCAATCTAGCTGTTTTAAGCTGAAAGTAACCAATTTATAACCATTGGAATATCTTTAATCCGTATTGAAAATAAACTATCTCCGATAAATAATATACTAGATAGAATCACTCCATTAAATTGTTTTATTATTTCTCCGGGACAAAGTGATTTTAAGAAAGCGTTTTGAAAATGATATTCATCTAATTAAATAAATTTAATTAGGCGAATGAGGTTTATTTAATTAGTAAATGCTTTCAGGAGCATCTATTAATTAAATAAACACTGGTTTATTGGTGATGTTGCCTTTAGGTTAATTATTGCGAAATTCTTTTGAAAAGCTTTGTCCGGGCTTTCGAAAACATACGATACAAATAACCCCGACACGCGGGCTAAGTTCGATAACTCAATACACGCTCTACCCTCGGAGCCTTTACCACGTAGTTCCATATATATGTATATGTATCTATATATACCTCATAACATATAGTCCTCTACCACATTACAAAAGTTTATAAATATACAACATATAAATCGAGATGTAGAACCATAAGAATGTCACCGCCCATCGACAGTATTATAAGTCATGGGTTTTGATTATTGCACGAGAAGAATTTAATATCGCTAGCAAAGTCAAGAATAAAATGATTTGGAAGGAGGATCACAAGATTAAAAACTCGCAATTAGGGATTGAAAACCTTTTTTCGCATATTTTATATAATTCAAAATAGGTATACTCTGAACGATAGAGTATGTGTAAATAAACTTGCCTCTGGTCCTTAGCAGAAAGCAAAAATCGCGAATAAACCTTTCGCACTTCGTCCAAGCAATTCCCTGGAGGTAGCTTACCTTTCTTTATACGGCGCCTCGATCTTCCCTTTTTGATGCACGTCATTCCAACTCGATTATGCCCTAATGGTACTGAAATAGTTATGAGTGCGTGTCAGTCCTACCTCGTATATCGAGTAGACACAACTCGGGATTATCACTAAATAACATAAAGTCAAACTATAGGTGTCCTCCCTATAGTTGACTATTCTAATACCACTTATTGCACATAACATATTATAGTAAAGAAAATGAAATGGAAAAGTTCCCTTTTTAAAGTGGACAATTCCTGGTGCTAAACACCTCAAACCATACCACTTAATCAACTTAGTATATAGATAGTCCTCAAACATAATTAATCCTCGAGACACATCAAATCAGCAAATTAGCACATAACCCTCGAAATAACAATTAACCCTCAAATAGTTCACTTAGCACATATTCACATAACAATTAATATCCATTTCATGCTTCTAGACCATTGTATTTAACTAAATTAAATAAATTTGATTGCAGGGGATTTTCAGAAAATTTGGGCATGAGGTATTCGTTTATCGGACTATGGGCACAGCCCCTCAAATGCAATTCAACCCTGTTTTTGCAAAAATAAAGCTGCCTCAACTTGCAGCAAAGTAAACAAGTAAGAAAAGTACCCGCCCAGACATGCGGCAACTAGCACATAAGGAAAAGTACCCGCCCAGACTTGCGGCAACTAGCACATAAGGAAAAGTACCCGCCCAGACTTGCGGCAACTAGCACATAAGGAAAAGTATCCGCCCAGACATGCGGCACCTCAACATGTAAGGAAAGTAAACTAGGTTTATCCACATTTAAGCCAACACCACGTAGTTGGCACTTATACTATCAACATATACTATAACTTGATTCATACCATTTAGCACTTAGCCAATTAGCCATTCATATAATTACACCTCCTATAACAATAACTATTACAATTAGCAATTCAACTTTCTACCCGAACCATTATCGATAACCATTTAACCAATCATAACCAATACCAAGTAATTGACAGATGTGGCATCCGACAAATTCTATGACTCGACTTATAGCACTTAGCACATAAACATTTATCGAAGACCATATATGACAAGTAAGCCACATAACTTTACATATTATCCATCACTAGCAATTCGCAATTCATATTGCCTCCACAACTTATATGGCAACTCATAATTAACCACTAACGACCACAATTTAATTCCAACCATCACACTTAGCAATTAGCACTTTATCGACAACTCCGTCAATTAATAATTAACAATTAAACTATCTCAATTTTACCACTAATTAGCTCATAACAATTAACTAATTAATATACTACAATTAGCTAATTAAATACATAATTTAAAAATATGAAGAAATTATACCATTTTCATTTCCGATTCAACCCGCAAAATTCATGTCACCGGAAAAGTTTCCACCATCTTCTCTCTCCTTCTCTCCTTCTCTCTCTCTCTCTCTCTCTCTCTTCTCTCCTCTCTTCTACCCACTGCTATTGCTGCACCTCTGCTGCAACTCGTCACTGCCAGGCCACCGGCCACCTCCCTGCGCAGCCACGCCGCCACTAGCCCCCGTCGGACGTCCGTCGCCGCTGCTGCAGGTCCGACGCCTCCCACTGCTGCTCATCCTCGCGGACACCATCACCCACACACTAAACACACGCTATACATACACACATATATCTATACATACAAACCCCCAATTGAAATCCCCCAATTACATCTCATGAACCCTAATTTTCTCTCCCCCAATCCTCTTTCTCTCTCCCCGATTATTTTTGTGCGGTGTGTGTATCATGTGTGTGTATGTATGCTGTGTGTGTTATGTTAACCCTAATGGGCTTGGCCCAACACTATTCAAGAAGCAATACATTTAAACACTACACACTTTAAATAATATTTGGAGTAAATAAATCTAATTTGTAAAAATAAAATTTCTAGCATAATTAAATACTAGAATACTTTTAAAGATTTTCGGAGAAAGAAATAGAATTAAATCTCAATTTTCTAAATTGATACGTATCTTACAAATATTAATAATTTATAAAAACAATTCATAAAAATAATAATTGTGATTAATAATTCACAATTTACAGGGCTTTATAAAAATACTACAAACATTACTGTTTTAGTAAAACCTCAAATTATTGGTTTTATATATTAATCAAGTAATTTCTACAAATCCTCAAATAATTAAAATAAACATTTTATAAGGATTTTAAGATCTCTAAATTATTCAATAATTTAAAATAAAACCTTTACTGAATAATTTCACATTCCAAAATTAAATCTTTGCACAAATAAACTATTGACTCGAGGTATCTACTCAGTCAATAAAATTTTAAATAGGAGCACCAAGCTCCACTTAACCGAAAATAATTAAATAATTGAATAATAAAATAAAAAAAATTCCTCCTCATTTTAGGAAAACAATATTATTATTATTGAAATAATAATATAATCATTTCTTGAAAAATCCGGGTTATTACAGTCTACCCTCCTTAAAAGGATTCCGTCCACGGAATCAGCTAAGGCCACTACTGGGATTCCTTAACTCTTTTATCATCAACACTTATTCTGCAAAACAGGAGATAGTGTCTCTTCGTAAACAACTTCTCCAATATCTCAATTCAAACCTCGATTCTCTATCTGACACAATTATCGCTGGAGTCTTATAACCCACCATTATTCCTTTCACATATACGTCTTGACCAACTTTCCATTATCATACTATCCTTGAGAGAGAGTTCACTGATTCTATTAACATAACACTTTTTGAGAGAGAGAACGAACCAATTCTAGCTATACATCACTGATATTCTATTCGTGTTGGGATTCGCTCTAGCTCTTGGCGATTCCGTTGCAAATCTAGTTTTTATCAGCGAGTTTTGACTTGGCCGACCTGGTTGGCATCCCCTTGAATGTATTAGAGATAACCAGAATTATGGAGCTTTAAAAAGATAGATGTCATATTAAGGCTATTGCCACACACTGGTGATCATAAGGTTAAGAGTGTTGAAGCAAACCTTATTTGAGATAAGAAAATTTACCGAGAGATCAATATGATCATAAGAACTCACGTTGCGTGTCTTAGTTAAGACATTACTAAAGGTAATTAGCCTTCTTGTCACAAGTGACGGCGTCCCGTCAGACTTCTATCACACAGACAGATAGCCCTTGTGTCCCCCATAAGTATAGGGTTGTTCGTCTCAGTGGAAGCTGAGAAGTATGAAAGCAATTCGAAGTGAAGATAATAATTATCGTCTTTCGACAAATAGTTCTCAAGTGGACACCCTGGATTAAAATTGATCAGATTCCAAGGTGCAATTTCCAAGGAAAAGGATAACCAGAAAGATACTGGTATACAACAAGCAAGTGGTGCTATAGCACCATAGGATTATCCAATATTTGAAGAAAAGTGGGAATTTAAATATCATCAATCGATAGGGCCTCATAAATCTGAAAGTAGGTATAATGACAGCTTCTAGCAAAATTGAAACCAATATGGTTTAACATGAGTATTATAAAACAACTTCGAAGAGGGAGTATATTCTTTATCAAAATTCTCTCTTGGAGAGATGTCAAGATAGGTCATAGATTAGGGAGGTAATCCAAATAATTTATACACGGGGATGTGTCAAATAATTCACATTGGGGAGATAATAAACATAAGTTACAAATGGGGAGATATCAAATAATTCAGACTGGGGAAGTAATCAAAATGATTCATAATTGGGGAGGGTAATGCCAAGGTCTCCACGGATGCCTTTCATATCAGCTTCTCTGACGGATAATTGTTCGATTGTAGCGCTCTTCTTTTCCACGCACACCCTAAGGTGCTCGATAACCGACGTCATCGTCTACTCGTAATAGTCGCTAGAGATTCAACCATCGGCATTTTACGATATTAAGGAGTTCTATTCGACTCGGCGCAAGCATCTCACGCAAGCATTCTATTCTTTGAGAAGACTTCGATACGGTGTCGCCCCTAGCAACGACGAATTCCACATGTCGAATGGGCGACATTCCGGAACATTGCTGGAAATACATACTTAGATCCAGTCACCATTATAACCGTATTTATACCACATGTTCCTGTCCTCATGACAATTCCGTGTGTAACTTGAGCTTATCCCTTATTGGCATAACAGCCTTCGTACTAGTCTTTCTCAGACTTTCTCAGTCCGTCTTGATTCTTAAAACATTTCATCTTTATTGATCAATCTCATCTTCACCCTTTTTACTTCTATAATTTTGAGACAATCGGTGTCTATCCACCAATCCATTCATAATATTACCTTAAACTCTATCAAGCTCGAGAGGGTTTTATATACCCGCAACTTCGACTGATAACCTTTCATAGTGATCTTGTTTTGCTTCCCTTTTTGGAATTTTAACAGTACGGATGCTATCTCAACTCATCATTGCCATAATACTGGATGCCAGCTTTCCATCCTTCATCATCATATTGAAATTTCCTATCATTCGGGGAATACATAACTTCATCCATGAACCCCTAAAATTATCTTAATCTTAGACCTCGGGCGATTTATGCCCCTGCCGACCAACACTTGTCTCTAAGAGTTCTTTAGCAGACATCCATCACCACAAGAAGTGAAGTCTACCTCAACATATTCCTCAAAATCTTATCTTAATCATTGGTACTATATCCAATAGTCCAACATGAACTCTACATGAGTTCTGACGTTCTCACATAACTATACCCACTCCTACTCACTCTCGTTTCTAGTTTACTATAACCTCAGCTCTGATACCATTTTTGTAACGCCCCAAATTCGGGGTCAGGGATTTGGTCATCACGCGGAAATCCTTAACATCAAATCACCTGTTTGACAATATTAAACCACCTGTAATCATTTAATAACTGACTTACAACATCTGTGACCCCAACCACCAAGCATCTTTTAGGTTATAGGGCTAGAAACAAGAATCGATCCTTACATTTCTCATTACATCCATTTAATTACATCACACTGAGTATTACAAATCCTATACTACTAGTGTAGCTTCGTTGAGAAGTACACTAGCACTAGTACTATCCTGTACAAAGTGATATATACATATTACACATCAATACGCTGATATATAACTTACTCCAGCTATCTATGTTCTGGATCATATCATCTTCATAAGGGCGTACTGCCTGCTTCTTCTGAGCCATGCAGATAAGCCTCAATCATCTACCTTCCTCTGAAAGGTTAATATTTAAAACAAGCAAGTATGAGCGAAAGAATTGCCCAGCAAGTATTAATAGAGCACAACAATATATATCAATATACACATGGAGTTTTTGAAATATAACGATACTTAATATCAATTTCGAAATATTTACAACAATGAAACCTCAGTAGGGGATATATGACATTTCGAGTAACATCAGATAAATAAAGTAAGTTCATGTCAACAATAGTAATCCTCATACCTTAACCACATACCATACCTCATAGTATTGATAACCTCTTAGGGAGCTTTTCAAAATATGCAGTTCAATATGCTGCTAAGATAGTTATTACCACCCTTCATAAACCAAACCATTATAAAGTTCCCTTTTTAATACTCCTCAAGTTTGTAAGTATATACACATGAGTATATCATTATCATCAAAACACCTTACAGTTCAAGATTATGTACAGGATATAAGTTCGTTAACCACTTGATAAGTCTAAACTCAGAAATAACTGATAGGAAGAGAGTCAAAGCTCTTGAAACGAACCATTTGAGATTTGACCACAATAATCGATGAACCATCTTTCATCTTTTAAGTACTTTCACAAGTGCACTGAACACGTGCCAATATTATCGAAATAATCTTGCAGTTCTAGATACTGCATGAATTCACCATCATCTTTCATTTTAGAAAACAACACTATCGGCTACTTGGCACTTAGGCCTAAGAAGCAGTGTTTGAGTATTTTTCCAAAGTGGAGGATGGGACTTAAAGAAAACATAAAAACCTGACAAGGATTGACGATGATCAGTCGCCACATCCAAGTCCAATAATCCGCGGGTCTTCTCTACCGGTAGAAGGATAGAAACTACATCCGTAACTATCCCTGGGTGAAAACTACATCCATAATCACCCTCGATGAAAACTACATCCGTAATCATCCTTCGGCAACACCTGGGCCGGAATAATAATTGATGGGCCGCCTGGCTCACGGCCGCTTACACATCCCGGGAATCGTTCGTCAACGATTCCCACACCTGCCAGAGTCCCCTTTTTCTTTTCTTGTCAAAATCATTTTGATAGAAAACTTGAGTAGTTGAAGTTCGACTTCAGTCGACCGATAATTTCTTGAAAAACGAGCAAGAGAGTAAAACCTGACCGGGGGTTTTCGAAAATGTTTTGAGTTCAAAAGAGTTCAAGTATAGATATACACTTGTACCGATATCAATCTCGACACAGGGTTTTGTGATCACACATGGAAAATGGTACGCATAAAGCTTGTAACCACAACAGGGTAATTCCATATATATATAAGTTCTTGAAAAGTAACTTACCTAGATAGATTCAAAATATAATATTTTAAATGACTATGAAAGTCCTTAAACAACCTTTAAATAGTGTTTTATAACCTTCAAAACACTTAGAGTATTTAATAAATATTTGACTACTAGGTAACAAATAATAAATATTCAATAATCCCTTTTTAAAAGAATACTCAAATTAATATTCATTTATTAAGTAATATTCAGATAATATTTACTATTAATACTGGAATATTTAATAACCTCAAAACACCCAAATACAACTCTTGGAATGTTTCTAATCAAAATCAAGACACAATCTCTCCAGCAGTCTCCAAACTTTAGCCACTTTATCAAATAACTACTACTGACTCTCGGTCAATAAGAAATAATTAATAAGCATGAAAATCCTTCTTCTCTTTCCCTTTTTTTTTGTTTCCTAATGAATATTATAATTAATATTCATCGAATTAAATAAGCATTCAAATAACATATATCGATATCAATCTAGTTGTTTTAAGCTGAAAGTAACCAATTTATAACCATTGGAATATCTTTAATCCGTATTGAAAATAAACTATCTCCGATAAATAATATACTAGATAGAATCACTCCATTAAATTGTTTTATTATTTCTCCGGGACAAAGTGATTTTAAGAAAGCGTTTTGAAAATGATATTCATCTAATTAAATAAATTTAATTAGGCGAATGAGGTTTATTTAATTAGTAAATGCTTTCAGGAGCATCTATTAATTAAATAAACACTGGTTTATTGGTGATGTTGCCTTTAGGTTAATTATTGCGAAATTCTTTTGAAAAGCTTTGTCCGGGCTTTCGAAAACATACGATACAAATAACCCCGACACGCGGGCTAAGTTCGATAACTCAATACACGCTCTACCCTCGGAGCCTTTACCACGTAGTTCCATATATATGTATATGTATCTATATATACCTCTTAACAAATAGTCCTCTACCACATTACAAAAGTTTATAAATATACAACATATAAATCGAGATGTAGAACCATAAGAATGTCACCGCCCATCGACAGTATTATAAGTCATGGGTTTTGATTATTGCACGAGAAGAATTTAATATCGCTAGCAAAGTCAAGAATAAAATGATTTGGAAGGAGGAGCACAAGATTAAAAACTCGCAATTAGGGATTGAAAACCTTTTTCCGCACATTTTATATAATTCAAAATAGGTATACTCTGAACGATAGAGTATGTGTAAATAAACTTGCCTCTGGTCCTTAGCAGAAAGCAGAAACCGCGAATAAACCTTTCGCACTTCGTCCAAGCAATTCCCTGGAGGTAGCTTACCTTTCTTTATACGATGCCTCGATCTTCCCTTTTTGATGCACGTCATTCCAACTTGATTATGCCCTAATGGTACTAAAATAGTTATGAGTGCGTGTCAGTCCTACCTCGTATATCGAGTAGACACAACTCGGGATTATCACTAAATAACATAAAGTCAAACTATAGGTGTCCTCCCTATAGTTGACTATTCTAATACCACTTATTGCACATAACATATTATAGTAAAGAAAATGAAATGGAAAAGTTCCCTTTTTAAAGTGGACAATTCCTGGTGCTAAACACCTCAAACCATACCACTTAATCAACTTAGTATATAGATAGTCCTCAAACATAATTAATCTTCGAGACACATCAAATCAGCAAATTAGCACATAACCCTCGAAATAACAATTAACCCTTAAATAGTTCACTTAGCACATATTCACATAACAATTAATATCCATTTCATGCTTCTAGACCATTGTATTTAACTAAATTAAATAAATTTGATTGCAGGGGATTTTCAGAAAATTTGGGCATGAGGTATTCGTTTATCGGACTATGGGCACAGCCCCTCAAATGCAATTCAACCCTGTTTTTGCAAAAATAAAGCTGCCTCAACTTGCAGCAAAGTAAACAAGTAAGAAAAGTACCCGCCCAGACATGCGGCAACTAGCACATAAGGAAAAGTACCCGCCCAGACTTGCGGCAACTAGCACATAAAGAAAAGTACCCGCCCAGACTTGCGGCAACTAGCACATAAGGAAAAGTACCCGCCCAGACATGCGGCACCTCAACATGTAAGGAAAGTAAACTAGGTTTATCCACATTTAAGCCAACACCACGTAGTTGGCACTTATACTATCAACATATACTATAACTTGATTCATACCATTTAGCACTTAGCCAATTAGCCATTCATATAATTACACCTCCTATAACAATAACTATTAAAATTAGCAATTCAACTTTCTACCCGAACCATTATCGATAACCATTTAACCAATCATAACCAATACCAAGTAATTGACAGATGTGGCATCCGACAAATTCTATGACTCGACTTATAGCACTTAGCACATAAACATTTATCGAAGACCATATATGACAAGTAAGCCACATAACTTTACATACTATCCGTCACTAGCAATTCGCAATTCATATTGCCTCCACAACTTATATGGCAACTCATAATTAACCACTAACGACCACAATTTAATTCCAACCATCACACTTAGCAATTAGTACTTTATCGACAACTTCGTCAATTAATAATTAACAATTAAACTATATCAATTTTACCACTAATTAGCTCATAACAATTAACTAATTAATATACTACAATTAGCTAATTAAATACATAATTTAAAAATATGAAGAAATTATACCATTTTCGTTTCCGATTCAACCCGCAAAATTCATGTCACCGGAAAAGTTTCCACCATCTTCTCTCTCCTTCTCTCTCTCTCTCTCTCTCTCTCTTCTCTCCCTCTCTTCTACCCACTGCTATGGCTGCACCTCTGCTGCAACTCGTCACTGCCAGGCCACCGGCCACCTCCCTGCGCAGCCACGCCGCCACTAGCCCCCGTCGGACGTCCGTCGCCGCTGCTGCAGGTCCGACGCCTCCCACTGCTGCTCATCCTCGCGGACACCATCACCCACACACTAAACACACGCTATACATACACACATATATCTATACATACAAACCCCCAATTGAAATCCCCCAATTACATCTCATGAACCCTAATTTTCTCTCCCCCAATCCTCTTTCTCTCTCCCCGATTATTTTTGTGCGGTGTGTGTATCATGTGTGTGTATGTATGCTGTGTGTGTTATGTTAACCCTAATTGGCTTGGCCCAACACTATTCAAGAAGCAATACATTTAAACACTACACACTTTAAATAATATTTGGAGTAAATAAATCTAATTTGTAAAAATAAAATTTCTAGCATAATTAAATACTAGAATACTTTTAAAGATTTTCGGAGAAAGAAATAGAATTAAATCTCAATTTTCTAAATTGATACGTATCTTACAAATATTAATAATTTATAAAAACAATTCATAAAAATAATAATTGTGATTCATAATTCACAATTTACAGGGCTTTATAAAAATACTACAAACATTACTGTTTTAGTATAACCTCAAATTATTGGTTTTATATATTAATCAAGTAATTTCTACAAATCCTCAAATAATTAAAATAAACATTTTCTAAGGATTTTAAGATCTCTAAATTATTCAATAATTTAAAATAAAACCTCTACTGAATAATTTCACATTCCAAAATTAAATCTTTGCACAAATAAACTATTGACTCGAGGTATCTACTCAGTCAATAAAATTTTAAATAGGAGCACCAGGCTCCACTTAACCGAAAATAATTAAATAATTGAATAATAAAATAAAAAAAATTCCTCCTCATTTTAGGAAAACAATATTATTATTATTGAAATAATAATATAATCATTTCTTGAAAAATCCGGGTTATTACAGTCTACCCTCCTTAAAAGGATTCCGTCCACGGAATCAGCTAAGGCCACTACTGGGATTCCTTAACTCTTTTATCATCAACACTTATTCTGCAAAACAGGAGATAGTGTGTCTTCGTAAACAACTTCTCCAATATCTCAATTCAAACCTCGATTCTCTATCTGACACAATTATCGCTGGAGTCTTATAACCCACCATTATTCCTTTCACATATACGTCTTGACCAACTTTCCATTATCATACTATCCTTGAGAGAGAGTTCACTGATTCTATTAACATAACACTTTTTGAGAGAGAGAACGAACCAATTCTAGCTATACATCACTGATATTCTATTCGTGTTGGGATTCGCTCTAGCTCTTGGCGATTCCGTTGCAAATCTAGTTTTTATCAGCGAGTTTTGACTTGGCCGACCTGGTTGGCATCCCCTTGAATGTATTAGAGATAACCAGAATTATGGAGCTTTAAAAAGATAGATGTCATATTAAGGCTATTGCCACACACTGGTGATCATAAGGTTAAGAGTGTTGAAGCAAACCTTATTTGAGATAAGAAAATTTACCGAGAGATCAATATGATCATAAGAACTCACGTTGCGTGTCTTAGTTAAGACATTACTAAAGGTAATTAGCCTTCTTGTATTTCACAACTCACAAGTGACGGCGTCCCGTCAGACTTCTATCACACAGACAGATAGCCCTTGTGTCCCCCATAAGTATAGGGTTGTTCGTCTCAGTGGAAGCTGAGAAGTATGAAAGCAATTCGAAGTGAAGATAATAATTATCGTCTTTCGACAAATAGTTCTCAAGTGGACACCCTGGATTAAAATTGATCAGATTCCAAGGTGCAATTTCCAAGGAAAAGGATAACCAGAAAGATACTGGTATACAACAAGCAAGTGGTGCTATAGCACCATAGGATTATCCAATATTTGAAGAAAAGTGGGAATTTAAATATCATCAATCGATAGGGCCTCATAAATCTGAAAGTAGGTATAATGACAGCTTCTAGCAAAATTGAAACCAATATGGTTTAACATGAGTATTATAAAACAACTTCGAAGAGGGAGTATATTCTTTATCAAAATTCTCTCTTGGAGAGATGTCAAGATAGGTCATAGATTAGGGAGGTAATCCAAATAATTTATGCACGGGGATGTGTCAAATAATTCACATTGGGGAGATAATAAACATAAGTTGCAAATGGGGAGATATCAAATAATTCAGACTGGGGAAGTAATCAAAATGATTCATAATTGGGGAGGGTAATGCCAAGGTCTCCACGGATGCCTTTCATGTCGGCTCCTCTGACGGATAATTGTTCGATTGTAGCGCTCTTCTTTTTCACGCACACCCTAAGGTGCTCGATAACCGACGTCATCGTCTACTCGTAATAGTCGCTAGAGATTCAACCATCGGCATTTTACGATATTAAGGAGTTCTATTCGACTCGGCGCAAGCATCTCACGCAAGCATTCTATTCTTTGAGAAGACTTCGATACGGTGTCGCCCCTAGCAACGACGAATTCCACATGTCGAATGGGCGACATTCCGGAACATTGCTGGAAATACATACTTAGATCCAGTCACCATTATAACCGTATTTATACCACATGTTCCTGTCCTAATGACAATTCCGTGTGCAACTTGAGTTTATCCCTTATTGGCATAACAGCCTTCGTACTAGTCTTTCTCAGACTTTCTCAGTCCGTCTTGATTCTTAAAACATTTCATCTTTATTGATCAATCTCATCTTCACCCTTTTTACTTCTATAATTTTGAGACAATCGGTGTCTATCCACCAATCCATTCATAATATTACCTTAAACTCTATCAAGCTCGAGAGGGTTTTATATACCCGCAACTTCGACTGATAACCTTTCATAGTGATCTTGTTTTGCTTCCCTTTTTTGAATTTTAACAGTACGGATGCTATCTCAACTCATCATTGCCATAATACTGGATGCCAGCTTTCCATCCTTCATCATCATATTGAAATTTCCTATCATTCGGGGAATACATAACTTCATCCATGAACCCCTAAAATTATCTTAATCTTAGGCCTCGGGCGATTTATGCCCCTGCCGACCAACACTTGTCTCTAAGAGTTCTTTAGCAGACACCCATCACCACAAGAAGTGAAGTCTACCTCAACATATTCCTCAAAATCTTATCTTAATCATTGGTACTATATCCAATAGTCCAACATGAACTCTACATGAGTTCTGACGTTCTCACATAACTATACCCACTCCTACTCACTCTCGTTTCTAGTTTACTATAACCTCAGCTCTGATACCATTTTTGTAACGCCCCAAATTCGGGGTCAGGGATTTGGTCATCACGCGGAAATCCTTAACATCAAATCACCTGTTTGACAATATTAAACCACCTGTAATCATTTAATAACTGACTTACAACATCTGTGACCCCAACCACCAAGCATCTTTTAGGTTATAGGGCTAGAAACAAGAATCGATCCTTACATTTCTCATTACATCCATTTAATTACATCACACTGAGTATTACAAATCCTATACTACTAGTGTAGCTTCGTTGAGAAGTACACTAGCACTAGTACTATCCTGTACAAAGTGATATATACATATTACACATCAATACGCTGATATATAACTTACTCCAGCTATCTATGTTCTGGATCATATCATCTTCATAAGGGCGTACTGCCTGCTTCTTCTGAGCCATGCAGATAAGCCTCAATCATCTACCTTCCTCTGAAAGGTTAATATTTAAAACAAGCAAGTATGAGCGAAAGAATTGCCCAGCAAGTATTAATAGAGCACAACAATATATATCAATATACACATGGAGTTTTCGAAATATAACGATACTTAATATCAATTTCGAAATATTTACAACAATGAAACCTCAGTAGGGGATATATGACATTTCGAGTAACATCAGATAAATAAAGTAAGTTTATGTCAACAATAGTAATCCTCATACCTTAACCACATACCATACCTCATAGTATTGATAACCTCTTAGGGAGCTTTTCAAAATATGCAGTTCAATATGCTGCTAAGATAGTTATTACCACCCTTCATAAACCAAACCATTATAAAGTTCCCTTTTTAATACTCCTCAAGTTTGTAAGTATATACACATGAGTATATCATTATCATCAAAACACCTTACAGTTCAAGATTCTGTACAGGATATAAGTTCGTTAACCACTTGATAAGTCTAAACTCAGAAATAACTGATAGGAAGAGAGTCAAAGCTCTTGAAACGAACCATTTGAGATTTGACCACAATAATCGATGAACCATCTTTCATCTTTTAAGTACTTTCACAAGTGCACTGAACACGTGCCAATATTATCGAAATAATCTTGCAGTTCTAGATACTGCATGAATTCACCATCATCTTTCATTTTAGAAAACAACACTATCGGCTACTTGGCACTTAGGCCTAAGAAGCAGTGTTTGAGTATTTTTCCAAAGTGGAGGATGGGACTTAAAGAAAACATAAAAACCTGACAAGGATTGACGATGATCAGTCGCCACATCCAAGTCCAATAATCCGCGGGTCTTCTCTACCGGTAGAAGGATAGAAACTACATCCGTAACTATCCCCGGGTGAAAACTACATCCATAATCACCCTCGATGAAAACTACATCCGTAATCATCCTTCGGCAACACCTGGGCCGGAATAATAATTGATGGGCCGCCTGGCTCACGGCCGCTTACACATCCCGGGAATCGTTCGTCAACGATTCCCACACCTACCAGAGTCCCCTTTTTCTTTTCTTGTCAAAATCATTTTGATAGAAAACTTGAGTAGTTGAAGTTCGACTTCAGTCGACCGATAATTTCTTGAAAAACGAGCAAGAGAGTAAAACCTGACCGGGGGTTTTCGAAAATGTTTTGAGTTCAAAAGAGTTCAAGTATAGATATACACTTGTACCGATATCAATCTCGACACAGGGTTTTGTGATCACACATGGAAAATGGTACGCATAAAGCTTGTAACCACAACAGGGTAATTCCATATATATATAAGTTCTTGAAAAGTAACTTACCAAGATAGATTCAAAATATAATATTTTAAATGACTATGAAAGTCCTTAAACAACCTTTAAATAGTGTTTTATAACCTTCAAAACACTTAGAGTATTTAATAAATATTTGACTACTAGGTAACAAATAATAAATATTCAATAATCCCTTTTTAAAAGAATACTCAAATTAATATTCATTTATTAAGTAATATTCAGATAATATTTACTATTAATACTGGAATATTTAATAACCTCAAAACACCCAAATACAACTCTTGGAATGTTTCTAATCAAAATCAAGACACAATCTCTCAAGCAGTCTCCAAACTTTAGCCACTTTATCAAATAACTACTACTGACTCTCGGTCAATAAGAAATAATTAATAAGCATGAAAATCCTTCTTCTCTTTCCCTTTTTTTTGTTTCCTAATGAATATTATAATTAATATTCATCGAATTAAATAAGCATTCAAATAACATATATCGATATCAATCTAGCTGTTTTAAGCTGAAAGTAACCAATTTATAACCATTGGAATATCTTTAATCCGTATTGAAAATAAACTATCTCCGATAAATAATATACTAGATAGAATCACTCCATTAAATTGTTTTATTATTTCTCCGGGACAAAGTGATTTTAAGAAAGCGTTTTGAAAATGATATTCATCTAATTAAATAAATTTAATTAGGCGAATGAGGTTTATTTAATTAGTAAATGCTTTCAGGAGCATCTATTAATTAAATAAACACTGGTTTATTGGTGATGTTGCCTTTAGGTTAATTATTGCGAAATTCTTTTGAAAAGCTTTGTCCGGGCTTTCGAAAACATACGATACAAATAACCCCGATACGCGGGCTAAGTTCGATAACTCAATACACGCTCTACCCTCGGAGCCTTTACCACGTAGTTCCATATATATGTATATGTATCTATATATACCTCATAACATATAGTCCTCTACCACATTACAAAAGTTTATAAATATACAACATATAAATCGAGATGTAGAACCATAAGAATGTCACCGCCCATCGACAGTATTATAAGTCATGGGTTTTGATTATTGCACGAGAAGAATTTAATATCGCTAGCAAAGTCAAGAATAAAATGATTTGGAAGGAGGAGCACAAGATTAAAAACTCGCAATTAGGGATTGAAAACCTTTTTCCGCACATTTTATATAATTCAAAATAGGTATACTCTGAACGATAGAGTATGTGTAAATAAACTTGCCTCTGGTCCTTAGCAGAAAGCAGAAACCGCGAATAAACCTTTCGCACTTCGTCCTAGCAATTCCCTGGAGGTAGCTTACCTTTCTTTATACGGCGCCTCGATCTTCCCTTTTTGATGCACGTCATTCCAACTCGATTATGCCCTAATGGTACTGAAATAGTTATGAGTGCGTGTCAGTCCTACCTCGTATATCGAGTAGACACAACTCGGGATTATCACTAAATAACATAAAGTCAAACTATAGGTGTCCTCCCTATAGTTGACTATTCTAATACCACTTATTGCACATAACATATTATAGTAAAGAAAATGAAATGGAAAAGTTCCCTTTTTAAAGTGGACAATTCCTGGTGCTAAACACCTCAAACCATACCACTTAATCAACTTAGTATATTGATAGTCCTCAAACATAATTAATCCTCGAGACACATCAAATCAGCAAATTAGCACATAACCCTCGAAATAACAATTAACCCTCAAATAGTTCACTTAGCACATATTCACATAACAATTAATATCCATTTCATGCTTCTAGACCATTGTATTTAACTAAATTAAATAAATTTGATTGCAGGGGATTTTCAGAAAATTTGGGCATGAGGTATTCGTTTATCGGACTATGGGCACAGCCCCTCAAATGCAATTCAACCCTGTTTTTGCAAAAATAAAGCTGCCTCAACTTGCAGCAAAGTAAACAAGTAAGAAAAGTACCCGCCCAGACATGCGGCAACTAGCACATAAGGAAAAGTACCCGCCCAGACTTGCGGCAACTAGCACATAAGGAAAAGTACCCGCCCAGACTTGCGGCAACTAGCACATAAGGAAAAGTACCCGCCCAGACATGCGGCACCTCAACATGTAAGGAAAGTAAACTAGGTTTATCCACATTTAAGCCAACACCACGTAGTTGGCACTTATACTATCAACATATACTATAACTTGATTCATACCATTTAGCACTTAGCCAATTAGCCATTCATATAATTACACCTCCTATAACAATAACTATTAAAATTAGCAATTCAACTTTCTACCCGAACCATTATCGATAACCATTTAACCAATCATAACCAATACCAAGTAATTGACAGATGTGGCATCCGACAAATTCTATGACTCGACTTATAGCACTTAGCACATAAACATTTATCGAAGACCATATATGACAAGTAAGCCACATAACTTTACATACTATCCGTCACTAGCAATTCGCAATTCATATTGCCTCCACAACTTATATGGCAACTCATAATTAACCACTAACGACCACAATTTAATTCCAACCATCACACTTAGCAATTAGCACTTTATCGACAACTCCGTCAATTAATAATTAATAATTAAACTATATCAATTTTACCACTAATTAGCTCATAACAATTAACTAATTAATATACTACAATTAGCTAATTAAATACATAATTTAAAAATATGAAGAAATTATACCATTTTCGTTTACGATTCAACCCGCAAAATTCATGTCACCGGAAAAGTTTCCACCATCTTCTCTCTCCTTCTCTCTCTCTCTCCCTCTCTCTTCTCTCCCTCTCTTCTACCCACTGCTATTGCTGTACCTCTGCTGCAACTCGTCCCTGCCAGGCCACCGGCCACCTCCCTGCGCAGCCACGCCGCCACTAGCCCCCGCCGGACGTCCGTCGCCGCTGCTGCAGGTCCGACGCCTCCCACTGCTGCCCATCCTCGCGGACACCATCACCCACACACTAAACACACGCTATACATACACACATATATCTATACATACAAACCCCCAATTGAAATCCCCCAATTACATCTCATGAACCCTAATTTTCTCTCCCCCAATCCTCTTTCTCTCTCCCCGATTATTTTTGTGCGGTGTGTGTATCATGTGTGTGTATGTATGCTGTGTGTGTTATGTTAACCCTAATTGGCTTGGCCCAACACTATTCAAGAAGCAATACATTTAAACACTACACACTTTAAATAATATTTGGAGTAAATAAATCTAATTTGTAAAAATAAAATTTCTAGCATAATTAAATACTAGAATACTTTTAAAGATTTTCGGAGAAAGAAATAGAATTAAATCTCAATTTTCTAAATTGATACGTATTTTACAAATATTAATAATTTATAAAAACAATTCATAAAAATAATAATTGTGATTCATAATTCACAATTTACAGGGCTTTATAAAAATACTACAAACATTACTGTTTTAGTAAAACCTCAAATTATTGGTTTTATATAATAATCAAGTAATTTCGACAAATCCTCAAATAATTAAAATAAACATTTTCTAAGGATTTTAAGATCTCTAAATTATTCAATAATTTAAAATAAAACCTTTACTGAATAATTTCACATTCCAAAATTAAATCTTTGCACAAATAAACTATTGACTCGAGGTATCTACTCAGTCAATAAAATTTTAAATAGGAGCACCAGGCTCCACTTAACCGAAAATAATTAAATAATTGAATAATAAAATAAAAAAAATTCCTCCTCATTTTAGGAAAACAATATTATTATTATTGAAATAATAATATAATCATTTCTTGAAAAATCCGGGTTATTACAGATACACCCTACTTACTACAAATAAGGTAGCTGAACAAATTATTTTCTAGTCTATCTATCCTTTTTGAGTAAGTGTCCAAACGGTTACAGATTTGACTTTGCAAAGCCTGTTCAGATCCACTTCTTTAGCCCCTTGTCTCTTCTATATCTCTCCAAACTTCCTTGTAGGCTTTCCAGAGCACGTTACAGATTGTGGTCCATAAAGTGCATTGGCTTGTTGCAGGTTTCTGACTTGTACAATTTCTTCAGTATTTTGTCTCCAAGAATGTATTCGAGAAGTGACTAAGTAGGTGATTCGAGAACTTGAATTGACTTGATCGATAACTCTGAGTTCTCGAACATTGTTATATTGACATATCGAATCACTTCTCGAATAGCTCTTTTCTTCAGGATTCCTTTAGTTGTCGAATGGAACACTTGACTTGTCGAATCCTTGAGATATCGAATAGCTTTCCGAGTCCTTGAGATATCGAATGGAACTTTGACTTGTTGACTCCTTGAGAACTCGAATACTACTTTGACTTGTTGACTTCCTGAGTTCTCGAATAGAGTACATAGACATATCGAATCTCTGAGATATCGAACAGTGTATTCAGAGATATCGAATAGTGTCTTGAGATATCGAATCCCTGACTTCTCGAATGCTGGACTTCTCGAATAGACAAATATACTTCTCGAATTGGTACTTAGGCAAATTCTTCATTTCTTCAAATCCCAACTGTGATTATTTGACAGTCTTTATCTTCTTGCTTGAGGCATGAACCTTGGAACTTCTTTCAAGCATTATTCTAGACTCTATAAGTACAGTTACACAACTAGGATTTGATGCCTACTACAAGTACAATACAAACAGAAACTCTACAACTAGAGGTTCCCTCAGTTAAGAGGTCATGTAAGTAATGCAAAGCATTACAAACAATTAGGCTTGTTATTAGATGTATACAGGCATGCCTCTGTAACTAACAGATGCATAAAATGCCTTTCGGGCCGGGCTTTCATTAAAATATGAGGTCCGTTTTAGGCCCTCGGATCGGGATGGGATTTTATCCGGACCTTTTTTTTAATTTATATATAAGTAATTTTTGTCTGTTTTTGCAAAGCTAGTATATTAATATACAAAAAAAAAATCTTTACAAAAGAAATAATCTCTAAAGAGTTACACCCCGAACTTCTAGAATTCAGAATATATAAGAAGCACACCGTACAAATCTTCTCGTATATGACTATTTCGAGAAGCACATCTTATACTATAACTTGAAAGAATGATTTGTCTTGCATATTGTTTGATTCTTCCTCGCCTCATAATCCTTCACATCGTATTGCTAAGTTTAATATTCTTGAATTTTATTGAAAATATTATATATTTTTAGATTTTATCTATAAAAAGCCGGATTTTTATCCGAATTTTTTAAAAAGCCCGGGCTTTTATCCGGCAGGACTTTTGTCCCGGCTTTTTAAAAGTCCGGGTTTTATCCGGGCTTTTCGGACTTCGGGAAAAATAGGAAGCCCATCTTAGGAACTGTGTCAGGCTTTTTTTGGGCCGGACTTTTTGGCTTTTTTCCGGATCGGATAGGCGGGATTTCGGGTTTCAGAATTTTTGAACATCTCTAATTGTATTCCATCTAAAATTGGATTTATGCTTTAATTTGAATTATTTTTTATAGTTAGAATTTATATCTTGATCATTCTAATTTTGTCTAGTACATTAATTTCAGGATTGATAGGTAGTTATTTTTTAATTTTAATGTTTTATGCTTATGATGTTAGTGTGTGCTCACATTGTTTGTTTTATCATTTTTTATTTTAATAGATTCTTATATTAATACAAATTTTATTTTTAAAAATATTAATTGAATTGAATATTCGATACGATTACCCGTGATCCTAATGGAGTGGATATGAATTAATCTTAAAAATATTCGATACTTAATCTTATTCGAATAAATAAGTGGATAAGAAAATGAATTTAGGCTGTTTCGGTCCAAATTCAATCCTTTGACATGCTTAAGATATATAACCAATAACAATAGCAATAATGATAATAATAACAATATTACATATCTTTCATTTTCACAATTTTGTGAAGTAATACATGTAATTATGATAGAAAGAATGATCAAATTACACTACTTTTGGGAACTCATTATCCGAAATACCTACCGGTGAGGGAGACAGCCCTTTCTATCCATTCAATGCGCATGGGTACTATGCGTATTCACTTTACGCATAAACACAATGCATATTCCACTTTTAATGGAATGGAACATGTTTGTTGGTCAGTTCACGTGGTCATCAAAAATTAGTAAAATAAATTAGGAAATGAACTACACGCAAGATAATGATGCGTGGTCTAATTTTTCTAAAAAAACTATAAAGAATACGAATGTATAGTATTGCAGGGGCAGAAATATTATCTATACGCATGATAACAATGCGTGGCTTGTTTTAAAAAAATTATAATAATGAAGTACACGCATGTTGGACATGCGTATAATAAGCTACGCATCTTGAAAATGCGTATTTGATGGGTATTTTGGACGGCCAGCTGCGCTGGTGGATATTTTAGGTTTTTTATTTAAAAATGTGGGTATTTAGGGATTTAACCCAATATGATATTTGTATTTTTCATGTAAATTTTTTTTTGAGTACTATGTTTCATGTATTTTTTATGCTTGATATTGTATGTCTTTATTTGAAAGCAAAGTAGCATCATATACGTACATTTTTTTTTAAAAAAATTACTTTAAATAATTTTTAAGCAAGTTCGCACCATTCATGTTTCTTTTCTCTTTCTGAGAAAACGCACCATTCATGTTTCTATTTGCATTTACTGATACTCTTGCAATGTAGGGAAAGTTTTAAAAATTATTATTTACTAGTTTATAGGTTATAGCCCGTGCAAGGCACCGATTACTTTTAATTTTTTATAATTTGTTTATAGTTTAGTATAATAATATTATAAATATTAATTATTATATGTTAGTGGAAGAAATCGAACCTTACATATTTGTATATAATATTTTTTAGTATTAAATATAAATTACTATGTTGTTGATGGTAATCGAACTTTAAGCCTCTGTATATAACAACTTTTATTATTGTTGTATCTAACGGTCATGATCTATTTGAGTTGAAGATCTAACGGTTGTGAATGAGGGATAACCAAAATGAGGGGATAACAAAAAATAGGGGTTAGTCATGCAATTCTTAGTTCCAAGTAATAAATAGAAACCGATAAAACTTACAAAAATAGGACTTGATAAATTTTCAAAATAACCAAAAATTAAACTGTTTCAGCACGAAGTCAACAAATTAAGAACGAAATCAGTAGAAAACTGCTCTTTTTGAATACTGATATTCGTGATTATTCGTGATTGTAATCAGCAGATGCATATTTAGGATAAATTAAATTATAAGAGCAGGCACTTGCAACAATTGGGATCAAGCATACATTTTCCTGTAGATTCCGAATATATTCCATCTCCCTGTGAATCTGCTGCACCTCATTCTGAAGGTATTCATTCTCCAACTGAAGTAGCCTCCTTCTCGCAACAGTCTTCACATTTTAAAAACAGACCTTGGAACTTCTAAAGCTAGAAAAGACTCAAGTGAAGCCTGTATAATAAAGGAAGCACAGGTAAACAGTAAAGTTCTATAAACCTAACTGTAAGTGCAACTATTTCTCTACAATCTAAATATGCATACATATTGCAGCAGCTCGCAAACATACTCCTTCTGTCTGAGCAACTGCTGCACCTCACCATGAAGAAAATCATTCTCTGAAAGTAGTAATCTTCCATATGCAGCCATCTTCTCATTTAATAATTTAAAGACAAAGGCGTCTTTCTTTTTTTTTCAAGAATTCTGTAAAAGGTAGAGGAAAAAGAAAGAGCTACTAAACATAAAGTCCTTCCGGTCACCAAAACTCCAGAAAACCATCAAGAAAAGAAAAAAGCAAGAATAGTAAATTTGGAAAATAATTAATTACATAAATTAAACAGATCAAGCTAAAGTATAAGCATGAAAATTGACCAAGTAGAAAGAGTCATTCAACAGTTCAACCTTACTAAAAAGATCGAAATAAACTAAACAATTTATTAGTTACAAAACAAATTGAATAAAATTTTACCAAGGGTAGTCATTCCTGAACCGAAAAACTTTTACCTGCGTTTTTCAAACCAAGCCTGGATCTGCTGAAAGTTCAAGTTAGAAAGTACAGAATTCTCACGGATCACTGCAACCCTCATATCGTGCCCAGGCTTCTGGCACTCCATAAAGACTTGCTCAAGAACCATGATCTGATCAGCTGAGTACTGCATAAACTTATCCCCTCCACTTTCTTGAATGTTTCCATTGCATATGCTATAGTTTCCAAAACCATTATCCCCCTGCATCTCCATTCTCAACCTTAAACTCAAATTTCACAGTAGCAGAATGGGTGCTTATAATTAAACTGCCTAGTTAACTTCACTACTGGTTCAATTGTAGTGAAACTTAAAATGATAAGACCAAGCTTAATCTTGGTAAACGAATGCTGAAACGGTGGGAGTTGGCGAGTTGGCTACGTTACAATTTGTAACGCTCACATTTTTAATCGAAGAAGCAACATCTTAAGCTTTTTGGTCATGTACTTTAAAACTGATATACTCAAATTGGAGTAGCATTTTATTAGATTTTGTGCTATCCATCCACTTTAATCCGCTAGCCACAACACTGATGTCCCACTAACATCTTTGACAATATATCCATATTGTGTAATGCAATAAGATTTAACTTGCACATAATAAAAAGAGAAACTTTTAAGGTCCTTCCGATCATAATAAGCACGATTGTAGAACAATCCTACGTAATTCAGATGGTTGAAAATTTATAATAGAAGGATGGAATTCCATATACCAAGTCCCTGTAGGTCTGAAGTCAAGAGAGAATGCATTCCGATTCGTGCATAGTTTTAATTATGGGCACCTAAAGCAAGTGACTGGCCAAATATAGAAAAGATTACTGACCGGTCGAGGAAAAGAAGATAAGGCATATTGATTGACTATTGTGAGGGGCAGGGGCCATAATAGATATAATGTGGCAAACTGAATAGGATAAGACTGCCATAGAGACCAATCAAGGTTTATAACCACAGTAGTAAGCTTAGTATCCCATCCAATACAACAAAATTCATCACAATTAACTTCTTTTGAATTGAATTTAAAAACATAGATAGTGTAAAAAGCTAAAATTACTGCATCGTCTCTATAATAAGGGCCTCTTATTCATGAAACAAAGTTATGAACTTTAAGCAAAACCCAGTAATTTTGAAGCTTAATTATGGTAAAAACATCAAGTTAGCCGGAACAAAATGCTAAAAAAGATAAATTCTTTGTATACCCAATTCAAAATTGTGTTTCAAGAACAGCACATTACATAGTCAAAACCCTGACTCATTGAATTGAAATAAGAGAATTAAAAAGACAAAGTCGATTACTTTAAAAGATATGTCTTTTTGATGAGTCCATGCAAGATGAGAAAAAAAAAATCATAGCTTCAAACTTTGGGGATGTGATTTTGGTGCGCCGGCGATGATTTTGGTGCGTCGGCGACTCGACGTGGATGAAGGGGAGTAGAGAATGTCTTGGTAACGATGGAGGAGAGGGAGTGATGGAGGAGACTGGAGAGTCGTCATTGAATTGGTATAAAAAGCTACTAACGATTTTTTTATTATTTTTTCTTTTTTAATTCTTTTTTATTATTTTTTTCTTTTTTAATTTTATTTTATTGTGGGATAACCAAAAAAAGGATAACCAAAAAGAGGGGATAACCAACTACAAATTATACCCCCTTTTGCTTATTATAGTATAATATAGATAATATAGATTTCTTAATTTCATTTACATGATAATTTTTTGGATTGTTTAGAAAAATCCTAATCTATTTTACTTTTGATTTTACAAAATTTTACTCTATCCAAAATTTAAAACATGCATTATTTACATACAAATTATTTCACTTTTTTGTTGTATATTTGGAATGACACACAATCTTCAGTTTTTTTTAAGTCACTAATTCTTTTTTTAAAATTAAGTTTAATATTTATTTGTATTTTACCAAATTATTTATTGACAATTATTTTTTAATATTTTCAAACATATTAGTAGTTATCAGTGTAGAACTTTTTTCATCTTTATTTTTAATATTTTTATATTTTTTCTAAAAACTTTAATTTTTAATTATCATATGTTTACTTGAATATTCCAATTTCAATTATTTTATTTATTGTAACATTCTGACTTTTTGGACCGTTAACTAATAGATATATATATCAAAATAGATTATAATTTGTATTAAATCGAAATAGAAAATAATCGATACTCCTAACCAATATCAATATTTTAATCATCAAAATGAAAATACTGTCAAGTCTGAAAATAAATCCAACAAGTCCTTGAAATTATTTAAACAAATATATAGACGACAACTAAAGTCTTGTCGGCATCGCTCATCTCAATCCCGTTTACCCCCTGATTACCTGTGGAAGGAAAACAATACGAGTGAGTCAAATTATCAGTACGAATATAATATAACAGAATATGCAATCACAAATAACTGAGCCGACTGTACAAAAGGAACTAAATAGAGTTCAACAAATAAAAGGCTGAATCAAGTATGGTGGGTACAATAATGGTCTCTCATATAACCTGTACTCGCTAAGTCCGGATCACAAAACGAGTACAGTCTAGACGTTTCTTCTCCGGCAATCCACGAGAAGAAATACATGAAATGCATAAAGCACTTCAACAGAACAAAAGCGATCATGATCTAAACACAATCTCATACCAAGAGATGTGCTCGCATACTCACAACACTGATGCGAGTAAGTTTCTAGTTCACCTTTACTCCGAATTCCATGTGAACATTGTCTGTGATTAACCCACACAGATCGGTCTAAGAGCCCAACAGAAAGGTTACAAAATATTGCCAAACTCATTTTACGGAATAGAACAAAACAAAACGAAACAATATCGCAATACAAATGTGAAACAAAACAAATAAAATGAGTAAGGCAACTATAATTCCAAAAAGAAGGAATATGAAACAAATATAAAAGTGTGAACTAAAAAATACACACAGAATACAAGAGTTCGCAATTTTGGAAAAATGAGCTTACAATAAATCTAACGAATAAGTATACGGAGAGAAAAGAATAAAGAATTTGTAATAAGATTTATAAGAAGAGTACAATAAATCACAATTTATGAATTTAGCTCGACAATGAACTTAACGTATATAAATGAATTTATTTTAAAAGAAGGAATCAGAATTCGTACCTGAAATATATTATTCTAATCGATCGGAACAATTCCAACAGGTAACAATTTTATCTCTCTATTCAAATCTAAGAGCAATTTAATTAATAAAATTAGAATTAACAGTCTTATTGAATTTATAGAAATCGATATCACAATACGATTATTAAACACCATTGCAGATATGACTTATCCGATAATTAGCTTAACACTAGTTTTACCTATGAAATACAAAGATAAATATCTTAACTTATAGTTAAGCACTTAGCCATGTACAATTATTATCTAAATCAAACATAACCCAGCAAATAGTTCATCAACATATACATGTGTTAAATATAATTAGTGAACATATTATACATTCACATGATTAAAGATGCATGCATTTGAATTTCTATGATGCAGACACACATGTACACAATAAATGTAACTAGCAATGACTCCCAAATTTAATACCTATATAACTTAAAAAATTTCTATATATAACATTAATAACAAATTAGTGACAAAAAATCATTTAAGCACTAATAAGTTTTTTTTTTTTTTTTTGTCAAGAAGCACTAATAAGTTTTGATAAGCAGAAACAGTTAAAATCCATAAACCTGCATGTATCATTTTACACCTAACATATATTTTTTTTTGAAGAAGAATTTAATTAGATAAAACGAGAGTCACAAACAATCGACTCCAGCACCAATGGTGGAGGAGACACAAAAACTTGAGAGCAATTCACCATGCAGGGTACTCTAGCTAACAAGTGAGCTAGCCTATTGGTCTGCCTTTTAACAAAACTAACTACCACACTCGGCTTGCTGCGCATAATTTCTCGACACCCTGTAGAAGAGCAGAGACAGTAAGTTGAGAATCACATTCCACTACCACCTTTGACTGACCCAAATCCATTTCTTGCAGCCATAATAGAGCCTCTAGAACTCCTCTTGCTTCACCTTCTAAAACAGATACCTCCCCTCCTTTTATGACAGTTTTTGCTTGAATGAATGAGCCCGTATGATCACGAATTACCATCCCAATAGCAAACGATGCACTGCCGGATTGAATTGAGGCATCTACATTGACTTTTAAAACATCCATCTGAGAAGCAACCCACCTACAATCTTCCCTTGCTCTACCTATTCTGTGTGACTTACCAGCCATCTTGTACTGCATTCTTGCCTGTTTCCACTCCATCACCTGATTAGCAGCCCATCCCATAGCAAAAGGTGGAGTAATAAACTTGTTCTCCCAAACAAGTAAGTTCCTGGCCCTCCATATACCCCATAAGATCGTAGCAATCTTCGCTATCTCCTCATGTGTTGCAGAACTTAAAAAATTAATCAACCATTCAGATGCAGAATCCTCATTCGTCCAGTTGAACTGCAATCCCATATACCTCCAACACTGAACTGCATATGGACAATCACAAAATAGATGGAACATGTGCTCAATATCACTGCACATAGTACAGAGAATGGGAGTTTGCACTCATTTTCCTCTTAATAACATCCTGACTGGGATATTGTTCCTACAGAATCGCCACATAAAAACTTTGATTTTATTCGGAACATCAGCTTTCCATAATTTACTCCACCCCTCTGACTCCACAACCCTCATGCTCGATCCATAATCATCTTGCCAGGATTTATACCCCGTTTTCACACTATACTTTCCATTAGCAGCATGCACCCAAGCAACTCGATCCCTGCACTGATTAATTGGGATTGGTATTGCTAGAACAACACTAGCATCACAACTCAAAAGAGAGTCATTTACCTTTTGAACATCCCATCTGTTTTCACCAGAGACAAAAAGATCCCTTACTTTCAACATACTGTTCCTGTTAGTATAAGTATCTTCGGCTCTAAAATTTTCTTTAGTCCTTAGCAAAGCGTCATTGAACACCTCTATATTTGCACCATCCCCCACTACCCATCGGAAACCATTTTTGAACACCTCTTTGGCTTGCCATATACCAGACCACAAGTAACTGCAGCCACCTCCTCGGATAGCCTTAAGAAAGCTACAATTAGGGAAATATAGAGCTTTATACACTCTGGCCACCAGTGAATTCAGATTATTAAGAAAATTCCAATAATGCTTGCCAAGCAGAGCCAGGTTGAATCCATGTAAATCACGGAATCCCAATCCCCCTTTAGATTTATGCGTACTCATATTCTCCCAGGCTAACCACTTAATACCTTTCTTCGTATTCCAAGTAGAGCTCCACCAAAAACCATTCATGATTCTTTCCATCTCCTTACATAATGCTTTAGGAATTAGGAAGCAAGACATACAGTAAGACAAAATTGATTGAGCCACGTTTTTCAGCAAAATAGCCTTTCCGGCTCGAGATAAAAGCTTCGTACCCCAACTTTGAATACATTTCCATATTTTCTCCTTCAAAAAAGAGAAAACGGCCTTTTTAGATCTTCCCACTAGCGAAGGCAACCCCAGATAATTCCCTTGCCCCACATCAGCATATACACCCAGAAGATTTTTAATGCCTTACTGCGTGCCCTCTTCCACATTAGCACTAAAATAAATGCCTGCTTTCTGGAAATTTATAGACTGTCCTGACAGTGCCTCATACTCCTGTAGAATTGATTTAACTTCATTCGTTTCTCCTGAATTTGCTCTAAAAAACATAAAACTATCATCAGCAAATAGTAAATGAGTGATGGCTGGAGCAGACGGGCTAACACTACACCCTGTGACTCTTCCTTCAGTTGCCGAAACAGAGATGGCTCTTGAGAGACCTTCTACAAAAAATAAGAACAGATAAGGTGATAATGGATAACCTTCTTTGATTCCTCGTTTAGGAATTATAGGCCCTACCTGTGCACCATTAAAACACACTGAGTATGAGACCGTAGTGACGCACAACATGATCCACATGATCCATACATCAGAAAAACCCATGCTCTTCATTCGATTCTTCAGATATACCCAATTAACTCTGTCGTATGCCTTCGACACATCTAGCTTTAAAGCCACTTCTCCCTCTTTCCCCCTCTTTTTACTCTTCATATGGTGTAACACCTCAAATGCCACTAACACATTATCCGTAATGTTCCTCCCAGGCACAAATGCAGATTGATTTTCGGAAATAATGCCTGGCAAAATGCCATTTAACCTGTTGGCTAAGACTTTTGCAACAATTTTATAAAGAACATTGCAAAGTGCAATGGGCCTTAAGTCTTTCATATCCTCTGCATTATCTTTTTTGGGATTAAAACGACATTAGTGTCATTTAGATCCGCTGGAAAAGCATTATCTGCCAACCAATTCTTGCAACAAGTAAACACTTCGTGCCCCAAACCTTCCAAAAATTCTGGAAAAACGCAGGATTCAAACCATCCGGACCAGAAGCTTTGTCCGGATGCATTTGCTTAACAGCCTCGGTAAATTCCTCAAAAGTAAAATCAGCTACCAACATTTCGTTCTGGCTGCTAGATATCAAATTTTCCTCCCTGTCCCTCCTGTTTTTCGCCTGGATATTCACTTGATTAGGACTGCTAAAGACCTGGTTGAAATAATTTTCCACCACCTAACACATCTCAGTTTGCTCACTAACCATAACACCAGCATCATTCTTCAACTGAGTCACGTGATTTATTTTTTTCCAAGTTGTAGCTGAAGCATGGAAAAATTTCGAATTTGAGTCACCTTCTGCAAGCCAAAACACTTTCGCCCACTGCTTCCAATAAATTTCCTCTTGTAACAAAATCTCATTCAACTTATCCCTTTCAATAAAATACTTACTCACATTAGCATCATCAGTACAGTCCACCAACCTATCCACCTCCTGCTTTTGCCTATCGATTTTATCTCTAAATTTATGGAAAAAATTACGTCCCCATTTTGCCATGTAGGACGAAACAGCAATAAGCTTAGGCAGAAAATGAATTGGAGATAAATTTTTCCAGTAGTCCGCAATCTCCTCATAAAAACCTGGCTCTTTTAACCAAGTATTTTCAAATTTGAATCTGAATTGTTTCTTCGAATGTGAAGTACTCAACAGCTCTAAATTTATAGGATCGTGATCTGAACAAGAAGCATGAATAAGATTAAGCTTACACAGCGGAAACAACTGCCACCACTCATCCGTAGCAAAGCTACGATCTAATTTCTCACGAACCCATTCACTAGTTCCCTTGCTCTTTTCCCATGTGAAATTCCCTCCAGTAAGCTCCACTTCTACTAATCCACAATCCTCTACAGCCCTTCTAAAACCATCTAATAAGTACTTAGGGTGCACATGCTTACCCTTCTTATCCGAACTAAACAGCATATCATTAAAATCACCCATGACACACCATGGAAGATTAGATTTCGATGCCAACAACCTGATAAAGTCCCAAGCTTCTCTCCTCCTCGATCTCTCTGGAAAACCATAATAGCATGTTAACCTCCACCACGGCATATTTCTTTTTAAATTGTGCACATCAGTATGATTACTAGACGAATCGACAATAGTCAAAGAAATACTCCTTTTCCACAAAATGGCCAGACCACCACCCTGCCCTACTCTATCAACTGAAAAAGAATATGCAAACTGAAACTTAATACGCAAACTTTGAATAACATCATCAGTCACCAACGTTTAAGAAATAAACAGAAAATCGGGTTTTCGAGACCTCACCAAGTCCTCTAAAATTCGAACTGTACGAGGGTTCACCAACCCTCGACAGTTCCAGCTTAGATAATTCATTGTAACCGGCTCGCTTGCCTAGCAAGCTGAGCCGAATCAGATGTCAAGGGTGCTACACAATCTATTCCAGAAAGAGAAGCTCCCATTAAATTATTCTCCTTAGTGTCACTTACAGTTACCCGTAACCTGCCTTCAGTGTCCATGGTTTCATAATTATTCTCTCCACCCCTCCTTCTTTTTCTCTCCTCCACATTCAGCCCAATAAGTTCCTCTTCTTCTGGCCCAACAACTTTTTCCAATGAAAATTCTGAGCCCACAAAATTACTTGTTTGAGCGCCAGAAATTGAATTAAAAGATTTTCCACTATTTAAAATATTTGATTTCCAATTTTCACTCCTCAAGCAAATCTCTTTTCCCCCGTAATTATCGTACCCACCCCCAGATCTCGGAAAATTGTTATCCCTACCAATCCTTTCCTCCCAATCCGCATCCCCCTCCTCCCTGAGCCACTTGCTTTTCGACTGTCCGGCCGCCCTACGCGGTGGCGCTCTTAGCCAATTCCCCCATTCTTTAGGACTTTCATCCCCCCTCCTGTCCAGTGATTTTCTGCAAAAACGCTCTGTGTGAGACAACAAACCACAAGAGAAACATAAGTCGCCCAGCCTTTCATACTTGCAAGTAACCATAAATTCCGTTCCATTTCTCCTCGTAATTTTCTTCTTACGTTTCAGAGGCTTACGAACATCCAAAGCTATCTTAATCCTCATATATTCCCTCTAGATACTTGTATTGTTCTTCTGATCGTACTCCAAAAACTGCCCAAAGAAATTCCCCAACTGTCTTCCCACAGCCTCTGTCATGAACCCTGTTGGTAACTCATAAATTTGTATCCAAAAATTTATACTCCATAGAGGGACTTTTAGTGGTTCTTCACCTGCTGGTATCTCCTTAATGATAAGCATGGCATTATCAAAAGACCAAGGTCCACCCTTAACAACCCATTGAACATCCTCCTTGTGGTAAAACTGAAATAGAAATACACCTGCTTCGATCTCCTTAATATTAATTCCCATGGCTGGTTTCCACACATCAGCCAACTTTGACTTCATCGCTCGAACATTGATACTCTTCTCCGTCAGGAAACGCCCCACTAAGCAGAGTTTATATTTATTCGACTCTTCTTCAACGCCATCCTAAAAACCAAAAGCTTAATTTTCCTCATCATCAATATCCAAATCTGCCATCTGATTATGTAAATCTTGATATGCAGCCATGGAGAAAGAATAAAATTCACACACCTTTACACCCTAATGATTAGTTGGTAAAGAGGAGAGACATAAAAAACTCCCACAGTCATGGAGAGAAAAATTGTGTAAGTAGTAATAAATATGGTATATATATTTACACCTAACATATATATTCGCTAAGGAAGAAATATATTATCATACAATATTTAACACACACATTTACGAAATTCATTAAACATACAAATACAAAATATTTAAGGCATAATAATCAATATTAACACGAGTTAACAAAATTGAGGATTAGTAGAGTGTTTGGTAAATTAGAACTTATATGGATATTAATGGATAGATCTCGATGAATACTAGCATTTGAGTGGAGACCGTGGAGACCATATACATTATGCACTCAAAACATTGCAAAACATATGGAATGTTCATGTAACACCCCCTTCCCTAAATAGAAAGGAATATTACTTATAATCCATAAACCTGCAAACAGAGCACTAAAATATTCTCTAAATAAATGATTAAACAGTCTAATAATCTTCAAATAATATAAACCTCCAAATTACAGTTCAAACCAATAAATACGAAAACCAAATCTCTAAATAAATAGTCAAGTCTAAATAATGCTTGATTTCCATAAGTCCTAAGCAACGGAATAAAGGGTAGCTCTCCATCACACAGTCCCAGATCCCCCTAAGTACCTGCCAGAACAAGAATACGGCATGAGCCAAACGCCCAGTACGGATTTGGAATACAATTTATAAAACAGAAAACAGATATGTATAATTGATAATTATAATAAAACATTTATTTTAAAAATATGCATGGCTGAAGCAACGAGGGTTTAGGATATTTCATACCGAGATCAGAACAGAACAGATACATATACACACATCATAGGGTACCTAATGTGTGCAACAAATCGGATAACGTGTATGGCATATACAACGTCACCGCCAAATCAAATCACAAATCAAATCAAATCTGGGTGCACCCACGTATCCTGAAACAAATATCAAAATGCGCAAAAGCTCGCCACCTGAGCTATCAGAAGGATACGCCGTGACCAATCACACTGCCACGGAAGTGTCATGTCACCGATGCCGCAATGACATGGCTGTAGTACCCCTACAGCTGGTTAACTCGGTATACCCTATATCGCTAAGGGTTCAAATAAAACATTTCGGAAAATCTTTGAAACCACAATAAACAAATATTTGAACAGTTCCAACAAATATATAATTTGCAAAATTTCAGAAAGTTGCAGAAACAGATATTTAAATATTTTCAAAACAGATATAAAAATCACTTTCCAAAATCAACGAGTCAAAACATATTTTTTTTTAAATCAGAACAATGAAAACCAAGTGAACAGATGTGAGGACAAAACAGATATAATATTACTAATCCTAAGAGGAATTGCGCTGAATAAAAAGGAGGGAGAATCCGTACCTTAAATAACGATCTCAACACTCACGTCGTTTGTAAATAATCCGCTAAACTCCCAGCCCCCGATCTAAAACAAAATTATAATTTATAATTAACATACATATTTCCTTTACGCAGGTAGTCACAAAGCTCACTTAGCTCACTTGATTAAATTATAAAATACAACTAAGTTGTATGCAACAATAGAACAAATAGTTAATTATATAAATAATATTTTGCTAACCCACTCTCGGACTCTATACTACAGGAGCAAAATATACAATTACTAAACTTAGCTAATTGTCATTCATTCATTAGTATCCATTTTTAATACATTTAATCTACTAATCTTGACCCTTGTACATCTTGCCGAAAGAAAACATTAAAATAAATAATGCTCCTGTGAACCAGTACAAATCCATATAGTACATACATTAGGATTAAAATGTTTTTAACGAAAAACAAGTATACATTAAATCAATTTATAATGCAATTAATAAATATATGGAGTGTAAAATTAGTAAAAGAAAATATCTCACAATAATTCTAATAACACATAAATGATTTAACTAATTTGAAATATTCAAGAAATTCAGATTATCATACTAGATTCTTTATATTTGTAAATCAAAATAAAAGCTCAAAGGTATATAATTCAATCAGAAACTATCGACACAGGCACACCGTGAAGTCTAACAATATCCCGCTGAAAAATCTCTGCCAACTCATGAACAGGAGTGGTCTCTCTAATAGGCAAGAAATGAGCAGACTTAGTAAGTCTATCAACCACCACCCATATAACATCATTCTTTCTAAAGGTCTTCGGCAAATGAGTCACAAAATCCATAGTAATGTTCTCCCACTTCCAAACTGGAATATCCAATTGCTGCAACAATCCACTAGGCCTCTGATGATCTATCTTCACCTGTTGACATGTAAGACATTTTCCCACAAACCCTGCTATGTCTCCCTTCATTCCACTCCACCAAAAGTGCTTCTTCAAATCTCTATACATCTTGGTGGAACCTGGATGAATAGAGAATGAAGAGCTATGAGCCTCGGTCAAAATCTCTTCACGAATTGCCACATCCGCGGGCACACACAATTTACTACCCAACCATATCACACCCTCATCATCAACACGAAAATATTTTTGCTTACCTTCTGCCACCTCTGATCTAATACCTTCTAATCCTGTATCATTCTTCTGAGCTTCATTAACCCTTTAAACCAGATTTGGTTCCACTCTCAAATTCGCAATGCTACCATCTGATCCCCTAACATACAGCTCAATACCAAAGCGCTCCATGTCTGAAATAAGATGCGGCTGAGTAATGAGAGATGCAACACTCCCCAAGTTCTTCCTACTAAGAGCGTCGGCTACAACATTCGCCTTCCCTGGATGGTACTGAATATTAGCATCATAATCCTTAAGAAGTTCAAGCCATCTCCGTTGCCTCATGTTAAGCTCCTTCTGAGTAAAAATGTACTTAAGACTCTTATGATCAGTGAAGATATCACAAGTCTCTCCATACAAATAATGCCTCCAAATCTTCAAAGCAAATACCACTGCTGCTAACTCTAAGTCATGTGTAGGGTAATTTACCTCATAAGGTTTAAGCTGCCTAGAAGCGTAAGAAATCACTTTCCCATGCTGCATAAGAACACACCCCAATCCTCTTTTAGAAGCATCACTATAAACCTGAAATCCTCCACTCCCTGATGGCAATACAAGAATAGGAGCTGATACCAACCTCTTCTTCAACTCTTGGAAACTCTGCTCACGATCATCATTCCACTCGAACTTAACACCCTTCCTCATCAATTGAGTCATTGGTAAGGCTATGGATGAGAAACCTTCCACAAAGCGCCTGTAGTAACCTACCAAACCTAAGAAACTCCTTACCTCTGTCACGTTGCTAGGTCTCGGCCAATTAGTGATAGCCTCGACTTTCGCAGGATCCAACTCAATCCCTCTAGAAGACACAATATGCCCCAAAAATGCCACCTGCTCCAACCAGAACTCACATTTTGAAAATTTTGCAAATAACTTCTTCCCCCTTAAGATCTCAAGTACAATACGTAAATGCTCCTCATGCTCCACCCTGCTCCTCGAGTATATCAAGATATCATCAATGAAGACCACAACAAACTTATCCAAGTAATCATGAAAGACCCGATTCATCAAATCCATAAACACCACCGGTGCATTCGTCAACCCAAATGACATCACAAGAAACTCATAATGACCATAACGAGTACGAAATGCAGTCTTCGGAATATCTTCTTCCCTCACTCGCAATTGGTGGTAACCTGATCTCAAATCTATCTTCGAAAAGAATATCGCCCCTTGTAACTGATCAAACAGGTCATCAATGCGTGGCAAAGGATACCTGTTTCTGATAGTCACCTTATTCAACTCCCTGTAGTCGATGCACAATCTCATAGAACCGTCCTTCTTCTTCACAAACAATACCGGAGCACCCCATGGAGACACACTTGGTCTGATAAATCCTCTATCCAACATCTCTTGCAACTACACTTTCAATTCCTGCAACTCTAGTGGTGCCATTCTGTATGGCGCCTTAGAAATAGGCTCTGCCCCTGGAACAAGTTCAATAGTAAACTCCACTTCTCTCTGTGGTGGCAAACCTAGTAGTTCATCGGGAAACACATCTGCAAACTCATTAACAACTGGATAATCCTCGATGCGAGGCTCATCCTTAGACGTATCCTTCACAAAAGCAAGATAGCCATCACAACCCTTAGAAAAAAGTTTACTCGCCTTTAGAGCTGAAATCATTTTAACCTCTCCTTTCGATTGAGAACCCTGGTATACAAATTCTGGTTTATCTGCATCTCCAAAGAGCACCCTCTTCCCCTGACAGTCAATTGTAGCTCGATGCTCACTCAACCAATCCATACCCAGAATAATGTCAAAGTCATGCATCTCCATCGGAAGCAAGTTTACCTTACAATTTCTCTCCCCAACAGCTATCGGACACTCTCGATACACATCAGAAATAATAACAGAATTCCCCATCGGGGTAGCAATAGACATACAAGGATATAGTAATGAAGGTACAATACCAAGATGACGAACAAACGATAAAGACACAACAGAATTAGTCGAACCAGTATCAAATAACACATAAGCATCACGTCTACCAACAAGAAGTGTTCCTGAAACGGTACCTGAATTAGCTGCTGCCTGATTAGCAGTCAATGCAAACACTCTGCCTGAAGTATTCTGCTGACTGCCACTACCACTACCACCTGCTCCTCCACTAGTGTTACGTGACACTGTACAATCCTTTGCCCTATGTGACATGCTACCACACAAGAAACAAGCCCCGGTCTGTTTATAACAAGCTCTCCCTGGATGATGTCCACCACAAGTAGCACAAGGAGCCACTGGAATCATATTGGGGTTGCCCCCATAAACTGAATAACGACTCTGCCCCTGTTGACGACCCTGCCACTGCCTAGGTTGCTGCTGCTGAAATCGCTGATTCTGATTCTGTTTCTGACCACCATACTGATTCTGACCATAAGTTGGCTGAGTCCTCATATTCTGATATCTTCCACGCCACTGTCCCTGCTGAGTACCCTGACCTCCATTCCACTGTTTACCCTGTACAAAACTCCGATCATCTCTATTCCGCTTGCGATCATTCTGAAACCTGTAAGCCCTATACTCAGTGCGCTCCTTCTCAATATCCTTAGCTGCATCTGCCACCTCAGCCACATTAGGAAACCTCAGTGAAATGATACCACCCCTCAGATTAGGCCTCAACCCCCATTTAAATTTCTCAGCCTGCTGTGCAGCAGTCCCTGCAACTGTCCCAGCAAATCCAGCCAACCTGATAAACCTCGCCATATAATCAGTAATGCTCTCATCAAAATTCTGTGCGATAGAATGAAACTCCCTCAAATAACCCTCTCTGTCTGCATTAGAAAAGTACTGCTCATAGAATACCTCCTTGAATCCCTGCCATACCAATGTCTCTGTAAATTCCTCTCCTCTAGTAGATTTCACTCCTCTCCACCACCTTTGAGCATCTCCCTCTAATTTGTACACCGCTAACCTGACCTTCTGAAACTCATCACAACCCAAGGCATCAAAAATCTTCTCAAGATGAACAATCCAATTTTCAGCATCAATAGGAGTCGGTGCTGAATGAAAAGAATCTGGTTTCTGCTTAGAAAACCTCTCCAACCATGCAAATGGCTCCAACTGATTACCCTGACCATCCTGATTTCCTTGACCATTCTGATTATTCTACCCATTCTGATTCCCTTGGTCATTCTGATTATTCTGATTATTCTGATTATTCATATTTGCCATAGCTTGTTGTATACCGTTCGTCACTGCTTGACCTATCATATTAGCTAGCTGAGCCGGGCTAACATTCAGGTTAGTTTGATTTTGATTTTTCTTAGGAGGCATCTACAATATAAGTTTAGCAAACGAATGAAGATCACAAGAATAGAAAAGCAGAAGCAATTAAAAATAGATATCGAAAGAGTAAAGTAAGATGATATGAATTTTAAACAGAACACCCATCCTAACGTCTACCCAAACTCACAGGTCAACCTAAATAGGTTTTCTACAAGAAAGAACCTGGCTCTGATACCATCTTTGTAACACCCCCTTCCCTAAATAGAAAGGAATATTACTTATAATCCATAAACCTGCAAACAGAGCACTAAAATATTCTCTAAATAAATGATTAAACAGTCTAATAATCTTCAAATAATATAAACTTCCAAATTACAGTTCAAACCAATAAATACGAAAACCAAATCTCTAAATAAATAGTCAAGTCTAAATAATGCTTGAATTCCATAAGTCCTAAGCAACGGAATAAAGGGTAGCTCTCCATCACACAGTCCCAGATCCCCCTAAGTACCTGCCAGAACAAGCATACGGCATGAGCCAAACGCCCAGTACGGATTTGGAATACAATTTATAAAACAGAAAACAGATATGTATAATTGACAATTATAATAAAACATTTATTTTAAAAATATGCATGGCTGAAGCAACGAGGGTTTAGGATATTTCATACCGAGATCAGAACAGAACAGATACAGATACACACATCATAGGGTACCTAATGTGTGCAACAAATCGGATAACGTGTATGGCATATACAACGTCACCGCCAAATCAAATCACAAATCAAATCAAATCTGGGTGCACCCACGTATCCTGAAACAAATATCAAAATGCGCAAAAGCTCGCCACCTGAGCTATCAGAAGGATACGCCGTGACCAATCACACTGCCACGGAAGTGTCATGTCACTGATGCCGCAATGACATGGCTGTAGTACCCCTACAGCTGGTTAACTCGGTATACCCTATATCGATAAGGGTTCAAATAAAACATTTCGGAAAATCTTTGAAACCACAATAAACAAATATTTGAACAGTTCCAACAGATATATAATTTGCAAAATTTCAGAAAGTTGCAGAAACAGATATTTAAATATTTTCAAAACAGATATAAAAATCACTTTCCAAAATCAACGAGTCAAAACATATTTTTTTTTAAATCAGAACAATGAAAACCAAGTGAACAGATGTGAGGACAAAACAGATATAATATTACTAATCCTAAGAGGAATAGCGCTGAATAAAAAGGAGGGAGAATCCGTACCTTAAATAACGATCTCAACACTCACGTCGTTTGTAAATAATCCGCTAAACTCCCAGCCCCCGATCTAAAACAAAATTATAATTTATAATTAACATACATATTTCCTTTACGCAGGTAGTCACAAAGCTCACTTAGCTCACTTGATTAAATTATAAAATACAACTAAGTTGTATGCAACAATAGAACAAATAGTTAATTATATAAATAATATTTTGCTAACCCACTCTCGGACTCTATACTACAGGAGCAAAATATACAATTACTAAACTTAGCTAATTGTATACCTCATTCATTCATTAGTATCCATTTTTAATACATTTAATCTACTAATCTTGACCCTTGTACATCTTGCCGAAAGAAAACATTAAAATAAATAATGCTCCTGTGAACCAGTACAAATCCATATAGTACATACATTAGGATTAAAAATTTTTTAACGAAAAACAAGTATACATTAAATCAATTTATAATGCAATTAATAAACATGGAGTGTAAAATTAGTAAAAGAAAATATCTCACAATAATTCTAATAACACATAAATGATTTAACTATTTTGAAATATTCAAGAAATTCAGATTATCATACTAGATTCTTTATATTTGTAAATCAAAATAAAAGCTCAAAGGTATATAATTCAATTTAATAATACCAATTAACAGGCAAATTGAAAGTGAGGCTTCCGATGAACAAAATATATACAAGTAATTAACATGCTTGATATTTAAAATCATTAACACATAAATAGTAAAATAATTAATAGCACAATATTGTCAAATCGAATACTACAAAATTATAGTACAAAGCTTACCACGAGACAAAAAAAAAATGCCAAAAAAAACAGAGTATATGCTTATTCGTTATACCAGGAAGCATGTCATCGGAGACTTAAAACAAATCACTACTGTACTTGACACTATAGACAAAAACATAATATAAGTAATACCTCTTACTTGTCTGTTAACAGCCGCGCCACACACAAAACCTTGGGTCTCTCTGTTTCGTCCCTATTCTCTTATTACGGCTCTCGATAATTTCTTCTTAGGGTTATACTTAATATATGATGTATATATATAGCCACAGGTCACAATTACTAATAGGACTCCAACACCCATTTCTTTTCTAATTAATTAATATAATTAATCACATTTTCTTATTCTAGTTCTGATTCTAATTTATTATTATTATTATTATTATTATTATTATTATTATTATTATTATTATTTAAAATCACGTATATTACAGTTCAATTAACAATATTGTTAAGGCTAATTTTCGTAAGCCCTAAATTGAATTTGTAATTAGGGTTGAACGTATAGAATAGGGTTTTTATAAATTTGGGGCTGAGCTTGAGAGGTATTATCCGAGTGTATGGGATTCTCAATCATCTCTCAAGGTGCCTACGTATCCTTTATATAGGAAATCAAGCCCACGTAGTTCTAGGGTTCGTTCGTTCACCGCCTTTATTCTTCACGCGCAAGTAACGGATTATTCTTCGTGCGCAAGTAACGCTCTAATTGACAAGTTTCCTTCCATAATAATAGTTATGACGGTGGAACGAATAGATAAAAATATATTTGGGCTTATTCCAAATATTGGGCTAATGATATTTTAAAGAGTCGTCCGAACAGGCAATAATGGTTTGTCAACCCAAACTGGCATAATTGAATCCAGTAAACTCAAGCTGACCCGAATTAATGTAATTCGGATGACCTAAAATTTATTGAATCTATCATGTATCAACAAATATTATTTCATTCAAAATTTTAAAAATCATATATGATTTGCAAGCAGAACATGTTTTGGAGAACAATACGTTCTGCAATATTTTGTTTGCAGGACATACATGATTTTCAAAAAATTTAATGAAATTTGCATGTAAAACATATATGATCTTCAAGATTTTCAATGGAATTAATAGTATAGTGATTTTCATAGAACATGATTTTCAATGAATAAGTTTTTGCAATGTTTTGATTGATATTGGTCTCCGGTCTTCACTAAAAATGTTGGTCTCCATAGAATTTAACCCCATATATATATATGAGTTGCACTCCATAACAAACACATTATATAACAAACAATAAAGAACATCTCATATTTAATCTAATATAAGAGTTCCGTCATGGCACCCAATACAAAAGGTTGTTATTTTTTTACCCTCTATCCATCTAGCAAAAAAAATAAAAAAAAAAAATTTACTGTTCATGATAATGTCATTGCTGACGTCAGCATGACATCATCATGAACAGTAAAAAAAAATTATTTTTTTTTAAAAATTTCTTTTGCTAGATGGATAAAGGGTAGAAAAATAACAACTTTTTGTATTAGGTGCCCCTGGCGGGGCCATTGGATCTATTAGATCTAAGGCGTTCTTTATTGTTTGTTATATAAGGGTATTCTGTATGTAGCAATGGCCTATATATATATATATATATATATATATATATATATCAATATTTCAATGAACGGATTAAAAGATATATGATTTTGAAGGTTTAAATGATATTATATATTGTGTGTATCGAGAAAACAGAATAATCTGAAAGTTGAATGTTAGGATTTACAACTTTCAATTTATCAACTTATTTGTATAGAATCTATACTATTATATAAATTCCGAAACATTGAAAGTTTTGGTACCTGTTTTTTGGTACCTGTTTTTTGGTACTTCGTGAATTTACTTATGTACCCTTCATTATAAAGAAAAATATATATTAAAACACCTAAAATAAATTTTAACATAATATAATTAATGGTAATTAGTCGATTGCCTTTTTCATATTTACTTTTAGTTGAAGATGTTACTCCCTCTGTCTCTTAATATGTTTCCTGTTTACTAAATCAGGAAAATCAAAATATCCTTCCTGTTTCTATTTTAAGCCATAAACAATAATATTCAATACTCACTACTCCACCCACTACTCCTTAAAAACAATATTCAATACCCACTACTCCAACCACTACTCATTAAAAACAATATTCAATACCCACTACTCCACCCACTACTCCTTAAAAACAATATTCAATACCCACTACTCCATAAAAAATAATATTCAATACCCACTACTCCTTAAAAACAATATTTAATACTCATTTTTTCTTAAAACCCGTGTTTTTCATCAAATGAGAAACACATTTTGGCACGGAGGGAGTACCTTTTATCATATCTTCCAATCATTAATATTACCTTTCGAATTAAAATACATTTCCTTTTTTATTTAAAACTAATCTTACAATCATTAATATATACCCGAAAATATCATACAATATTTTTCAATTATTAATAAAATATATTAAAAATATACTTTGTTTATAATAAGGAAACATTAGTATAATCCGTAAACATGTGTATATTAAATTATATTAATTAAAATTAAAAATTATGTAAAAAATAATGATTATATAAATTGGTACCAGTTTTTTTGTACCTATTTTTTGGTACTTCGTGAATTTACTTATTCACCCTTCATTATAAAGAAAAATATATATTAAAACACCTAAAATAAATATTAACATAATATAATTAATGTTAAGTAATCGATTGCCTTTTTCATATTTTCGGATATATATTAATGATTGAAAGATTTGTTTTAAATTAAAAAGGTAACGTGTTTTGGTTCGAAAGGAAATATTAATGATCGAAAGATATGATTGATGTTTTTAGGTATTTATAAGAGGTAATATCTTCAACTAAAAGTAAATATGAAAAAGACAGATTACCGTTAATTTTATTATATTAATGTGAAAAAGGCAATTGACTAATTACCATTAATTTTATTATGTTAATCGACTAATTATCATTAATTATATTATGTTGTTATTTATTTTAGATGTTATATTTTTCTTGAAAATTATGATGTGATATTTTCGGGTATATATCAATGATTGTAAGATTTGTTTTAAATTAAAAAGGTAACGTGTTTTAGTTCGAAAGGAAACTTATCGAAATTATTTGTGCGAATTTATGAATGCATCGGAAAAGATGTTTAAGAAGACAGGTTGTTGACAACACAGGTTGTTGACAAATGGTACTTCCGTGCTTGACTGAAACCATAACTTTTCTAGCCCTAAAAGAAATGGCACTATGATGTGAATATACTCCGATATTTATATTTTTTTTAATAAATATCGGAATGAGTAAAAATTGAATAATAATGTTAAATGATATATCTGCCCTAAAATCACTTTAATAAATAGTAGTTTTTTTTAGGATAGTTCTATAACTTATTTTTGATATTTTATTTTTTTGTATAAAAATAGAACAATCCTATTTTTATACAAAAAAAATAAAATATCAAAAATAAGTTATAGAACTATCCTTAAAATGCACCTTAAAATCCGTGCCAGAAACTGGTCCGCAAACGTAAAGAATTCAAAGGGACGGAGGGAGTAAATCGTATTATTTCTTTCTATCATTAATATTTCCTTTCGAGCTAAAACACGTTACCTTTTAATTTAAAACAAATCTATACTATTATATAAAAGTCGAAACATTAAAATTTTGGTACCTATTTTTTGGGACCTATTTTTTGGTACTTCGTGAATTTAATTATTTACCCTTCATTATAAAAAAAATACACCTAAAATAAGTAATAACATAATATAATTAATGATAATTAGTCAAGATACTACCTTTTATAAACAACTTAAGACATCAATTGTATCATATATTTCCATCATTAATATTTCCTTTCGAACTAAAAGTCTAAAAGACGTTACCTTTTAAATTTAAAACAAATCTTACAATCTAAAATAAGTAATAACATAATATAATTAATGGTAAGTAGTCAAGATATTAACTTTTATAAACACCTAAAAACACCAATCGTATCATATCTTTCCATCATTAATATGTCCTTTCAAACTAAAACACGTTATCTTTTTAATTTAAAACAAATCTTACAATCATTAATATATACCCGAAAATATCACATTAATATCATAAAATTAACGGTAATTAGTCGATTGTCTTTTTCATATTTACTTTTAGTTGAAGATATTACATTTTATAAACACGTAAAAACATGAATCATATCATATCTTTCGATCATTAATATTTTCTTTCGAACTAAAACACATTACCTTTTTAATTTAAAATAAATTTTTCAATCATTAATATATAACCAAAAATATCACACCATAATTTTCAAGTAAAATGTAACACCTAAAATAAATAATAATATAATATAATAAATGGTAATTAGTCGATTGCATTTTTCATATTTACTTTAAGTTGAAGATATTACCTTTTATAAACACCTAAAAAGATCAATTGTATCATATTTTTCAATCATTAATATTTCTTATTAAAACACGTTACCTTTTTAATTTACAACAAATCTTACAATCATTAATATATATTCGAAAATATCACACCAAAATTTTCAATTATTTATAAAATATATTAAAAATCATATAAGTTGTTTATAATAAGGAAACATTATTATAATCTGTAAACATGAGTATATTAAATTATAACAAATTAAAATTAAAAAAATTATTAAAATAATGATTATATAAAAACATAATTTTAATATTAAATAAAATTTATAACATAATACAATAAACCCGTGCACTGCAATACTAATAATTAATCGATTATCTTTTCGACTAAAACATATCATCTTTCTATTTTTTCTAATTAATTTCCTTTTTTTCTAGAAATATAACGGACAACGTTAATTTCTCATTTTCTAAAAAACACTAGGAGCAATTTTAATTAGTAATTGAACATAATTAAATTATAATTAGTATAAACTAATCAATTACCTTTTTCACCTAAAACATGTCACCTTTTTAATTTTCCCGTTTTCTTTTCTATTTTCTCTAACTAAAATATCTCATTTTTCAAGTATATTAAGGGCAGTTCTATTATATGAAATAAAATAGTAATATGATAATACTAATAATTAATCGATTAACTTTTTCAGTTAAAACATGTCATTTTTTCTATATTTTATAATTAAAATCCCTCTTTTCCTAGAAATATCACGGGCAACAGTAATTTCTCTTTTTCTAAAAACATTACAAGCAATATATTTAGTAAAATAACATAATTAACTTATAATTACTATAAACTAATCAATTACCTTTTTCACCTAAAACATATTACCTTTTTAATTTTCTCTAACCAAATTCTCTATTTTTCCAATTATATCATGGGCATTCTATCTAATAAAAAAATAATTTTATAATTACTTATAATTAACCGATTATCTTTTTCAACTAAAATCCATCATCTTTTCTAAATTTTTAACTAAAATTCCCCATTTTCTAAAATTATCACGAATAACATTTATATAATTATCATCATATAATCTCATTTAAAAATTCAAGTCTCCAAAAATCATGTTTTAAAAAAATTAATTCAAATAATTAAAATTTTTAATATAATATTAAAAAAAATCCGTGCATCGCACGGGTTTTAAGCTAGTAATTTATAAGTTCTGATTTACCAAACACTCTACTGACTTATAAGTTCTGATTTACTTATTACTTAGGGGGTGTTTAGGGGAACTTTTTCCCAGAATAAGTTAACTTATTTTAAGACAAAGTTAGAGATTCCTAACTTTCCAACTTATTTTCCAACTATTTTTGCAACTTATTGAATCTCAAACATATATTAAATACTTGTATAAATTTTTTTTTATCAAAATATAAAATTTTTATCCTAAAATAAGTTCATAAGTCCTTAAGAAAAGTTATGCCAAACGGGCTATTATACTAGCTTATAGCCCGTGCAAAGCACGGGTTGCTTTTAAATATTTTTAAAATTATATAATTAAATAAAAAAGAGTATAACAATTTATTATGGATATAATTTAACTTCGTAATATTAATTAATAAAATTATTAGTAATAATAATAGTTATTATTTAATAAATGACATGTATTGTTTTAAACTAATAATATAAAATCTTAATGTAAATTTGTTGTTAACGGGATTCGAACCTTGGATCATTAGAAGAAGGATTTAAATATAGAATATTCCTTATTATTAGATCTAACGGTGATCATCTATTTACTGAATATCTAACAGTCACCATTCTTTTTAAGGCTTGGTTGAACCAAACAACCAAACTACCAATTATCCCCTAGTTTGCTTATTATATATTACTAGCTTAAAACCCGTGCGATGCACGGTTTTTTTTAATATTATATATAAAATTTCATTAATTTGAATTAATTTGTTAAAAACATGATTTTTGGAGGCTTAAATTTTTAAATGAGATTATTTGATGATAATTATATAAATGTTGTCCATGATATTTCTAGAAAATGAGGATTTTAGTTAGAAATTTAGAAAAGATGATGAATTTTGGTTGAAAAAGGTAATCGGTTAATTATTAGTAATTATAATTTTATTTTATTTTATTAAATAGTGATAAGTGGATTTTATATCCACTTGGAATGTTCCAAATCGGCTTGAATTGATTGCTTTGTTCTCAAGTATCATTGTGATTTGATGTGTTTTGTGAGATTTATGCATGAAATATAGGTGTGGAGTTTTTGGTTGTGAAGTTCAGAAATTGTGGCCTGAGCAGTTGCAAAGGAAGTGGAATTTTAATCAGTAAAGTAGAAGCAAAGCAAGTGAAGTTTCTGCAGAATTCAAAGCCGCGCGGGCGCGCCACAAATACCCTGCAACACAGCGCGGGCGCGCTAGAGGATTTCTGGTAGAATTCAAGCCGCGCGGGCACGTGGATTTTGTACTAAGAAGCAGCGCGGGCGCGCGGGACCTCGACAGAAAATCCTGGAATTCAATTTTAAAGAGGAAATTGCCGTGTTTTCTATTCCTAATCAATATGGCAATTGTTTTGGTCGGCTAGAAACTTCTGGAATTCAATTCAAACATGGCAATTGCAATTCTATTTCATTCATGAAAGGGAAATTACCGGAATTCTATCCTAAATCAAAGACGGTAATTACTTGGTTGAGGAGGCACTTGGGGCTATAAATACACCTCTTCGGGACACAAAAAGAGAGCACGACGAACACAACACACACCAGAGATTTATATCATTGTATTTGTTTTACATCATGTTTTCATTAGATCCCGTGACGATGAGAAGTTCGATCATGAGCTAATCGTTGTCATGGGGTCCTAACAGATTTATTTATGGAATTTAGTAGTTGATTGCTTATTTGATATGTGTGTGATGAATTATTGATATCCTTGTATGGTTGTGTTTCATGTGTTTAGATGCGTCATGAACATCTAATTTGTTAATCTCTTGCGAAACGAGAGTGGATCTTGAGATTTAGAACTTGCCATGCTAGCATAGGATAGGTTGATGTTTTAACATCATGATTTGTGGCGTAAATAGAGATATTATGCTACCCTATGTGATCTATGTGGATAACTTGTTCTTCAACCTTTATGTTTTCAAATTCTATAGAGATATAGGGTCTAAACATAATTGGTGTCTACCCATCTTCTATCTCTTTTGTGGATGCATGCGTAGTTCGGTACTAGTATACCGAGAGGTAACTTTTACTTGTTTCGTGTTGTCCGATCAGATATCAAAACTATCACATATATTGATTAAGGCATGATCTCTAAAGGAAGTATTTAATGAAGTTAGGATACCATGTTTTCTCTTGCATAAGTAATTAGATTTTCATTCTCATTAGTTAATTAATTCTTAGTTTGTTAATTTGTGTCTTAGTTAATTATAGTTAGTAAAAACTTAATCTTGTTATTTGTCTTAGCAGTGGATAATAATCATACATTGTTGCATAGGTGCATGAACTGAATTGAAACCATAACCAGATCTCTGTGGGAACGAACTCAACTTATATCTGTATTACTTGTGACCACGTACGCTTGCGTGATTTAGTGCAAACAAATAGAATGCCCATGATATAATTGGAAAAATAGAGGATTTGGTTAGAAAAAATTAAAAAAGCAACATGTTTTAGCTGAAAAAGGTAATTGGTTAATTTATAGTAATTATAAGTTAATTATGTTATTTATTGCTCGTAATGTTTTTAGAAAAAGAGAAATTAATGTTGCCCGTGATGTTTCTAGAAAAATAGGGATTTTAATTAGAAATGTAGAAAAAATGATACGTTTTATCTGAAAAGGTAAATTGATTAATTATTAGTGTTATTATATTATTATTTTATTTTATTTTATAGAATTAACCTTAATATAATTGAAAAATGAGAGATTTTAGTTAGAGAAAATAGAAAAGATAACGTGAAATTAAAAAGGTGACATGCTTTATGTGAAAAAGGTAATTTATTAGTTTATACTAATTATAATTTAATTATGTTATTTTACAAATTAAAATTACTCCTAGTGTTTTTTTTTGAAAAATGGAAAATTTATGATGCCCGTGATATTTGTAGAAAAAAGTAAATTTAATTAGAAAAAAATAGAAAGATGATACGTTTTAGCTGAAAAGGTAAGCGGTTAATTATTAGTATTGCAATGCACGGGTTTCTTGTATTATGTTATATATTTTATTTAATATCATAATTATGTTTGTATATAATCATTATTTTTAGTAATTTTTAAATTTTAATTTGATATAATTTAATATACTCATGTTAACGGATTATACTAATGTTTTCTTATTATAAACAACGTATATGATTTTTAATATATTTTATTAATAATTCAAAATTATTGTGTGCTATTTTCTGCATATATTAATAATTGTAAGATTTATTGTAAATTAAAAAGCCAACGCGTTTTATTTAGAAAGGAAATATTAATGATTGAAAGATTTTACTTAAAAATTAAGGTGTGATATTTTCGGGTATACATTAATGATTGTAAGATTTGTTTTAAATTAAAAATGTTACAAATTTTAATTCGAAAGAAAATATTAATGATCGAAAGATATGATACGATTGATGTGTTTAGGTATTTATAAGAGGTAATATCTTCATCTAAAATTAAATATGAAAAGTCCAATAGACTGATTATCGACTAATTAACATTATTTTTATTATGTTAATTGACTAATTACCATTAATTATATTATGTTTTATTTATTTTAGATGTTACATTTTTCTTGAAAATTATGGTATGATATTTTCGGGTATATATTAATGATTGTAAGATTTGTTTTAAATTAAAAAGGTAACATGTTTTAATTCGAAAGGAAATATTAATTATGGAAAGATATGATACGATTGATGTTTTTAGTTGTTTATAAAAGGTAATATCTCGACTAATTACCATTAACTATATTATGTTATTATTTATTTTAGGTGGGTAACTTGTTTTAATTCGAAAGGAAATATTAATAATGGAAAGATATAATGAGATTGATATTTTTAGCCTTTTAGGTGTTTATAAAAGGTAATATCTCGACTAATTACCATTAATTTTATTATATTATTATTTATTTTATGTATCTTTATTTTTCTTTATAATGAAGGGTAAATAAGTAAAATTCACGATATACCAAAAAATTGGTGCCAAAAAATTTAATGTTTCGACATTTATATAATAATATAGATTTTATTTAATATAATATAATAATTGTGTTTTTATATAATCATTATTATTAATAATTTTTTTAATTTTAATTTGATATAATTTAATATAATCATATTTACGGATTATACTAATATTTCCTTATTATAAACAACGTATAAGATTTTTAATATATTTTATTAATATTTGAGAAATATGTTGTGATATTTTCGGGTATATATTAATGATTTTAAGATTTGTTGTAAATTAAAAAGGTAACGTATTTTAATTATAAAGAAAATATTAATGATTGAAAGATATGATACGATTGATCTTTTTAGGTGTTTATAAAAGGTAATATCTTCAACTAAAAAATAAATGTGAAAAAGGTAATCGACTAATTACCATTAATTAGATTATGTTATTATTTATTTTAGGTGTTATATTTTTCTTAAAAATTATGGTGTGATATTTTCGGGTACACATTAATGATTGTAAGATTTGTTTTAAATTAAAAAGGTAACGTGTTTTAATTTGAAAGAAAATATTAATGATCAAAAGATATGATACGTGAGGTGTTTGTAAAAGTTAATATGTTCAACTAAAAGTAAATGTGAGAAAGGCAATCGACTAATTACCTTTAATTTTATTATGTTAATCGACTAATTACCATTAATTATAATGTGTTTTAATTCGAAAGGAAATATTAATGGTGGAAAGATATGATGCGATTGATGTTTTTAAGTATAAAAGGTAATATCTCGACTAATTACTATTAATTATATTATGTTATTATTTATTTTAGGTGTATTTATTTTTCTTTATAATGAGGGTAAAATTTTATTATGTTAGTCGACTAATTACCATTAATTATAACGTGTTTTAATTCGAAATGAAATATTAATGGTGGAAAGATATGATGCGATTGATGTTTTTAAGTATAAAAGGTAATATCTCGACTAATTACTATTAATTATATTATGTTATTATTTATTTTAGGTGTCTTTATTTTTCTTTATAATGAGGGTAAATAAGTAAATTCATGAAGTACCAAAAAACAGGTACCAAAAAATATGTACCAAAAAATAGGTACCAAAACTTTTAATATTTCAATTTTTATATAATAATATAGATAGATTAGTATAAATGACACTTACAATTTTAAACTATAAATTATTTATTTTAAAGTAAGCCAAACGGCCCTGTCTCTCAAACTCTCACCTAACGTTTTACTTATTGTAAGCCTAACGTTTTAATATTTCTCTCAATTCTTTACATTCAAATTTTTTTCAAAACTAATCAAAATTTTTAATAAATAATTTAACTATAACCACTATTTTCTCCACTATCCTCATTTTATACATTAAATATTGATAAATATCACCATTTTATTCACTTTTTTCACTATTAACTACAATATCACACATTTTCTGAACTTATGTACCCAATCAAAAAGGACGGAAGAAGTAAAATTTATGATCCTTTAAATATTGCAAACAATGTTACAGAAATCGAGTATCAAACAAGATCGACAAAAGGACCTTGCAAGATTTATCGTTAAATCGGGGATTAATCGGAGTAAAAATTGAATATATTTTAATATTATATATTATTCAATATATCACTATGATTTTATTAGTTATTTATTAAATAATATGTATTTATCATTTTATAAAGCATATAATAATTCCTATTTAATTAATATATTATTTTAATTTACTAATTTATTATAAATACTTTGATAGATTAATTGGAAATTTTAAACATCAAATTGATTGAGCATCTTATAGAGAATTATAATTAATCGGTTGAATCCTAGATATTTTGAAACAATGATAGTGAAGGTAAAATTTAGAATTGTTATCAATGATACCAGCTTTGGTAAAAATTTCCTTGCCGAAAATAATATTTGATCAAAATATTAATAATAGTGCCCTAAATACCTACCAAATACTCCATTGTTTGATGAGTATCACCAATGTCATAGAAGTATCAGGCGATAGTCCACTGGGTAAGGAATATCAACCATGATACTCCACTTATCAACCCTAATAAGGAGTACACAGCTGATATTTCACATTCCACTGGATAAGGAGTATCACACATGTTAGAATAAAGAGAAAAACCAAATATTATTATAACCAAACTCACATAATTGACTAACCGAAACAAGATTTAGCTTAAGATCCGGAATAAAATAAACATCAAAGAGAGACACAGTTGGAGTAACAACAGAACCAACACCTTTCAATGGCATAGGAGTGCCATCAGCAGTCATGATGGATAAAGATGTATGATCAGAAAATGAAACGAAAGATGACCAATGCGGAGACATGTGATGAGATACACCCGAATCCAGAATCCATAAAGAAGAAAACATACTTGAAGTACCCGTTGACAAAAGTCCTGTTGACGATGAGACATACATGGCAAAAAAAATTGCTGAAAACAAAATCGAATCCAGATATTAAACTAAACCCGAAACCAAATCCAAAGTCAAAAGAAATAATTCTCCAATCCAAAATAGAATCCGAAAACAAATCCAAATTCAAATCCAAAATCTAATTCCAATTCTGAATCCAAATCCAAAGCCAATACCAAATCTAAAGCAAATAAACCAAATAACTACAACTAGAATATTTCGATAATCAAGTAATATAGATGTCAATCAATCAACAACACCCAACTTATAAGATCAAGAACGACGTAAAGAATGAATTATAAGCAATCTGTTTGAACCCTTAAAATCTGACCTTCCGGAACTCCAAATACGATCTCTACCGTTCAAAACTTAGATACTAATGCAAGGAAGACTATGTCAAAATTTCAGGACGATCCAACGGTTGAAACTCCGGGAATTGCAAAACGAAGTTGGCTGATCTGGGCAGAAAAATTCCTACGAATTTTCAAAATAATTTTGTTTTTGTAGCGTAACTCTACCTCTCTAACAATTCGGTTAAACACCCACGATTGTCTCTCAACAAACGATGAATTTGATCTTTATGTGTAGGTATTTTGGGCAAATACGTACCCCAGAATGGATATTTTGGACATTATTTCTAAAAATTATTAATCGATTTTTGAGTTTTTCTGAAAAATACGATTCTTTTTGGCAAAAATAATTGTTTTATTAATTTTTTCCCAAAAATATTATTATCTTTTTTTTTTTGAAAAATATGAATGACTTTGCAACTATATGCAAACTCAAATGCACCTAAAAACAAATAAAATTGTTTTTCATAAAAACATAAAGAAAAAGGTTGTATTTGATTGCAAACCGTATTTTTTCAAATATTTTTAGAAAATAGTAAAATTGAAAAAAAATAAGAAAACTAGTTTTTTTGGTAATTTTTCTTTTTTTTTTAAAAAAAAAAACTAGTATTTACATCATTTAAAAAGAAGGAAACAGAAGGTGGAAGATAAGTTCATGTGATTTCGAATATACAACACAGATTGCTGCCATATTTTTTTATTTTTTTTAAAATTTTTTTTACTCAACCTTCAAATCAACTTCATACAGGGGTGGGCCTGGGTGAGTGACCGCACAGGGCCCTCAAAAATATAGGGCCCTAAATTTTTTTCCTCCTTATATATATATGTAGAGTTCCACTCCTCTTACGTGGAGGACCATGGAGAATCCCATATGATTCTATAGTAGAATCATTTTTTTTTGTTTTAAAAAAAATTACAAAAAAAAAAAACAAAAATCTGACCTGCTGCCATGTCATCGCTGCCACGTCAGCAGTGACGTCTGGCAGTGCCACATCATCACCGCTGACTTCACTACTGACGTGGTAGTGACACGTGGCAGTGCCACGTCATCAACAGACAATTTTTTTTTCTGGAAAAAATAATTTGAGAATTTTTTTTTTTTAAAAAATGTCTGGTTCTATCACATCACAGAATCAGCAAATTAGTCTTTTTTTTTGTTATAGAACCAAAAAAAGTTGGTATTTTTTTATAGAACCAAAAAATTAGAACTTTGATTCTATTATAGAATCAAAAATTAGTGGTTCTCCACGTAAGATGGTTCTACATAGAACAATGACATATATATGATATATAGAGAGATTTTGAAATTTTGACCAAAAAAATTCAGATTACTTCATAAATTTTTTTTTGGCTCTATCAAAACAAAAAAATATTTGGCAAATTTAACTAGTAAAGTTGGAAAATATTGAGAATAACAATATATACAGGTAAATTACTTATTATAATTTTTAAATATATTACCATAAATAGAATGAATTTGTTAGACTTTATTTTGAATTATATAGTATTTTGAATTCATATTAAGATATAAATGAAGGACCAAATTTTAAAACCTGTCCCCAAATTTGTTTGCCCCACCCGAGCTTCATACAGCACATTGTAACACCAAAACTCTTGAAGCTGATAAAAAAATTGATATCTTGGCACCAAAACCACCAGGACCAGCTCCCAAAAGACTAGGGAACATGCATGTGATCGCTTAACCTTTTCACCAAGAAATGCATGACAAACGTTGTCGCTGAATTTTGTGGCATTTTTAGGAGAACTGGTAACTGTTTGAAGCACTTTCCACCACCAACAGCTAGACATTAGAATCAGCATGATTAGCAATACGTGTTTTCAGACTAATTATTAAGCATAAGATGATCCCCATCTCTAATTAGCTTAATGTCATGGATAAGAGCTCCGTCTTTCGTTCGAACTTTTGTAGGAGAGAAACCAAATTTCTGGGAACCAACATCAATTAGCTCTTCAAGGGTCTCCGGAAGAAAAATTAGCGCAGCACTAGCTTGGTATTCTTCTGGGCAGTGAATTGTGACCCTTGCAATTTCATTGCCGGAAACTGGAAGCCTTTCATATTCTCCTGAAGATGGCGTTTTCTGTTTCCCAGCTGCATATATGGTTAAAGTGAAATTAGATATATTTAAGTATATTAGTTAATCTTTAGGAAATTTGTACTGTCCTGCCCAAAATATGGTAACAGTTGATCTCTTTAAAATTTCCTACTCCAACTTTCTTAGATTGAAGCAATACCTATGAATAAGTGAGCATCCATATGGGTTCAATCTTGGGAAAGTGACCAAAATTTAATTTTTAGCAGAAACATATCACAAACATATTTATCATATAAGATTGAAAAAATAATTTTTGTAAGGAATTAAATATAATCTGCCAAGAGATCCAAATGTTGGAACCATACAATGCTTAATTAAAGTCAAAATGCGGTCAAAGGGTGAAAAACAATTGAGGCAAATCTTTCTATCAAGATTCAAGGCATACTTTATTGAACAGAGGCACTGTCATGATTAAATGGTTTATAAGAATAATAATTAACAAAAAGTAGAAGCACTCCTAACCTTTGACGAGATTTTGTGCAGCTGAGATGATTCCAAACAGGGAATTATCAAATTTGTTGTTCCTTCGCCTCCAACCGTCACCTATCATTGATGAGGTGCCATCCTCGTAAGGAGGAGGAAGTGTAGGCTCACTTTGATACTTTGTTAAATTAGGCAAATCCTCCATTTCAGGAAGTGTGTCAACAGATTTATTTCTGCCCTGCCCAATAGCTTGAAAAAGACCTTTAATCTCTTCATGCCCCTGGTAGTCAGCCATGGCCCTCGGAGTCCATCCATGCTGATCTGCCCTGTCAATATCTGCTCCTTGCTCCAGCAGGAACTTAACAACTTCAGTGTTATCGTCAGAAATAGCCGTGTGAAGCGCTGTAGTCCCTGTGCTGTTCAACAATGTAACATCTCCACCATACTGAACTATTTTCTTGAGCAAGTTCAAGTTATTTTGTTTAACAGCGAAGCTTGCAAACTGGCCAACATCGCCAGAAGACATGGTCGCCCCATTGTCAGCAAGTACTTTTGTCACAGCTTCATGTCCCCCACATATTGATTCCCAAAGCGGAACATTTCCTTCAGAATCTGCATAATTATTATATTATTATATCCTACATATAAATGGTGTAAAGGACTTAATATTGGATGGTATGTCATGGTCGTCACCACAACCAAACACATACACACACCCAGAAAGTAGAAACCTCCAAAACTATTAAAGAAGTCCTAGAAAAACAATTTTGAAACACAACAAAACCTCAAATACATCACTGCAACAAATTCTTTGAAAAACTTATACTGTAACACCCGAGTCCCACGTCGAGGACATTTGGAACTTCTGTTCAGTTTATAAGGCAAAGTACTACTACTAAGTGCACCAACAAATCATGATTCTTTGGGGGCCTGTGGTGGGCTTGTGGACTACCCAAGTTGGCTGCATTTGGGCCAGTTTACTTTGGCTTATTTCGGATTCGGAATCGGGATTTGACCCGATTTTCGAAAAAGACTCGGAATTTGACCGGGGTCATCACATATGGTATCAAAGACGACTCTCAAAAGCTTGATTCGTCAAGTTGCCGGAGGTGGGGACACGAAGCCAGCCGGTATTATCCCACAATTGCTAGGGAGGAACGATCTTGGACCTATGGGATTTCCGTTCGGCCTAACGAGGACGTCAGGAGTTTAAGTGGGGGAGTTTGTAACACCCCAGTCCCCCATCGAGGACATTTGAGACTTCTGTTCAGTTTATAAAGCAAAGTACTACTACCAAGTACACCAACAAATCATGATCTTACCAACAAATCATGATCTTTTGGGGGCCTGTGGTGGGCTTGTGGACTACCCAAGTTGGCTGCATTTGGGCCAGTTTACTTTGGCTTATTTCGGATTCGGAATCGGGATTTGACCCGATTTTCGAAAAAGGCTCGGAATTTGACCCGGGTCATCACATATACAATATTTGAAACAAAGAGGAATAGATTGTGAAATGGTATTTAAAAGCAAGTATAGGAAAGCATCTAAAGTTACTTAACAAAACCTCAAATACGTCACTGCAAAAATTCTTCACCAAAATTTTGCAATGCTAATTTAAATGCTTTCTAAAATATGATATTTCTGTTATTTGTGAAAATCATGGAGTTACCAATGTTGCATAAAGAGATGATTGACGAGTTTACCAGAATGTCTTTATAACAAGTATTTGTTGGTCCTTTTTATCAGAGTCCCCATGGTTAGTTAATTATGTATTATCTTTTGTTTGGGAGGGTTAAATAAGTATGTGTCATTTTGCTTTGATATTATTATGGTTACTACTTACTCCAGAACCTGCATCCTTAAAAGACATCAAACATAACTACCAAATGTTCTTAGTTTTTTTTTTTCTCTTAATTGTGCATAGGTGTTATAATTACGTGACCAATTTTTGAGGAACCAAACAATGACAATGATTAAATAATTAGGATTACATATCCGAGGAGCAAGAGACTATATTGTATCATTATGACTAATATATATTTACAACTATTCAACAAAACTACATAGTTTTGTGTTAGGAATTTTTCTATAATTATCTTTGGACTCCTTTAACCCGATTAGATTTATGCCCATCACACTTTTTTAAAATTATGATCGGATATGTTTTTCATAATTAAGGTAAAACAGTGGCCTTAAAAAAAGGATCGCAAGAATATAATTTATAGTTAAAGCAAAACTTGAGTTAATAAAGATAATATCCAAAGGAACAAATTAGCGCAAAAATTATTATATAAAAAACATTATTTATGATGAATTCATAAATTAGATGTATATTAATTTACTTGCTATCATTTAACTAATGCCAAATAAGCAAAATAAATTGAATACATAAATTTCTAATTAATGTGGTTCACATTTCAAAGGTTTTTTTTTAAAAAAAACTAAAAATACACAAGACATGTTTTTCAAAATGCAAATTAAAAATAGTCATTGTATAAATAAATATTAACTAAAATGTACTATCCTAAATACAAATGGCCAAAATTGTCAAAAAAAAATCTAAAATACCAATAAAATGGGCTTTAACATTATGAATATCAATATAATTCAAGAAGTAGAGTACAACATAACTAAAATTCCATTCGGAAAATACAATATAACATGAAAAATACATAACTAAATTACTCTTCTTCTTTTTTCTTTTTTTTGTGTATAAAGTTTCCGTATAAAGCTAGTACACACAGTATTTGCAATAAGGATAACATGAAGATAATATACTTATGCATGTCAATGTAAAGTTGATAATCATTCACGAAAAGTTGTGTTTACAACTCACGATATGAGTTGAAGCCGCCTCAATTAAAGATATTCGATGGGCTTGTAAGAACATACCTCTGCTGTTAGGATTTGCTCCATAATCTAGGAGTACCAACACGCATTCCATGGATCCTTTGGATGCTGCAATATGCTGTGGCATACAAAATAGAAATCCCCTTAAGCCTCTGAAACAGACAGAGATCTACCATTTTTCTGTATTACGCATGAGTTCATTATTAAATATAGAAAATTACACACTAGAGGTGTACGCCCTGTGCTGTCCACTTCATTTGGGTCCTTCCCATTCTTTAGTAGCTTATGCAGCAACATATCATCTTCTCTTATTGCAGCAAAACACAAACTAAGAGGCAAGTCAGATTTTCCTTCAGTCAACATGTGCTGAACTTCTGCTAAAATAGAGTTCATCACTGGATCATTTCGCTCGCTTAAATGCTTCATTTGGTACATGCAAATATAAAGGAGAACAAATTTACAACTTACTAGTCTCCAATGTAAAAGACGATAAGTAATAATAAAACACATTAAATTGTGCTTGATTTAGTCAAGCACTTCATTCTGTAAAAAGTAAGTGGTCTCATACCAAACCAAACAATAACCTCCTCCTTCCACCCAATATAAATACCCCAACCCTATACAACTCTTTCTTCTCACTTAAAAATCTATTTTTTATTTTAAATATTTTCTGTCAACATATTAACCATGACTATTTCTCTTAAGTGCTGTTACTTAAACATTAGTTAATATTTACATAAAATTCATCCATACATATTATGTTTGACCACCACTTTTCCGTCAGCCTAAAGTAATTACAGTAAACAAAAAGCCTTGACACCTACAGCTGCAGCACCACCTGCCCCTTCATCAATTTTCTGCAGATATAAGGTTGCACGAGGAATAAATTCATCATCACCCCTGACAGAATATCTGCAGAAATATAAACTCTAAACAACTTGCTGTGATAAGCTTTCTTGCTTCTCTTATGCCAGAATTTGAGTGCATGCCCTGTAAATTCTGAGCAGCACTACACTACTGTATTGACAAATACAACTGCTAACATGTTATGTCTCTCAAGAGCCGTCATATATAATGTCAAAGTCAGACGACCAACCAAAGAAATCTAAACTTATTCTTTCACAAAAAATAAACAAATGATAACCAAATTACTAAACCTCAAATATCTCTCGATCTCAGGGTTTGCTCCTAACTTGTAGTTTCGCCTAGCATAGATGTATTGTATAGGTGGTCTATCTGTCAAATTAGATCCGAAGGGCTGAAATATGTAGATTTGCTTGGTAAGTTCAGAAGTTACCCTCCACTGTTTGCGAACATGATCAGGATGTTCCTAAATACTTGTCCAAACCGTAGTGTGTTAGCTCGAGACCAACTGCCTTCAGCTCCTCCAAAGTTCTAGTATGTCTATTGTCGGGACCCTCAAACAATTACTTCTATGCACACATGTTTCACTTGATGATCCTATATCTGCACCTAATTTTAACAATTCTAACTTGTATCTTCAAATTGCTCTATGCTAAAGAAAATGTACTTGTGCTTATCCTCTTTGAGGTGTCTTTTCATATATGGGCATCTCACTTTTGATTCTGCTTGGTTGTCAAACACTACTCAGCCTCTTCCTCAAAACTGTTTATGAGGCCTTGGTCATTTTAGTTGGCATAAACCAATGGTAGAAAAAATTATGGCTCGTGAGAAAAATAGTACTTGGAGTTGGTAAATCCCCATGCTTCTACTTGCGGTTTGTAGTCTTGTAGACGAGTATTTGCAGTCATGTTGCATTCAGATGGTACTCTGGCTAGTCTTGAGGCACTTAGTTGATCAATGATATGATGAAGTTCAAGGTGATTTTCAGATATTTCTCAATGGTTACTAAAATTTCATCAGTATGATTATTGATTTCTTATGATCATTGGCCATTATATTGGAGTGATGCCAAAAATGCACTTCCCCATGGTGGGTAATGGTCCTAAAGAGTTGCAGAGAGCCACGTCTGGCAAGTTTGTTATTGTTGTATTGTGGGTGGTCTATGGATGGGATGATTTTGTTATTACATCTGATCATCACGGGGAAGTCAGAAGCTTAAGCCTTATCCGATATAACAGTTTGAGACGAAGAATGTGTAATAGATATTTTTTTAAACATTGAGACAGCTTAATATGGGAGAAATATTTTTCCCGGAAACGGTCTTATACCTTGGATTTGTTTGAGGCAACTCGATAACTTGAATGTCATGACCAGTAGAGTCAATCGTAATTAGTAAAAGTTGACAGATAATCCTGGACAAAACAGACGATCAATTTGAAAATATAAGTACATTATGTTTCCACAGCAACATATTTCTTTTCATGTTAGTGTGTTTAGTGTGGCGAGTCAGTTTCTCTCTGGACCGAGCACTGTATTTAGGATATAGTATAAAGAATATTGGAACATATGATGGATGCGCCTGGTCGAGGACTTTTTTTATGGGTTTGATTCTCCCTCACCTGAGATTTGACTAAAAATGGATACTACTTATAAGCTTAAAAGCTGTACTAAAAAATAAATTAAAACAGTAAGATCTCCTCCATCAGCTAAGATGTCAATTACAGGATATGGTGCTAGTGTTCGAACAAATCTAGTTAGAAAAGTAAGAAACAGCACATGGTATCTAGATCCAGTTCTAAAACTAATTAAGGGGATATGGAAAATACGTCGTTTGAGAGTTGATATGGCTATTTAATTTGTTTTCTGGAATTCAGTTTCAAAAAGGCAGCCTTTATCATACTTCGTTATAATCAAATTTCACTCTCCCATAGACAAACAAAGCACATCGAATAAAATTGTCATTTTATTCGAGAGAGGAGAACAACTTGCTGATGTTTTTACTAAGCCATGGGACCAACTAGAATCACTTGTCTTCATAACAAGTTGGGCATGGACGCGTGGTTAACACTATATGCTCCAGGGTGGGGGTTAAGGATATATGTTAGTTCATGTGATAAGCTAGAAATTATCATTTGAAGTCTTTATCATTTGGGTCTCCAGTTAGAGACCTTATTAGCTTCCCCTTGTGGCTACATATGGACATATAATCTATTGATTTGCAGTTGGAGAATATATACATTAGAAGTATTTGAAAGAAATAACTTCAGGTTAATGTCTAGTTCAAATCACATACCTGAAGACAATTGTTCATTATTATTGTCCCATCTCCAACATTAGCCTGAATAAGATTCAAAAATACAGTACGGCTCAATCTTAACAGCTGACTCAGTCGTGTTGTACGAGCAGTAAACAGTTGTGGCCGATAACAAAGAACGCCTGTCTCACCGAAAACATCACCAGCCTTCAGTTCTCTAATAAACTGCAATAAGAAAGTGCACAGAATATATTTAATTTTCTAAAAATCAAGTCATTTACATATCACATATAAAATGCATATTGAACTCTTAGTAGGGCTAGCCAGCCAGGCCTAATTTCAAAGCGGATGATTACGAAAAGGTAGAAATGTAAAGAGGTAGAAATGTAAAGAGGTCAATCATCATATAAGATGTAACAACTAAGAAGCACAACTACATGGCATACACAGGGATACTTCTTCGAGGATAGGAATTAGGTCTCAGAAAAATGTTTAATACTGCAAGTCCTTGGACACTTAAGTTTATGACATGCACATCTCTAGCTTAAACATACTTATTAAATGAGTAAAAACTATTCAGGCAGGGCTTCTTTGGTCGATATAAGCTACATGGCAGTAGAGGTTGTAAAATGCGGCCAGCGGCAATGATATGAGATAATTATTAACAATCCAAAGGCAGGTATGCCATGGATTTGTCAGTTTTGGAATAGATAAACTAAATCTTCAGAGGACGCAGTAGAGCTAGGTCGAAACCGGCTTGAATCTCACGAATCCAAATACCAAGTTGATGAATGATAAGAACACCAAGGCCATGATTTTTTTAAGGAATTTAATGACGGGAGACGGGAGTATTACCTTATTTAAAGGACTATTATCCCATGGAACTAGCCCAGGGATTAAAATGCCTAAGGCTTTATATACGAACACAGAAAAAGACTCCGTTACAAAACTTAACAGAAACAGATATTGCATGCACATCAAGTATCGTGAGTTCACTCTATGATCTCGCGTACGATTGGTAAGTGTTTAGACAGAGGGTGATAGTTAATACTTCAAATTCACAATTTTCTGATAAATGTCCCACCTAAACTCCCCCCCCCCCACCTTCTGAATAAGATAGTGAGCTTCAGGCTTGCAGCTTCTTACCAGCCTAAACTCCTTAAGCAGCTGCTTTAGCCAGCCTAACTCACACAAAATGTAGTCCTGTGCTACATTTGCTGATATTTTTGCCGAGTCGGTAACAAGGTTTAGGAGGAGCATTCTGTGCAAGCTGGGTAGTTCGATGCCAATGCCATAGTTCCGTCGCTGCTCCAAGTTTGAGAGAAATAAGATGTAAATTGTGCAGCTTGCTTATTTTACTTATGTGCCTATTTTGTTCATAATCTTGTTTACCCCATCTTAAAATTGCTCAAGCCCAAGCACGCTTAACTTCATAGTTTCGAATCACAACATCCACCCGTCCAGGAATGCCACATCTATTAATTTAGCAAACTTTTTGTACATGATCCTCAAATGAAATCCACTCATATTTCCAACTTTTTTAAAAAAAATAAGATTTTAATTATTTATTTCCAAATATTTCATTTAAAATTCAAAAAATAAAATTATAATTTGTTTTAAGTATTTAATTTCAAATTCGAGAAAAAAGATATAATTATTTTTTCCCAAATATTTAATTTAAAATTCGAGAAAAATAATTTATCCTCATTTTACATTTTCAAAACAAAATTATAAGTTCATATTTATAAGCAAAACTTATAAAAAAATTCGGAATGATCAAATTATACTTTATTTCAAGTATTTAATTTAAAATTTGAGAGAAAAGATATAATTATTTTTTGTCCACTCCTCCTTGTGCTTTTCAAGAAGAGCTATCTTACTTTCATTGTTTTTTTATCACAATCCTTAGCAATTTTATAATATTCTTCAACTCTGCAACTTCGACTTCAAGCTCTTCGACTCTCACTTCGACTCTCATCTTCAGCTCTACACGCTCCATTGCATTCTCCATTAAGTAAAAGGATTAAAAATCAGCAAAATATATATATAGAAAAACGTAAAAAGAAAACAAAAGGTCAGCAAAATGAATTGAATAGACACGTACATGAGAAGTGAATATAGACATGGGAAATGAATATAGACACGTAAATAGGAAATGTATAGACACGGTTTAACTAGACAAGTATTATATATTATAAATTTTACAAGTTTTATATATTATAGAAAGAATCATAGGTTCATTAAACATTAGGGATCTAGAGGCATAAAGGCTAAACTTTGTATGAAAGTCTATATAGTTTACAGCTAGAAAATCATTGGACGTAAGTGTTTAAACTCTCATCCACTTGCAGCTAAAGGCTAACTTAATGGTGTTTGCTCGGAGTGCTCGTGCAGGTCTTGTGGTATTTTGATTAATGTTTTGGTTAACTTATGACTATATATAGAGACTTTGATTAATGTTTTTGTTAAGATGTCTAACCTACCATACATGTTATCAATATATAATGACTTGTTCCCGTACCCGTATGTCTAAAAATAGGACAGTGTCCCTGTGTCCCTAATTTTTGAAATTTTCAAGTCCTACACTCGGATATGTGTCGTGTCCTACACTCCGTACCCGAGTCAGAGTAACACAGTTCTTTTTATGTTATTGAAGTTGAATTAAGTCTGTAAAATTCCGTTCATCTTTCTTGGGTTTAGTTTCAAGTTGGTAGAATTCATCGCCAATTAAAAACAAGGACTACAGCTAAATGGAGAATAGGTGAAACTGCTGCTACCCTTGAGTATCTAGTAGCAGAGGTACTTGAGCTGGCAGGAAAGATAACCAAATGTGATCTTGTAGGAATTATGTTAACCAAAACATTAATCAAAGTCTCTATATTGGCAACATACCACAAGACCCGCACGAGCACTCCGAGCAAACACCATTAAGTTAGCCTTTAGCTGCAAGTGGATGAGAGGGATGAGAGTTTAAACACTTACGTCCAATGATTTTCAAGTTGTAAACTATATAGACTTTCATACAGAGTTTAGCCTTTATGCCTCTAGATCCCTAATGTTTAATGAACCTATGATTCTTCTATAATATATTAAATTTGTAAAAATTTGTAAAATTTATAATATTTAATACTTGTCTAATTAAACCGTGTCTATACATTTCCTATTTACCTGTCTATATTCATTTCCCATGTCTATATTCACTTCCCATGTACGTGTCTATTCAATTCATTTTGCTGACCTTTTTTTTTCCTTTTACGTTTTTCTATATATATATTTTGCTGTTTTTTAATCCTTGTACATAATGGAGAATGCAATGGTGGAGCGTGCAGAGCTGAAGATGAGAGTCGAAGAGCTTGAAGCCGAAGTTGCAGAGTTGAAGAATATTATAGAATTGCTAAGGATTGTGACAAAAAACAATGAAAGTAAGAAAGCTCTTCTTGAAAAGCACAAGGAGGAGCGGACAAAAAATAATTATATCTTTTTTCTCAAATTTTAAATTAAATACATGAAATAAAGTATAATTTTATCATTCTTTCCTATTTTTTTTTATAAGTTTTGCTTATATATATGAACTTATAATTTTGTTTTGAAAATGTAAAATGAGGATGAATTATTTTTTTCGAATTTTAAATTAAATATTTGTGAAAAAAATAATTATATCTTTTTCTCGAATTTTAAATTAAATACTTAAAACAAATTATAATTTTATTTTTGAATTTTAAATGAAATATTTGGAATAAATAATTAAATTATTTAATGAGTTGGGTTACCCCCGATCATTTGATTCTTAACTTTGCCTCACAAATAATTTATTGTAAAATACGAATATAGTAAATCATAAATTCGTACGGATCTTTTGAAATTATATCGTAGTTTCTTCGATCTCAATTTCTCTATAGTGAAATCCTTAAAGTGTTGTCCTAATATGGCACACAACTAGAATTAAGACCTTTTCGTTGTGCATTCAGGACTTAATACTTCCTTCTGCAATTTATATAGTCACGGACTCACGGAGAGCATATATACATGTGGGCACTGCAAATTATATTCAACTTTGCCTTGGCAGTAGCAGCAGCAGCAGCAACAACAACAACAACAACAACAATAACAACAACAAAAGTAATAATAATAATAATAATAATAATAATAATAATAATAATAATAATAATAATAATAATAATAATAATAATAATAATAATAATAATAATAATATAATAATATAATAATCTTTAATTCAGTATATTTCCCAACACGTATCCTTAATTTTGGGGTATTGTCGTGTCATGTCCAGTATCCTGCCTGATCTACATTTCATGTTTCTATCACGTGTACTTAGAGCATAACAACATAAGAAAGGTTATGTATAATATTACCATTTCTGCTCCATTTCTTTGCGTGATAAGATCCTGTAACCAATAATTTACTGTTAGACTGACTCTCTAAACTTTAAGCAACAATGACAGTGAAAACAACGCATCTAAACACATAATTAACAGATGGCATCTCCTTCTGTATGTTACACATAAGTTGATGGTTGAAAAAATATCAACAAAGTTGTATACAGGATGAAGTGACCTTACCCATCCTAGAAGTCATATTTTACATGGAACAGAAAGGGTCCTTCAGAGAATGATAACAAAGTTTCTCAAAGTCTGAAGCAAAATTCTTGTCTTTTTCCTATTACTTACTATGATGTTTCAGAACTTATTCTATTTGTCATTAACTGACAACAAATCCTTAAATTCACATATTCGTATACACTTTCAGTTTCAGAGTTCAGAAGTAAGGACATCATCACGATATAAATGATAAATGTATTCTTCTAATGTATTGGACACTGTTATCATGTAAAGTAAAATATTATGTTCCTCACCACTGATCCAGTCACCAAAATGTACATGTCCGTTGGTGCTTCATTTTGCAGTATCACATCTTCCCTGGGTGGAAAATACTCGGCTTTCATTTCTGCTACCTATATTTTCATACAATTGTGATATAACTAAAGAATGAAGTTGTGATGAAGAATAGACTTAATTACAAGCACCTGTTCAAATAAAAAACAGAAACACGTACTAGCAAGAAAGAACAACCAATACAAAATTTACATGGTCCAGCAATTAGCCTACTCCAATATGCACTAGTTTCATATAGATGATAATCCTTCTTAAAGGTTTGATATTACAATAGGATGCAATTTACAAGAGATAAAACATGTTAAAATGACTTTTTGAAACCAAATTAGAAGCTTTCCTCAAAGCTCCATATATGAATAATGCCTTTATATGATTATATATTTCCACATGCCTTCTCATCCAGCCATCAACCGGCCTTTATACCACTATTTAATACATACACTACAACCTGTACTCCAATTTTAACACTTTGTCCAAAACATATTAAAGTAAAAAGTCTCACACTCAGTTTCTATGTTATCCAGAAGTATTTGTTAAGTCCTAACAAATCCAAGCATCAGATTCCCAGTTTTAGTAATATTAAGATTCTTGGATGTGGATCAGCATGGGACATGGGTGCAGAGGACTCACCATGCAACCTCTTCGTTCCTAAAAAGTGTCTATTACCAATAACTCTGTTGCATATTATCAAATAATTGAGTATCCTTTACACAAAACAAAATCAAAAGGATAATTTAGAAAGAAGTCTCCGTCCTAACAAATAAGAAGTCTTCCAGAGAGGTCTTCATCCTAACATATAAGTTTCTAAGCAACAGATTCTATATTGGATTGGACTGCTAGGTGTGATGCAACCATTTACAAGAACTCAGACGTCAGACCCACTCCAACTCCAATGTAGGACACAAGTACAACTGAAAAGTTAAAGAGTTCGCGTAACACAGGAAACATCCAATGTCAAGTAACTGACTGGTAAACTAGTGGGATGTGTGCCATCAGAAAGCACAAAAGTAACAATGTAAAATTCAATTCGATTCCCCAGCATAATTTACAATAGACAATGTTACCATTCGTATTTCTAAAAAAACTATGTTCAACATGGATAGCAAAGAAGAGGGGGTTCATTTACTTACCAATTGAAAAACTATGTTCAACATGGCTAGCAAAGAAAAGGAGGTTCATTTACTTACCAATTGAAAGAGCAAATCATTTGATACTCCATTGAAAATGTAGACTTTATCAACAAGATTGTAGAACAGGAAGTGTGAAATACTTGATCGAATGGCTTTCGGAAGCACTTCAAGAATTTCTTGCTGCTGAAGCCCTTCGGAGTCAGTTCTATGCTTCAGACACAGGTGCGCAATCATTTGATCTTGCAGGCGAAGAGGGATTTTGTTCCTCTGTGCAAAGCTCGATGCAGCATGAATGGTATCTCTCTATGGTTCCATGAAAATTCACAAGTGACAAATGGAATCAAAGACTAGTCAGAAATGCCTTAACACGGGGCTGGAAGACCAATTTCCTAAAGACTGTCCACAACAATTCAGGTAACAGTGAACCATATATATTCAAGATTCACCACATATAATTATAATTTACTGCCACATACAATCACAATTTAATCCACAGTTTTAACATCCCACGATGCAGCATTTATTAGTCAAAGGATTCAGTTACAAAAATTAACTTAAAGTGCAATGCATTTCATGTCTTATCAGTTTAAGGACTTTCTAGTGGCAGTTTCTTCATGTGTGTAGAGAGCTTTGGCCGAGATTTGATCTAAGGAGCAACAAGTATCTAAATTTTTACTTTCAGTGGAAACTGGTCACTCTTTGTTAATAATTATGCACAATCTGTCCTTAAGATGCCAATTAGTAAACCAAACCAAGAAAGATAACTACCCAACTGGCGAATATATCTAATGGCTTAAAAAAAATGGCCTTAAGCCCGATCAGGAACATACAAGCTTTGCAAGAACTTTAAGCTTTACTGAATATCAGTATATCAAACTATTAGGCCAAGGGCTCTAGAGTATTCCCTCTAATCAAACCCTAATTATAGTCACAACTTACACCTCTTAGGTTGACTTTATAAGGACTTTCTCCACGTACTCCGAATTAGATTAATTCAATATACAATTATGTGGTAGCTTCACCCGTCCTACATAATATGTATGTTTTACATTACATCTAACTTAAACTCGACACCACCACACAACATCTTCGCCCATCACCAACCAACCTTCCTTAGAAAACTCTCTGACACTAACAGCACATCATCTATTCTACATTGTAGCTTTATTTTAGGCTGACTACCTACAGAGGGACCAGGGATGGTTCAGACAGATTTTGAGTTTTATATTAAAGTCTAGCTGTATTCAACAAGGATATGAAAAATATTTTCAGGATGCTGTGTGCCTGTAAACAATAAAATTAAGGGAAAAACACTCACAAATTTTCTGGTTCGGCTGGTCCCATGAACTACCAAGTTCGTCATGTTCCCAATAATATATGATGACAATCCTAGGTTGAATACCATGTAAATGATCGTAAATACCATCTCCCATGTATCAGTAGCATGCAGATCACCGTAGCCTGTTGTCGAAAGGGTAGTAATAGACCAGTACATTGCTGTCACATATAACTTCACTGTACTCTGGCCACCAGCCTTATCATCATACATAAGCCCCAGCCATGTCTTTGATAGAGGTTTATGATGAATGGCAATAAGGTACATAATACAAGCGGCACAATGAATAGCATACAGTGTTACCTACAAGACAATAAAAGCATTATTAAGATAGATTACACTGTACTAGAAGACACTTGCACTTATCATCTGTATATGTCTAATCAAATAATAAACTAGAAAAAATTCTAGTGAACACTTACAAATATCAACTTTAAACATCTAATCCAGAAGTAACTCAAGCTTCTATCTTTCTCCAATCTGCAACAATTAAACAGCAGGGAAACACCTCCATTAGCACTAAGTTTTAAAATTATGATCCTCATAACAGAAGCATATTGAACGAAGTATTCTCTATCAATATATTTAGTTAGTCACGCTATATTTTGCACACTTCTTACCAAACCTATCATAAACCAGTTTAATGCATTAAGAGCTTCGTTTCTATAAGAATAAAGGAATTGAGTATTAAAATAATGTAAAATTTCAATGTTATACCTGGTAAACATAGCACTGACTCGTCGAAGACGCCATAAACGAAGAATATTAGAGTACCCATATTGTGCAAAAGGATCAGGCAAAGCAGCTCGAGCAAGCTCAGAAGGGATTGTTGATATTAGATCAAAGATGAACCAAGTGCTTAAATACCTCCATGCAATCATCTTTGGGTCGTCAACCAGAACATAATTAGCTTTATCAATGTAAGCGACAAAGAAGGTTACAACAATATCAGTGAAAAAAATTGCATTCACAACATTGTCCAATATAGACAGGACATGGTTTGGCGACTCTAGAAATCCAAATTCAAACGGAGACACCCATGCTGTGTAAAATACAAGAAGTATAAGAAATTTGTCCCACCATCTGCACAATTCAGTTCAAGTAAACTAGTAAAGTATGTAAAGTTTAACAATAAAACAATGGGCAGTTGTCACTTAGTTTTAAAAAAGGGAAAAAAACACATGTGAACAGTGAAATCCAGAAGAGGAAAAAAATCCCCAAAAAGTATGGCATAAGTCAAAATTTTGCAATTTCTGATTTCCATTATGCATGATGCACTGTGATAAACACAAAAACATATTGCAAGTACTCCTACGGGTGTCTTGCACACGGACCCTTCATGTGAGAACTCGGTTACCTGGACTTCTCAGTTTGCCTCTAATATCGGTGGTGGATAATCAACACTCTGACACGGGTATGGACACTCGGACTCACATTAATTTTAGGCCAAAATCATGAACATTTTTCAAAAAATTTATCCACCTATCCAAACCCCAAGTAGAGTTCAAATACACACATGCATAAACATCATATTAATTCATAATAAGACATGCAGCCACTCAAAAATTTAATCAACCAACCATATGTATTGGATACATGCATAACAATGAGAAAACAGTAGCAACAAAGAACCGAAAAGGGACCTGTAAATGGGATTAAAGGGTGAAATAATGAAATGATTAAGCTTCATTTTTCGGGTGGATTCGGCACCAAGAGCAGGAAGAATTCCATTAGACATGCTGTAAAAAGAAGCACGTCCGTCCCCAGAAACAGAGGACGCCATCTCAATTTCACTCTGGGTTTCATTTACTCCACACATTTTATTCCCAAAAGATGCCCTTTTTTTCTTCCTTAGCATTTTCTTTTTCTTCTTCTTCTTCTTCTTCCTTGTTTTGTTTAAGCTACCACTGCATTTCTTTATTACAATGGTGTTTTGCTTCATGTATGAATAAATCGTTCCTAAATTAGGGAGATTGATGAATACATTTGATCATGAGAAACCAGTTTTGTTTTTACCCTTTCGTTTCGAGAAAATATAGGACAACTGCCCTAGGTAAATTCATTGATACTTTTGTGTTAGTACTACTCAGTCTACTCCTACATTCATACCTACACTACCCTTTTTTTTTTACAAGTACACTACCCTTTTTTTAAATAATTAGTATTAAAAAAATCACTTCCAAATTTTTTGGCCAAAAATACGCATTTCAAGAATGGACGCATTTGTCAAACGGGTAATACATATAAATTACAAAAAAAAATGGGAAAAAAATTAATTGTGTCACGCATTCCAGGAATGCGTAACACCTCCATAGTTGGGGTGTTACGCATTCCTAGAATGCGTGACACAATTTAATAATTTTTTTCATTTTCTAAAAAAATTCTTACATGATACCCATTCCTCAAATGCGTAATATCATTACTCATTTTGTAAATGGGTAATAAGTTGGTATTTTTGGCCAAAAAATTTAAAATTAGTATTTGTGTAATAAAATTTTTAAAAAATGGTATTTTTGGCCATTACCCTTAGTATTACTAGCCCTGTAATATTTTTAATATTTTTATCTTATTTTTTAATATTTTTAGCTTATTATTCATAATTTTAATATCTATTTTTCAAGTAGTAGAAAAATAAATTATAGTAGATATTAAAATCTAACAATATTTGATACTCCTTCCGTCTCGGTGATTTCTTTGCATTTGCGGACCAGTTTCCGGCATGGATTTTAAGATGTATTTTAATTATAGTTCTATAATTTATTTTTGATATTTTCTTTTTTTGTATAAAAATAGAACAATCCTATTTTTATACAAAAAAAAATATATATCAAAAATAAGTTATAGAACTATCCTTAAAATGCACCTTAAAATGCGTGTCAGATACGTAAATTTTTATGTAAATAAATGGATGGGACAGAGGGAGTAGTATTCTAAACGATAGTGTTTTTCTTCAATATTGAAAATAGATAATATAACCTTTTAAATTTAACATGTTGTCGAACATTGAATCTTTAATTTCTTGGAGTGGTTTATAAGATAATATAAATGTTAGAGAAAATAAATAATATAAATTTTTAAATGAAATATGTTGTTGAAGGGAATTGAACCTTGAATGTTTAAGAATAGTTGTTTAAAAGATAATATAAATGTTTAATAATAATATGTTGTTGCCGGAATTCGAATCTTGAATTTATGAAAGTATTTAAATATTATAAAAGAATATTATTTTAGCATTACATCCAACAGTTCTTTTTTATCTATGTTAGATTGTTATTTAATGTAACAAATTTAGTGTACCAAACGACCAAACAAATATAATTTATTAATATTGATAGATAGATAGATAGATAGATAGATAGATAGATAGATAGATAGATAGATAGATAGATAGATAAGCTTTTTAAAAATTAGGATTAGTATATATTCTAATAAATATCGAATCTGTACGAAATTACAAGTGATAAATTAATCCATTACTACTTAAACTATATCATCATGTTTGCATACTGTTAACGGAGGAATTTGGGAAAACAAATTCGGGGAGGGTTGCTGGAATTGTGGTGGTGGTTGATGACGGTGAGCGGCGTAGGATGCTTAGGGTTAGGGTTGGTGATTTGGGGATGGCTGAGATTGTATGTGAGAGTTATTGCAATTTAGATCGAATATTGAATTCTCTCTTTTTCGCAAGGGTTGCATCATGACATACAATGTGCCTACGTATCCTATTTATAGGAATCAAGCCAAACGTAGTTCTTGGGGAACAAGTCACCGACATGGGTTAGGTTTCCTTGTTTAGGGAAGTCCCTCGGATTGGGCCACCGCCATTAGTGGAATCATCATGTGTTAGTTACAGAGGCATGCCTGTACACATCTAATAACAAGCCTAATTGTTTGTAATGCTTTGCATTACTTACATGACCTCTTAACTGAGGGAACCTCTAGTTGTAGAGTTTCTGTTTGTATTGTACTTGTAGAAGGCATCAAATCCTAGTTGTGTAATTGTACAAATAGAGTCTAGAATAATGCTTGAAAGAAGTTCCAAGGTTCATGCCTCAAGCAAGGAGTTAAAGACTGTCAAATAATCACAGTTGGGATTTGAAGAAATGAAGAATTTGCCTAAGTACCAATTCGAGAAGTATATTTGTCTATTCGAGAAGTCCAGCATTCGAGAAGTCAGAGATTCGATATCTCAAGACACTATTCGATATCTCTGAATACACTGTTCGATATCTCATTCGATATCTCAGGGATTCGATATGTCTACTACTCTATTCGAGAACTCAAGAAGTCAACAAGTCAAGATGGTATTCGAGTTCTCAAAGAGTCAACAAGTCAAAGTTCCATTCGATATCTCAAAGACTCAGAAAGCTATTCGACAACTCGAGGATTCGATAAGTCAAATGCTCTATTCGACAACTCAAGGAATCCTGATGGAAAAGAGCTATTCGAGAAGTGGTTCGATATGTCACTATAACAGTATTCGAGAACTCAGAGTTATCGATCAAGTCAATTCTAGTTCTCGAATCACTTACTTAGTCACTTCTCGAATACATTCTTGGAGACAAAATACTGAAGAAATTGTACAAGTCAGAAACCTGCAACAAGCCAATGCACTTTATGGACCACAACCTGTAACGTGCTCTGGAAAGCCTACAAGGAAGCTTGGAGAGATATAGAAGAGACAAGGAGCTAAAGAAGTGGATCTAAACAGGCTTTGCAAAGTCAAATCTGTAACCGTTTGGACACTTACTCAAAAAGGATAGACAGACTAGAAAGTAATTTGTTTAGCTACCTTATTTGCAGTAAGTGGGCTGTATCCATGTTCTATAAGGACACAGCCTCACTTCATAACTTAGCAACTTTGTGAGTCAAGTTTTTCATACACTGTAAGCTATATCTCTCTGAGAAAAACGAAGCTGAGAATACTACCATTTGTATTCACAGATTGTAGCAACCTTTATCTAATATACATTAGATTAAAGTGATATTGTGTCTTGTGTTGTTTACTTATCCGCACCTTAATTTCTGCACACACAGGCACTTATCTGCTACACAGACTCAATCCAAGAAAAGTTCAAGAATCCATTCACCCCCCCCTCTGTATTCTTTTACCGTGTTCAATACTCAACAAGTGGTATCAGAGCGGGCTGTTTATTCAAAAACAGAGAAACGATCATGAGTTCGAATACACCAAAGACTACAGGAACGGTGAAGGTCCCTAAGTTTGATAAAGAAAATTTCAACCTCTGGAAGATAAAGATGATGTTGTTCATCAAAGCCTCTCATCCCTTGTATCCTGAGATTCTCAAGAATGGTCCTTTTGTTCCACAACAAGAGATACCAGAGAAGACTGTTGGAACCATAACTATCCCAAGAACTTATGAGGCCAAGGATCCATCAAAGTGGACAGAGTCAGAAAGGGAGAAGGTTGCTCTTGACAGCCACCTCATGTTGCTCATCATTGATTCCATGGACATGTCAATGTTTGCAAACATTGCATCATGCACGTCTGCTAAAGAGATGTGGGATCACATTGAGGTGTTGTGTGAAGGGACTGATGAGGTTAAAGAAAACAGGAAACAGATATTGGTCACACAGTATGAAGCTTTCATGGCACAGCCCAAGGAAAGCATCACTGAGATGTTTGAAAGGTTTCACAAGCTAGTTACTGAGTTGCAGATGAATGGAAAGGTTTACAGCACCAAGGAGTTAAATATGAAATTTCTGTTGTCTTCACCAAATCATCTGGAGCAAAGAGTCATTTCCCTTAGAGAGAGAGATTTGAACAAAGTCACCTATGATGTACTCTATGGAGTCCTAAAGACTCATGAACTTGAGTTGCTTCAGAAGAGGGCTATCCAAGCAAACCAAGGTAGGATGATAAACACATCATGTGCCTTGATTGTCAACAAATCCATCCTGGACCTAGAAGCATCTACAAGCCAACTAAGGATAGAGGAGGTGGCAGATGATGAAGAAACTGAAGCTGGGGTGAGTGAACCTGTTGAGGAAAAGGAGGAAGAAGAAGAGGAGTTTTACACTCTGGAAGAACTTGATGGGATGGAAAATACTTCATATGCTTTCATGGCCAGAAAATTTCCAAACATCAGATTTAAAAGAAATCAACCCTTCAAACCCAAAACTCAAAACCATTCAGCCAACAAGAACAAGGCACCGGTGAAACCAAACAGAAATAAGTTCAAAACCGGTTATGTGGATAGGTCATCTGTAAGGTGTTATAGATGCAATGACCTAGGGCATTTTGCCAGTGAATGCAAGAAGCCCAAAAAGAAGGATAGAGATTATCTTGAGCTAGAAGCTAAGTATGAGGCCCTTCTGAAAAAGCAGACACATGGTAAGGCCTACATAGCTGAAGGGAAGTGTTGGGATGATTCTGAGAGTGATGAAGAGGAACAAGAATTCTGCAATTATGCCTTGATGGCCAACTCCAAGGATGACTCATCTTCATCTGATTCTCAGGTACCATCTCTCACTACTATAGACATGTCTGTTTCTGAATACAAATCCATGATTGAACAATTATCTGTTGAAATGTTTAATATTCATACTAGTATGACTGCTGCTAATGAGGAGATTGCTAAACTGTCTACTAGAAATGAAGTATTAACCAAAAAGAATGAGGAACTTGAGCTAACTGCTATGCAAGTAGAAAACCTTAAGAAAGAAGTTGAATATTTGGAGAACAAGGTTCTATGTGCTAGTCAAGTAGAGAAGGCTCTTAGGGATGAATTAGCTGAGAATGAATTCAAACTTAAAACTTTCAAGAAATCATCTGGTTTAGTGCAATCCTACTGTGAGAAAATTGAAGCTAAACCCAAAGCAGCTATTGGACTTGACTATGACTCTCTCAAACAAAGGAAAGGCTATGCTGTCATTGAAGAGGACACAGCTGTTCATGAGAAAGTGCCTCACATTTTGAGAAAAACTGAAAATCCAATTTTTAAGGAATCAACATTTGAAATTGATGAGGATGCCTTACTCATCAAGCAAATGTTGAATGATGAGGATGAGGCACAATCTAGTGAACAGCAAGCATCCTCTAAGGGTGAGAGTGTCAAGTCAAAGACCAAGAAGCCAGTAGTTGATAGGCCAAGACCTAAGAAGTTTGTTAAGTTTGTCTCAGCTGGGAAGAGTGAATCAGAAAAGGAAGTGACTAAAAGGAAACAGAACAGAAATGGCAAGTTAGGGATTAACAAGGATAACAACTATGCTTATATGCCTAATGCCCCTAGGAAAACTTGTCAGAACTGTTTCAGTACCAATCATCTAACTCATGCATGCAAGAAACCTGTTGGTAGTGTGTCTAAACCTTTCTATGATTGTTCTGTGCCTCTAAGACATAGAGATGCACCCTTCTGTGATAAATTTGACTGTATGCCATGCAATATGAATGTTATGACTAGTTGTTTTAATTTAAGAAGACAGTTCATTGATGGTTGTATCAGTCACAATTCTCACACACACTACACAAGGTCAAAGTCTTCAAGTCCTCCTAAAGCTAGGAAGGTACCTTTGTCACCTAAGTCTGAAACCTCAGGTTCTAAGACTTCCAACAGTGACAAGAAGACTGACACTAAGAAAGTTAACAAGCATGTTGTTTATGATAAAACTGTCTCTAAGTCACATGGACCCAAACTTGTTTGGGTACCAAAGGAAAAGTAATACCTTTGTGTTTGCAGGGCAAAGAAAGTGAGAAGAAGGTCATGTGGATTTTGGACAGTGGATTTTCAAATCATATGACTGGTGATATGGCCCTGCTATCACAGTATGAGGAAAAGGCTGGCCCAATGGTTGCTTTTGGAGATGACAGCATGGGTAACACATTGGGATATGGCAAGCTGAAAGTTGGAAATGTCATCATTGAAGATGTAGCACTTGTCAAGGGGCTCAAGCATAATCTGTTAAGTGTTGGTCAGTTTACTGATAGAGGATTCAAAGTGAATTTTGACAAAGATGAATGTTTGATCACCCACAAGAAGACTGGTGATTTTGCTCTATCTGGAGTAAGGAAGGGAAGCCTGTTTGTAGCCAATATGGACTCTGCAAACAAGGACAAAATTTGTTGCTTTTACTCAAAAGCATCAAATGAAGATTGTTGGCTGTGGCACAAGAAACTATCACACCTGAACTTTAAGGCCATTAATTCTCTAGTCAAAAGAGAGTTAGTGAGAGGCATGCCCACACTTGAATTCTGCCAAGAAGGAGTGTGTGAGGCTTGTCAAAAAGGAAAGATGAAGAGATCAAGCCACAAGTCAAAGACAGTGACATCTGTAACCAAGCCACTACAACTTATCCATATGGATTTGTTTGGGCCTGTTAACATAATGTCACTTGGAAGAAAGAAGTATGCCCTGGTAATGGTTGATGATTTTTCAAGGTATACATGGGTAGAATTTCTGGCATCAAAAGATGAGGCTCCACAAGTAATCATTGAGCATATAAAGAAAGTTGACAAGGAAGCAAAGGCAAACGATGCAAGTGTGATTGCATTGAGGAGTGATAATGGAACAGAGTTCAGAAATGCCACACTTGAAGCATTCTGCAAAGAGAATGGCATCTCTCAGCAATTCTCAGCTCCAAGGACTCCACAACAAAATGGAGTTGTTGAGAGAAAGAATAGAACTCTAATTGAGGCTGCTAGAACAATGTTACTTGATGCAAAAATGCCCACATGTTTTTGGGCTGAGGCTGTGAGCACTGCATGCTATATTCAGAACAGAACCCTCATCAACAAAAACACTGGAAAGACTCCTTACAACTTGATGACTGGAAAGAAGCCTACACTGAAGTATATTCATACTTTTGGAAGCAAGTGCTTTGTACTTAAGGACAATTCTGAATATGTTGGAAAGTTTGATGCAAAAGCATTTGAAGGAATTTTTCTTGGCTATTCTATGGAAAGAATTGCATACAAGGTTTATGTCATCGGTCAAAAGAAAGTTATGGAAAGCACAGATGTAACATTTGATGACAGCAAACTACCTGGACTAGAAGAAGCCAATGATGAAGACAAAGATCCATTGAAGTTTGATAATCTAGATGATTCTGATGAAGAGACTGAAACTAGAGTTGAAACTCAAGTTCAACAAACTCAAGTGAATAATGATACAAGAGAAGAATTTGTGCCAATCAATAGTGGAGAAACAAGCATCCAAGACACACCTGTGAGTAATGGCAACTTCACAGGGGGAGGAAATGAGGATGATCATGATGAGGATGATGAAGCAACATCAAGGATGAGAAATCAGGCTGAACACTCAAGGAAATGGGATAGATCACACACTGCAGAGCAAATCATTGGAGATCCTAATGCAGGAGTAAGGACTAGGAGAGCAACTCAAAATGAGTGCCTCTATGGATGTTTTCTATCACAAGTTGAGCCTAAGAAACTTGATGATGCATTGTTGGATCCAGATTGGATTATTGCCATGCAAGAGGAGCTGAATCAATTTGAAAGGAACAAAGTATGGGAACTTGTGCCTGCACCAAAGAATAGAACCATTGTTGGAACAAAATGGGTTCTGAAGAATAAGATGGATGAAGATGGTGTAATAATAAGAAACAAAGCAAGGCTGGTTGCAAAAGGATACTCTCAACAGGAAGGCATTGATTATGATGAGACATTTGCCCCTGTTGCTAGATTGGAAGCCATTAGAATATTCTTGGCATTTGCTGCTCATTCAAACTTTAAAGTTTATCAAATGGATGTCAAGAGTGCATTTCTAAATGGAGAGTTGGAAGAAGAGGTTTATGTGCAACAACCACCTGGCTTTGAGGATCCACATTTCCCAGAATTTGTCTACAGATTGCTTAAGGCACTGTATGGACTTAAGCAAGCTCCAAGAGCATGGTATGATACTCTATCACAATTTCTTCTTGAAAATCAATTCACTCGAGGCACATTGGACAAGACACTGTTTTACAAGAAGCATGGTGATGATATGATCCTAGTTCAAATCTATGTGGATGATATCATTTTTGGTTCTACAAATGAGAAACTGTGTGAGAAATTCTCTAAACTCATGCAGAGCAGATATGAGATGAGTATGATGGGAGAGTTGACATTCTTTCTAGGGTTGCAAGTCAGTCAAAGGAAGGATGGTATCTTTATCAGTCAAACCAAGTACATCAAGGATTTATTGAAAAAGTTTGACTTGGAAGATTGTTCACCTGCCAAGACACCCATGGCCACTGCCACTAAATTGGATGAAGATGCTAAAGGCAAGAGAGTAGATATCTCAGTCCACAGAGGCATGGTTGGTTCTCTACTCTACCTCACTGCAAGTAGGCCAGACATCATGTTTGCTACATGCTTGTGTGCAAGGTTTCAATCAAATCCAAAGGAATCACATTTGATTGCAATAAAAAGGATCTTTAGATATCTGAAGGGCACTCCTAACTTGGGATTATGGTATCCTAAGGACACAGGGTTCAATCTGGTTGGCTACTCTGATGCTGATTATGCTGGATGCAGAGTGGATAGGAAAAGCACCTCAGGAAGCTGCTAGTTTCTTGGACAAAGGTTAGTTTCTTGGTATAGCAAGAAGCAACAATCTGTGTCAACTTCTACAGCTGAGGCTGAATACATAGCTGCTGGAAGTTGCTGTGCTCAAGTGCTTTGGATTAGAAATCAACTTAGAGATTATGGACTTGTGTTGGAAAGAATTCCAATCATGTGTGACAACACAAGTGCAATCTCTATAGTTGCCAATCCTGTCAATCATTCTAGAACAAAGCACATTGACATCAGATATCATTTCATAAGAGAACATGCAACTAATGGAACCATTGAGTTGCATTATGTCTCTACAGATAAACAACTAGCTGATATATTCACTAAGCCATTAGATGAAGCCACCTTCACAAGGTTGGTAAGTGAGATTGGAATGCTGAATTCTTCAGATTCTGGCTAAGTGAATACATCATCTAGATTGTTGCAGCAGTAAACACTTACTTTATCTAAATCCTCAATATTTTTGAAGTAAGTGTTGGCTGAAATATGATTTATAAATATTTCAAATCTGTTGCATATGTTGAAAATCATATTTTTTTAAAATTTCTATGAAATTTTTAGAAAATCACTATTTGATTTGCTAGGATATTTTTCAATGAATATGTCTGGTAGATTTTAAAAAGATAGTGAAAATCAAATTTTTATGAGTGATGGGTATAGTTCGATAAGTCAGACTTCTCGAATGATTCACTATTCGACATCTCTAATAAGTCTCATTAGAGTACTCTTGAGTTCTCGAATAGAGTCTTTCTGAGATATCGAATAGAGGAATTATTGACTTCTCGAATATAGTAACTGAGTTCTCGAATGACTGAGTTCTCGAACACTATATTTGAGTTCTCGAATCATTTGAAAAGGCTGAATTCTCGCTGAATTTTAATCGATTTTGGACTTTTGTCTAAAAGTTTAATTCACTCATAAAAACACATTTTATTTAATTTAGAATTATTTCTAAGTTAGATAACTGCCAGCTGTGAGTTTCTATCTGCTTGAGTTATCGATTAAGCCATTCTTGACTTCTCGAATAGTTGTTTTCTACTTCTCGAATGCCTGACTTGTCGATACAAAACCTTCTGCTAATCGACAATTCAAGTACTTCATACTTATACAATTTCACATCTATTCGATTCATTTCATTCGATTTCTCAAGCATCTACACTCTCTAAACCCCTGAAACCCTAGCTACGAAAAGCCAAATTTCTTCTTCAACCTTCAATTTCTTTTCTCTCTTCTACACGAATGGCAACAGTAAAGTTCAACACCAACTTCATCGCTCTCACTAGTGATGTTGAAGCACCCAATGCAAATTTCAAGTGCTTTGTGAAATGGATGGCTGAGTCATATATCAAGGATGCACTCTCTGTCAACCCAACTCTGTATCTCGATATTCTGGAACAATTCTGGAGTACTGCTATTGTGGAGGTTGTAGCCCTGGAAAACGCAATCACTTCATATGTCATCTACTGCAAGGTTCAAGATAAGGAAATAACTATCACTACTGCAGACATGAACCAAGCACTAGGCCTACAACAAGAGTCATTTGACAGAATGGCCACTAACGCAGAGTTGGAGGAATTCTTTGAGTTCATAAACTACTCAGATGGGATTAACCTTGGAAAGCTAAACAGAAAGAATCTGAGAAAGGAGTGGAGCTATGTGTTTGCAACTCTTCTCCAAGTCTTCACTGCCAGGAAATCAAGCTTTGATAAAATCAGTGCACCTGTGCAGCAAATTGGATATGCTTTGGCCTATGGAAAGAAGATAGATGTTGGCCAAATCATACTTCAAGAATTATATGGGAGACTTGGTAAGAACACAACCAAGAGAGGTACTGATATTTTCTTCCCTCGCTTTATTCAATCTGTACTTAATTATAAAAATGCTTCATTGATTGAATTGCCTGGGATTGATAAAAATAAAATAGGCTATCCTAAGTCCATGACCAAACTCATTTTTGGTAACTTGGAAACTAGGAATGATGTGGATGTAAGACTGAACATAACTCCCCATATGGAGAGTTTGTTTAGGACTTACCCCCACAACATGCCAACATTTGATGCAAAATCTAAGTTAGCACAGCCCAAGCAAGTAGAACAAAATGCTAACCCAGGGCCTGCTAACCAACCCTCTCAACCAAACACTCTACCTCTTACTGAGCCAACTTCATCATCCTCTCAAAAGGGTGATGTTAGTAAAAAGAAGAGAAAGGAAGTAATGTCTGCACCTTTAAATATCTTGTCTGAAGCAGCATTAGCTGTTGAATTAGGTCTAGGAAGTGAGGAACCTGAGTCACCCTTACACAGAACAAAGAAGAAGAAAACTAAGACCACCTCTTCAGTCACACAAATGGCTGAAGTTGTAAAATCAGGGGCACACAGCTCACTAGGTGTATCCTCTCAACAGGGTGCACCTATAGAATCAAGCATTCTCCCCAATGCACCCTCTTGTATAGAGTCAGCACATGGGAGTGATAAGGCTGGCACAACACTGAGTGGAGAGCACATCACTCTTGAAACTTCCTCTATCTCTCAGGGGGAGTTGCCAAAATCTACTCTAAAACACACTTCTCTTCCAGAATCTAACTCTGAAATTTCTTTGGAACCTGCAACTCAGACAACTGAGATGCAAGGTATTGATCATCAAGAATCCTTTTTGCTTGATGAGCCAATAATTTCAAGTGACTTAGTGCATGACACTTTGTTCACCACTCAGAACCCACATTTAGATGGTGAGGGAATGCATGCTGAGGCATATCCTAATGACACCATCACAAACACAGAGGTTCCCCTAGTTTTTACTAGAGACTATGTGCCTGTGTCAACTGCTGGTGTAATTCATCCCACTTCTGTGGTGACACCAGTAGTAGAGTCAATCCATCCGGTTACAGAAGTTGCATCTGTAACTGAGGAGACTAGCTTGCCTAGCTCTAGCTCTGACTTCATGTCAACATGGCTGAAGCCTGTGCAACATGACAGTGCTTCAGGATCAGGGTCTGTTCCACAACAATTGACGGTTGAAGCACTTCAAAGCTTAATTGTGGATCAGATTCCTGAGTTCACAAAGATTGCTCAGCACCTTCTCACTGCAGACATGCCCAATCCAGACTATGAGGCTATTTTGTTATGCCATAGGGATGATGTGGAAGTGCAGAAGTCAAAGATCATTGATGATGCTGAGAGAGATGGCAACATAGATGCCTGGTTGCAAGGAAAATATGATATTACTCTCGATGAAGCACTTCAGTATCTCAGGGAGGAATACATCACTTCACTGGGCTCCAATGCAAAATCCCTGTCACCTGGTGAAGTGTATGAAGCTGTAAATGACTCCTACAAGGGTTTCCTCAAGGCTGCACACTATCTTGGCAAGGGAGTCAAAACTGAAGTCAACCGGGTATGTGATAAGACAGCCACTTCAGTAGCAGAAGTCAAGAGGGCCTTTGATGCTAAATTTCCTCAATTGGACAGTGTGTTCAAGGACATCAAACACTGCAACTCTACCTGCACTCAGGTGGACAATGGGCTGGCTGTGCTAAAAGATGCTGTCACAGGTCTGGGGCATAAATTTCAGAATCTATCTGACCAGACTACAGATGCCAATGCCATGCTGAGGATAATGTTCAAAAATCTTTATGGAGATAGACTAGTGACTGATGTCCCTGTGCATGAATTGTCTAAATATGAAGTGAAGAGGCTGCAGGATCAATCTTTATCTGGCTTCAAGGCCAATGAGTTATTCACTAAGGTCAACACTCTTGAGCAGGAGGTAGCTACTCTCACCAAGACCAATGCTCATCTCACAGAAAAGGTTGCATTGCTAAATGATCAGTTGGACACTCAAGCATCCACCACAGCTGATGTCCTTATGCATCAACAATCCATGTTAGCTGCAATGATGAAGCATATGGGTCTCCCTCTACCTGATGAATCTTCACTCCCAAAGGACATTTCTACAGCCTCTGTGCCTGACAACAAGCCTAAGGGGGAGAAGAAGGCTAGGAACTCAAATTCAAAGGGGGAGACAAAGGGAGAGAAAGGCATAATAATCAAAGAGGGTGGTCAACAAAGGGCTTCTAAGTCTCTAGCAAATGTGCCTGGCAAGGGAAAAGCCAAAGTAGATGAGCCTCCATCTATCTTGCCAGTTGTCACCTTACCAACTGTGCACATCACTACTCCTGGAGGACAAAAGCAATCCATAACTACCACAGTGGTTGCAGGGAGTATGCCATCTGACAAACCTCCAATCTCTATATCTGAGAGTGCCAAGCCTGTGGAAGTCAAAGTTGTTACTGAGGCCAAGCTACAAGAAGTTGCTAACTCCAATGACTATCATGATAAAGCCTTCTTGGAGTTTCTGAAAGCCATAAGGGAACAGGTTGGTGACACTCAGTTTTATCTGAGGGAGGTGAAGAAGCAGATAGACTACATCACTGTCATCCCCAAGAAAGTCAACAATATATGGGTCAAGGAGATAGTGATGGTTTCCAAACTAAAGATATGGCATCTAACATACCAGACTCTACAAGACCTAAAGCACTCAGAGATAGATGCCATACTTGAGATCATTGAGAAGAAAAATGAGAACAGCAAGAGTCTGTTTGATGATTTGAGGAATGGTCAACCTACAAGGCTACCAGAAGTGATCAAGAAGCCATGGACAATTATTTATCAGTCTGGTACCAGAATTGAAGATATCAAGCAATTGGTCATTCCTCATGATCTCACCTCCAGAAATCACAGACTGATCATTGCTATCATTGATCAATTACAGAAGAAGGTTGGAGCCAGAAATGCTGAAGAAATTGAGGCACTGCATATCCTCAGAACCTATATTGCAACTGGTGAAATTCCAGAGATGGCTCAACCTAGGAGAAATAAGGATGATGATTCTGAAGACAAAGGTGATGGGAGGAGAAGACATCACAGGAGAGATAAGGGTGATGAAGATAAGAAGAAAAAGGGGGACAAGGATGAAAAGGATGATGATGACCAGGGTAAAACATATGTGAGAAAGAGTGGAAGACAGCAAGCCTTAGGCAATGCTAGCAGTAATCTCACCACAACACAAGACTCTAAGTCTAGGGTGAATACTGTTAGTAGTGACCTAGCAAAATCTACATCTATGGCTTCTGCAACTGTCTTACCATCTCAAGAAAAGAAGAAGATTCAAGTCAAGAAACCATGTGTATGTTTCAGAAAGCAATCTGCTAATGGAATACTACTATGGTCTACCAACCAAGGTCAGAGATTTCTGCCAAGCAACCATGTCAAGAGGATAAAATTTAAACATGCTGCAAGGAGAGTGAAGCTATCCAAATCTAGAGCCCTAACAATCATTCCAGGATTAAAGCTCCAGCCACTTGATGAAGACTTTGATGAAGAGCAACTGCAATTTCTAAGAGCTCAAAAGATATGCTATGCTGCAATTGTGGATGACCACCTTGAAATCAAGTACACTGATGGGAAAGAAATGAAATTCAAACAAGGGGGTTGTCAACATTGGGGTAAATTGTATGAGATAGAAAGAATCATTGCATTGTTGGATTCTAAAGACAAGGTGGAGAGAGTATGGAAGCTGGAATTGATTGACTTTGTGAAAATGAAGAAAGATTATGCTGAGAAGATAAGAAAGGGCTGCTATGAGAAATGGTTAGAAAGGGAGAAAGAAATTGATAGACTGGAGATTGAAGCAGAAAAGCTAAGGGCAAAGGGATTGTGTAGAGTTCAGTTTGATCCCTATGTGGTGAAGTATAGGAGAAGAAATGGAGCCAATGTCAATATAAGAATGGACCTACTCAATCACTATCCTGCCAACATTCTGAAGCCAGTGCTTGAAGATTTCAAAAACTCTATTATGATTGAAGAATTGGATGCTATGACAGAAATCATGAGAGCAGTAGATGAGATTGCAAGAAAGGAGAAAGAAAGGAAACAGAAAGCATATGATGATCTACAAGCCAAAGCAATGGAGATGCAATCAAAAGAAAATGGCTAGTACCTCATCATACTGTAAGAGTATTTATCTTGTAATTTCATTTATGTGTTCAATCAAAATACATACCTGTACTTTTAAAGTTTCATCTTTATGTATGTTAGGCTTGTTATCAGACATGAAATTGTGACTAAGGGTCTCACTCACAATTTGGGGGAGATTGTTAGTTACAGAGGCATGCCTGTACACATCTAATAACAAGCCTAATTGTTTGTAATGCTTTGCATTACTTACATGACCTCTTAACCGAGGGAACCTCTAGTTGTAGAGTTTCTGTTTGTATTGTACTTGTAGAAGGCATCAAATCCTAGTTGTGTAATTGTACAAATAGAGTCTAGAATAATGCTTGAAAGAAGTTCCAAGGTTCATGCCTCAAGCAAGGAGTTAAAGACTGTCAAATAATCACAGTTGGGATTTGAAGAAATGAAGAATTTGCCTAAGTACCAATTCGAGAAGTATATTTGTCTATTCGAGAAGTCCAGCATTCGAGAAGTCAGAGATTCGATATCTCAAGACACTATTCGATATCTCTGAATACACTGTTCGATATCTCATTCGATATCTCAGGGATTCGATATGTCTACTACTCTATTCGAGAACTCAAGAAGTCAACAAGTCAAGATGGTATTCGAGTTCTCAAAGAGTCAACAAGTCAAAGTTCCATTCGATATCTCAAAGACTCAGAAAGCTATTCGACAACTCGAGGATTCGATAAGTCAAATGCTCTATTCGACAACTCAAGGAATCCTGATGGAAAAGAGCTATTCGAGAAGTGGTTCGATATGTCACTATAACAGTATTCGAGAACTCAGAGTTATCGATCAAGTCAATTCTAGTTCTCGAATCACTTACTTAGTCACTTCTCGAATACATTCTTGGAGACAAAATACTGAAGAAATTGTACAAGTCAGAAACCTGCAACAAGCCAATGCACTTTATGGACCACAACCTGTAACGTGCTCTGGAAAGCCTACAAGGAAGCTTGGAGAGATATAGAAGAGACAAGGAGCTAAAGAAGTGGATCTAAACAGGCTTTGCAAAGTCAAATCTGTAACCGTTTGGACACTTACTCAAAAAGGATAGACAGACTAGAAAGTAATTTGTTTAGCTACCTTATTTGCAGTAAGTGGGTTGTATCCATGTTCTATAAGGACACAGCCTCACTTCATAACTTAGCAACTTTGTGAGTCAAGTTTTTCATACACTGTAAGCTATATCTCTCTGAGAAAAACGAAGCTGAGAATACTACCATTTGTATTCACAGATTGTAGCAACCTTTATCTAATATACATTAGATTAAAGTGATATTGTGTCTTGTGTTGTTTACTTATCCGCACCTTAATTTCTGCACACACAGGCACTTATCTGCTACACAGACTCAATCCAAGAAAAGTTCAAGAATCCATTCACCCCCCCCCTCTGTATTCTTTTACCGTGTTCAATACTCAACATCATGGGCTTTCTAGCCCAACTATTTTCTCGGAGCGTGGCGGTTAAGTCATTGACCCAAGATTGTCGATCGGAGTCAATGCCCACCTTGAGCCACCAATGGGAGAATAACTAGTTATAGGGCTAGCCCTCGGGATCACTAAGGGGCGACTCCTCAATGGGGAAATTCCTGATAGCCTAGGCAAAGCCATATCTTCCTTTTAGTTTCTTGGGGAAATCCCTCTTTCATCAATAGAGGGCGAGACCCCTTATCTTCATATAAGGTTATTTAGGGGAAATTCCCTTTTCCAGTGATGCGAGGGCGAGGTCCCTTTTAAGGGCGAGATCCTCGTCCTGACTAACCACGGAGAAAGAAGTCAGAGGGCTAGTCCTGAGATTGCCAAGGGGCGACGCCCTTCGACCTCCCTAGCAGGGAAATGCCTGCTAGCCTGGATGAGGCCTAGTCCTTCTCCATAACTGAGATAATAGATGACTTTGGTTATGATCCAAAGTCTTTAGTATCCTCCATGTAACTGTATTGGGGAGATTCCCCCATTCTGATGCCCGAGAGGGCGAGGCCTCTTTGGAGGGCGAGGCCCCTTTGGAGGGCAAGGCCCCTTTGGAGGGCGAGGCCTTCATAAAAAGTGAGAGGCTTGTCAAGGCTGAAAGGCAAGTCTTCTGTTCTGAATGATGTTTCCCTTAGAGGGCGACCTTATTGAGCGGGCGAGGCCTATTCCATCTCCTTCCTTGCTGAAATATAGTAGTTACCTCCTTGCTAGTATGCTACATGCTACGGGCGACACCTCAAAAAGGGGCTACGCCTTTCATGAATGTGGGCTAGGCCCATTAAGAATGTACTTCTGAGATTTCTTCCTTTATATAAGTTGTGTCATATTTCTACGATCCTTTAGGGCGATGCCGCCAAATAAGGTCACGTGTCTTCCTTCTTAGTAATGGAGATGTCTCCTCATCAGACGAAACCTGAGGGCGATGCCGTTTAAGGAAAAGGGTGACGACCGAGGGCGAGGTTGTTTAAGGAAGAGGACGACCACCGAGGGCGAGGTCGTTTGAGGAAGAGGACGACCACCGAGGGCGAGGTCGTTTGAGGAAGGGGACGACCACCGAGGGCGAGGTCGTTTGAGGAAGAGGACGACATCTCATGTAAACATAGGTTAGGCCTAGTTGACATATCCATTCTCCTTCTCCTTGTTCATGGATTGTGGATCGGGTCATCCCCCTCCAGCTAATCAAAGGGCGACGCCTCTAGGTAAGGCGAGGCTGATTTTTTGACATAACAACTACCCCCCAGTTTCTTGCAACAATTGTTTGTAAAATAAACTAAGTCCCGATCTTCAGAAAAATCCCAAGGCGAGCCTTCACCTAGGGTGTCACTTCCTGCTACTGATGTATGCTCACCTTGAATGCTAAATCTTGAGACAACGACTCACGCTTTATTACTTCTCAAAGACTCTTCCAATGTTGATTTCTTGACCTTGGTTACACATAGGCGACGTCGTTGTAAATGGGAGATGCCATTTGAAAATGGGAGAGACCTTTAGTTGACAGGCATGAGCCATCATCTTTAATATCTCATTGTATTCTTCAAATATCAATTCTAACACACATTCTGAACTAGGCCATAAGAGGGCGAGATCGCTTCAGAAGAGGGCGAGGTCGCTTCAGAAGAGGGCGAGGTTGCTCCAAAAGTGTGCACACAATCTTCAATATCTATTATTTCTTCAGAATCTCAAATTGACCGTTGATACTCCTTCGATTTAATTTCGACGCAAGACAACTTTCAAAATAGCATCATTCCCCGAGGGTCTTCAAAGAAAATATCACCCTGAAGGGTCTTCTAAGCAAAATTACCCCTAAAGGCCTTTCAAATGAAACTATGCAAGAGGCCCTTCCTACTGGAGCCTTATTCTTCAAAAGTGTAAACCTTCGAGAAGACGTCACCTATCATAGAATAATGTCGTCTATCTCCCTGCACTTAAAAGTCTCCATCCTTCTAACAAAAGGTGATGCTTCCAGGTAGACTACCCCCCAGTTTCTTGGCAGCCGACCGGTCTGCATGCTTCGCCCCTTCTACTCCTGGTTACATGCTGCAATTCCAGACTGACAACGCTGAGATCATCACTGTTGCTACGGAAGACCTAAGACTGAAAATTGAGGCAGAGAAGACAGCCATGGCCGAGGAGGAGGCGAGAAAGAAAGAAATAGCTGAAGGTGACAACGTTAGAACGGTCTTGTCCACTAATGCTACAGCCAAGTGACTTTATGAGCTTTGTATAATTGCAAACACAGTAGGAGTGCGGGCCCTCCTGTAATGGCCTCGCCTTTTGTAACTTTTCTTCAATATATTTGACTTGCTCCCAACTAATTGGAGTGCGCGTCCTCCATTTAAAGACGTTGCCCTTGTATTGACTTGGTTCAATTTATTTTGCATAATTATGTCTTCCTTAAGTATCTGCCTATTTTATCTTGCATTCCACTAGTACTCAACAACTTTAATATATCTCGCCTCTCTATTAAAATCTCGCCCCTTTATGGGAATCTCGCCTTTCTTCAACTTAATTCATGAAATTAGAATCTAATTCATGAACCTTAATAAATATCTCACTTCAAAGGTAACAACTACCATGTCTTCTCGAGGGTATCTCCCTCTATGGGAGTCATTTTCCTCAGAATTTAATAATTTTATGATACTCTCCTCAGAGGAGATCATTATTAAGTTCAGAAATACCCTCCTCACAGGAGGTGGATTTTCCGAAACTCGAACCCTGATGAGGCGCCGGAAGTACGGACATCCCCCCCGGAAGTACGGTTTTTGCAAGGATTTAACAATTTGGGATACCCTCCTCAAAGGAGGTCGTTCCCCATTCCAGAAATATCCCTCCTCACAGGAGGTGGATTTTCCGAAGCTCGTGCCTTGATGAGGTGCCGGAAGTACGGACATCCCCCCCCGGAAGTACGGTTTTTGCAAGGACTTTGATAATTCGAGATACCCTCCTCAAAGGAGGTCGTTCTCCATTCCAGAAATACCCTCCTCACAGGAGGTGGATTTTCCGAAGTTCACTTTATTTTTATTCATACTCTCCTCAAAGGAGATCATCTTTTTATACATCCCACAAAGATCCTCCTTAAAGGAGGTCATCTATCACAAAATTTACACAAAAATTTATCAAAGAAGCATGTTTTATTCATAAATATAAATCCTGGCTAAGGAGTGGTACATACACTACCCCCTAGACTTTTACGAAAATAAATTAAGAGAAAGTAGAACAAAGGCAGGAAGCACATTACCTCCCTGTGAGAACTATTCCCTTTGGTTTATGGCAGATTCTTTTTCGGCATGTTGATTTCCTCCGTGTGTTTGATAGCTCCTCTCCTAGTTATGATGACTCTCCCTTAGATCCTCCCTCTCTCCAAGTGGCGGCGAGGTCCACCATGATTCAGACGAGATCCAGCAAGAAACTATTTTTTCCTCTCCATCGCATCCAGCCTAGCCCCATACGAGTGTTAGCGTTTCCCATAAAGTGATTTTGTTCCAAATCTCGGCGTTACTTATTAGGACAGGGGATCTCCCTCAATTTGAGGGGTCGCCCGTCTGTCGGGAATCCTAGGCATAGCATCCATCGGATCTGAGTTCGTCGGTTGTTGCAGGGGTAGGTTTTTCGTGGTCTTAACTTCCTTCACACGACGATCATCAACACGTTCTTGATTTGACTGTGACATCCTTCCTCCTGAGATGTCAAAAGCCCTCCTTCTAGCGCCAATTGTTAACGGAGGAATTTGGGAAAACAAATTCGGGGAGGGTTGCTGGAATTGTGGTGGTGGTTGATGACGGTGAGCGGCGTAGGATGCTTAGGGTTAGGGTTGGTGATTTGGGGATGGCTGAGATTGTATGTGAGAGTTATTGCAATTTAGATCGAATATTGAATTCTCTCTTTTTCGCAAGGGTTGCATCATGACATACAATGTGCCTACGTATCCTATTTATAGGAATCATGCCAAACGTAGTTCTTGGGGAACAAGTCATCGACATGGGTTAGGTTTCCTTGTTTAGGGAAGTCCCTCGGATTGGGCCACCGCCATTAGTGGAATCATCATGGGCTTTCTAGCCCAACTATTTTCTCGGAGCGTGGCGGTTAAGTCATTGACCCAAGATTGTCGATCGGAGTCAATGCCCACCTTGAGCCACCAATGGGAGAATAACTAGTTATAGGGCTAGCCCTCGGGATCACTAAGGGGCGACTCCTCAATGGGGAAATTCCTGATAGCCTAGGCAAAGCCATATCTTCCTTTTAGTTTCTTGGGGAAATCCCTCTTTCATCAATAGAGGGCGAGACCCCTTATCTTCATATAAGGTTATTTAGGGGAAATTCCCTTTTCCAGTGATGCGAGGGCGAGGTCCCTTTTAAGGGCGAGATCCTCGTCCTGACTAACCACGGAGAAAGAAGTCAGAGGGCTAGTCCTGAGATTGCCAAGGGGCGACGCCCTTCGACCTCCCTAGCAGGGAAATGCCTGCTAGCCTGGATGAGGACTAGTCCTTCTCCATAACTGAGATAATAGATGACTTTGGTTATGATCCAAAGTCTTTAGTATCCTCCATGTAACTGTATTGGGGAGATTCCCCCATTCTGATGCCCGAGAGGGCGAGGCCTCTTTGGAGGGCGAGGCCCCTTTGGAGGGCAAGGCCCCTTTGGAGGGCGAGGCCTTCATAAAAAGTGAGAGGCTTGTCAAGGCTGAAAGGCAAGTCTTCTGTTCTGAATGATGTTTCCCTTAGAGGGCGACCTTATTGAGCGGGCGAGGCCTATTCCATCTCCTTCCTTGCTGAAATATAGTAGTTACCTCCTTGCTAGTATGCTACATGCTACGGGCGACACCTCAAAAAGGGGCTACGCCTTTCATGAATGTGGGCTAGGCCCATTAAGAATGTACTTCTGAGATTTCTTCCTTTATATAAGTTGTGTCATATTTCTACGATCCTTTAGGGCGATGCCGCCAAATAAGGTCACGTGTCTTCCTTCTTAGTAATGGAGATGTCTCCTCATCAGACGAAACCTGAGGGCGATGCCGTTTAAGGAAAAGGGCGACGACCGAGGGCGAGGTTGTTTAAGGAAGAGGACGACCACCGAGGGCGAGGTCGTTTGAGGAAGAGGACGACCACCGAGGGCGAGGTCGTTTGAGGAAGGGGACGACCACCGAGGGCGAGGTCGTTTAAGGAAGAGGACGACATCTCATGTAAACATAGGTTAGGCCTAGTTGACATATCCATTCTCCTTCTCCTTGTTCATGGATTGTGGATCGGGTCATCCCCCTCCAGCCAATCAAAGGGCGACGCCTCCAGGTAAGGCGAGGCTGATTTTTTGACATAACACATACTTAATTACTCTAATCATTTATTCTACAATAAATGGAAGATCGTCTAAAAACATTTAAAATTAATAATAAGGAAAATATCATACTAAATACTCCATACATTAATTTTTATTTAATAATTGAACTTATATATTTGTTATTTTTATATTTTTACAAAGGCATATCTATTTTAACAAATTTTGAAATTAACAAAATTTGAACCTAAAATGTAAGACGAGAAGTTCTTGCTTATTATTTGAGTTATGTCATTGACATAAATACCCCTATTTTTTTAATAAAATTGACGAGAATAACACAAATCATGAATGGTGGCCATAAATACCCCTCTATTACGCATGTGGGAAATGAGTAATAGATTTTATACATATTACGCATTTGGGAGAGGGGTAATAGACTTGTCAGGCATTTGGAAAATGGGTAAGCCCTATTACCCATTCTCCAAATGCGTAATAGATAAAAAAATCTATACTAGCTACCCAATATCAAATACGTAACCCTATTACTCTACTCTCTTATGAAATGCGTAATAGACGGGTATTTATGGTTATCATCGGTGATTTGGGGTATTCTTGTTATGTGATACTAGCTTTATACCCGTGCGATGCACGGATATTTTTAATAAAATTTTGTAGTTTATAATTATTTTTCTTGTAAAATTAGTTTTATAACATTTTAAATAATTTGTTTTTTTTTAATGAAAATAGTACATATGTTATATGGTGTGTAGTATACATATGATTTGTAGTATACATTTTTTTTTTGTAAATGATTTTTCTATAATTTATATTTCAAAGTTTAGGCTAACATATTTAATAGTATTTCATAATTATTTTTGATTTTTTTATTTTATTAGATTACATGTGATATACTTGAAACATATAGGTACTATATTTGTGTAACAATTTCTTTTTATCTTTTTGATTATGTAATTTAATGGTTATCTTAAAAGTTTTAGATCTTTTATGTTTTTATAGTTTTAAAAGGCATTTTTTTAACTTTTTTGGAAATATGTGTGGTATTAATTTTTTTTACTTGTTGAATATTGATTATTTTTTCATGTTAATTTTATATTTTTGTCATGGTGTTTATTAAGTGTTTTTGTTTAGAGTAATCTTAAAGGATTTTATGTTGTATTATATTTAGATATTAATATAAATTTATTTTGTGGGTGTTTGGATTGCTTTCTAATTTAAATTATGTACATTTATTGATTTGTGTTCACTTTTTTTAATGATTTTTAGTAAATAATATTTTTTTAAAACACTTTTATTTGGTAAACAATTATTTTGAAAATTATTTTTTAAGATTTAACCTAACATATATTTTAATATTTCATATTTTTTGACGGTTTTCTTCTATTTATTATTAGAATATATATAATATACAACATTGTGGCTCAAATGAAACAAATGTTTCTTCCTCGGATGACAAAGTCGAAAATCATCACTTAAGACACTTTTTATTTAAGAAAATTTGTACTATCTTTATATTTTTTTGTTGTTTTATATTTATTTTAAGTGCATTATATTAAATTTTATTGTTGATTTTAATTTTCTAAATTTAGATATTTTTTTTGAATTAGCGTTTATTTTGTAAATTATATTTGGTTGAATTTTGGTGTCATTTCCAATCATAACATGTTTTTTTTATCACTTTTTTGATATCTTGTTTTACCAAATATTTTCTTTTAAAAAAATTATTTGTACTTAAATAGAAATTCTTGTTTTTAAAAAAATTATTTTTTGAATTGAAATTTTGATGGTATGCTCTGTACATTTGCTTATTATATATAAAGAATAAATTTGTTATTTATTTTTCATTATGTTTTTTTACTATTTTATCCTTATTTGTTAATTGTGTATTTTCAAAATAGTAAAATGTTAATTTATTGATTTGTGTTGACTATTGTTAGTATAAATTTTGTAGTTGTAAAATCTAAAAGTAAAATTTTTTATGACCTTTTCTAAAAATTAGGTTTTCTTGAAACTCTTTTTTGTGGTAAGTTTTCTTTAAAATTATATTGTAAACTTTAGTCTAAAATATTTCTGTATTAATTTTAGTTAACAATCATTTTCTCTACTTTAATTTTTTCCGTTATTTGGTAGCATAGTTTTAACTTTTTCTTTGGCCCAACTCGATTTTCTGGCCCATTTCTAAATTCTAATAAAATTACCTTTTAAACGTTCTTATGCCAATTATATATGGGATATAATAGGTTTTTGCTTCTCAGTCCGATAAATCTGACATTTTGGTAGTCGGAGGATCAGAAAATTATCGCACTCGTATAATTTAGTCTACAAAATTAGAATTATTATGTTGTGCTTCTCTCAGTCTCAGTCTGGTAAATCATGTGAATACTATTGGGTCGTCCAATCCGTTTTATGAGGTATCTCTCAGCTTCCGGGACTGTGTAAACAGGAAGGTATTTTACACAGACAAAAACAACAACAGAGTGGATTGCTGGCAAATTTGTAATGACCTGTGAAAAAATGTGAGGCACTCCACTGGCTAACTCGGTGTAGACAAATCCAATACCAGGGAGGCGGACCAGTCCTAAACTAGGACCAAGACCAAGAATCCATCTTATAGAGACTTTACCATGCATCTCACACTTAACGTTTCACTGTACCATAATGCCAAACAGACATCACTAGAAGCATGGCACCTGCAATCACGAGTGATACCCAACCCCCCTCATCCACCTTTTGAAGTACAGCTGCATGTCAAGTAAGTTACCTCGACCAACAGATCGAGATAAAATTGTAAAAATGACTACAAGAATCCAGTGGCAATGCCATACTAATAACATGATTAAAGTCATGAGAAATGTTGTCACCAGCATGACAAATACAACTGCTATTCCTGTCAAAAGACAAATACAAAGAAGTTTGTCTCAGGTAAAACAAATCTGCATAGATTTACTTAAATAACCAAACCTCTCAAGCAAAACCATGTAAACTCTGCTGGCTGAAAATTCTATTAATGACATACTCATCATAGGCATTGCCAATTTGATTTTGAACTTGAAATCCAGCTGTAACAGCGATGCAAAGTATCAGAAGGATCCAATTAATATCTGGAATGTATATCTGCCCGAGGAAGTTCTTTGATGTATGTATAACCTTAACTCTGGGAAAACATCAAAGTCCAAGGGCCTGCTTAATTATTGAGTAAGTAGCCGAGATTGTAGCCTGACTTGCAACAACAGCAGCTAAAGTTGCAACTATAAACATAGAAAGAATGACAAGATTACCACTTTTTTTTAAAGTTAGTACCAAAATAACGAAAAGTAAGAAGACTGGCCAAAACTACCAACATGTTAAGCATTTGGAAAATGCGTAATAGAAAGTTGAAAAAGATTCCTCTATTACGCATTTCACAAGGGCTTAATACATATAAAATTTTCCCATATTACGCATTTCACAAATGCGTAATAGCATTTACCCCTTTCTCAAATGCGTAATAGGCGCCGCCAAGACAGCCTATTACCCCATTTTCAAATGCGTAATTAGTACAAAACCTATTACCCCTTTCATAAATGCGTAATAGATCGGTATTTTTGGCCACTTTTCTGAAAAGTGGTATTCTTGTCACATGTTATTGGTAAAAGTGGTATTCTTGGCCATTACCCATAAACATAGGCCAATACATAACGTCTGCGCAATAAAGAGTTTATATTTGTTACATAAATTTTGACTTCCATATTGCCGACGATAGTTTCTTATTCTTTAAAGCAACATCAGGGGAGACAGCTGTTATTAAAGAGGTGCTTAATTACTATGAAAGAGGTTCAGGGCAGGCTATAAATTATCAGAAATCTGGGATTTTTTTCAGCGCAAATGTACGTCGAGACAAACAAGAGGAGATTAAGAATATGTTGCTGGTCAGGAATGATTTAAGTAATTCTAAGTATTTGGGATTACCATCCTTGGTGGGGAGATCGAAAAAACATGTTTTTAATTTTGTTAAAGAGAATGTGTGGAAAAGAATTCAGGGATGGAATTCTAGATTACTCTCTCGAGCGGGAAAAGCTGTCCTTCTCAAAACCGTAGCTCAAGCAATACCATCATATTGTATGTCGTGTTTTTTACTCCCCAAAACTCTTTGTCTAGAAATAGAGAGGATGATGAATGCTTATTGGTGGAGCTCTAATTCGACAAATAATAAGGGTATAAACTGGCTCTCTTGGGAGAATATGAGTATGGCAAAATGCAAGGGAGGTATGGGGTTTCGAAGCCTCCATGGTTTTAATCTATCTCTTCTAGGGAAACAGTGCTGGAATTTTGTTCATAATCCTACCTCTCTGGCAGCTAGGGTCTTCAAAGCTAGGTATTATCCTAATAATACTTTTCTTCATGCAACTCGGGGTGGTGGCTCCAGTTTTATATGGTCAGGCCGGGGCTGTGGTCTGCTAAATAAGCGTTAAAGAAGGGATTCCGTTGGATTGTTGGGGATGGTCAAAGTATTGAGGTGTTTCGAGATGGATGGCTTCGGGATAAAACTGGTTTTTGTGTCGATCTTGACCATACCAGTATTTATAGAGAGGAGAAAGTGTGTGATTTTTTTGTTCCAGGAAGCAGAAGTTGGGACATTGATAAAGTCCGAGATACATTCACTATGGCTGATGTAGAGTCGATTCTTGCTATCCGTATTACTCAGAATCAAGTGAGTGACAGATTGGCTTGGGCGCATTCTACAGATGGTAAGTATGACGTGAAGTCGGGCTATCAATTTTGGCACAATCAGGTGTTGAGGAATGACTCTGTTGAACCTTCTAATGGTTGGAGTAGAATCTGGCGCCTTAGTATTCCTCATAAAGTGAAAATTCTGCTGTGGAGGTTCTGCATAAATAACCTTCCTGTTCGTACTCCCTCTGTTTTTTTATATTAGTCTCTTGACTTTTCTGCACGTACTTTTAAGATTGTGGATTGGAGGAATGCTCAACATAAAAGGCAGGTTGTGGTGAACTCAAAAGTTCCTTCAAGTAAAGCCTGTAATCAGAAGTGGAAGGCACCAGATGCAGGTGCGTTGAAACTGAACGTCGATGCTTCTGTAGTTGAAGGTGTTGTTGGGGAGTTGGGTGATAACTTGGATTTTTCTGAAGTCGTGTGAACACTTTCAGATTGAAGTTATTTGTGGTTCACCCAAATAATTCAAATGGATAAAATCAGAAAATCTGTAAGAAGAGAGAATGTATTTTGCTGTGTATTTCAAAATGAACCAGTGTGTAAAGTGATCAATGCCACACCTATTTATAGATGTCAACAGATGTGTCTTTTGCCAATAGACACACCTCAAGATGTGTCTTTTCCCAATAGACACATCTCATTCCAACAGTCATGTCCAATACCAATAGACACATCTCAAGATGTGTCTTTTCCCAATAGACACATCTCATTCTAACAGATGTGTTTGATGCCAATAGACATGTCTCATAAGCAATAATTCTGAAATCATAACGAACTCGAACAGAGCATGCACTCCGCACTCTCCCGACTTGTTCGATGTAACATTACGATTACATTGATCAACTAGCCAATCCAATTACACTAAAATATCCAACAGGTGTTGCATCTTTCTCGCTTGGTTTGATTCTCAGGGATGACAGAGGTGTTTTTGTGAAAGCAAAAACTATCAGAGTTGGAGGGAAAGTCTCAGTCTTGGAAGCTGAAACAGGCGTGCTGGAAGCTTTGAAATGGACAGAGCAACATCTTCATCAACCAGTCATTATCGAAACTGACTCTCTCCTCACAGTTCGTGCTTTGAAAAGTCATGTGGTTAACCAACTTGAAGTAGGCAACTTGCTGGTTGAATGTCGCAATATCCTCGAATCTAGAGATGATATTGTAGTGTCGTTTGTTAGAAGACAAGCGAACAAGGCAGCTCATTGTATGGCTCGCATTCCTTGTTCGGTTAATAGTTTCACTGATTTTATATCTCCTCCGCATGAGATGTTGGAGATTCTATTGTATGACTCTTCTGGTTTTTAATGAAAATTCCCAGTTATCAAAAAAAAAAAAAGAAAAAAAAAGAAACAGAACATGTAACCAAAAAGATGACAAAGTTTGCAGTTGTTATTATAATTTGATTTCAAGCCACAAGCTTGTTGCATTGCCCCATATTATCAGGCCAAACATCATTTTATAAAAATTCTCGAATTTTGTATCTGAAATTGAACATGCATGTTGTTCGAGCACTTGTTGAACTAGTGCTTCTTTAATACAGTAGCATAGTAAAATAAAATAGAAATATTCATAAAAATATCCAATTTTTTGAAAGTATTTTAAAAAATATTATCTAAAATTGCAAAGAAGGTTGTAAATGTTACATTTAATATTACAAACCAGGTTGCAAATGTTACATTTGAGATTACAAACCAATTGCAACCTTTGAACAATAAAATATTATATTTTCTTGTAGGATAACAACTACATAGAAGTTAAGAATAGTTCTTGATATGTAAAAAGTAATATGAACGAAGGTATGAGAAAAGTGTTAAAATAACTTTGTGGTAAGATTCATACTTGTAAGAATATTTCATTTGAAATCATTTTCGTTCACCAAAAAGTTTTATTACTTGTTACTTTCTACAAAATTAATTAAGTTGCTAATTGCTTGTACAATCTGAGTTCAAAGAACAAATCTCATAAAACCGTTCCTTCTCAAAAAAAAATCTCATAAAACGTGTTGTCAATATATATAATTTATATAGCTCGATTAAGTATACACGTACAAACATCATAAGAAGTTTCCATGATTCAATCTTCAATCACTCCTACCGAATGAAGAATTAATATATTAAGATCGCTTAATTTAAATGAAAATGCTGATTTACAGGTTTGTTTTGATATGTCGGAACATATAGCAATCGAAAAATTGTCAGAAACTGAGACTTATTTACAATTTTCAACTGATATTTGAAAATTGCAAAGTTTGCTCTAAAAAGCTCAGGTTTCACAGCTCTACCCGGCTACTCCTAAAAGTAAGTTCAAATCCATGCAAGATCAAAGTGCAAAAATGCAGTACTAACATGCAGATGTATACTTCTTTTACGATTAGATGTTAAACAACATGATTTCATACTTAATTATCAATAACATTGATTTGCTATAGCCGTTGGTAACAGATAAATTGGTGAAAATCCGTTTGCTATTATATGCAACATTATAGAAGTAAATCAAGAGAATTGCAACATTATACACTACATCATTATCTTAAAGATGTCCATTCCTAATAGACCTATTGAACATGAGGAAGATGGGACAAACTCAGATAAATATAACACCAAGAAACTAGCAACATCTGTATGCTACATATGCACAATCAAAAATTTGCCAGCCTTCACTATTAGCAAAGCTAAGGACGTCATATGTTCAATCTCACTTCTGCACATTGAACATCAACCTGAGGCAGTCCGGAAACTAGAACAAAAAGAAAGAAAGTAAAATCAGATAAATAAGCGGCAAGTAGTCAACCTTTTTCATTTGATAGGCTTAACTCATATCAATTAAAAGATTGCAAAAAAGGGCACTGGGTCTATCCTTACCATCTTCGGTGAACCATCACCCTCATAGAAAGAAAGAAACAGACAGATAGTTCCTACAATTAAGCTTCTTAAATTAGGGTACAACATTGTCATTGTCTGATCAGTTAACTTACCTAACAAAGTAACAAGGTGAGTGTATATACATAAACACCTACCACAGTGCTTGAAAAAAAACAGTTGTAAATTACTCACCACGTAAAAGATACACGCAGTTGATGCTCATTTTGATTTAAAAGTGGCCTTCAGTCTTCTCAACTCCTGGCCTTGTTTCTAAGAGAATAAAACATGAACAGTTTAAGAATTATAATCCATATATATAGATTGGAATATTCTAGTTTCAATAATATAAAATGGACCAGTCTTTCAGATTTATTTCATACCTTGTACAACCCTTTCCACCAACTATCAGATCTTGCCTGCAGCAAGCACCATTCCATTGCCATATCATATTCGATTGTATTCGGTTGTGAGCAATGTGAAGTGGAAATGGCATCTTTCTGTATAATACAGAAAACCAAGGGACTGCAATTATATATATGAAAAGGCAAGATAGCCAAAATATGTCAGTGGATACTGTACGCATCTACGTGTAGTACCTTCTCCCTCTGTCCTTGAGCCTTGTTGTCAATAACAAGGTGGCCATAAAATGTGGACTGCTTTCCTGGAAAGGTGGACGGTGTGCTACAAACAAGTGGCCTGTTAAGAGAAAAGGTTAAGGCATTATTACATTCTGTGAATTAAAACAAAGTGGACTAAATTTAGCAACAGAAAATCTTAAACTAGGAAAAAAGTACAAGGGTGTACCCGAGTTTATATTTAGAGAGGAGAAAATAAGCATAAAGAAAATTACTGCGAACTGTATTCAAGTATGTTCCCGAGTCTTAAGACAAAGAAAAGAAGGATCGAAGATGAACAAGAAAAAACATTTTTATAGTATTTTGATATTTTCATAAACGCCTTTTTTTTATCTTTGGAATAGATTTGCTATGCGTTCCATATCCTATTTTAGTATACAGTACCAAGGAACTCGGGAACGCAAAAGAAACAAAGAGAGCATGTTTGGCTTCTTTGCTCCCCCTTACCAATTGTGCCAAATCCATGCTCTTTCATACTGTAATTCAAAATAAAATGTATCATTGAAATTTAAAAAGATATGAGACGTAAGGTTTTTTCTCCAAATTAAGTAGCTCTAAACCCCTTCAATATGAAGGTTCTCGCGTTCTTGAATTGATTGGAGTGGAATAATGAATCTTTAGATGTGCTTTTGGATGGTATGAGTCTACCATATATAGGCCTAATATGTTTGGGGCAGAATATAAATTCAAACCTTAATAACCTACTTGTGGTCCATTAGTCATGGTGATTAACACCCATGAAGTGATATTTTATGAAAGATTGGTGGCTGAGTTATGAAATTGACGGCTAGGTACCCTCAAACTATTTTTTAATTTTCAGGCAATTAAGGGACTTCCGTCAAATCTATACTTCTATACTATACTATAATAAGCAAAATGGGATATATTTTGTAGTTTGGTTAACCCCTCATTTTTTGTTATCCCCATCTTTGGCTATTCCTTTTATTGGATCTTCAATTCAAATAGACGATGACCGTTAGATATAATAATACTAAAATTTGTTATATATAGAGGTCTAAGATTCGATTCCTCGATTCTTGTGAACAACATATTAATTTATATTTAATACTAATAGTTGTTATATACAACAACATTTAAAATTAACATTTATTATAAAAAATTAAAAGTAACCCATGCTTTGCACGAGCTATAAGCTAGTATTACCAATGGCGTTAGTTGAGTGGAGTAATTTGGTCTGTCTTCCCCCCTCAGTCTATTAATTAAATGATAGGGTACTACAAATATACATTTTTATCCTCTTGTTCAGTAATTGCACTGTTCCCAAATCCCGTCATCAATCCTGCTCATTCACTACCTAGCCCAGAACTCTCTTTTCCCAGGTGCTCAATATCTATATCTGCTTCTGAAGATGCTTCCTTGTAAATCCAGCACAATACCTCTTAAAATCAGGCCCGCCAGGCCTGAAAAGACCTGAATACTTTTTCATCAAAGTCAAAGTAGAGTAGTCCACAGAAAAGAAGTCATCAGAGCCGGGTTTAGGGCGTACCCATTTGCTTTAACATCTTGAATCCAATAGTGGATTGGGAAATTGATGATTCTATATTTGTGGGATTTGCTGCTCTTCTACTTTTTGTTGTTTTCCTCTCCTCAACTAGATAATTACCTGATAGCTTTTCTGAATATGAATCTTTGTATTCCTCAATTGTTGTCATTTTAACAAGTGGTTTCCCGGATGTTGATGTTGAATAATACATGATCCATTTAGGGCCTCTCTCTAACACCTTAAGTTTTTAGATAAGTTGGTTACTTAACATGGTACCAGAGGGTTAATTAAATTATTTGTTAGTCTAGTTCTGTATGTTCAATCGTATGGTTTGTGTAACACCCCGATCCCACATTAAGAAGATTGGGATTATTTGTTCTATTTATAAGGCAAAGAATTTTTCGGGAGGTACGATTGAGCCTATGGGCTATCTGACTAACTCCGACGTCAGGAATTTAAGTGGGAGAGTTTGTAACACCCGAGTCCCATGGCATTGTGAAAATATGTTCAGTTGAAGACAAAGTACTACTACTCAGTACGCCAACAAATCATGATCTTTTGGGGCCAGTGATGGGTTTATGGATTACCCAAATTGTTGCGAAATTTGGGCCAGTATACTTCGTCTTAATTTCGCATTCGAAATCAGAAAAAACTCTGGATTTGACCTGGGGGGGGGGGTTGTCAACGTACAATGACAATTGTACCATTGAGTGGGAGTGTTGAATAATATATAAGCCATTTAAGCCTCCCTCTAATAACATAAGATTTTAGATCAGCTGGTTACTTAATATTGCTCAAGAAGCGGAAAGCTGTAAAGTTCCTTCACTCATTGATATTGTGTATTGGGGTGAAAAATGATCTGGGTGATACCGGGTATACCCTTGCTCAGGTCTCGGATCATTTTACTTTTATTGTGTCCAGATTTGGGATCGGTATCGTTTAATTCGGATATGATCCGATCCCGAGTATTTAGGTCCGGATCTAAACCGAATATGAGCCGGTATCATATTTTCTTTTTTCTAACCGGGTAGTTTGTGATCCATCGAATACGAGTCAAATATGATCCAGCAACATTAGTATCATTTTTATTTGAACTATATAAATAATCATTTAATCGTTTTTATTTGTATTAATCTGTTAATTGTTAAAGTTTGAATAGTAACTTTCACTCCAGTTGCATAATATTTTAGTTGCTAGTGTATTTTAGTTCTTTGATAATCAACAAACTGAATAGAATTCAATTTTATGGATATGAGCCTGGTCCGGGTAATATAGATATGAACTTGGTTCGGGTATGGTTCGTTTTATAAAAATAATATGATACCGGATATGGACGGGTAGGATGGTTCTCAGATTCGGGATCATATTTTATTCGGGTCAAAAAATCCGCCAGATCCGTATCGTTTGAAAAACGAATCTGAGACATGTATCATATTTTCGAGCCCGATATAAGCCGAGATACCGGATAGTCGGGATCAGTTTTCAGCCCTAATTTGTGTACAATGGAGTGTTGCTTACGTGTTCCTTGATTATCTTGGGGCATATATAACACTCGATAGATGATTCTCATTGTTTTCTAAGCAATTTCTTTTTACCCACTAATATCTTAGACGGGTAAGTTATTATTTACAACACATCAACATATAGCACTACATTTGTAAATTACTAATCATGTATTCTTTGCGTAACAACAAATCACTGGTGAAGGTAGAAATTCGAATCAACAATTTCCGATTTGCAAGTTGAAAGTACTTTCATTCATTCAAATTGAATAAGAACAAGCCAAACTTAAGACGACCTCATTTTATTAATTCTCTATAAAAAGATTCCTTTTTAGATATCATGTTGTACAATCAAGCAACTTAAGGAACAAGGTACTTTTTATTATAAGGCTAGGCAACAAAACTCAATAAGTAGATTTTATTCGACTCCTCACACGTTTCAGCGGGAAGGTAAAATTTATTATATCTATGCATACCTTCCATTTGGTAGCATCAAGCACCCTTCATTCAACTTTGTCATGACTCTTTCAGTCCCGTCCCTGCTTTTGAATATTACTATAGCTTGACCTAGGTCATTTTTACAAAACATGATAATTTTAGCTCTAGTGCATTCATAAAGCAAAACACAACCTATCATGTTTTCTTATTTCCGGAAACTTTAACAAGAAATGTTGAAAAAATTTAGGCAAGTCAAAGAGATTGGTGCTTTTCATACCAGAGTGGGGGGTAGATATTTTGGTGCGTTGCACCATTTTTGCTGAACAATGCTCATTCAAAGCATGCCAAATAATATCCTGAAGAAAATCACATTTGGTAAATAAAAGAAACATAATAATATATTTGAATATGTAAGAGTAAACAAAAAATCTTTAAGCAGAATAAAATAAGGACGATGACAAGGAAATAAATATTCAACATCCCAGGTTGGGATCAAAGAAAAGTTCAATTTAATAAGGTAAATATATCTTTGTGAAGTGACGTGGTGGAGACTGAATAGGAAAGCAACGTTATGACAACATGAAGCAAAAATTCAATTAAAAACCACAGTTGTGCAAATTACTTGCATAGAAAACATATAATGAGATAATAGGTGAAAAATCTACTTTCAATGAGGAATGTTAGAGGTTAGTACAAAAAAAAAAGAAAAAAAGAAACACACAAACAATTTACAAAGTACATAAAAAAATACAAACATAATATAATTTATGGACTACAAAAAATTATTGAACACATACAACACAGAGTATTAAGATATATTTTTGGTAGAACAATGCACCACTTCTTTCTGCTTATTTTTAGCTTACATGATATGATTTTTTTCAATTTTTTTCCTGTAAAACCTTCACATGATTCTTAACCTTTTTATCAAACGGTGCACGATTTGATTAGTTTTGAGAAAAAAATTACTAGAGATAGTAACTTTGTGTGGAAATGTGTATTTTGTTGTACTGAATTGTTGTCCCGATCCACGTGTTACCTTTCGTAGAAGATTACATAATAAACATTATCTAACAACAAAAATTATCATAAGAAAACACAAAAAAAAAACTACAAAACTACAAAACACACAGCAAAACCTTCCAAATATACAATAAAATACAAAATAAAATATATATAGAAAATACTAAAACAACAGATAACAAACAAAAGAATACACACAACACAAATTTTTTAGAAGATAGGCATAATACAAATATATTACACAGATTATAAATATTATTAAAATAATAATAACAAAATAAACTGGAGTGTTTTTGTATTGTTAAAAGTAATAATACAAGTGAATATTAGTGAGCATTATTTATTTATGAACAACAGAACGATTAGCCGTGACAGTGTACCTTATTTTCAATCTAGGGCTGACATTTAGTTACTTAGTACCTCTGTTCCTAGAGAAACCCGATTCATATATAAATCATATAATACAAAACCAAAATGATATACAATTTATTATAGCCATCATTTTGGTAAAATAGGGAAATGATAATGATTTATTAAAGATTATCCAAATACCATTCCTCTATGTAGTGGCCAAATCATTTTTCTATGTTACATCTCTCTCTCTCTCTCTCTCTCTCTCTTTATATATATATATATATATATATATATATATATATATATATATATATATATATATATATATATATATATATATATATATTAGCAATCCAAATAGGAAGACCTCTGGGGGCTTAACACTCTAAACAACCAAACAGACAAAAGCACTTAAACATAGCTAGCCTGATAGTTCATTGTTCTGGCATTTATTCAATGTGGAAAGTTTATTCATGTGCAATTTGTGCATGCCATTCCAAGTACCACATGTTTTCTCATGGGACTAACATACTTATGAGATATTGTAATTTACTAGAAACAAGAACTATAAATAATACACATTAGTATTACCTCTACTTCTCCTGAAACATATTCAGGATCCAAATTATGAAGCATTAAAATTGTGCCGTCCTTTTGTGCAATTTCAACTCTGTCCTCGAATGGCTGCATGAGAAAAGGTTTTATCAATAACCAGTATAAAGATTGGGCAATGACAAAGCAATACAAATTACAAAACTATAAAATGTAAAACGTAATTAAGGAACATCATTTACAATTAACATATATAAAAATATAAGGGGAAATCAAAAAAACAAGAGCTCTTGGGCTTGCTGCATAAGAAATGAAAATAGTAAAAAAAAGCTTAGGCACAGGTGAGAAACATTGTGCTAATTATCATACTAATAAACATATTCACTTATAATTTCTTCAAAGACCCTTTGTTACAAAAAGGTGGAAAGATGGTAAAACTCATACTTTCTAATGGAATCTGTCGCAATCTTATTGTACTATATTGTGTGTTGCTGCAAGGAATGGTTTAGCAACTATGATGGTTATATCTGTAAAAAAGTTGGTAGGCAAGTAGGCAACACTAATCATTTAAGAAAGACCAAGTTAGCTGCCTTGTTCTATTAAAACTGAATAATGACCTCCTCTCAAACTCTGCTTACATGACACACAATTCAAGATGTAGATCCACAATTTGGTTTTTTATTGGTGGGGGATAAAGTAAAGGATTGTTACTCCATACAAAAGGACAAATTAACTCTTCTCTGAAAACTAACATGCAAAATATCATTTGAGATAGGAACAAAGAAAATGTCTATCTATATGTAATTTAAATGGTGAAGGAGAAAGAAAACCTGTTAGATAATTGGCAAGATGATAAAAGAACACAAACATGACTAAACGAAAAACAAAATAGAAGTGCATAGACAAAGTTTATTAGAAAATGAGATATACTTACACTTGGCCTAAACCATTTGCTGTTGTCCTGCAAAGCATGTAAAAAAACTTGTGAGAAGTATGTGGACCTAAAAGATACTGGCCAAAAAAAAGGCAATATAAAGGGCGCAGCTGGCAGGATTGAAATTGCAATATTTGTGTGTAAGAAACATGTAATAATCAGCAGCACAACTTAATTCATCCTAAGGTATAAGACCAACAATAGAATGGATACAGGCCCCAGTAGAATGTCCAAGAAGGTGGACTATGTATATATTCAGTGTAAGATGGACAGAGGGATGGAGGCAGAGGGGAAACCAGATAGATAGCGAATGGACACAAAAAAAAAAAAAAAAAACATATATATATATATATATAGGCCAGTGGTCAAATAGAAACTAAATTAGAATAGAAACCTAGAAACCTACACTAAATTAATTATATTTCATCTATTCTAAGGTTTCCGCCAAGGGTACCTTCACAAAAAATGCTTAAAATAATTGGCTCTATCCAACAAAAAAAATAAAAAAAAAACAAAAAAAATAAAAAAATCCCTGGCGTGGAAATGCGAAGCATTTAAGACAGTAAACGGATGAGTTAGGTAGTCATGAGGGCCGAAGGCTCTCGACACACCCGTCAATCGTCTATTGCCTTTACCATTGATTGCCATTCCTTACAACTTTAGAATGATTAAGGCGCGAAGCGCCGTACAAGAAGGTGCGAAGCACCGTTAACCAGTGAAATCCACTGCCACGTCATCACGTGAACAGTGATTTTTTAAATTTTTTTTTATTTTTTTTTATTTTTTTTTGTTGGATAGAGCCAATTATTTTAAGCATTTTTTGTATTGGGGTACCCCTAGTTTGGTCATTAGATTAGCGTGAAATATTTAATTTGGGTTTAGTTTCTAGTTTCTATTCTAATTTGGTTTCTATTTGAACAAGACCCTATATATATATACATATACATGAAACTTAACATAAATACTTTAAAACTAAAGGAAACTAGAACCATTAATTAGTAACTCGTTGGGCAAAGAAATTATCATAACGCTGATAATAGTCTCTTTGCGTATCTAGTAAATCTAGAAGCTACTACAGTTATTATCCTAATAAAATAATTCTAACTCCAGGATATATTCTTGTCATTTGACCTGGAGCCTTAATAGAATCATGGACCTCTCAAACATATATATTGATCCATCCAAGTCTTGTCAGGATAATTCACAGGATGTTCTGCAACAAGGACCACCCCAAAATAACCTTCTCTTATCTTTACATGTATTTTTAGAAATGTACATCCTACTTTGTGAATAGATGGTCAACCGCATGATCGTTGGAAATATTGACAAGGGATAAGGCACAAAGGTGCGCATACAAAAGGTGCTACATCAGTAGCACCCACACATAAAGTGTAACCCCAGTTTGAGAGCTTGTAGACAGAAGGGGTTTCAATAGAACTGTTTGTCAACTGCAAGAGATTTGTGGATGAAATTATTAAAGGACAATGGAAGGCTATTCTTGGCAACTGAATGAAGGAAGAGGCTATTAAGATAAGTTCCAATGAACTAGAGGAAAATAATAGACAAAAGGTCTCACTTCAGGAACTATATTGTCAGGAACTCAAGCCTGACCACAGTATATAAAATCAGAAGGATCGGTTACCAGAGTGCTGCTCTCCTCATCGTCATCCAAGTTACAGCACCCTCACTGCCAGGGCAATCAAGTCAACCAGAAGTAGCGCTCTAGTTACTTAAGATGTTTCTATGCAAATCCTGACTAGTTGTAATTTTCTTTTTATCTCCTTTCAAACAGATCGGGAGAGGGGGGTTTCTAATGGCGTGGCCATTACTTAGGAAGTATTCGAACTTGATGTGCCAGGGACTATTTTTAAACCGGCTTAAAAAACCAAAAATATGTCCAAAGAGTCTTCACTTATTTATGTATATTATATTGATTACTGCATATGACTCAAATGTTAATTGTTCAGGGTTACATTTGGAATTTTCAGGTTGACCCGAAATTGACTCGATTCTTTTCGGTATAATTTTGGTTTAGTCCTACTCTAATTGCAAAATCTTCAACCCTAGTTAACATTAATTCTTGTTGGTTTTGTTCATGTTAGATATTTGTAACCCGTAAATTTTGTCATGTGGAACATTCATCATTGTTGTAAGGTTAATGTAATAAGAAAATCATCTATTACTTTACCCATCTTAATTACATTTACTAAAAAATGCACTTTTATAATGTAAAAAAAAAAATACTTAAATAAAACTTATCTATGCGTCAACACAACTTACAACATCTGGTCTTCCTGTTACTTCAAAGATCTTGCCATCAGTTTCTCGCTCCTTGCATCCAAAATCTGAAGCGGGCCTTTTTGGCATCTTACAACCTGAAAGACCCTTCGTCTTATTACCAAGCTTCTCCTTACTGGAGGGGCCCTACAGTCCATAGAATCCATAGTTAATTTAGATATTGTTATTTCCCTAAACGAAGTTCCAAAGAGTAGCACTTCCTTTTTTGCACAATTCAAATTAGAATCGTAAATTACCTTCTCAATGTTCTTAAAATTCCTCTCCTTGCTGGGACAATCCACCTTTCCTTGCTTAGAAGGTTTATCTTTTTCTTGCCTGATAGGAACATCTTTCCCGGATTTGGCATTTTCCGCAGGAGCATCAGCAGCTGTAGCCGTAGTTTTGACATCATTACCTCTTTCAACCAGTTTTTGAGAATTGTTCCTACTCCTATCAAGAGAAGATTTAATAACATCATCCTTTCTTGCTTTCTTGGAAGGCTTTTCCTCCGAGTCACTGTGAAAGTTAGCAGGTTGAGGTCTCTTTTCAGCTTTAACCTTAGTGTCAGTGGCCATTTTGAACTCATCCTTCACAGTGCCAGCTTTAGAAGCATCAACTTCTTCCCCCAAGAGACTCACTGGTTGTCCAACAGTTGTAGACAAGGTATTGAATTCAACAGCTGTCGGAGAAGCAGGCTTTGCATCAGTTAAGTTTTCACCCTTCACTGTAACGTCTTTTGCATCATTGAAAGCCGCGGATTGATTATTATCCCCATTCGTCATAAGAGATTTAATCTCGTCAGGAGCAGTTTCTTTAGAAATCTGTTGTGTACCATTACAAGCTACAGCACACTCCTTTTCGTCCTTGCTATCAGGTATATGTTCGGGAACAGCACAAGCAGCTTCACTCTCTTTGTTGAAGACAAATCTAACTGTACCACATTAAAAGTAACAAAAAAATTAAAGAGTCTCAAAAATTACAGCACCGTAAATTACTCAATGCTGAACTAATAATACAGAACTCTACATATATACATACCTTCAGTCCCACCAACTTTATCATCCATTTTATCCAAAATAGTACATGAACCCACATCAAAGGTACGGTAAAATATGTAGTCAGCCAACTGAAGTTCTTCCTCTGATGGTTGGCGATTCCTGCTGTCCTTCGATGTGCAAACAACATTACACTTTCCAGCAATAGCCTCCTGATAATTATATAATCAAAATCCTCAAGCGCAGAACTCAAGAGTCTATGGTCGTTACTAAAAAGAAACTTAAGATCATGCACCAAACATTGATTAGGATAACTAAGCAATATCATTTTTTTTAGCATGGTCAATTGCAGACATTATAATACTCCGCACACATGCCTCCACTGAGGCTCGATGATGCAGAACAAGAAGATGAGAGGCGTATCCACTAGGCCAAAAAGCTTGGGATCACATACTTCAATATAGTGCCAAATGCATATGTAGAACATAAATATAAGGCGAAAAAATGTCTCAAGTATATGATCACATACCAGGGGATTAACATTAGCAAGACCAACGCCTTCACCAGTAGCTAAAAAAATTTCATTTTCTTGTACACTCACATCTCCCAGCCATCTTAAAATTTCAGAAGGCTGGAAAAACCATTGAACCTTCACTTTCTTTGTCTTGTCCCCGCCCTCCCATATCTTTATTAACTTACCAATGTAAGGTTCAGGCTCACCTTCTTTGATCATATATACACTGTCATGGAGATTGTAATCAACGCCATCATAGGTGAAAGACTCGTAGAACTGGACCTCCTTCTTTTTCCCCCCAACTCCTCTCTTTTTACCCCAGTTGAACTCGAGGTTTGCAACATCATCTACTTCTAACATCGCCATAGAGGTCTCTTTCTTATGTCACTATTCAGAGTCCTAAAACATGAAACAAAAATGGTTTTTATCAGTTAAATACAAATTTTCACAAATGTACACAAAAGTTGATTTGTGGCTGCAAACAAAGCACTGGGAAAGAGAAGATATGTGGTCATGTCTCGTGACAATATAGACTCAAAATTAAACAGTATATGAAAAAACCCAAAAGCATACTCAAAACTCAGTGTAATAATTTAAAACAAGGAACCAATACAATCATCCATAAAGTATCTTCTCAATTTTAATTGAACCACATACATCAATCCTTTACTCATGTCAACGCTGCAAACTCATAATAACCATATAATCCGAATCCTTCCATTAAAAAATTACCACTACAATGCTGAACCAGAAAACAAAACCCTTCAGAACTCACTATATAGAGCATGTATTAGATATATTCAAATACTATTACAGACTGTGTTCATATTATAAAAGAGCTACAACAAACTAGGTTCTAGTAGAAACCTGAGTTCATACTTTAGTCAAACACAAGAATAAATTGCAATCAAGGTATTCAATAATTCTTTCATAAATTTAATTTCACAATAAATCTATAAGATGCATGCATATACACCGAATATGAAACCAATAAACATGTAAGTTTCAACAAATACGCAAAATCAATGTGTGTGTATATATAATTAAAATACAGCAGGGTCTAAAGTGCTTGCAAATTGAACGAGTAGCTACCATAAAACACACACACACTCCCCTCAATTTAAACAAAGCCACTACGACACTACATGTTACCAATTACATCAAGCACGGTAAGCGGCCGCCGCAGCATGTAGCAATACATCAAACCCATAGTGCATTAATCATCATACCACATAATCAATCTAAATTCCCATAAAAGAGTTGAAAAAAAATCACCCAAAGTAATAACCAGCAATTAAATCCGAAACAATCATCAATTCAAGAATCAAATCCATCCCCTTAAACCCACTCATCAAACTATCCCCTTGAAACCCACTCATCAAACTATTCTTACACAGAAACGCACTCAATTACATATAAAAATAACAGAACAGAATAGAACTAATCAATTAATTAATTATTGAATGAATTCTGAGTGGCAAATAGATACAGAGACATACAACAAAATAAAAGCCTGAGATTGACAACTTACAGAGAGAAGATTGAGAAATCGATAAGCGCCCGTACTGTATGTTATGTTTTATACTTATACTTATTAATTTAAGTGATGTATTATTTGTTGGGTGCCCTAAATCCTAATATAAATTCAGCATAATCTCTGTTCTAAAAATTGGTGATTAATCATGATTAATCACCGATTAATCCCTGTTCCATGGGTTACTGAACTGATTAATAATCCGATTATTCGATTAATCATTCCGATTAATCCTCAAATACCCGATTAATCCCTTGACAGTGCCTCTACCGATTAAGCCGCTTTTTACAACACTGAGCATAATTACTATTCTGCAATAAAGTTTGGTATTGTATTTCTCTATTTTCTATTTAAATTAGGTTTTTTTTTCTTAAGATTCAAAATTAGGTTATTTTCTATTTAAATTAGGTTTTTTTTGTTAAGATTCAAAATTATGTTTATTATATTGAGACTAGTTTTATAGGTGTGATTTTATTAATATTTTATAATACATTATTTATTATAATTTTTCTTGTAAAATTAATTTTATAGCATTTTGAATAGTTTATTTTTATTTTTAATGATATAATACATATATTTGATTTTTTTCTTGTAAATGTTTTTCTATAATTTATATTTTAAAATTTAACGTAACATATTTTTTAATATTTCATAATTATTTTTTATTTTATTAGATTACATATGATATACTTGAAACATATAACAATTTATTTTTATTTTTTTTTATTGGGTCAAGAATGATTTCTGGAATATTATTTTTAGTTCTTTTTATCCTATCCTACCTACCCGTGCACTACCCCCGCCCCAGCCCCAGTTTTTCTCTCACCCCTCGTGCGCGTCTCTTTCCCTTTTCTCTTTAGTTCTTCATTTATTCAAGAATCAAATCACCATTTATGACTTTACAAAAAAAAAAATCACAATTTATGTCGGGATATCTTTTTTATTTAAAAGATATTTAAAAAAATCACAATTTATGTAGGGAGCCTGAGATATATCTCAAGGTAAGTTCCCTTACATGCTTAATTTTTATATATAAAAATGGGGTGGGTATTTTAGTAAATTCAGAGATTTTTAATTAATCCTGCGGGCCCAGCATAATTTAAAGGATATTTTACATATATCTTAGGAAAAGTTCCATGAGATATATCTCAGGGTCCTTTTTTTCAAGATATTATTTGAAGATATTTTTTATATTAATCGGATATTATTCCTATTTGATGCATATGTTGAGTACAATGTACTTATTAGTTATTACTAGTAATTATTTTAATTTATTTTATTAAAAATTGATAGTTTCATTGATATTGGTAAATTGAGTTCGTTTTATAATTATATAGATCGAGTTGGTATTTCATTCATGCCAACATTTTATCCGGTATTCTAGGTGTATACAAAAATTTTATATGTGTATGTTATCAAAAGATTCAAAAATTTGGTGTTTTCCCATTTTTTGTAAATTGAGGTCTTTTTAGAATTTTAAAGATCAAAACTGTAATTTTTTTGTGCCAAACTTTTACTCAATATCTTATATGTGCCCCCATTGGCGAGTTATGAAAATATCCAAAAATTGTGTATTTTTTTTTATTTCCAAACAATCCGGACATTCTAAAAATTATGTACATTTTTATTTTAATTTTTGGATAGATGTTAGTAGTATTTTTGTGTGTTCGTTCTCAGGGAAGGACTAAATTTAATACAAAGTTCAGGTTTCTTATCTCTTTTCGTCTAGAAGTGTGTGAGAAGAATTTTTGGGTTTGTGTATTAACTAAATTAACCAAGAACTAATTATAAGCACGAAGAATTGATTTTAAACCGAGATTCAAATATATGGGAAAACAATCTAAGAACTGGGGTTCTTCACTTGGTCTCAATACATGCTCAATATTAATGTGATATATGTGTTCCTACCTTGCTGAAAACAATTCTTCTAAAGTTATACTATACCCTCCCAGGTTACAATATAGTGCCTACAGCTACACCCTAATTGTCACTCCCGTGATACAATCAAAGTATATCTATAAACTGTTAAGTGCCAAGAATTATATGTCTCACAATTCTCCTATTAATCTCCCGATCTAATATTCAAATTATGTCTGTTAAATCATGTACTAAGATTGCAACTTCTCTCCCGCAGATTTAAGATTAAAATTCAACTCTCTTGTCGCCCAAAATGCCTTATGTTGAAGTTCCACCGGCAAATGACATGGCTTCCCAAAGATCAACCTATATGGAGACATTCCAATAGGTGTTTTAAACGCCGTCCTATATGCCCAAAGTGCATCATCAAGCTTTGTTGACCAATCCTTTCTTGACGCTGCCACTGTCTTCTCCAAAATTGACTTCAACTCACGATTCGAAATCTCAACTTGTCCACTTGTTTGCGGATGATAAGGAGTTGCCACCTTTTGTGTCACACCATACTTTTTCAAGAGATCAGCCACCTGTTTATTGCAAAAGTGTGCACCTCCATCATTGATAATAGCCCTTGGCACTCCAAATCTAGTGAACACGTGCTTCTTTAGGAACTTCTTCACCACTCTAGCATCATTAGTAGGAGATGCAATAGCTTCAACCCATTTAGAGACATAATCAACTCCCACCAAAATATACTGGTTCCCATAAGAAGATGGAAATGGACCCATGAAGTCCATCCCCCAGACATCAAAAATCTCCACCTCAAGTATAGATTGTAAAGGCATCTCGTTTCTCCTCGAAATATTTCCAACTCGCTGACATCTACCACACTTTGCCACAAAGTCTCTAGCATCCTGATGCATGGTTGGCCAATAGAATCCTGACTGCAAAACCTTCGCCACTGTCTTCATACTACTGTTATGACCTCCACACTCCAGAGAATGACAATGCCTGAAAATATGAGGAACTTCATCATGAGGTACGCATCTACGAAACATTCCATCAGCACATTCCTTATAAAGTAACGGTTCCTCCCAATAGTAGTGCTTCACATCATAAAAGAATTTCTTCTTTTGGTTATAAGATAGATCATCCGGCACAACTCATCCCACAATGTAATTCACAAAATCTGCATACCATGGTGTAGACAAGGAGACTCCTAGAAGTTGCTCCTCCGGAAATTTATCATTGATAGGTTTTTCACCTCATACCTCTCCATCTCCTTGATCCAACCTAGATAAATGATCAGCTACCAAATTCTCGGACCCCTTCTTATCTCGAATCTCAAGATCAAATTCCTGGAGTAAGAGAATCCAACGAACTAGACGAGGCTTGGCATCCTTCTTTGTCATCAAGAAACGAATCGCAGCATGATCTGAATAGACAATCACCTTAGACCCAACAAGATAGGATCTGAATTTATCAAGTGCAAACACCACTGCAAGTAGCTCTTTCTCTGTAGTGGAATAGTTGATTTGCGCATCATCAAGAGTCTTGCTTGCATAAGCTATCACATGCATACGCTTATCCTTCTTTTGCCCAAGCACAACACCCACAGCATAGTCACTAGCATCACACATAAGCTCAAATGGCAAGCTCCAATCGGGAGATGTAACTATGGGTGCAGAAGTAAGTTCCTTCTTCAGCTTGTTAAACGCAACAAGACAACTTTCATCAAAGTCAAAAATACGATCCTTTTCGAGAAGATTACAGAGAGGCCGAGCTAACTTGGAGAAATCCTTGATGAACCGTCGATAAAAACCAGCATGACCAAGAAAACTTCGAATTCCTTTCATAGATGAAGGTGGTGGCAATTTTTCAATAACTTCAATTTTTGCTCTATCGACCTCAATGCCTTTATTAGAGATTTTATGCCCAAGCACAATGCCCTCCTTCACCATAAAGTGACATTTTTCCCAATTAAGAACAAGATTAGTTTCAGTACATCTCTGCAACACCTTCGACAAACTGGCTAAACATGATTCAAAGGAAGAACCATACACCGTGAAGTCATCCATGAAGACCTCCATGTCTTTCCCTATAAAATCTGAGAATATGTGGTTCATGAGCCGTTGAATCGTCGAAGGACCATTACACAAACCAAAAGGAAGCATCCGATAAGCAAAAGTACCATAAGGACAAGTAAAAGTGGTCTTCTCTTGATCTTCGGGTGCAATAGGAATCTGAAAGTGGCCCGAGAATCCATCCAGAAAGTTGTAATACTCATTACCTGCCAACCTTTCGAGCATTTGATCAATGAATGGGAGGGGAAAGTGATCTTTGCGAGTAGCGTTATTCAACTTCCTATAATCAATGCAAACTCTCCAACCTGTTACTGTTCTTGTAGGAATTAATTCATTCTTCTCATTGTGAACAACAGTCATCCCACCTTTCTTAGGCACTACATGAATAGGACTAACCCACTTACTGTGTGGAACCGAATATATGATACCAGCGTCAAGCAACTTAGTGATTTCTTTCTTCACCACCTCTTGCAAATTCGGATTCAATCTTCTTTGTCCCTCAATCACAGGCTTATGATTATCTTCTAAGGCAATTCTATGCATGCAAAGAGCAGGGCTAATTCCCTTGATATCTTGAATTGTCCAACCAATAGCCGATTTATATTGCCAAAGAACATGTAATAATTTTTCGAGCTCATCATTACTAAGCAAGGCAGAAACTACCACATGATACGTATCATTAGGACCAAGAAAGGCATACCTCAAATTAGCAGGTAGAGGTTTAAGTTCCACCTGTGGTGCCTCTGAAAGCGTAAAAACCATCTCAACTTCTGTGTCTCGAACAACAAGTGCTTCCTCTTCTACTACATCATCTAACACCCTTTCTGCTCCCATGAAGTGGTCATTTTCTAGTTGCACAATTTCATCAACTCTGTCAACAGTAAAACAAGTTGCTCCAAAAGGAGGCATCTTCATTGCTTTGTTCAGATCAAATTCCACTTTGTCCTCGCCAACATTCAATGTCAATTTTCCAGCTTTAACATCAATAGTAGTGCCAGCAGTAGCCAAGAATGGCCTTCCCAAGATAATGGGTATCTCGACATCTTCATCCATCTCTAACACCACAAAATCACAAGGTATGACAAATTTATCAACTTTGACAACCACATCTTCAACGACCCCCAACGGATATTTAACAGAACGATCCGCCAACTGAAGTGAAATCCGTGTCTTTTTAAGCTCTCCAAGACCAAGTCGTTTGCATATTGAATATGGCATCAAACTCACACTAGCCCCTAAATTACAAAAGGCTTTCATGTTCTCCATCTTCCCAATAGTACAAGGCAAAGAAAAGCTTCCCGGATCTTTCAATTTCTGAGGAATGGCCTTTTGGATGACTGCACTGCATTCAGCATTGAGAGTAATGGTTTCTGCATCCTCAAGTTTCCTCTTCTTTGTCAACATCTCCTTAAGAAATTTAGCATAGAGTGGCATTTGATTCAAAGCTTCAACCAAAGGAATATTGACATGCAACTGCCGGAACATAGTCAAGAACTTCTCGTACTGCTTCTCTAACTGCCTGTTGTGAAGTCTCTGTGGAAATGGAATAGGAGGAACATAAGGTGGTGGAGGAACATACGGCTTCTCTGGTTCTTCTTCCTTATTCTCTTCATCTACTTTCTCTGACTTTTCTGCATCAATCTCTACTATCTTATTTTCTTTTTCAGCATCCTTCTCTTTAGGCTCAAGTACCTCAACCTCGGGCAACTCTTTCCCGCTCCTCAAAGTAATTGCTTTGCATTGCTCTTTACCAGTCTGGTCGGGTTGACTAGGAAGTGATCCTTGCTCACGAACACCCATCTTGGAGGCAATCTGTCCAATCTGTGTTTCTAGCATCTTTTGAGATGATGCCATCTGCTCTATTCTTGATTCCATATTAGCCAATGCCCCAGAAGTTCCTTGCATAATCTTATTCAGTGCAACCTCCCAATCAGCTGGTTCTTTCTTCGGAAGAGGTTGATACTGCTGCTGTGCTTGATATGGTGGTCGTGACTGAAATCCAGAAGGTTGATTCTGCCTTGGAAATGCATAAGAAGGATTAGCCGCATGATTATTACTGTAAGAAAGATTGTTGTTTGGCCTTTGATTTGGATTGTAATAGGAGTTATTCTGAACAGGCCACGGCTGTCTTCCCTGAATGAAAGATGCTTCTTCTGGAAATTGTTGCACATAAGAGTTCTGACTAGCACCATAATCATTATACCCCTCCATAGGTGAAGAAATAGCATTAACATTTGCTCTTTGTCCTCGCATCTCCTGAGTTAGAGTATCCAACTTCTGAGCCAGCATGTTGATCATCTCAGAGTCTTGTGCTGCTTTAGCTGAGCTCGTCCCACTAGGTGCCCATGAATAGTTATTAGATGCCAATTCCTCAAGAAGTGCTTTAGCCTGTGTAGTTGGTGCCTTCTTGAAATTTCCACCAGCAACCACATCCAAACTCAAATGAATATCTGCATTCATGGCCCCATAAAAAGTACTAATGATCTGCCAATCTTCCAAGCCGTGATGTGGACACTTCCTCAATAGTGCCTTGAATCTCTCCCATGCCTGATATAGACCTTCACCCGGTTGTGCTTTGAAACTCATAATCATAGTCCTCAATTGTTGCGTCTTGTCAGAAGGATAATATTTGGACAAGAATGCAGTAGAAAGACCATCCCATGTAGCAACCGTAGTGTTTGGAAGTTGTTGAAACCATTCCAAAGCTCTTCCCTTAATAGAATAGGGAAACATATGGAGACGAATCTTGTCACTCGTAACACCATTGATTCTGAATGAGCCACACATCTGCACGAAACGCTCTAGATGTCTGTGTGGATCCTCTAGTTCAATGTCTCCTTCAAAAGCTTGATTGCTGATCATCTGAATTAAGCTTGGATTAATGTTGAATTGGGTTGCACCAATCTCTGGAGTTTTGTACATGCAATTAGCAGGATTAGGTGTCTTATGGTCCCAAATAGAAGTCTCATCAACATTATCATTAACAACAGCTTGAACTGTCGGCTCTCCCATCTTAGCTTTCTCTTTTCTGATCTTTCTCAAAGTACGCTCGATTTCAGGGTCAAATTCCAATTTTCTAACGCAAGATGCACGTCGCATACACCTGAAAATCACCAACAAAACAACTTGTGGAACCAATTAAAATCTAAACAATAAGAAACAATTAACCTAAACTCAAGTATACTGCCTTCCCCGGCAGCGGCGCCAATTTGTTAGTAGTATTTTTGTGTGTTCGTTCTCAGGGAAGGACTAAATTTAATACAAAGTTCAGGTTTCTTATCTCTTTTCGTCTAGAAGTGTGTGAGAAGAATTTTTGGGTTTGTGTATTAACTAAATTAACCAAGAACTAATTATAAGCACTAAGAATTGATTTTAAACTGAGATTCAAATATATGGGAAAACAATCCAAGAACTGGGGTTCTTCACTTGGTTTCAATGCACATTCAATATCTATGTGATGTCTACGTTCTTACTCTGCTGAAAACAATTCTTCTAAGGTTATAATGTTCTCTTCCAAGATACAATATAATGTCTACAACTATACCCTAATTGTCACTTCCGTGATACAATCAAAGACAATCATAAACTATTAAGCTCCAAGAATTATAAGTCTCACAACTCTGCTATTAATCTTCCAATCAAATATTCGAGTTATGTCTGTTAAATCATGTACTAAAATTGCAACTCCTCTTCCAAGTTATTACAATCCCTAAAATCCAATCAAAGGTTCATGACTCCCCTAATTGTGTTAAGCCCTCAATAACAGATCAGCAAAGCAAGAAAATCACAGATAATTAAACACACATGAATACCAAGGAATACTACCCAATCCTCAGATTAGAGATTTAGTTACACATAATTAAAGAAGAAAACAAAATAATAATGATAATGAATGAAAACATAATATTGAAGAAAGAATTGAAGATCGAAAGTACCTTGATACGATTAAAAGCTATGAATTGTTATGATTTACAATGGTAGGATGTGTTTAAATAGGCTCTACAAATCTTGCCCAGCAAGATATTACCTTCTATTACAATTAGGATTTAAAGAAGGTACCCAAAACTGCACAGAATACAATTAGAATTAGAAAAAGGGCAAAACAGTAAATTCATGGCTTTCTTTTATAAGAACACGTGCGCGACTTCATTCAGCACGTCCCTTGCACTTGTTTCCTATCCCAGGTTGTAGAAAATCTCTCAAGCTTCGCGTGGGCAGTAAGATCGCTGAAAACGGACTTCTAGAACTCCAGATATGGCCAAAACAGTATAAGCTGCGCAGCCTTCCCGGAAAATTCGAATTTTAATCAATTAAATCTCCAAAAACGACAAAAGCTTAGATATTCTTGCAAACCTGCACAACTACACAAAACACATCAAAACTACACAAACTTGAGTCCAAAACAATCAATTTAAGCCGATATAGAATGTTCCAAGTGGATATAAAATCCACTTATCAATAGAATAAAAAATTCAAATTTTATTCGTTAATTTAATTGAGTGTATCATTTCGGGTTATTAATAATTTTGGAAAATATTTATTTATTTTACTTGCAAAATAAAAATTTATTATCTTTACCCGCTAATTATTTAATTGAAAATTTTGATACTAAATAAATAAAATTAGAGAGAGAGAAAATAATTAATTTAGGAATTAAATTAATTATTATTAAATAAATATTGGGAAATTTGGAAAATATTAAATGCAACTGAAAATATACCATAACACTTACATATTTTTTGGATCGGTGTTAGATAAGATGACTTTTGTGCTTACGTTAGATGAATATGATGAGGTTTTGACCAAATAAAAAGGTGTATTAGTCATATATGACGGTGTTATATGTTGCGTCATTTTCGGTAATTTTTGTTATCAATCAATATCAATATCAATATCAATATAAATATATTCTAAATTTGTGCTAGCATTGGCTTTTCCAATTTACTAAAACTACCCTTCCTATTTTTTCTCTATTCATATACATTCACAAACTTTTTAATCTTTTTACCCTCAACTGGATCATCCAAGTAAAAATGGGTTATATTCATGTTTATTCAAGTGTTTTTACACCCAAAATGGATAATCCATATACAAATGGGTTATATCCATATCAATCTTAAATTTTCTTTACGTCATTTATAACTGATTGTTTGTTAACTTCAATTTTTTTTCTCCTCCTTCCTCCACATTTCCTTCTAATCTGTTTATTTTGAAATTAAATCCCTGATTTTGTGGTCACTATCTTTGGAAACTACTGATCAGAAAGATATTGTATCCAATTTCATTGTTAATTCATATACCTATTACGAAAACTTCAAAAGAACACTTGACAATGGACATATGTTAACAGTCTGTTAACAATCTGGATCGACAATGAACAATTCAGGCATGTATTTGATCATTGATGAATACCTAGGTGTATATGTTTATTTACTTTACTGCAGTTCTCTATAATATCCACAATACATGTCGCAAAAGAACTCCTCTTGCACCATTCTCCCTTTCTTCGTCCAAACCGGTAAAAAATATTTTTGCATTCTATTACTCATTAACCAATTTTTGACCTTTGTTTATGTTAATCACGGTTATATGTGTAGTCTCCAAGCGATGAGCAGGATGTGATATTGATAACGGTGGAAGTCATGAGAATTCCAGGAGCATCAAATATATTCAAGAAAATTCACATACTCATATTGTTAATAACAAAAATAAGAATCCAAATGTACAAAGTTCCACGTTAAGTGCTGGAGGTAATGAACGTCCAAGTGCTGGAGGTAACGAACGCCTGTATTGTGTCCAGTCTCATTTCTATAAATTTTTTAACAACTTTCGTGTTTTCAAAAATGTCCAGCACCACAAAATTTTCTCAAAAATTATAATGTTGTCTATTTTTTAACAGGTTCCAATGGCCCAACTGTTTGCTCACAAAAACTTTTCGAAAGTGGACATATCGTACAACGCTCATCTGGCAAGATTGTAGTCACAACACAACCTATTCATAACAATTTTAACTCTTCAGGTTTGTATTTATCTCTTAATTATACTCATTCTCTAATGTGTTGTTCCCATTTACTCAATCTTTACAACGTAAGACCCACACCTTATCCTTTGACAATTTCTGATGTGTTGTTTTTGCACCTTTGTTTAAAAAAAAATTAGCTTCTCATCCAAGTGGATTTACTCAATCTGTTCAACATAAGCCTTACACCCCACTGTATTCATCATATGTTGTAATCAATTTTTCTCTTATTTATATGATATTGATTCTAATCAGGACCAATATTTTTCTCCAACGCAGATTCTTCAAAAGATTTCCAGTTTACTCCGTCGGAGAAGCATTCAAACAAAATTAGCTTATCAAGTTCGTATGGCCCTATGTATTTTATAGAATTAATTTTAATTATTTTCATTGTTTTATTATCGCATGTACTCTAGTTATTCACAACTGTATGCTGAATTTGTGTTTTTGCAGGTTCTTCCAATAATTGTCAGCTTACTCCGTCGCAGAGGCGTTTAAACAGTATTGAACTTATCAGGTTTTTTGGTATTTTGCATTTAAATCTTAATATTTGAGTCATGTTTATTTTTCAATTTTACGATTATTAAAAGCTTGAAATAAAAACGAGTAAACCGAATTTTTTATAGGATGAGTCACGGATCGCGCTTTCTTTAAGACGTTTCGCGACTATATCTAAATTAGTGCAAGATATTCACGTTTGCCACGTCGTCCCCAGGATAAAACAGCCCAAGAAAAATTCCTTGCGATAATTTTGTTGCACAAAAAATTATCGATCTAATTCTCACCCCAATATACTGCTCTATCTAAGTGGGTAAAGAAAAACAATTTCCGGAACAAAAACACTGTAAATGTTGACACCGGAAAATCAATGCAGACTCACCAAAAAAGAAAATAACCAGGCTCTTATATGTGTGTATGTGGGACTGGAGAATGGTGATGTGTGAAAGTTATATAAAAATAAAAATAGTAACTTGGGTCCCAGACACAAACAGGCTAGTAACACAAGCTATGTAAAAAGTAGGTGATATGGGCTAAAATTAAGCCCTAAAGACACATTTAATGTGGCATTAATTAGACCTAGAATGGTCCAAACGTGGGGCCCACCAGATGGGCCCAAACCCTATTTATAATATTAATTTCGTAATTAATATTAGGGGTAATAAACAGCTCAGCAAATAAGAGTCAAACAAGGAAATTACTCTTGCCTGACTTAGCCTCCAAGATACATACTTCAACATGGAAACTGATTCCTACAAGGAAGGGGTCTAGAACCTTCCTCAAGGCGGTGGCTTGCCCACCAAGTCTCTGACTCCTACCATAATTCGTAGGCTTCTCAGCCTATATAAGGGTCTGACCCCTCATTCTCAGAACTACGTCTTGGCTTAATCCTCAAATAAGGACATACAAGCCACCACGTCCTTGGTGTGCCCTCGCCGCCATAGCCTCGAGGGCGAACACCAAGAACTACGTCTTGGCTTGATTCTCAATAACGAGATACGTAGGCACTCTGTGAGTGTGACACCCCTAGATCCGGGGTCAAGGATCCAGGTCATCACGGTCCAATTTCCATTTATTATCAATATCTCTTTGGCTTTTTTTTTTTAAATATATCATTTAATACTTATGCAATTGACCCCACACTAATATACACACACCAGTCATATGCTCAGAGAACAACATCCATTAATGATAACAGTTAAAGATAAACTGTTGTTACAATCCCATAATACCATCTATTATACCCATATATAAGTATATACTACCTTGAGAACAGGTGTCGATACTTTCTCATAAGGTAGACTTCCTCTTTACCCTCTTCCGGGTTGTACTGCGACGTTTCGGCACCTGATCTAGCTGTTATATAAATAAAATAGCAAGAGTGAGCTATAATAGCTCAACAAGATAATATTGTAAGCTAGAATTTAAAATGTGACCAGGTATACATATATATGCATATGTAAGCGGTAACCAATTATAAACTTTAAGGAAGAATAAAACTCTTATTTAATAATACATCATCCACTTACTATTATAAGAAAGAAATCTAGGATAATATAGTATCAGTTTCTCTTCTTAAATAATATAACAATCAATATACCCTTTCAGTGTAATATTTCAAGATACTATGAATACTTGAATAAATCTCTCACTGTCATCTTCTCATTTCCTTCTTATGCAACAATTATATAAATTAATATAAAATCAGTTTCTCTTCATCTACAATAGTAATTCCATCATCTCATATCATTTTCCCTTTTCAGTATACCAATCTGACTTTATCGTCGATTCTTTATTCAAAAATTTTGGGGGTTTTCACTGTTGCCGAATACGTGAGGCACGATGATCAGTCGTCCTCCGTACCCGTCCCTTTTACTACCGGTAGAAGGAATGAAGGCCACCTGCTAACATCATCCCTGGAGGAAGGCCACCTGCTAACATCCTCCCTGGAGGAAGGCCACCTGCTAACATCCTCCCTTAGCATCTTCGTGCCGAATCGTGAATACTAGACTATGTCGCACACAGCCCTGACACAGCCTCTTATGCAAGTTTGTTGCAAATTCCCCTTTTTATAGAATCATTATTCAATTTATCAACACCATTTCACATTTCCATTCCCGTATATCATTTCCATTTATCATTACTCATATCATTTCCATTCTCGCACATTATTTCTATAAAATATATATATAACATAATACTTTGATTATGATTCAGACATCTCTTTTCTGTTCATAAAATATTCCGTCTATTTCAGAGTAGTAAATAATAGCCAAATAATATTCATTAAACCACTAATACTCAAAAAGAATATTTACAATATAGCATTATAAACCATAGATAACGACTGATACCATTCCTTTATATAACTCTTTTACCATAGAGCATATTCTTTCCATTCGTAATCATCTCTATATTCATATTTCATAAATCATATCCATCTCTCTTTAATTTCCCAAAATCAAGGAAATACATATTCTTTGCAACATAACAACAATAGCATCACGTATAATATCCCATGATATCATTTTTTATTCCAAGGATAAATAATTTTCAAAGTAGGGATAGAAGAATCTTGCCTCGGTTCCGGTATCCAGACAGTATGGTTTGGGGCTCTTCCGGAGTTTCTATAACACAAAAGAACCGTCGTTAGAATACCACATCTCTTACTCACTACATTCTTATATAACAAGACCCTTTACACTTCAATATATGTTTAACGTATCATTATTACCCCAAAGGTTCAAGAACTTAACCATTTATAAACTCGATCTAAGTTTTAGCATTTTCCACCATTCCCCTTAATAACCACACTCGACTGTAAAAATTCTCAGAAAATATAGATTTCAAATTTTAATGCAATGTCAACTGTCAAGGGTCCTCTGACCCCCTCTACTACACTATCCCAAAATTTCGTGACTTATAAAAATGTCTAAGTATGGTAACTTTAGCCTCCAAGTTGATACAATTACGTTTTCTCGGTTATCGAACGTCTTTCACTAAAACTGACTTTTCTCCTAAACCGTTCATCAGATTTTAACGCACCTTATATCAAAACGATCTATGAACCAAGCTCTATCATCTCATGGTCAATTGGTAACCTAGGCAGTGAGGTACCGTACGAATACAGGGGTCACAAAACAGGGCAGATTGCTATCCTAACAAAAATCGGACATTATAACGGCTATAATTTCATACTTTCCAAAAACAATTCCATCACAACCAAGCCATATAATCATCCACCACTCCATACACATCAGTATTACATCCTCATAAGCCATATAATCAGTGGTGAGGCCTCAATACCATCACCCATCAATCAATCACAATTTATGCTAGCTAACATCACAATAATCACTTTTAACCACACATCATCCATTAACATCACTAAAGCTCACATAATAAAAAGGGGTTAGGGTTTATACCTTCCTTGTAGCTTCAACATCACTTAATAAACCTTGGGTACTCCTTAAACAACCTCAATATAGCTTGAATCAACTAAAGGAACCATGAAAACAAAGTTAACAATTCGGAGTTACTAAACTGCAGCTGAAAGAACATGAAAAACGAAGGCCTTACCTACGTTTTCTGGATGAGGCTTCTAAATTAAAGTTGTAGGGAATCTTAACAGCTTTCTAACCATATAAAGAACACAAAATTTGGCTGAGTAACGAAGTCTCTAGAGCGGTTTTACTGGGCTGCTGGAAATCTGGCCGAAAATGATGATAATGGAGGGGGAGAGATTTTTGCTCTTGTTTCTTGATCTTATCTCATCTAAATCTTGGTTTGTCTAGTGTCTTGTGGAAGCTTTGCAAGATATTTGTGATTAAAACCTAGCAAAAGTACTAATTTGCCCCTTAAAACAATTTAGTGGAAAGTGATGTCATGCTAGTGATTTCATAATTCTCTTTTCTTGATTTTCTTTTCTAAATGTAATGCTAGTACTCTTGGTAATTATAATGTGATACAATCCTTGTTATTCTACTAATCTTGGTTGTTTGGTTTCCAGACTCGTCTAATTGTGGTTCGTTTCGAATATATCTCACTATCCAGTGGTTTTGAAATCGTTTATAAAATCCAAATTCCCTTAGCATTCTCTTAACTTAAAAATCCCTTAGTTTAACTTAAATTCACTAATTCCTCAATATATAATCCCTTTAATATTTCTATGTTCCTTAATATCCAATAAATAGAAGTTCGTTCGAGCTCAAAATCCTCAAAATCTAAATTCAGGAATTTCTGAAATCCATCGTCATTTCGAGTCACTTATTTCCTTAGTATATCACTAATATGATTTCTGTTTATTCATTTTCCATTTCCAGTCTAGGGTACCTACACACCCTTTTCCTAAATTCCCCGAGATCATTATTCATTTGGGCACTGTAGCCTTTCTAAAGTTAGGGTTATTACAGTGAGGACCGATTAGTCTCGAACACGGAAACAGCCATTAAAGCACGAAGCTCCCGAACCCTAGCATTAAATACAATTTCGTAACCTAGATTTTATTCCACAACATTTGACACCGTTTGTGGGAAGACAACATCAACCATGGTGACCACGCGAAGAACATCAACGACCACTACTGGGGCCTTACCCATCAGCTCCGCTCCACCCGCTACTGAACAAGAACCCCCATCAACAGGGGCGATCGTCCAATCTCAAGTTTCTCAACCTCCAGGGACGAATCCCCATGTTGAGAGAACGTTACCTGTGGATGTTCGCCCAAATCAAGGGACCAACTCTCTCCAGATGCTGGTCTCTCCTTTGAACGCTCGTCTGCCGCCCTTGGAAGGCCATATCTCCACTACCGTGCTCCCTTTGAGCACCAACCCGATGTATGGGCTGCCTAACTATCCCCCTCAACAGAGGGACCCTGGGACGAGCGGCACACTACAGATCCGAGATCGGGAGTATGACGATTACTACTCTGGTCCATACACTATCAATTCATCGTCTGATGATGATTGTGATGAAGCCCCGAGGAGGCGATGCGCTAGCAAAGAACCTCGAAGGAGGACTCAAAACCGTCCATGACGAACCTCCTTTGACCACTGCTGAGAGGATCCAGGCTTATGAGGCCGAGATCTTAAAGTTAAAGGATGGTATGGCAAGGGAGCAAGAAAGATTGAATCAGAATCGACCTCCTCCAACCTCAGGAGGGATTCCCTTTGTCGATTTGGAAAGGCCTTCAAGGAGGCAAAGAAGGGCTGATGCCCCAACAGGAAGAACAACGAGGGTGGAAACCCCCAGGATCAACCCTAAGGATTTGATGCCACTTGGACATCCTGATGATCCCACGCCCCCCTTTACTGAGGAGGTGATGAATGCTCGTATCTCAAAGAAGTTTAAGATGCCGACAATTAAGGCTTATGATGGAATGGGTGATCCCGCAAATCATGTCAGGACGTTTTCGAACGCACTGTTGCTACAGCCTGCAAGTGATGCCTTGAAGTGTAGGGCGTTCCCTCAAACCCTGTCGGGCATGGCTCAAAGATGGTATAGCCGGTTGCCTGAGAGTTCATGAGAAAAGTTCTGCATCCCTCATGTATGTAGTACAAGGGAAGAACGAAAATCTTAGAGATTACCTCAAGAGGTTCACTAAGGAGACATTGAACATCACTGATTTGGAGAATAAGGTGGCCATGGTAGCCCTGAAACACGGAACCATTGATCTATTCTTTAAAAGGTCGTTGGCAAAGCATCCTCCTGGAAACATGGCCGAGCTCCAACGAAGAGCTGACAAGTATATCAAGGCTGAAGATAGCATGAAGAAAGAAGCCACAGTAAGTGGAGGAGGAGGTAACAACGACTCCAAGAAGCGAAAGCAAGACCAGGAGTATGATGCTAGGGACAAGTATCCCCGAACTAGCGAGGACTCCGACTATACCCTTGTTAGGTCCGGAATAACGTAGAAGGGGGGTTGAATACGTTATTTAAAAATATTTCGATTTTTGATGTGGATATGAGATCAAAAATACTGAATCGAAATAACACAACTGTTTGGGAAATATCTTTTAATAGATAAAACCCGGAGGTTTGTTACACAATCTAATCATATGGATCAGCTACAAAATCAAACACTCCTAGGATAGTTTAGGCACGAGGACCTTCTACCCGACACTTCCTGAAAGCGGGCTAAGCCGGCTTTCCTACTAGATGGACTGTCTAGCAGCTTACACAGAGATGATATAAGAGAGAGAAGAGAAAGTTGTGTGTTGAGGTGTATTTTGAAATGAAATACAACAGGCCTATTTATAGATTATAGAAAGTTACTATGCAACTAATATATGTAACTGATGACGATAATTCTTCAGCTACTGCCGCCTGCAGTCTCCTTTTCTTTTCAACAATCTCAGCCGAATCTTTCTAATTTCAAAATCTACAATCTTTGAATATTGTCCATCTGCTTTTGTTTTCTTACCATCTGATTAAAAATTTTACTTTTCAAACCAACAAAATCATTTGAAGGTGGGACCCGGATGAATAGTAATTTTCGTTACTATTCATGAATAGTAATTTCAGTTACTATTCATATGAATATTGATTTCGGTTACTATTCATGTGAATAGTGATTTCGGTTACTATTCATATGAACAGTGATTTTGAATACTATTCATTTTCTTTTTAATTTGACATCCTTAAATATGCAGCTTCCAAAATGGAGGATATCAATACTGCTCTAAACTCAATCATACCTCTTAACAATTTTTCTGAGTTAGATACTTCGATTCCTTTGTGAAGTGATGACGCCTAGTGCAACTGGTCTGGTTCACAGACGACTAACATTCACTCATGGTCTTTGTATCATGTCTTTAAGACCACTATAATCTTTTGGCCCTTCAACTGAATCATCTGTACATCTTATTATGTCACTGAGGCTTGATCATGTTAATGAACTTCTTTTAGCGACTTGATCCTTGTTGATGCCTGTTCTTCAACTTTCACGATCCCTGTATAGAGTTAATATTATTTATCTTTTATCCTAGTTGAGTTATATATGTCCTCTATTACATATTACATTCATTATGCTTTACAATCTCCCCCTATTTGATTGTTAGGGTTTGACAAGCAAATACCTAGAGGATAACTCAACTGATACAAATAAAATACAAAGATAAATAATATTAAAGCGCATTCTGGATCATATATATATACTATCCAGATTTCTAAAATTTGAGCAAGCGCAAGTCAATTGTTCCTCTAGACTGAACATATCTTCGATCAAGTTTGCCTTGCTTTCTTTCCACATAGCACTAATACTCCCATTAGCTTTTCCTTTCCCAAAATAAAGTTAATTCCGTGTCAACAACCTTTTCCTTGCCCTTACGCCTAGTAGATTTTTCTTGGTCATCCACCTTCTCCCCCTCAGTTGGGTTATCCTCCAGAGTAGTAGGATATGGAGTTGGTAAATTAGACGAAGATGGCTTTACCAATGAGTTGATTGCATGACTAAACTGGGATGCCATGGAGCTTAATTGAACCTGGAATGCATCATGTTGAATAAGTTGCAAATTTTTAATTTCTGCAATGGACTTACAGATATTTTGCAACTCTTTCTCCATTGTTTGGACCCGTGTAAGGAGTCTGCTGTATTCTTTTCTGGTTACAGGTGCATGTGGTTGAGTAGGTTGCTCACTTGTACGTTCTGCAGGTGTTTCACTCAACACTCTATATTCACTCGGTTTAGTGGTTTGGGTTACACTTACATGTTCTGTTGGTGTTTCCCTCAACTTTCCTCTAGAGCTTCCACCGATATGTGTACCTGCAAATGAAATCATCCTATCCCCTTTTTCAGAGGTCACGGATGGTGCAATGAAAGTTCGTGAGCTTCCGTCCTCGCGTGAAGCGAGTTGCCGACCACTGGTAAAGAGTGGTAAATCTCGAAAGAGATCCAGAGATTTTCCCTCTGGGAGGTTAAACTTGAATCGATTAAATGGCACAAAACCCAAGTTTCCCTCGTATGTCTGTGAAGACACTTGGTTCATAAAAGAACCTCCTACCGATGGAACTTTCCGTAAAATGGAAGATTCACCAGCAGTTATTGAGGTAGGTATTTCCACCTCGGATGCCTGTGAAGGCATTTGATCTTTAGAAAGATCATCAACTACTCTTATGTTCCATGAAATGGAACTCAAGATAGTTGCTCCCGTTAATTCAACCTCATTTACATTTGCACTCATTGGATAAGAAATAATAGTTTCACTAACAGTTGTCGTTACCTCAGGTTCATTGGGTTTACTCCGTTTAGAATGAGGTAGAGCAGCTGATGTAACTAACTCCTTATGTGGTGCTGATGTGGCACTATCTCCCTCAATAATGTGAATAACTGGTCGTTTAAGTGACAATTGAGGTGTAGGAGTTTGTTGTGTTTGTGTTTGCATTTGTAGAATGGGCTCTTCGACCTGTGTTAGAGTCGGTGGGATTTCCTGCTCTTGGTCTGGTAAGATGGCCACTAAGGGCTGTAGAAATTGTATTTCCTGTGACACAATAGGGAATACAGAGGTTGGAATAGCAGGGATTGAAATATTACCTTGTCGTATACCTGCTCTCACTGGTTGTGGTAACAACGGAAGTGGGACAGTCTTTAGATATTCAGTTAGGACTGTAGGCACATCCGTATATTTCTTTTTGCTTATGTAATTAATTACATTCGTCTTCATGGAAGAACATTCTACCTTTTGACCATTTTCCAAGCGTACCCTATCTTCATCATTCAAAAAATCATTTAGTATTAACTATAGAAACCTTGGATATAGACATTTGACATTTTGAGTCCGAACATCTCTTATTCCCAAGCGTTTCATTTTTAAAATGATTTGACCAAGCACTATTTTCCCAAAATTAATCCTCAAATTATTGGCGACCGCATACCCTATTATTTGAATAAATTCAGGTATTCGATCTTGATTTGTTCTATCTGAGGAAAAAACATGGTTAAGAGTGTGAAAGAAGAAATTCCAGTACTGGGTAAGAAATGTTCTAGAAAGATTACCAGTATTAAAATTGCCATCTTAGTACCTTATAAAACGAAAGAACATTTCAATCTGTTCAGGTGTAGGATCTGAAACGAGATTTTCCATAGGAAAATGAAGAATTCGATTAACATCTCGTTCAGTGACCCTAATCGACCTACCAAATAGTCGATATGTGAATGCACACCTCTCCTGTCCAGAAGTGTTAACTGCACTACAATATAGTTCACGCAATGCATCATGGTTAAGTTGCACTTGTGTAACTAAAGCATAGCGAATTAATGAATGTTCATTCAGAAATTGTGTCCAAGCCCAAAATTGCTCATCCTGAATGGTTTCGATTTGCTGAATGGAAACAGGATTAACTTTAGCAATTAAAAGCTTCCCTGCAATGCCATTTTCAAAACTTTGAGGAAATTCAAAAACAAGGGTTAGTGCGTATAACAGGAATATGAAATCCGCTATAAAAACCACCAGCTAGATTGTGAGATCTTTCCGGTCAAAGCTTGAAATATTCAGCAATTGTGTGTATATGCTCTGTATATCTGAAAATTGATGATGTTAAACACAAACAAAAACTCATCATTTATAAGGTTTCAAGTATTAGTGGGTTAGGTGTAATAGTGACAGGTTATGTTTGAAAAATAACACCGCTCAGTAATTTCTCACCTAACTACCTAATTAGCCGAAAAAACATCTTATGACCGAAACCTGTCGGCCGAAAAAACATCTTATCGCCGAAACCTATCAGCCTATACACATACACATATTTAATTCTTCTAATTATTATGGATTTAAAAATAATCACACAGTAAATTAAGAATTAATCCACAATAATCAGATAAACTCACAATTAAATAGACATAAAATTAACAAAATATCATTAATTGATATATGTCAATAAAATATTTATTTAATTATGCTACAATTAACTCAATTATTTACTAACTAATTATCATAAAATATAGCATTTATAAGTGTGGTAATTAATATAGAGATAACTATAATATGAGGACTGGATGCAATTAAATTCACAAGTTCTAAACATATGGACATTTAAAGTACATGTGAACTTATAACAAATTGCAGTTATTGATTATCCAAAATTAATTAGACAGATTTAACATCCCAAGTTCACCAACTAACCTGGAGAAAGTGGATTCATCCAGTGGTTTATTAAAGATGTCTGCAATTTGTTCATTTGTGGGAACAAAATATAATACCACAGTTCCATTCATGACATGCTCTCGTAAGAAATGACACCCTGATATCAATATGTTTAGTCCTGGTGTGTTGAACTGGATTGTTGGCAATGGCAATGGCACTCGTGTTGTCGCATAGAATTGGAATTTTGTCCAACATGAGTCCATAGTCCTAAAGTTGATTCCTCATCCACAGGATCTGAGCACAACTACCTGCCGCAATGTATTCTGCTTCGGCTGTTGAGGTAGATACTGAGTGTTGCTTCTTGCTGTACCAAGATACCAACCTTCTTCCTAGAAACTGACAGCTTCCAGAAGTACTTTTCCGATCAATCTTACAACCTGCGAAGTCAGAATCTGTATAGCCAATTAGGTCAAAACCTGTTCCTTTAGGGTACCAAATCCCAAGATTGGGGGTTCCCTTAAGGTATCTGAAAATATGTTTAATAGCTATAAGATGTGACTCTTTAGGGTTAGCCTGGAATCTAGCGCATAGACAAGTTGCGAACATAATATCTGGTCTACTAGCAGTTAAGTACAAGAGAGAGCCGATCATACCTCGATACTTCATGATGTCAACTGACTTACCAGATTTGTCTTCATCAAGCTTGACTGCAGTTGGCATCGGGGTCTTGGCAGTAGCTGCTTCTTCCATCCCATACTTCTTCAGAAGATCCTTTATGTATTTTGATTGGCAGATGAAAATACCGTCAGGCTTATGAACAACTTGAAGTCCAAGGAAGAAGGACAACTCACCCATCATGCTCATCTCGTACCTACTCTGCATTAGCTTAGCAAATCTCTTGCATAGCAAATCATTAGTAGAACCAAATATTATATCATCCACATATACTTGCACCAGAATTATATCATTTTTATGCTTTTTATGAAAGAGAGTTTTGTCGATGATACCTCTTGTAAAACCATTTTCAAGTAAGAACTTGGAGAGAGTATCATACCATGTTCGAGGGGCTTGCTTGAGTCCATAGAGAGCTTTGAAGAGAAAGTACACAAAACTTTCAAATTCCTTGTCTTCGAACCTAGGGGGTTGTTCAACATAGACTTCTTCCTCTAGATCTCCGTTCAAAAATGCACTCTTCACATCCTTCTGAAAAACTTTAAAGTTGGAGTGTGCAACAAATGCTAAGAACATCCTGATTGCTTCAAGCCTTGCAACTGGAGCATAGGTTTCATCATAATCAATTCCCTCCTTTTGAGAGTAACCCTTTGCTACCAATCGAGCCTTGTTCCTCGTAACAATACCATTTTCATCCAGTTTATTTCTAAACACCCATCTAGTGCCAATTATAGATTTATCTTTTGGTCTTGGCACCAGCTTCCAAACTTTCTACCTTTCGAACTGATTGAGTTCTTCCTGCATTGCAGTTACACAATCTGGATCATCAAGAGCTTCATCAACCTTTTTAGGTTCAATTTGTGATAAAAATCTTGCAAAATTACATTCATTCTGTGTTGCTCTTCTAGTCTGTACACCCGTGTCTGGTTCACCAATGATCTGTTCAAAGGGATGCGCTCTACTCCATACCCTTTGTCTCGGCAGATTTGAGCTTGATGATTCCCCAAGTTCATAATTGTGTTGAGTGTGATGACTAGTAGATCCAAAATCATTGTTTGCCTGAGCTGTTGCTTTCAGAGTTTGATGAATCAGAGTTTAATGCATCATTAGCAGTAGATGCATTATTTGATGTTTCTTCACTTGATTGGGGTTCATTTTCATCGTTCACTTGCTCCCCCTCAACATGTGTTGTAGTTTGATCTACTTGTATAGATTGATCAATATAGTCTGAAGGAATATCATAATCTTGTAGATCAACATTTATTTCTTCATTCTCAAATCTCAGCTGGTCATGTTCATCAAAATCTTCAAGTCCTGTTATCTTCTTATCATCAAAAGACACATGGATAGATTCCATGACCACTTTTGTTCTCAGATTGTAGACTCTGAATGCTTTTGTGGATAGTGGGTATCCAACAAAGATTCCTTAATCAGCTTTTAAATCAAATTTGGAAAGCTGTTCTGGATGAGTCTTAAGAACAAAACACTTACATCCAAACACATGAAAGTACTTCAGGTTCGGCTTCTTATTTTTCACCATCTCATATGGTATTTTACCATGCTTGTTTATGAGTGTAGCATTCTGTGTGAAACAAGCAGCTTGCACAGCTTCAGCCCATAAGTAAGTTGGCAGCGTTGCTTCATCAAGCATGGTCCTTGCAGATTCTATGAGAGTCCTATTTTTTCTCTCTACTACTCCATTTTGTTGTGGAGTTCCAGGTGCAGAGAATTCTTGCTTTATTCCATTTTCTTTACAATACTCTTCCATGGCTACATTCTTGAACTCAGTGCCATTATCACTCCTTATGATTTTCACTGTATGCTTAGATCCTTTGTCCAGTTGTCTGACATGCTCTGTTAAGATTGATGCAGTTTCTTCTTTCTTATGCATGAAATATACCCATGTATATCTGGTGTATTCATCAACAATAACCAAAGCATATCTTTTCTTTCCAATAGACATTATATTTACTAGACCAAATAAATCAACATGCAATAAGTGATATGGCTCAAGAATTGAGGATTCAGTCTTACTTTTGAATGAAGTTTTCCTTTGTTTTGCCTTTTGACATGAGTCACATAGGCCATCTGGAGTAAAAACTGATTTGGGCAATCCTCTCACAAGATCTTTCTTCACTAACTCATTAATGCTGTTGAAATTTAGATGAGAAAGTCTCTTGTGCCAATCCCAGCTTTCTTCAATTGATGCTCTACTCAGTAGATAGATTGCAGAGCCATCAAAGTTTGTTGAAAGCGTGGCTTCATAAATGTTACCATGCCTGTATCCCTTCAGAACAACTTTTCCTGTAGATTTACTTACAACTTCACCGTGTTCTTCAAAGAAATCCACATGATAACCTTTGTCACAGATTTGACTCACACTTAGCAGATTATGTTTGAGTCCTGAGACTAGAGCTACAATTTCAATGATGACATTCCCAAGATTGATATTTCCATATCCCAGAGTCCTTCTTATGTTACCATCTCCATAAGAAACACTTGGGCCAGCTTTCTCCACAAATTCTGATAGCAGGGCTTTATTTCCAGTCATGTGTCCTGAGCATCCACTGTCCAGAACAAGGATATTTTTTCCTGTTACCCTGCAATCAAAAAGACCACTAATGATTAGTTTTAAGGACCCAGACTTGCTTGGATCCTTTGGCCTTATTAAGTTTGTTAGCTTTTGCAGCAGAAGTCTTATCAGAGTTTGTGCTAACATTCTTTTTATCAGAATTTATACATGTAGAATCAATCTTGAATTTATTCAAAGAGGGTTTAAGTTCATAATAAGCATAATACAAATTATGATACTCTTTGCATGTATAAATAGAATGCCAAATACTTCTACAGTGAAAACAAGGATTCTGTGGCTTAAACCTAATTGAACCACTCTTAACTCCTGACTTAGGAGGTATAGAGTTTATATTTTTATTCTTCTTGTAAAAAGTAGCAAGATGGTTAGGATTTCCATAGTTGTAACATTTCTTCCTAGGAGCATTGGGAATAGGCATATAGTTATTGCTTTTATTGATGCCTACCTTTCCATTTCTGTTTTTCCTAGGTTCTTTTACATTGCTCATTCCTTTTATCTCCTTCAGCTTGTGTTTAAGCTGTTTCTGAGACATTAAACTAATATTTACTGATTTGACTTCATCCTGTTTTGGTTTATCAGATTTTGGTACAAACCTCATATGATTAAGTTTAGGTTTTGCAGCCTTTTCAGTAAATACAGTTTTAGAGGTCTCAGCTTCTAGGTTGGCAGTTTTCTTTTTATCAGTGTAACCTAGACCTTCTTTCCAACAATCATTCTTTATGATAATCTGAGTAGTTTTCCCAGAGTTAGTCCAAGTTTTAATAATGTTTCTTTCTTTAGCAAGTTCAGATTCAAGATAAGCATGCTTTTTCAATAATTCAGTTTTAACAAAAATAGCATCATCTCTCTCTTTCTGAATTTTTAACATCTGGACTAATTCTAATTCTAGATAGTCATTTCTCTTTCTAAGGTCTACACTTTCAGATTTTATTCTTTCATTTTCTAAAGTCTGATCTCTGTAGCTAACATACAAGTTTTTAAGAAAGAGTCTTAACTCAGATATATCAGTAGTATCAAAAGCTAGAGTAGAGTGAGGTACCTTGGTCTCAGTGGCTTTAGAGATACTATCAGCATTTTCCATCAAGGCATAGTTCACCTCATCTTCAGAGTCTGAAGTATCAGCCCAATCCTTCTTTTTTGTGATGTAAGCTTGACCTTTATCAGCTTTGACTTTCTTGCACTCAGGTGAAAAATGTCCTTTCTTACCACAATTACAGCATTTGATCTTGGACTTGTCCACTTTCCCAGATCTGTCATCCTTTCCCTCAGCTTTTCTGAAATTCTCTGTCATGATTGTATAGCTTTTTGGATCTTAACTGTTGTATAATAACAGAGTGGCTCTGATGCCAATTGTTAGGTCCGGAATAACATAGAAGGGGGGTTGAATACGTTATTTAAAAATATTTCGATTTTTGATGTGGATATGAGATCAAAAATACTGAATCGAAATAACACAACTGTTTGGGAAATATCTTTTAATAGATAAAACCCGGAGGTTTGTTACACAATCTAATCATATGGATCAGCTACAAAATCAAACACTCCTAGGATAGTTTAGGCACGAGGACCTTCTACCCGACACTTCCTGAAAGCGGGCTAAGCCGGCTTTCCTACTAGATGGACTGTCTAGCAGCTTACACAGAGATGATATAAGAGAGAGAAGAGAAAGTTGTGTGTTGAGGTGTATTTTGAAATGAAATACAACAGGCCTATTTATATATTATAGAAAGTTACCATGCAGCTAATATACGTAACTGATGACGATAATTCTTCAGCTGTTGCCGCCTGCAGTCTCCTTTTCTTTTCAACAATCTCAGCCGAATCTTTCTAATTTCAAAAGCTACAATCTTTGAATATTGTCCATATGCTTTTGTTTTCTTACCATCTGATTGAAAATTTTACTTTTCAAACCAACAAAATCATTTGAAGGTGGGACCCAGATGAATAGTAATTTTCCTTACTATTCATGAATAGTAATTTTGGTTACTATTCATATGAATAGTACTATTTATATGAATATTGATTTCGGTTACTATTCATATGAATAGTGATTTTGGTTACTATTCATATGAATAGTGATTTTGAATACTATTCATTTTCTTCTTAATTTGACATCCTTAAATATGCAGCTTCCAAAATGGAGGATATCAATACTGCTTTAAACTCAATCATACCTCTTAACAGTTTTTCTGAGTTAGATACTTCGATTCCTTTGTGAAGTGATGATGCCTAGTGCAACTGGTCTGGTTCACAGACGACTAACATTCACTCATGGTCTTTGTATCATGTTTTTAAGACCACTGAAATCTCTTGGCCCTTCAACTGAATCATCTATACATCTTATTCTGTCACTGAGGCTTGATCATGTTAATGAACTTCTTTCAACGACTTGATCCTTGTTGATGCATGTTCTTCAACTTTCACGATCCCTGTATAGAGTTAATATTATTTATCTTTTATCCTAGTTGAGTTATATATGTCCTCTATTACATATTACATTCATTATGCTTTACAGCCCCTAAGAAGAACCAAGGACCAAGGTTCACTGAGTATGCAAGGTTGAATACTCCTAGGAGTCGAATCTTGTTGGACATTGAGAAGGATAAGTATTTCTGATAGCCGAAGCCACTCAGGGGTGATCCCGCAAAGAGAAACAAGAATCAGTATTGCAGATTCCACAGAGATGTGGGGCATGACACTGATGATTGCAAGCAACTCAAAGATGAGATCGAGTTTTTGATCCGTAGAGGGAAATTGAGCCACTTCACTAAGGGTGAAGATCGTGGTAATCAAATTAGAGATTATAAAAGGGATGACGATCAAGATCACAACCCACAGCCCCGAGGGCCAGTAATCAACATGATCTCAGGAGGCCCAACTGCGGCCGACACAACAAGGAATTCTTGGAAGGCTTATGCCAGAGAAGTGATGCACATCGTGGGAGAGGCCCCGAAGCGTGCAAAAACTGAAGTAATGGTTAGTTTTGATGACTCAGGCTTGGAAGAGGTGAAGTTCCCCCATGACAACCCGTTGGTCATAACTTCTGTGATTGGAAACTCAGAGGTGAAGCGAGTCTTGATAGACAATGGAGCTTCTGTTGACATTCTGTTTCATGATGCATTTGTGAAGATGGGGTACAATGATTCTCAGTTGACCCCCAATAACATGCCTATATATGGATTTAATGGAGTAGAATCCAAAGTTGAAGGGACTATTCAGTTGCCTATAACTATTGGACAGGAGCCCAAGGAGGCCACTCAGATGTTGAACTTCCTGGTAATCAAGGCGCTTTCAACGTACAACGCTATCCTCGGAAGGACCGGACTTCATGCATTCAAGGCTGTTGCCTCAACTTATCATATGAAGATCAATCCCAACCAGGAATGGTGTTGGAGAACATAAAGGTGATCAAAAGATGGCACGAAGCTGCTATGTAGCCTCGTTAAGGCCTGATGGAGTCGGGGGGTAGGTCCTTCCGATTGAAGACATGGATGTCCGCAGTGTTAAGGAACACCAAGAAAGGCCAGTAGAGGACATCACACAGAAGCCTCGGACATCCATTAAGGCTAAGGCATCAACTGACTTCGTGGTTTTATGTACCATTGGCAACCAAGAAGTCGGGGGGCAGGAGATAATACCCTAAGCAGGAAGTGAACTTCAGAGTAAGAATGAGGAGACCAGAAGGAGTGGTGAGTGCTCTACTTTCATGGAGCATCAAAAAAATAAATAAAGTGGTGCAGGCCTAGTCTTGCAAAGCCCGATGGGCTCAAGTTATCCTAGTAGGCACTAGTACAAAAATGACCTTATACGTCGCCTCTTATACGTCGGTTCTGGCCAAAGGTGACGTATAAAGTAGTTATATACGTCGGTTCCGCCTAAAGGCGACGTATAAGGTCAATTTTACACATTTTTTACGTCGGTTGTAGAAAAGGCGACGTATATAATGCTACTTTATACGTCGGTTAAAGAAAAGGCGACGTATATAATGTTACTTTATACGTCGGTTGAAGAAAAGGCGACGTATATAATGATACTTTATACGTCGGTTGATAAAAAGGCGATGTATATAATTCTACTTTATACGTCGGTTGAGAAAAGGCGACGTATATGATGATATTATACGTCGCTCTAAATATAACCGACGTATAAAACCTTTTAAAAAAAGTCCTATGTCACCACGTGTCACATTATTATTGGGTGTTGAGGAAGCACACGGATTGTGCTTCTTTAAATTACTGTCAGCCATTGGATTAAGCACACGGATTCAATATTATTGGATCTCATCCGTTCATATTTTTCCCCATTTTAACTCTCTTTTAACAATCTCACAATTATTATTATTATTCATTATTATTCAATATTATTCAATTTCACAATCTCTCTCTCGACCGAATTATCTCGCGTCTCTCTCTCCCTGCTCGCGTCTCTCTGCTTCTCTCTCTCTCTCTCCCGTCTCAATCTCTTTCTCTCCACTCTCCACTCTCTTCCCCCTCTCTCTCTCAACCTCTGTATCCCAATCTCTCTCAATCTCTCGACCTGAAAGCTGGGCCGAGATGGTGTGGGTGGCGATTGATGGATGAAAGAGGGCGGAGGCGAGAAGGATGGGTGGGGCTGTGGTGAAGGAGATGTGGTGAATTTGGAATTGGGGGTTTTGTTTACAATGGGTAATACTAGTCTGGAAAGGCATTTTCACATCGATGAGAGCAAGAAAAAGATGCATTCTCATAGATATTGAGTGTGCCGAGTGAAGTGCTGATCTTCATTGCATTTCAATTTTTGTGTAGAGAAATTTGTAAGTATTTGCGTGTCTATTGTGAGAAAGGGTAATGGCAGGAGGAGGAGGTCCAGCAAAAGCTGATGAGCCAGCGCCACATCCACCTAAAGATCAGCTTCCCAATGTGTCTTACTGCATTACTAGCCCACCCCCTTGGCGTGAGTAATGTTTCATTTTGTGAATTTCTTGTTTACATTGTTTGGTATATTCTTGTGTCAACTTTATTCTGTTTTTGGTTGGATTCCTATTGTTGAGTTGGTTCGATTCGGAATCACTTGTTAGTTATGGAGGAGAAATGATTCATGTTTAGGTTCAGATTCTTTGGTTGCTGTCTTTTCGCTATCGAAATTTTCACATTCCTTTTATTATTTCTCTGAATTTTGGAATATATACTGTACATTATTCTTTAACTATAGCTTTAGAAGAAGTTGTTGGGTTGAGGATATAGTTCACCACTTGTTTGAGCCGAGATGTAAAGAAAGATGGAAAATATAGATGCAGATTCGGAAACTATTTAGGTGAACAGAAAAATCATATAGATTGACAGTCTGAGAAACTATTGTTATGAAACTATTGTTCGTGATAGAAGATGAGAACATGGGAAACTACATATCTGAAGTAAAAATAAAATGTTTTAGTTCGATTTGCAATGACGGGGTCTCATGAACTAGAAAATATGACATGTTGGGAACTATCTCTCAGAACAAAAGGGTATCTAATTTGTTATGATGATAACACGGGGAAAACATGCATTTACTTGTGAACAACTCTGAGTTAGAGCTTGGAAGTTGTTTACTATTCTAATTTATGTTCAACTTTATTACTTACAGAAATATTTCCTGTTTTTTTTAATCTATACACTGAAGTACTGAATTATCACAGAAGACTAAAAGTTTTGGATGTTTCTGATGCAGCTGAGGCTATCCTATTAGGCTTCCAACATTTCATTGTAATGCTTGGTACAACAGTCATCATACCCACTGCTCTTGTTCCTCAAATGGGAGGCGGAAATGTGAGCCCTATGAATAGATTATAATACTTAATGTCTTCAAGTTGTTTATCGAGTGGCACTCTTCTTAATTCGCCAATATTATTATCTACAGGAGGAGAAAGCAAAAGTAGTCCAAACTTTACTAGCTCTTTGTTGCTGGAATAAACACATTGCTGCAAACTTTGTTCGGAAGTAGATTACCTGCTATTGTCGGAGGGTCATACACCTTTGTTGCACCAACAATATCAATTATCCTCTCTAACCGATGGAATGATGAGGACCCTGTGGTGGTTGGTGACATTTATCTTTATTTTCCTATATTTTTTTAAAATTTTCATGGTAGTTGTCTTTTATTCTGTTCTGCATTCTTGTAGAATTAGCAGCTGAAAATTTCTTCCGATTTTCTTATTTATATCAATATCAATATCAAGAGAGATTATTGTCGTCAAATTTCAAATGGATTGGTTTCTCGTGATTAATCTAATACACATAACACAAATATTTTAATGTTTATGTAGTAATTCGAGAAGATTATGCGGGCAATCCAGGGAGCACTTATTGTTGCTTCAACGCTTCAAATAGTCCTAGGTTTCAGTGGCCTTTGGCGTGACATTACCAGGTGACTGCAGTTATCATTTATTGTGTCTATGAAAGCATTAAATTTAATATTGGCATAAGCATAGTTATCATAGTGAAACCATTATTAGTAGCTTTTTTTATTAAGAGTAGTGATAATACTAATTAGTGCAAATTTGTATGTTTATAGGAGTATATTTTTTAGTACTTAACTTTTGGTAATTGTTTCTTGATTTTCAGCATCACTGCCGTAGATGTTGGGGGAATTTTTTGCAGTAGTTGTACTCAGCTTAGAATGGTCTTACGCGGACAAGGTGATTCACCGGTGCGTATCTGTGAACCCTGTAAGAAGCTAGAAGAGGCAGCTCGTTTTGAAATGCGACATGGACACAAGAATAGAGCAGGAAGAGGTATGATACCAATATTCACTTTTTCAAACCAAAGAAAGGAGTAAAAATCACACTTTAACATATGTTGTAGTTTATTCAATTTACCATAGCAGAAAAAGAACCAGCCACTCCTGGATACTATTTGTTCACAATTATATAAATATTTGTGCGATCAGGAAGCTGAGATATACTTGTCTGTTGTGTAGGACGCAAGTGAAGAGGTGTATCTCGAAGTGTATGACAGCGGAGATGAAGATAGTAATACTAGTTTGAAAAGGCATTTTCACATCGATGAGAGCAAGAAAAAGATGCATTCTCATAGATATTCATAATGTCGGAGAATCCTTGTGGCCATTTTTTTGGATGAAGCAGTCTTCATTGAACTTGTGTGGAAGCAGAGTTTTAAATTTTGTTATTTCATTATTTCAGTGTTACTTGTACAATCTTTCGCGTTAGATTGAGAATTTGAACATTTTTTATGTATTTTTTCAAGTGTATAACAATAATTATGTTATTTAATCTATGATTATGTTCAAGTTGAATTGAGAAATTTAAATTATTGTAGGTTATTTTGATTGTTTAACAAGTTTTTGTTATGGGCACAGAGAAACAAAAGATTTTTTTTAATATTATGGACCTTATACGTCGGTTGTTTTGAAGAACCGACGTAAAAGGATAACAATATACGTCGGTTGTTTAGAAGAACCGACGTAAAAGGATAACAATATACGTCGGTTGTTTAGAAGAACCGACGTAAAAGGATACAATATACGTCGGTTGTTTAGAAGAACCGACGTAAAAGGATACAATATATGTCGCCTTTTTAACCGACGTAAAAGACTCTGACCTTATACGTCGCCAGCCCATACGTCGCCATTTAACCGACGTATAAGACCTATTTAACCGACGTAAAAGGCCAGTTTTCTACTAGTGAGGACTTAGCTTCATATTTATCTAGTAGAAGTAGAAATAAGGTTCGATGAAACCATCGTAGAGCATGTAGCTCCGAGTAGGACAGTAGTACTCTATATAAGGGTTGAACCCATTTCAAGTTATTCCATTCATTGATTGTGTGATTTTATTTATGTGCCAAGCACCTGATGAGTGCAAGTCAAGGATGACCGAGTACCGAAAATAAAAGAATACACGAATGGAAACAAACAAATGCATAAATAAAGACCTTGAAGGGTCAAGAGTTAGGTTACGGCACGACCAAATAAGTGTTTAAAGTCATTGAAGGACCCGGGATAAAAGACAAAGCCACATGTGGCAACCAAAGCCATGCAAGGCTGTGGAGGCTAAGGACTAGCCACTCTTCAATATTTTTAAAAAGATTTGGATGGAGAATCTTAGATAGAAGACCAATAGAGAACCTTAAACAAGGATCAAGAAGTTCAAGCAAACTCTCATCTCAGGAGTTTAAAAGGCAAGAAGCCCACATGATTGTCTTATTTGAAATCTAAATCGAGGAATCAACCTTGAATCCTTGACCGTTTAAGCACAGTTTAGTGTCTGTTAGCACAGATTAGTGTCGTTTAAGCAAAGTTTAGTGCTTGTTAGCACATATTAGTGCCGATTAGCATCGATTAGTGTCATTTGAGCACGGTTTAGTGCCTATTAGCACCGATTAGTGCCGATTAGCACCGATTAGTGCCGTATTATGCCGTCTAACATCGTTTAACACTGTTTAGACATTGTTTAAGGTTGATTAGCACTATTTAGTGCCGATTAGCACCGTTTAGCGCCGATTAGTGCCGTTTTATGCCGTTTAACATCGTTTAAACGTTGTTTAAGGCTGATTAGCACTGTATAGTGCCGTTTAACACCGTTTAGTGTCGTTCAAAATTGTCGTAAATGCGTCGGTCGCTCCACGCTTTACATTAAGATGATATTGTTGAAAATACTCGCGTAAGAGCAATAAACCCTGACCCAAGTCTCGGAAAAGGCCGTTAAAACTTCAAAGAAAACCTGATCAGTTTTCCTAGAAGTTGGGGGGCAAATGATATGGGCTAAAAGTAAGCCCTAAAGACACATTTAATGTGGCATTAATTAGACCTAGAATGGTCCAAACGTGGGGCCCACCAGATGGGCCCAAACCCTATTTATAATATTAATTTCGTAATTAATATTAGGGATAATAAACAGCTCAGCAAATAAGAGTCAAACAAGGATATTACTCTTGCCTGACTTAGCCTCCAAGATACATACTTCAACATGGAAACTGATTCCTACAAGGAAGGGGTCTAGAACCTTCCTCAAGGCGGTGGCTTGCCCACCAAGTCTCTGACTCCTACCATAATTCTAAGGCTTCTCAGCCTATATAAGGGCATGACCCCTCATTCTCAGAACTACGTCTTGGCTTAATCCTCGAATAAGGACATAGAAGCCACCACGTCCTTGGTGTGCCCTCGCCGCCATAGCCCCGAGGGCGAACACCAAGAACTACGTCTTAGCTTGATTCTCAATAACGAGATACGTAGGCACTCTATGAGGACCGATTAGTCTCGAACACGGAAACAACCATTAAAGCACGAAGCTCTCGGACCCTAGCATTAAATACAATTTCGTAACCTAGATTTTATTCCAAAACAGTAGGTGTATGGTTATTCTATGTAAAAAGTAGGTTATGGTATATAAAATGACTGGATTGTAGAATGGACAAGACGCATAAGAGGCTCATTCACTTTATTTGTTTTTTATGTATCTAACAACACTGAAAAAACCTCAATATATAGGCCTTAGTGGAGCGTATGAATTCAATAAAAACATAAATAATGAACACCAGACAAGCCTTCCTACAAGCTTGCTACAAAATTAAAACACCCGTTATACAAAGAACCTGGGCAGGAGAGTTTGAAAAAAATAATAATACTTATTGCATCAATTTTGATATGAAATAAAAATGATACAATAAATCACAAAAAAATATTATTTTTTGAAATTTTCACTTAAAAATCTCAACAGTCCCCCACTTGAATATTTTTTTAAAAAAATAGTTTGAGCAGTATTCGAAAAAGTAAGATTGCACATAAACAAAGGTGTCTTCAGACTTGAACCTTTGCGTAGTGAGTTAAATCCCTAGTTAAACAAGAGTGACCCGAAGTCTTGAACTCTATCCCGGGCATGAAACCACGCACAACCTTTCAAGGTGTAGTCAATAGCCCGTGCATTAAAGGCCATGCACGTCTATCCCAGTATGTGAACGCTTTAGGAATTAGTGCCCGTAATTCCATAAGAAGCGGCCCCCACCTCTACATTCACATCGGTGAGTCTATCAAGAGTACTCCTAAAGGTAGGTACTCCCTCCAAATAGAGTATAGAGCTCATTAAGAGTATTAAATAACTCAACCTCTCATCATTTCAGGAAACATGCTCCAATATTGTAATATAGCATGTTCTTCGCATATCATTTCATGACTTGTTATTACCACATTGAACATATTTCTTGGGATCTCCAGTCAATTAGGTTGGGTTACCATCAAGAGTGACTACTCTCTACGGGCAATAGTCCCATATTAACCGAAGTTTTATGGACTTTCTCTCTGGCTAATCCTTTCGTCAAAGGATCTGCCAAATTATCTTCTGATCTTATGTGATCCACTCTAACGTCTCCTTTAGAGAGATACACTCTAACAGTGTTGTGCTTACGACGTATGTGTCGCTTCTTACCTTTAAAATAACGGTTCTGAACCTTATCGATAGTGAAAGTCATATGTTTACCCTATTTGTAAACATCGGGGATTCAACTCAACTTAAACAAGAATGTAATAGTAAATAGTATATGTACTGTCACAAGGATCTCAAATGCTTAACTGTCAAGAGAAAGAAGACAAAGTCAATCTACCGTTTTGAGTTATATTACACTTGAAGAAGTTCATTCAGTTGATCAAGCGTCAGTGGAGTAATCAAGACAGTGGGTTCTATTTATAGTGACAAGAGGTTCCTACAGTGGCAGAATACAGATTAGAAAGGTTTGAAAGAGAGTGAAGAAAAGGAAGACAGGAACCACAGCTTTAAAGTCAATATATGAAGAACAGTCATTGCGGTTAGTCACTCATGAACCAGACCGTGCATCGAGTGTCAACATTACACAGTGGTTGTTGGTCATTAACTTCAGTGGTTCAAAGCTATCAAGACTAGTACAAAGGGAAAATCATTGTGCAAGAAACAGAATTGCTAAATTAATTAACCACAAGGATTTTACTATCAAGTGGACTGGCTATGAGGAAAAAGAATTATCACAAAGAAATGCAAAGTGATATATTCGTAAAGCTGGAACCCCGGTTGGAATTGATGTATATTTTGCTAAGCAAAAGGAGTCCGGTTCCAGACCCTCAAGAGACCGCAGCTTAGAGCGTAAGGATTTATTTATATTAATAAATATTTTATTTATTTAGAAAATTATATTTATAAATATCTAATAATATTAGATATTTATTTTTATAATTTCTAGATTAAAATAATTATTTATTAATTAAAGATTATAAGCTGTGCGGGTTAAAAAGCATTTCTACAAAACCCGACCAAGTAAAACCACAATAGTCCCCGAATTAATTCTTGAATTAGCAAGTTGTTTATTAAAGAATTAAGGTGATTTACTTGGTTAAAATAAGGAAAGGTGCAGGCGCGTGATTAAATGAAAATGGCCAAGAAAAAGAATTATATTAATTCTCTCTCAATTAATTTAAAGTATTTAGTTAACTTAATTAATAAATTAATTCTTCAAGAATTAATTTATTTATTAAGTTAATTATTGAATTAATTAATTTAGAATTAATATAGATTGCTAAAGACTATTAGAAGTGTTTTTAGACTATGGTTTTATTGTTAAAAGACTATCTAAGATAGTCTGGGAGATAGTCTGCTCAGCATAGTCTAGGAGATAGTCTGCTCAGCATAGTCTGGAAGATAGTCTGCTCAGCATAGTCTGCAAGGACGATAGTCTGTAAAGTATAGTCTGCCAGATAGTCTGCAATACAATTGATAGTCATACCGATAGTCTGAATTTTAAGTGGATAGTCTGCAAGCCTTTGAATAGTCTTCTGAATAGTCTGTTAAGTGTTAAAACATGGCAGAAGATATTTTCTTTTGGTTAAAAAGGCAACAAACGCAGGAGACAAATACACAACTTCACACTTCTCCACAAACAGAAGCCGAGAGAGAAAAGATCAAAGAGACATAGTTCCTGAGCTTCATTTAATTTCTTGTAAATTATTTCTGGACTGTATTGTTAAATCTAAACCGATAGAAATAGTTTACTTGTACTATTGGAATTATCTAGCGGATTAAGTTCCCTAGAACTTATCTCTCGAATAGCTTTTTAGCATTCAATATTTTTATTACAAATATAGAAAAGTTCATGTCGAATTTTCTATAGAATTTGTAATAATTAGTTTGGTCATCAAACCTTGTAATTTGTACCCGTGTATTTAGACACACCCCATCCAGTTTAATATAATTTTATATTTAACTTGAATATTGGCTTCGTTTTATTCCGCATCGAATTGTTTAAATTTTAATATACACACAAAGAACAATTTCGATAAAACGGTATAGTTTGTATTCAACCCCCCTTCTACAAACTATTTTGGACCTAACAATTGGTATCAGAGCCTTTTGATTGACGCACAAATCAAGATCCTTATTTTTGTGGTCCTCCAATTGGTTTGAGAGCTTCCTGACATACAAATGAACATCTATGTAGTTAAGTGAAGTTCACCGTGCCGAAGCTGTTATGTTTAGAGGCCTAGTTAAATAAATTTGTTTTATTTATTTTATTTAAATAAATTTATTCTATAAATTTAATTTAAATAAGTTTATTATCTAAACTTGAAAAGGTTTATTTTATAAACTTAATTTAAATAAAATTATTTTATAAATTTATATAAATTTAATTTATAATCTAAAGTTATTTATTTTGTAGTCCATTTTTTGTCAGCTTGTACATTCCTTTTTGTTCACTCGGCCAAGTTAAGAAATTGATCACAGGAAGCTGTTGATTTAGTTGTTTTCTTTTCACGCGCCTAAAAATCAAAGTGGCTAGGTTTGTTGAATTAAAAGGAAGTGGGTTGTTGTTTACACCCCAAATTGTTTTTATTTTTGATTTATTTATTTTTCCAGAAATTTTAAAATTCTTGAAAGCTAAAATTTTTCTTAAATATTAATTTACGATTTTTTAATTTTTAAGAATATTCGAAATTCTTGAAAATTAATTTGTTGTAAATTTTTATTTTTGATTAATTTATTCTCTAAGAAAATTAAAAGTTCTTTAAATTTAAATCTTTCTTAAATATTAAATGAGGTTGCTCAAGTGGCAGTAGAAGATTCCTTCGGGTTGTAAAGATGATTTGAATCTTTTGAAGAAAATGCATTTTTCATTGGAATTAATTTCTACCTACTGAAGAAAAATTTGTGGTACTTCCTCAAAGTTATATCCATAGGATCCCACTGGTTGTTCAGAAACAGGAATGGAAGAAGTTTTAGTGGATGGAATTTTTCTTGAAGATTTTAGTCAACTCTAGTGATTTATTGATATACAAACACTTAGTGGATTTCCGCAATGTTAAATCCAATACACTTAATGGTTTGTACAAGAGCATATCTTTCAAGGAATCAACAGAGATTTTAAAAGAATGGAATCAGGGTGGTTTGAAAATGGACTAGACAGTTATACATCTCAGTCATGAATTAATGATGGAACCTCAGAACAGACATGAAGAGTTACTAACTCAGAAAGAGTACTAAAGTTGTATCCAGGGATCGGGCCTATCTACTCCGAAACTCTTCAAGATATAGTTCAATCAAGAGGTGGTTACAAGACTGAGATGGTGGAAAGAACAAGACATGATAGTTACGGTTATGAAAAGCTTTATGTGATAAGTAACTATCAAGGTGTGCAACATGGTACAGAATTCTGACAGACAAGGATGAATAGGGATTCATTAAATGTGATGAAATAGAAGCATCAACGCAGAACTTATCTTGTTGAAGGAAAGAGTTGGGATGGATAATATCTTGCCTTCACAGCATTCTCTGAAGATGATTCACCTCATATGTCTCAGGTATCAATTCTTCGAACTAGTGTAATATGTAATTCTCAGATATTCAAATCATGTTAAGATCTTAGCTTTTAATTGTTATATCTTTGGTTAGAAGATCTTAATATGTGCATGAATATTTGCTGAATTTGATTAATTGCAATAGTGAGTTAGAAGTGTTCCTTAGACAATATCTCTTAATTCTTAAATGATATATGTCAAGCATTTAAGACCTCTGCTTAAGCTAGTTTCAGGATCCCTAGTAGAACAGATTTGCTCATTCATTCTGAATTGTTTGTTAAGGTTTAAAAAGTTTAAAAGATGGAATAAATACCTAGGATGTCAGTAGAACATCAAGTTATTTGTAAAACTGACTTAGGTAATAGAGATTATATAATGTCATATAGCAACATGAATGGATTGGATAGAATTAGTGATTGATTGTTAATTCTTCTATTCCATGTACGTTTAGAAAATCATTGAATATCTGTAAATCTACTTGCTACCTGTTGCATGTGCATAGGTTAAAGTAGATAGTACTGAATTTTCTAAAATGCATAACATGCCTAATTTGCATAATTCTTATCTACAATGTTTTAAATGTTGAATGTATGTCATGTATTCTTATTATCATGTCTGCTTATTTCAAAGATCATAAATGCATCTCCGAGCATTTGCATTGATTATAGAAAAAAACATGTTTAAGAATTACAATAAGGCACAGACTGCTAGTCCTCCTTATGTTAGGAAGGAACCATTATTCTCCTTGCTCAGTGACTATTTTGTCAATGACATTAAAAAGGAGAAATGGTCAGTCAAAGATAAGAATGAGCATGTTAAGGTTAAAACTGTTGTTAACTCTAATAAAAGAGAAATTTCTAATCCATCTGGACCCAAGTAAATTTGGGTACCAAGAACTTTTTATCCATTTGTGAATGTAGGGCTTAACAGGTTAATCGATTATGCATTGTTAATGATTTATTCAAAGCATATCATCGAAGAAAGAACCCTGTTATCTAATGTGATGTGAAGACAGACCAAGTGGTTTATCCCTTGGAGATAACAGCAAGGGTATGACCTAGGGTCATGGCTATTCAATAGCTAGGAATGTTGTCAGTAATAATACCTCTTATGTGGAAGGTCCCAAGCACAACTTCTCAGGATCATACAAGAGAAGTGTCTGATCTTACACAAGAGAGATGGTAATCTTGCTATTCGAGGATAAAGGAAAGGAAACTTATTCGTAGCTGATCTGGAATCTCTGCAAGAGTATCTCATGCAAAGGTGGAGTCAACAACATCTTATCTAAAACTTCATCAAACAGGAGTACTCAGGCAAGGTGAAGTCAACAAGGTTTAATCTAAAGCTTCATCAGACAAGAGCTCAGCTATGACATAAAGAAGCTCTCTTACCTGAATGTCAAATCAAGAGATTCTTTCCTGAAAATCGAATCAGTAAAGGAGACTGCCTCATCTGAAATTAACTTAAAATGAAATTACGAGGTATGTCATAAAGGGAAGTTAAAGAAGCATCACACAGAAGTTCTACATCAAAGTAAAATATATTTTAGTGGTGATGACTGATGGCTTCTCTCAACAAACAAGTTGTTGTTCAGACAATCTGAAGATAAGACACCATTGATGGTGATTGATCACATCTTAAACCCTGATCAGTAAGAAATATAGTAAGACCCCACAAGTTATGAAGGAAATTGTTTTGCAATGTTAAATATAAGTGAGCATCCTAGCAATCAGCTAATGCTCAAGAGGATAATTTCCTTTGTTACTCAATGGAGTCAACAGCCTACAGGGTGATTGTTATTAATCAACAGAAGATGATTGATAGTCTTAGTGATGTTCAACAACTTTTAGCTCCAGATGTCAATGGTAATGATGATTCAGATCCAACCAATGTGAAATATGAAGAATCTTCATGTAAACCCAGCAACAGCTTATGGGGAGCAACTGAAGGATCAAATAGTCAACTTAACACCACATTTAAAATCAAAGGACACTATGAGAACATATCTACCAAGACAAAGAGTGTTGACTCAATTAACTCTTTGTCCTAGTTCTTAGTGTTTCTAATGGTGGAAGTAAAAGACTAGCAGAGCTTCAAGTACCAGTGATTATTTCTATAGTTTTCTTTCAGAAGAAACTAAGAAAGCTATAAAGGCTCTGGAAGATCCAGATTGAGTGAGTACAATGCAAGATGATCTCAATCAATACAAAAGGTAGATTGAAGGGAAGCTGGTATCCAGACCAAACAACAAGGTTGTAATTGGTACAAGGATGACCAGAAGTCTAACTGGATGTCAAGGCATTGTTATGAGTGACAAGGCCAAACTGGATGCAAGGTTACAAGTTGATCAGACAGTAAATCTGACAAGAAGCACCAGTGACAAGACTTGAGGATATCAGGCACCTGCTACACATTCAAGATTATAATGGACATCTGGACCTACTGAATCTGGATGCTAGAGGAATGTGAACAAGTGCACTCCTGGTTGGTGAGATAATGGAAGATCTCTACAGGTTAGTATGAACTGGTATCATCACTCAAGCAAGCGTGGAAGACATGGTATGAAACCCTAAATATAATTTAACATCTGGTATCAATTTTTAACAGTTGGTATCTTTTAACAATTGGTGTCATATTTATAGAACTCTCTACATCTTTAGGCACAAACATAAATGATATATATGTGCAATGATATCTTGATTATATTATATGTTGGTCTACTAACTATAAATTGGTATCAAGATATTTGCTGTTTTGATGTTGGTAAAGTTGCAATTCTTTTGATTTACTTTAGTAAGCCAGAAGAATGATGACAATAAAAGTAAGTCAAGGATCTTTTGTTTTTGTTCAGAAGATTCAAGACATGTCAAGACTCTCTGCCAACACACCACTGTAGCTAGCTTTTGACCTATTAGTTTGGAACTAACAAGTTGGTAATCAAAAATCTTAAGCTGGATCCAAATTGGAGGAAATGGTACCCTAGAGATATTTGACCCAACAAGTTCAGGATCTACTAATTAGGACCTAATCAGGCTATAGAGGAATCATCAGCTCATTATCTTATTCAATTGCTAATAGATCACTTACACACATATTATATTCTCAATTATGCAAATGTGCATGGTCCCAAGTGGATTCTTGAGAATCTATTCTTGTAGTTATTACAATTGATTTTCAGATGTCTTAAGCTGGACCCGGATCTGCGGAGATGGTACCCTAGAGACATCAGTTATGACATGTTTTGCTGCATAGAGACAGATCAAATGAGTTGTAAGAAAGTAGGAGAGCACATGGAAACAAATTTATCTCCAACAACTCTGTGGAACACTCAAGGCCAAGCATCTTGCTTAAGGTATCAATTCTTTCGAGAGCATGTCTTTAATTAAGATTAACTTGCAGACATGTTTGCTAAATCACTTGATGAAATTAATTTTTCAAGATTGGTTTGTAAACTTGGGATTTTATTAATGCTCTATGATTTGTAAATCCAATCTGTTAAGTAATTCTTAAGTAAGCTCACAAGTATTCAAATGTCCATATTGAAAGGACTTGTGAACTTATTAACATCCAGACCTCACGCTGAGAATTATCTATTAGATAATTGCCATGTGTATAAATGAATATATTTCATTGGTTATTATTTGAGGATAATTTAAATACTTAAATGCTAAAATCTAACTTATAGAGATTTAGTATTTATTTATTTATTTGTTATTTATTTTAACTTATATGGGTTATGGAACTTGAAGCAATTCAATATTAGTATTTTCTCTGTACCTCATATTTATTAAAATAAATATACAACTAACTAAATTGGACCTAACATTCCTGTTAGCTATCAATTTAGTTGAGAGATGTTAATTCTAGTGAACTTATCAATGCTCCATTTTCTGAAATTCACTAAAATTAATATCATATTTCCAACAATTGGTTCTATTGAAGTTTTGACTTGTATCAGTTAATGATATTTAGTTAGAATTTTATTCACTAACTAATTGTGATGTATTAGTGCGAGTGAAATTACTTAGGACTCCTCTAAGTAATCATTGTTATATCTTTTACAATTCACTCCTACTATTATACATGGTATGAAAATTCTCTGAGTAGGACTATGGATTTTGTAATATATAAAGTGACCATAGTTCATTTACTTGGAATAATTTTTATGCTTATTTGCAAGCTTCTGATCACCTTGGTAATAAATGTTATATACAATGGATCAAGGTGTATTGGACTTAGAATATTTTTCTAAGATTGCAGACAAGACAGCTTTGGTAATCGAGTCTTATTTATTGAACCAAGTTTGTCTATAACTAGCAGTTGTTAGGAGTTAACAATTGTTATTATCGAGGAGTTGCCTTGAAGTCATGAGTTTAAAATGTTATATCTTAAGAACTTGTGAATTTCTTGTCAACTAGTTCCTCATGCTTATGGATATCAGTGGATGATAATCATAAGTAGTTAGATACTAATATTCTTTCTGATAATTGGTATTCAATTTTTCAATATCAAACAATTGCCATCATTGAATATTTAGTATTTAATAGTGATTATTTTTATCTTAGTTAAATTATGATCTGAAGCAATTCAATGGTTTATTTGCCCATAATTTAATCTTGGTAAAGTAATCACAAACACAATTACTTGCTTTCTAAAGTGTTTGATAAATACTATCAGTTGGTATCAAATAGTGAATATTTGTTTACTAACAGTTGCTAATTGCTCTAATACTTTATTGCATGTTAATTGTGGTATATATATTAGCTCTGATGATATTACTTAGGATTTATTCTAAGTAAGAGTGTCTTATCTACAAATCATTAGTGTTAGTATATATTAAGATGTTTGACTTTCTAAGTATAAGTGAGACTTAAAGTTACATTCTGTCTCCTATCAGATCTTAAAGTGGTGATAACTTTTAAAATTAAATTCTCTAATTCAGGTTATACACCACTTTATGCATATGATAGTTCTTAGAATTTTTTACATCCTTCAGACGATTACTTAGTTTATGTTGTGCTAAGTAATACAGTGCCAAAGGAGAGACATTGGTTATCTGTACTTATGTACTTGGTAATCTTTGCTACCTAAACGACATTTAGTGCTTGTTTGATCTTTTCACTAACTTTTGTGTTAAAGTTCTCTATACAAGATAAGCACTTAAAGAAAATCTTTCTTTCTTAATTACTGCGAAGTCAAGAGTTTGTGTCTTTTAAAAATAAAACGACTTAGTTTTCATTAAGAGCCATGATAATATAATGTTTTATGCATAAATACAAACTCTTGCACATTAACAGTTCTTAAAAGAAAACTCAATCTTTCTACAGTTGTGATTGCTTATATTGTAAAACTTTTTGAAATCATAACTGTACATCATTTCTCACATGATATAATGCATATGTTCTCATTCAATGTTCTGATATATTGCAAATGCATTCTATCTCTATATTGCTCTACTGCTCTGTGATGCAGGTTCAGCTCCTAGTGGAAATTTTCTCACATGCTAGTCATGAGGTTGTAAACCCAACAACTTTTATCCCGGACTATAAATCCAAATCTAAACACATCCTAACTTACCCCTGAAGTGGAAGTAACCTATTAGACTAGAGGTCAATAAGGGAGTAACTGCACTTGATGCAGCAAATAAGGATGTGAGGGATAGTAAACCCACAGCTCTACCTCTCAAGGAGAATAGATGTATACAACTTGAGGTATCTGTAAGCTCGCCTGCATTCTCCCAAAAGGATGCAGAGCTGAAAATGGCACTAAAACAGTCTTTGGATTCATTCTCTCAACAGGATGAGTCTATTGAAATTCGCCTGTTAGCCAGGGCATCTGTTGGTAAGTCACTACTTCATACACAAACTAAAATACTTCCTATGCACAAAGTGAGATTGCACACACTAAGGATGAATTGACGGAAACTTGTATTCCAACCATATTACGGTTAGAATTATAAGTTCAAGGTTCTTCAATGAACTAAGAGTCTTCACAGACCTCGAGAGAAGGTAGTGATCTCAATGCAAAATTCAACAAGATCATTATCTAACTCCCCAAAGGGAACATCTCTGGATCCTGCGGGTATCGGGTCCGACATAGGTGCGGATCGGCAACTTGTTGACTATGATTCAGATTCACCTGATGAGTTAAACAAGGAGATGTCTTCACCGACATTAGAAGGAAACGTGATTTTAATTCTAAGTTTTGATTTCATTGTTTACCTTCTCAGAATCCAATTCTGAAACCCACAAAAAGGGAAAAATTTTATCAACTTGTAGATTATGACTCAGATTCGTCTGACGAGTCCAACGAGGATCGGGGATTTGCGAAACCCCATTGCACCACCAGTGACCTCTCTAGAAGGGGCTATGGTGAATTTTCCTTGCAGGTACACATGGATGTTGGAGCTATGAGAGATAAGAGTGATACACTAGTGAGCATGAGTGTAAACACTTGAGAGATGAGAGATGACATCACTCATTTTAAGTGATATGAGTGGAGAGATGAGTAAAACACTTGTGAGGTACACAAAACAGAATCACACACTCACAGTGAGGAAGAAAGATAAACACCAAATCCCATTCCCAATTCCCCAAACAAAGTTCACTTACAAGAGTTGGGAGATATAAGGAAATTGTCGGGAGATTTCGTTGTCAGGATGATCAATAGTGAGGCCATTCTATAATATCTAAAGGGCAAAGTTGATCAGTCTACATACTTCTATTATGGAAGTCTTCATGAAAAATCCTTCAACACAAGCAAAGCTTCTTTACTTTATTCCAGCAGTCAATGTTAGATGTATGAAGAAACTGTTGTACTAAAGGTAAGAGGTGAGTTATAATTGAATATTTGGTATCATCTAATTTAATTGGATGTTGCTATAATTGAATGCTTGGAGGATTACTCAACTAAGGGGGAGAGATATATTGAAGAAGATATACTCAAAGATTACCTTAGTAAGAGATACTCAACTAAGGGGGAGAGTATAAGCTTACCTTAGTGAGGGGGAGATTTTCTATCTAAGGGGGAGAGATATGAAAAAGGGTATACCATAGAAAGGGGGAGTATTCACCTTGTTAGGGAAGATAGAAATATTCGCCTTGTCAGGGGAGATGAAAAGTATTCACCGTTATAAGGAGGAGACATATCACCTTAGGTAGGGAGACATAAGGAAGGAGAGAAGTATGAATCGACAAAGAAATTCTTCAGTATGTGGTTGTAAAGTCATATTCTTTACCACTGAAGAGTTCTATTATCTGCTGATAATGTTCAATGTTAGATGTAAAGGGTAATCAGGCAGATATGTCAAGAAATGAAGATGAGTTACTTAATGAAGATCAGTTCAGTGTCAGAGGAACAATCATCTATCATTTCATCTACTGAGATTCTGGAAATGTTATATCTAAACCAGAAATTTTTTTTGTATTATTTACTATAGTTCTTTAATGCTTTATCTTCTTCTTGTTTTTAGTTGAGTTATCCTCTAGGATTTGTATGTTAATGTTTAACAAACAAATAGGGGGAGATTGAAAGTCATATGTTTACCCTATTTGTAAACATCGGGGATTCAACTCAACTTAAACAAGAATGTAATAGTAAATAGTATATGTACTGTCACAAGGATCTCAAATGCTTAACTGTCAAGAGAAAGAAGACAAAGTCAATCTACCGTTTTGAGTTATATTACACTTGAAGAAGTTCATTCAGTTGATCAAGCGTCAGTGGAGTAATCAAGACAGTGGGTTCTATTTATAGTGACAAGAGGTTCCTACAGTGGCAGAATACAGATTAGAAAGGTTTGAAAGAGAGTGAAGAAAAGGAAGACAGGAACCACAGCTTTAAAGTCAATATATGAAGAACAGTCATTGCGGTTAGTCACTCATGAACCAGACCGTGCATCGAGTGTCAACATTACACAGTGGTTGTTGGTCATTAACTTCAGTGGTTCAAAGCTATCAAGACTAGTACAAAGGGAAAATCATTGTGTAAGAAACAGAAGTGCTAAATTAATTAACCACAAGGATTTTACTATCAAGTGGACTGGCTATGAGGAAAAATAATTATCACAAAGAAATGCAAAGTGATATATTCGTAAAGCTGGAACCCCGGTTGGAATTGATGTATATTTTGCTAAGCAAAAGGAGTCCGATTCCAGACCCTCAAGAGACCGAAGCTTAGAGCGTAAGGATTTATTTATATTAATAAATATTTTATTTATTTAGAAAATTATATTTATAAATATCTAATAATATTAGATATTTATTTTTATAATTTCTAGATTAAAATAATTATTTATTAATTAAAGATTATAAGCTGTGCGGGTTAAAAAGCATTTCTACAAAACCCGACCAAGTAAAACCACAATAGTCCCCGAATTAATTCTTGAATTGGCAAGTTGTTTATTAAAGAATTAAGGTGATTTACTTGGTTAAAATAAGGAAAGGTGCAGGCGCATGATTAAATGAAAATGGCCAAGAAAAAGAATTATATTAATTCTCTCTCAATTAATTTAAAGTATTTAGTTAACTTAATTAATTAATTAATTCTTCAAGAATTAATTTATTTATTAAGTTAATTATTGAATTAATTAATTTAGAATTAATATAGATTGCTAAAGACTATTAGAAGTGTTTTTAGACTATGGTTTTATTGTTAAAAGACTATCTAAGATAGTCTGGGAGATAGTCTGCTCAGCATAGTCTGGGAGATAGTCTGCTCAGCATAGTCTGGAAGATAGTCTGCTCAGCATAGTCTGCAAGGACGATAGTCTGTAAAGTATAGTCTGCCAGATAGTCTGCAATACAATTGATAGTCATACCGATAGTCTGAATTTTAAGTGGATAGTCTGCAAGCCTTTGAATAGTCTTCTGAATAGTCTGTTAAGTGTTAAAACATGGCAGAAGATATTTTCTTTTGGTTAAAAAGGCAACAAACGCAGGAGACAAATACACAACTTCACACTTCTCCACAAATAGAAGCCGAGAGAGAAAAGATCAAAGAGACATAGTTCCTGAGCTTCATTTAATTTCTTGTAAATTATTTCTGGACTGTATTGTTAAATCTAAACCGATAGAAATAGTTTACTTGTACTATTGGAATTATCTAGCGGATTAAGTTCCCTAGAATTTATCTCTCGAATAGCTTTTTAGCATTCGATCTTTTTATTACAAATATAGAAAAGTTCATGTCGAATTTTCTATAGAATTTGTAATAATTAGTTTGGTCATCAAACCTTGTAATTTCTACCCGTGTATTTAGACACACCCCATCAAGTTTAATATAATTTTATATTTAACTTGAATATTGGCTTCGTTTTATTCCGCATCGAATTGTTTAAATTTTAATATACACACAAAGAACAATTTCGATAAAACGGTATAGTTTGTATTCAACCCCCCTTCTACAAACTATTTTGGACCTAACAGATAGCCGCGGTACTATCACAATGGATCAATACAGATGGAACTGGTCTTTCCCATAAAAGGATCTATGCTAGCAAGTTTCTTAACCAACTTGCCTCTTCACTAGCTATGGCTAGTGCTATCAACTCTGTTTCCATAGTGGATTCAGCTAAAATAGTCTGTTTGATTGATTTCCAAGAAATAGTGCCCCTAGCTATACTAAAAATATAGCTACTTGTTGCCTTGGAGTCTTCTGACAAGGTATTCCAGTCACCATCACTGTATCCTTCAAGGACAGCGGGAAACTTACTGTAGTATAATCCAAGGTTCATAGTTTTCTTGAGGTATCTCATGACCCTCTCAATAGCATACCAATGCTCCATACTAGGTCTGCTGGTAAACATACCCAACAATCCCACGACATATGCTATGTCGGGTCTAGTGGCATCAACAACATATCTAAGGCTGCCAATGATACTTGCATATTCTTGTTGTCTTACACCATGACCTTCATTTTTAAACAGCTTAACACTAGGGTCATATGGTGTACTAGCAGGCTTACAGTCAAAGTAATTGTATTTCTTTAAGATCTTCTCAACATATCGAGATTGGTCTAAAGAAAGTCCCTTTTCTGACCTAGTAATCTTGATACCAAGGATTACACTTGCTTCTCCAAGATCTTTCATATCAAAGTTGGCATTCAACAATGATTTCACTTTATTTACAGCATGAATATTTGAACCAAATATCAGCAGGTCATCTACATATACGCGGACAATAGTACAAATGCCATTTTCGAATTTGTAGTAAACGCATTTGTCACTTTCATTGACTCTAAATTCATCTGACATGATAACGTGGTCAAACTTTTCATGCCATAGGGTAGGTGATTGCTTAAGCCCATATATAGTCTTATCTAGCTTGCACACCTTCTTTTCCTGCCCATGGATCACAAAGCCCTCAGGTTGATCCATGTAAATTTCCTCCTCTAGTTCACCATTTAAGAAGGCAGTCTTCACATCCATTTGGTGAATCACTAGATTATGGATGGCAGCTATAGAAATCAAAACTCTGATGGACGTCATCCTAGAGACTGGTGAAAACGTGTCAAAGAAATCCATATTTTCCCTCTGTTTAAAGCCTTTGGCTACTAGTCGAGCCTTATACCTTTCAACAGTACCATCAGGTCTTAACTTCTTCTTAAAGACCCATCTACATCCTATTGACTTACAGCCAGGAGGTAAATTAACCAAATGCCAAGTCTTATTGGATTCCAAAGAATCCATCCCATCATTAATGGCTTCTTGCCAAAGATCGGCATCTAAAAAAGACATGGCTTCTTTAAAACTGGTAGGATCTTCTTCAAGATTATAAGCGTAGAAGTCAGGACCAAAATCTTTGGCGACTCTAGCCCTCTTGCTCCTCCTCGGTTCGATTTTTAAATCCTCGGTGTGTTCTTTCTCCTTTAAACGAGGAGTAATACTTGTTGACGCACCCCCACTATTCCTCAATTTAAATGGAAACTTGTCTTCATAGAAATCAGCATCGACTGATTCCACAATAACTCGTGCAATTAAATCAAAGAATTTGTAGGTAATGCTATCAATGCCATATCCAACAAATACACACTCATAGGCTCTACTCGCAAGTTTAAGCCTCTTAGGATCAGGAATCCGAACATAAGCTAGGCAACCCCAAGTCCTAAGGTAGGAAGTATCAGGTTGTCTTCGCTTAAGCGTCTCATAGGGAGTTATCATACTTCTAGATTTCGGTACTCTATTGAGTACATGACAGACCGTTAGTATGATTTCTCCCCACCAGTGAGATGCAGCACCAGAACTAAGCATGATGGAAACTACTAACTCTGTAAGAGTTCTATTTTTCCTCTCCGCTTTACCATTCATTTCTGGTGAATAAGGAGCAGTTCTCTCATGTATAATCCCATGAGAGTCATAAAATTTGGTAAATAGGTTTGATTCGTACTCTGCTCCTCTATCACTATGAAGCCTCTTAATTTTCTTCTTGTACTGATTTTTAACTCTAGTCGCAAATAACTTAAACATGTCAAATGCGTCACTTTTGTTTTTCATAAGATAAACAAAAGTATAATCAGAACAATCATCGATAAATGTGATAAAGTATCTCTCACCATTTCGAGTTAAAACTCCATCTAATTCACATATATTAGAATGAATTAGATCTAATGGTTCTGTATCTTTAATCACTACTGACTTGTGGGGAGTCTTAGTGATTTTTGTTTGACTACAATATTCACATTTATCTAAATCAGAGATAGACAACTTAGGAATTAACACTAGGTTGCTCATATTTATTATGCTTCGTTTATTAATGTGACAGAGTCTAGTATGCCAAGTATTGAAATGAGTCAACATATAAGAGGAAATAGAAATTTTATTAACTTCAGCATTCAACTTAAACATTCCATCTACGGCATACCCTTTTCCCACAAAAGTACCATTCATATTGATGGTGTACAAATCAGAACCTATAGTTTGGATAAACCTTCCCTTATTAAGTAAATATCCAGACACCAAATTCTTTCGCATCTCTGGAGTGTGCAAGACGTCCTTCAGCAGTAGGGTCTTTCCAGAGGTAAACTTGAGCTCCACATTTCCAATTCCAGCAACATTGGTGGTGTGGGAGTCTCCTAGCAGCACCTTCTTATCCTCAGCATCCGTATATGTCTTGAACATTGTACGGTCATAGCAGACATGGCGGGAGGCGCCCGTGTCTACCCACCACCCATCAGCTCCACCAACAAGGTTAACCTCCGTGATCATAGCTACAAAGGCTTCTTCAGTGTTGTTTGCTTGTGGTTGAGCTTGGCGTTTGAGTCTGCACTTCTTCGCCATATGTCCTGGCTTTCCACAATTGAAACAATGGAATGTTCCAGCGGCATTCTTGGGTGGTTGTTGCGCTGTCTGATTCTTCGGAGGTTGAGAGCTTCCTTGTGGATTGCGGTTGACCTTCTTGAAATTCTTTCCTTTAGGCTTCAAACCCGCACCAGAGTTCTTCCTTTGCTTGTTGTTAGATACAACTAGCACCTCTTCCTTCTGATCTTGCTTCCTTGCTTCCTCTTCAATCCTATGGTGAGTGATAAGACTCTCTAAGGAGAATTCCTTAGTCTTATGCCTTAGGATGTTCTTGAAATCCTTCCAGCTTGGCGGCAACTTGTATATAATCACAGCTACTTGAAATTGTTCATCTAGAGGCATCCCCTCGGTGATGATCTCGTGTGCAATCTTCTGCAGCTCGTGTGACTGTTCCTCAACGGACTTATCATCGGTCATTTGGAACTTTAGATAGCGGCTTACCGCATACTTCTTGGTGCCAGCCTCCTCCGTATCATACTTCTTTTTTAGTGCTTCCCAGATTTCTTTCGCAGACTTATCAGAATTATAGTAGTCATACAAATTATCGGATAAGCCATTCAAGATAAAATTCTTACAAAGAAAATCATTTTCTACCCATGACTCTATCTTCTTAGCAAGTTCAGCATTAGCGGGAGCCGGAGGCACAGATTCAGAGGACTCATTAGTAGTGGTAGTAGTAGTAATGGTAGTGGATGGAGCAGGCATAACAGGTTTTGGAGTCGTCAAAACATAAGCTACTTTACGCATGGTAAGAAAAAATAACATTTTTTGTTTCCAACGCTTAAAGTGCACACCCTCAAAACGAAAAGGCTTATTAATATCAAATGCGATATTACCAGAAAAATCAATGGTAGACATAGAAAGCAGATATATAATAATCGTAAAATTTCGAAACGTCTTAAATTTGTTGGAAATTTAATTTGCGAAAAATATAAAAGAAAAACAATTTTTTTTAGAAAAAGAATATTTTTTCACAAGAATTATTTTACGATTATTAAAAGCTTGAAATAAAAACGAGTATACCGATTTTTTTCTGGGATGAGTCACGGATCGCGCTTTCTTTAAGACGTTTTGCGGCTATATCCAAATTAGTGCAAGATATTCACGTTTGCCACGTCGTCCCCAGGATAAAACAGCCCAAGAAAAATTCCTTGCGATAATTTTGTTGCACAAAAAAATATCGATCTAATTCACACCCCAATATACTGCTCGATCTAAGTGGGTAAAGAAAAACAATTTCCGGAACAAAAACACTGTAAATGTTTACTCCGGAAAATCAATGCAGGCTCACCAAAAAAGAAAATAACCAGGCTCTTATATGTGTGTATGTGGGACTGGAGAATGGTGATGTGTGAAAGTTATATAAACATAAAAATAGTAACTTGGGTCCCAGACACAAATAGGCTAGTAACACAAGCTATGTAAAAAGTAGGAGTATGGTATATAAAATGGCTGGATTGTAGAATGGACAAGACGCATAAGAGGCTCATTCACTTTATTTGTTTTTTATGTATCTAACAACACTGAAAAAACCTCAATATATAGGCCTTAGTGGAGCGTATGAATTCAATAAAAACATAAATAAAGAGCACCAAACAAGCCTTCCTACAAGCTTGCTACAAAATTAAAACACCCGTTATATAAAGAACCTGGACAGGAGAGTTTGAAAAAATAATAATACTTATTGCATCAATTTTGATATGAAATAAAAATGATACAATAAATCACAAAAAAAAAATTACTTTTTAAAATTTTCACTTAAAAATCTCAACAACTGATAGCACGGCTTTGGATTTAAACTGTTGGATTGTATTTATATCTGTTTTTCAGATAAATCTAAGGAATGTTTTGCTTCAAAACTTTAAACTTCTTTAGGCGTTGGATAGAGTGTACACTGAATTAATATATTTAAAACTTGCAATCAGTTCCTCAGAAATTTTAAAGTGTACACTGAATTAATATAGCAGTTCTCATGATGCTGGTGAAATTGAAGAAGTTCGAAAAGATGGAGTTCACTTTTTTAAAATTAAAGCACCAGTTACTTGCCCATTCTGGGAAAAGAGCCATCTTTGGCATCCTAAAAGATCACAAAATTCTATCCAAAAGGTCTGCTAATCTGAATGAGCCGTATATAGACATCAATCTTACCATGTTTTTTATATCAATATTTTCTAGACAGTAAGCTCCCAAAGAAGTTGGTAATTTGTTTAAAGTTATTTACTATCACTCTTTTCTTGATTATACTAATCTAATAATACCAAGTATTAGGACATGCTGGTAGTTTTTCGTGTTTTTAGGTCATTTTAGAATTTTAGAAAATGTAGCTAAATTATAATTTTATGAAGCTTAAAACACTATAATGACATCTATCATTGATGCTTCAGTTTGATTCCATCCAGGTTCCTTGGCATTTTTAGGCCGAAAACTTCCCAAAGTTATTAAAGACATCTATCATTGATGCGTCAGTTTGATTCCAGCCAGGTTCCTTGGCATTTTTAGGCCGAAAACTTTCCAAAGTTATTAAAGACTTATGTCATCCGACTTTGAGTTGGGCATACACAAGGGTTCCAGATATACAAACATTTAAATTTGTTACAAATAAGTGTCACCTGATAAATAGATAAGTACTAACAATCTTATTTCATTGATAGGCAATTATATGTATACGACAATGAATAAATTTGTTATAGAGTATTTTCACTCTCATGAATTTAACAAGTACTAACAAATATAATTTTGTTGGCAGGCGATTATTTATATTGATATTGTAGAAATTTGTATATAAGCAGGTGATATGGGCTAAAAATAAGCCCTAAAGACACATTTAATGTGGGATTAATTAGACCTAGAATGGTTCAAACGTGGGGCCCACCAGTTGGGTCCAAACCCTATTTTTATATATTAATTTCGTAATTAATATTAGAGGTAATAAACAGCTCAGCAAATAAGAGTCAGACAAGGATATTACTCTTGCCTGACTTAGCCTCCAAGATACATACTTCAACATGGAAACTGATTCCTACAAGGAAGGGGTCTAGAACCTTCCTCAAGGCGGTGGCTTGCCCACCAAGTCTCTGACTCCTACCATAATTCTAAGGCTTCTCAGTCTATATAAGGACTTGACCCCTCATTCTCAGAACTACGTTTTGGCTTGATTCTCGATACGAGATACATAGGCACTCTGTGAGGAACCGATTAGTCTCGAACATGGAAATAGTCATTAAAGCACGAAGCTCCCGAAACCTAGCATTAAATACAAATTCATAACCTAGTTTTTATTCCACAACATTTTGGCGCCGTCTGTGGGAAGAGACATCAACCATGGTAAGTACACGAAGAACAGCACCAAGCTCTACCGAGGCTTTACCAATCAGCTCTGCTCCGCCTGCCTCTGAGCAAGTACCCCTAACAATAGGGACGATCACTCAAACTCAAGTTTCTCAACCTCCAGGGACGAATCCCTATGCTGAGAGAACATTACCCATGGTCGTCCATCCAGGCCAAGAAACCAGCTCTCTTTAGATGGTGGTTTCTCCTCTGGTTGATCCCAATCGCCCGTTACCACCGGGGGTACAGATCCATACTACGGATCTCCTCATGAACACCAACCCGATGTATGGTCTGCCTAACTACCCTCCTGGACCCAGTGGCCATGCCTTGCAAATCCGAGATCAAGAGTATCTTGACTACTCTGGCCCCTATACTGACGATTCATCGTCTGATGATGATCGTGATGAAGCCCCGAGGAGGCGACGTGCTAGCAGAGAACCAAGAAGGAGAACACAAACTATCCATGATGGACCCCCTTTGACGATAGCTGCTGAGAGAATCAAGGCTCATGAGGCCGAGATTTTAAGGATAAAAGAAAATATTGCGAGGGAACAAGCTAAGATGAATCAAACTCAGCCTCCTCCAACCTCAGGACCGATTCCCTTTATAGATCTGGAGAGGTCTTCAAGAAGGCAGAGAAGGGCTGACGCCCCAACTGGAAGAACAACGAGGGTGGAAACCCCCAGGGGCAACCCCAAGGATCTGATGCCACTTGGGGATCCTGATGATCCCACGCCCCCATTTACTGAGGAGGTGATGAATGCCCGCATATCAAAGAAGTTCAAGATGCCGACAATCAAGGCTTATGATGGAACGGGTGATCCCGCAAATCATGTTAGGACGTTCTCGAACGCACTATTACTACAGCCTACAAGTGACGCTTTGAAGTGCAGGGCGTTCCCTCAAACTTTGTCAGACATGGCTCAAAGATGGTATAGCTGGCTGCCTGCGAACTCAATTGGCTCCTTTAAGGAGTTAAGTGCTGCTTTCGTTAGTCAGTTTTTCAGTGAAAGAGTTCATGAGAAAAGTTCTGCATCCCTTATGTATGTGGTACAAGGGAAGAACGAAAATCTGAGAGATTACCTTAAGAGATTCACCAAGGAGACGTTGAACATCACTGATCTGGAGAATAAGGTGGCCATTGTAGCCCTGGAACACGGAACCACTGACGAGTTCTTTAAAAGGTCATTGGCAAATCATCCTCCTGAAAACATGGCTGAGCTCCAGCGAAGGGATGACAATTATATCAAGGCTGAGGATAGCATGAAAAAAGAAACCGTGGGAGGTAATGGCAAGTGTAACAACGACTCCAAGAAACGAAAGCAAGACCAGGAGTATGATGCTAGGGACAAGTATCCCCGTACTAGCAAAGACTCTGAGTCAACACCGAAGAAGAATATGGGACCAAGATTTTCTGACTATGCAAGGTTGAATGCTCCTAGGAGTCAAATCTTGTTAGAGATCGAGAAGGATAAGGACTTCCGATGGCCGAAGCCACTCAGGGGTGACCCCGCAAAGAGAAATAAGGATCAATACTGTAGGTTCCACCGAGATGTAGGACATGACACAGATGATTGCAGACCGTTGAAGGACGAGATTGAGTTCTTGGTAAAGGAAAACTGAATAATTTCACTAAGGGTGGAGATCGTGGAACCCAAATAGGGGATTACAACAGGAGAGACAATGATAGAAAGGATAATGATCGTGATCGTAACACACAGCCCCGAGGGCCAGTTATCAACATGATCTGGGGAGGCCCGACAGCGGCCGGTACAACTCGAAACTCTCGAAAGGCGTATGCCAGAGAAGTGATGCACATCGTGGGAGAAGCCCCGAAATGTGCTAGAACCGAAATAGCAATTGGTTTTGATGATTCTGACCTTGAAGGGGTGAAGTTCCCCCATGACGACCCGCTGATCATAACCCCTGTGATTGGGAATTCAGAAGTAAAAAGAGTCTTGATAGACAATGGAGCTTCAGTTGATATTTTGTTTCATGATGCATTTGTAAAAATGTGATACACTGATTCTCAGTTGACCCCGACCAACATGCCGATCTACGAATTTAATGGAGTTGAATCCAAGGTTGAAGGGACTATTCAGTTGCCCATGACGATCGGGCAAGAACCTAAAGAAGCTACTCAGATGTTGAATTTTCTGGTAATTAAGGCAGCCTCAACTTATAACGCAATCCTGGGAAGGATTGGACTTCATGCATTCAAGGCTATTGCCTCAACATATCACATGAAGATTAAGTTTCCAACTCGGAATGGTGTTGGAGAACAAAAGGGTGACCAGAAGATGGCCAGAAGTTGTTATGTATCCGCATTAAGAGCTGATGGAGTCGAGGGGCAGGTACTCCCGATTGAAGACATGGATGTCCGTGGTGATGATGAACACCGAGGGAAGCCAGCAGAGGATTTAATCCCCATCCCTTTAGAGCTGGGCGACCCTGAGAAGGTTACCTATATAGGAGCATCTCTGAAGGAACCCCCGAAGGGCGAGTTGACAATGTTCTTGCAAGAGAATAGCGATGTGTTTGCTTGGACAGTAGTGGACATGCCAGGGATTGACCCCCAACTTATAACTCATAGGTTGAACGTCGATCCTGAACGGAAGAAGATAAAGCAGAAGAAGAGGAATTTTGCTCCTGAGAGGCAGGAAGCCATTAAGCAAGAAGTTGACAAGCTATTGGAAGCTGGGTTTATTGAAGAAATTCAGTTTCCCGAATGGTTAGCTAACCCTTTGATGGTCAAGAAGGCAAATGGAAAGTGGAGGATGTGTATAGACTTCACTGATTTGAATGATGCGTGTCCGAAGGATTGTTTTCCTCTGCCAAGGATTGACATGTTGATAGATGCCACAGCTGGACATGAGATGTTGAGCTTCATGGACGGGTTCAGCGGCTACAATCAGATTAAGATGCACAAGGATGACATCCCAAAGGTATCTTTCATAACTGACTTTGGTGTTTTCTGCTATCTTGTTATGGCTTTTGGTCTAAAAAATGCAGGCGCTACTTACCAATGACTGGTGAATAAGATATTCGCCCATCTGATTGGGAAAACCATGGAGGTCTATGTTGATGACATGTTAGTCAAGAGCCTTTGCAAGGCAGATCACATTAAGCACCTCAGAGAGGCATTCGAAGTGCTGAGGCACCACAAGATGATGCTGAATCCAGCCAAGTGTGCTTTTTGAGTTGGATCAGGAAAATTTTTGGGATTGATGGTTTCAAAGAGATGCATAGAGGCCAACCCTAACAAGATCAAAGCAATTCTGGACATGGAACCACCCCGCTCTATACGAGATGTACAGAAGTTAACATGCCGAGTTGCAGCCTTAGGGAGATTCATTTCCAAATTTGGTGACAAGTGCTTGCCTTTCTTCCAAGCATTGAAAAAGGTGAAAATTTTTGAGTGGACTTCTGAGAACCAAGAGGCCTTCGAACAGCTGAAGAAGTACATGGCTGAAGCCCCACTGTTGGCCAAGCCTAGTCCCGGAGAGACTCTTTATCTATACCTGGCGGTATCTGAACAAACTTTGAGTGCTGTTCTCATTCGGGAAGAGAAGAAAATTCAGAAACCTATCTACTATGTGAGCAATGTGTTGCATGGGGCTGAGTTGAATTACTCATCTATCGAGAAGTTCGCTTTAGCATTGGTGACAGCCTCGAGAAAGTTGTGACCTTATTTTCAGGCACATAAGATTCAAGTCTTGACAGACCAGCAATTGAAGAACATATTGCATAGCCCTAAGGCTAGTGGAAGGCTAATCAAGTGGGCAGTTGAGTTAGGAGAGTTTGATATCACATACAAGCCTCGAACAGCCGTTATGGCTCAGGCATTGGCTGACTTCGTGGTTGAATGCACCATTAACAACCAAGAAGTCGGGGGGCAGGAGATAGTAACCACCCCTGAAAGTGGAGATAAAGATGAAGAACTCGTAGCTGATCAGAAGGAATATTGGGTGCTCTATTTTGATGGAGCATCAAAAACAAAATCTAGTGGTGCAGGTTTGGTTTTGCAAAGCCCCGATGGGTTTACAGTTGAGTATGCTTTGAAGTTGGATTTTCCTACTACCAACAATGAAGCTGAGTATGAGGCATTGATAGCCGGATTAGGCTTGGCTAGAATCATGAGGGTCAAGAACCTCAAAGTGTGTGGAGATTCAAGACTGGTAGTCTCGCAAGTGAATGGCGAATTTGAGGCCAAGGATGAAACTATGGCAAAATACCTGAGAGTCGTGAAAGCTGTTATGACTCAGTTTGAGGAGTGCTATGTTGAACACATTCCGAGAGAAGAGAATAAGTTCGCTTCTTCTGAAATCGAGAACTATGCAGGGAGTGTTTACTTCCAGGTCTTGAAGGCCCCGACCATCAACTCTAAGTTGGTGGCACCAATTAATGTAGGAGGTTGCTGGATTGATCCCATCAAAGCTCACCTCGAAACTGGATGGCTCCCTGACAATGCCCTGGAGGCACGAAAGCTGTCAGTAAGAGCATTGAGATATGCCTTGATCGAAGGCATCCTGTACAAGAGGTTGTTTGTTATCCCATACTTGAAGTGTTTGAGGCCCCAAGAGGCAAAAGAAGCATTGGAGGAAGTTCATGGAGGGATCTGTGGGCAACACTTGGGGGGCAGAGCCCTGGCTCACAAGATCACACGACTGGGATTCTATTGGCCAGAGATGTTGGCCGATGCGCAGAATTATGTTAGGAAGTGTGACAGATGCCAAAAGCACGCTCCAATTGTAAGGCAGCCGCCTGAGATGTTAACTTCGATTAACTCTCCTATTCCGTTTGCAATGTGGGGGATGGACATACTTGGTCCTTTCCCTATGGCTTCAGCACAAAGAAAGTTTCTGATAGTGGCCACGACTACTTCACCAAGTGGATTGAGGCTAAACCTTTAGCCAAGATAACCACCAAACAAGTTGCCCAGTTCTTTTGGGAGAACGTTATTTGCAGGTACGGAATTCCCCGAATCCTTGTAACAGATAACGGGACACAGTTCAACAATGAAGAGTTTAAGAAGTACTGCGAGGATAACGCTATTGAGCTTCAATTTACTTCAGTAGCACATCCACAAGCTAATGGACAGGCAGAGGTAGCTAATCGAATTATCCTTGATGGAATGAAGAAGAGAGTTGAACGCTCTAGGAACACTTGGGTGGATGAGTTACTGCCTATACTCTGGGCATATCGCACCACTTGTAAGGTGACAACTGGAGCAACCCCATTTTTGCTGGCTTACGGAGCTGAGGCAGTTGTGCCCTTGGAGATCATGCATGCATCACCTCGAGTTGAGGCATACGAACAAGTGACTAATGAAGAAGGCATGAGGCTCGCACTTGATCTAATTGATGAAATCAGGGACGAGGCAAATGCCAGGAATGTGGAGCATCAGAAGAAGGCATCCTTTTACTACAACCATAGGGTTAAGGAGAGGTTCTTCCAGCAAGGTGACTTGGTTCTAAGAAAGATAGAGGCTTCTGGAGTTGGCCAAAAGGGAAAGCTAGCCCCTAACTGGGAAGGGTCGTATCGAGTCAAGAAGACACTAGGACGAGGATCATACAAGTTGGAGACATTAGATGGGAATGAAGTGCCGCGAACTTGGCATGCTCTGAACCTGCAGATTTATTATGTGTAAGCCTTCCTAGTAAGGATTTGGCTTTTATCTATTTATTAGGAGAAGTAGAAATAAGGTTCGATGAAACCATTCCAGGGTCTAGTACCCCGAGTAGGACCATAGTAACTATGTAAGGGTTGAACCCTCTTTCAAGTTATCAATGCAAATCTGTTTTCCATTCTATGATTCTATGTTTTGTTTATGTACCAAGCACCTGTTGAGTGTAAGTCTAGAAAGATCAAGTACTGAAAGTAAATGAGCATATGAATAAAGGAAACAGATGCATAAATAAAACGCCTCGAAGGGCCATGGTTCGAGTTATGTTACAACAAACAAATAAAAGTTAAGTCCCGAAGGACATTGATTGAAAGCTGATAAAGCCACAGGCGGCTAAACAGGGCCGTGCAAGGCCATGGGGTGAACCCAACCTACTTAGTAGGGGATTCTTCCTCGCCGCTCTCCTCGCCCGAATCCTCCTCCTCATCCGAATCGTCATCTGAAGTTTCTTCCTCGGCACCGCCTTGTTCAACAACTACCATCGGCTGCGCGGTAGTCTTCATAACTTCAGTTTCTTCCTCTCCAGAAGATGAGCTTGAACTTCCTTCATTTCGGATCATCCTCCTGCCTGGGATCGGTTGTCGAACTACTCCAACTTTTCTGGCAGGCGGGGGCCTTTTTCCACGAGATCCCGAAGAGCTTGAGTCTTGACTAGCAGCTGGGGGACGTCTCTTGGATCCCGAAGATCTATGGCTGCCTCTAGAACCAGAACCTGATGCTTGAGGAACAATCTTGGTCCCCGAGCCAGAAGCAAGGTCTACACGGTTCTCGCTGCCCGTAGTCCAGGAAGGGCAATGAAAGTCAGATGTGATGACAACTGAGGGATGTTTGTTACTCACAACATTGATTGCCTTGTCCCAACCAACAGACATGTTGAAGGGGCGCACCTCATCGTCATGATCATCTATGAATTTCAGGAACTCTTCAGACTTATGATAGGCTTTAATCACTTTGTTAGCATCATCCATTTTCTTTCGAGCTAAAGAAGCAAGTTGCTTTCGGGAGGATAAAGCATTCGCCTCGGCGTGGGTAACCTGAGAATGTAGATCATCAATCTCTTCCTTGAACCTTGCTGAATCAGTCTTCAAGGATATATTCTCATCCCTAAAAGCCAGGCCTTAGGTAGAAACAGCCTGGAAGTAGGCATTAGCCTGCAACGAAAAAGTTGATAAGGCATAAGAAATTCGTAAATGCTAAATTACACCGAACTTACTAAAAGGAGTGTCATACCTTATATAAGGCTTGAGCGCCCAGAAGCTGATTTTCATTCATATTGTCCCCGGCATGTAAAGTCACTCTATCCGAGGAGTGATTGAAAGCTTGGACCAGTCTAGAGCTAGGTCAGGACTCCCACAGACTGAATCTTGTTCACATATACCCCATGACGGTATGAAGGGGGTCCTGATACTTCCGTCAGCGTTTCGGGATCTTTTCCCGCCTTGGGAGCAGCCTTCCAGAAAGTGAGGGACTCGAGGCTTAGTGGGATTCAGTAGCTCCTCATCCTTTTTCTTCATTCTTTTAGTCACATTCGATTGATTCTGAGGACGACTGTCAATCTCCTCTGCAGCTGAAATGCAACAAGAAAAACATCGAAAAAAGAACAAACAGAGGTCATAATATGGCTAAGTAAGGAAGTTACCCTCAATAGAAAGAAAGCTAAGGCCATCCTCAATAATATTCTTTTCATTCAGAAAAGTTTTATAGTGTGTACGGTCGTCGTCAGCAAGAAGCCTATCTCGATCCAACAATTCTGAATCACTAAGATCACACACGAAATGTGAACTATCTTCCACGAATCCAAATCTCTTCACAAAGAAGTTGCCCCAGTCACCACCTTTCCAATCAAGAACTACAAACTCCCTTTCCCAAAAATGTTGAGAATCCGGGAAGGAAAAGGGATTCACCATGTGTGGAACTTTGGCTCGGTGTTGAAGGCTGACCCATCCCTTCTTGCAGTCAGTAGAGTTTCTGGCTCCAAAAATACTCTGAAACATTGTAGTAGACAATGGGATTTTCAGCTGACGGCACCTTATTATGAAAATAATGATGTACCTCCAGGCATTGGGATACAATTGACAAGGGTGGATTTGATACTCCGCCAGCAATCTAATGATAAAATTATCAATCGGGAATCTAAACCCAGCATCTAAGGCACCCCAGTGAACGCAAATCTTTCAGGATGCCAGTTGCATGTTCTATCTGATGGGTTTGGAAGACGAACCTTAATGGAACTTGGGAAGTGGTATGTCTCCCTTATTTTGGACATCTCGTTCCGACAACTTACTCGGACTGTTAAAAGAATCTAAGCTAGCACAGTTTAGGAATGCTTCCCTCATAATGTTTAGAAGATCTAGCAAGGATTCAAATCTATGTTCAAAATATGAAGGAGGTTTGATTTGTTCTTTACTTTTGGTGGTCCTCATCTTACTCCTCTTCGACATAGCTTCCACCATGGAGACAGGGGGAGCCATTGGGCGATCATCTTCCAATATCTTGATCTTGAAGCTGAAACTTGATCTTGAATCTGAAACTTGATCTTGAAGCTTGAACTTGATCTTGCAACTTGAAAGCTAGAGAACTTAAGAATTTGAGAGCTTTGAAATGAAGAAGTGAAGTGAAATGAAGGTTGCTTCCCCTCTTTTATAGAAAAAGCATGACCTGCTACATCAAGTTGAACTTCGGCTTGGTTCGCGTTTACAGGTCATCTATCGTTTAAAGATGAAAAAAGGATAGAAATTGTCCGCGATATACATAAAGAATCGTTATAATTCATATATGCCAGAGAAGAAGTAGCTGAAATATTTGCTGAACGGATGATTGCGCTTAAGAAGTTAAGTAACGAGTTTAGCCCTAAGCACAAGATTAGCAGTGCTAATCATAAATTAAGGAGTAATATCATTAGAAGTCACGAATGACCAAACTGACGACTGGTGATCAAGATCAAGGTTCTTGATCCTTAGGATCACGGATGGTTTTAGATCCTAGATCCCTGATGACTTGAGATCAAGATCAAGGTTCTTGATCCTTGAAGACAACGAAGTCACGAATGACCAGAATAGTGACTTGAGATCAAGATCAAGATTCTTGATCTTCAAGACCACGGATGATTTTTAGGTCCGGGCATTTTAGCCAACCACGAAGTGGCCGACCACGACACCCGGAGGGCCGTAGCCGACCACGAGGTGGCCGACCACGAAGCAGCCGACCACCACCCCGAGGGAGCAGCAGCCGACCACCACCTCGGGAGGAGCTCCGGCCGACCACCCCACGGCCGATCACCACACGGCCGATCACCATGGTTTCGAACCCTCTGGCCGATCATGAGCCAGCCGACCACGAGCTAGCCCATGATCCGGCCGATCACGGGTTAGTTCGTGGTCGATCACGGCCGACCACGAGCTTTACATTAAGATGATATTGTTGAAAATACTCACGTAAGAGCAATAAACCCTGACCCAAGTCTCGAATAAGGCCGTTATAACTTCAAGGAAAACTTGATCAGTTTTCCTAGAAGTTGGGGGGAAAATGATATGGGCTAAAAGTAAGCCCTAAAGACACATTTAATGTGGCATTAATTAGACCTAGAATGGTCCAAATGTGGGGCCCACCAGTTGGGCCCAAACCCTATTTTTATATATTAATTTCATAATTAATATTAGAGGTAATAAACAGCTCAGCAAATAAGAGTCAGACAAGGATATTACTCTTGCCTGACTTAGCCTCCAAGATACATACTTCAACATGGAAACTGATTCCTACAAGGAAGGGGTCTAGAACCTTCCTCAAGGCGGTGGCTTGCCCACCAAGTCTCTGACTCCTACCATAATTCTAAGGCTTCTCAGCCTATATAAGGGCTTGACCCCTCATTCTCAGAACTACGTTTTGGCTTGATTCTCGATACGAGATACGTAGACACTCTGTGAGGACCGAATAGTCTCGAACACGGAAACATCCATTAAAGCACGAAGCTCCCGAACCCTAGCATTAAATACAAATTCGTAACCTAGTTTTTATTCCACAACAGCAGGGATCCAGTCCATAATGGAAATATCATTGGTGATTCCAGATGCTACAGTTTGTTTTCAGAGAATTCGGTTAGGCGTGTTTTGTAACCAAAACTCTGCAGCAAATGATCTTCAGTCTATATTCTAGGTGTTGTGCATGGTCCTCTGGATCGGGAATGTCCATCACGAAACAGGCAACCTACATGCATCACCATGCTAAAACACTATAGGAGAAGAGGATTACTTGCCTTCTTTAATTTAATCCTACAAGTTATCAAGAGACGGGCACTAGCAGTGTGCAATTCGCTATTTGTACCTAATAATGAAATAAGGCTACAACTAATCTCACAAGATTGGGATTCCCAAATTCGTTATTGTATTTTATCTGTATGTACATGCTTTTCAGGGTGGGCCTTTGACAGGTTTTGCACTGTTTTCAGATGGTCTCTTGCCCATGCTGCATCATACAATTATAGTGTTAACAGGTCGCATACTTTTAATTTTTAAAATTCCATATGAAGTTTATTCTTCATTTATTTATTTAATTATATGAAAGTATTTATGTTTAAAACAGGACAAAGATTTGCTTTGAGAGAAGGAGGTAGAACTGTGGTGCACGGGTGGTTTCAAAAGTATTAATATAGATGCTAGACATTGTCCCCCATCAGAGTCTATGTTTCATAGATAGAACAGAGGTGAACATGGTGCTATTTGTACCTGAGGATGAAAAAGGATGCAACTAATCTCACGAGACTTAAGAACAGAGAAATTGGACCGTTTGTTTGTAATAATAGGCGGTGTGGATTATGCAAGAGATTTAGAATTTGGCATGGCTTTTGGCCTAATGGAAATTTATGGATTTCTTTATTCCAGGTGAGGTGTTGCTTTAAAGCAAGAGGCTTGATTCATTTGGACGGAGAATTAAAGTATACAAAATGGAAGTATACAGTGAAGAGGGAGTACATTGATTTTAGATTTTGAAGGATGGACGAATGAAAACATATTAAATGTAAACTTTTAATAGCCTTAACTTACTGATTCTAATACAGGCCAGGATATATTAGAAAGAAAAAGGAAATGATATACAGGTTTTTTTTGAAAGATGCACCAGGAGAAATCTTAAGAGGGGATGTGTTTCCACTTTCCAACAATATGGAATCTGGTTGTTGTTTTTTCCATATAGTTCAGTTTTAACTGGTTTTAATATAGCATAAGCTCGATAGGGCTTTTGATTGCTAGATACACAAATATAAAGATGGAAAGTGATCCATCAAATATTGTTGAAGTAAGAGGTTGGAAGAACTCAGTCGAGTCTTATTTTAAAAAAGGACACCATTTTAGTTGTACCGAGGTGGAAATACTGGGTCACATTTGATACCAAAATTAGATCATGACAAGGGTGAGGAACAAATTTTTATGAAGGGAGTTTTTCGGAGCATTTTAGTGATATTTCTTGCATGATTCAATATATGTTGGTTCTAAATTATTTTAAGAGGATGTAAGTTCTATTTAAATATTTGTTTTATGGATATATATTATGTTTGTCTTTTTTTTATGAATATGATTTGTAATATTAAATGTATTCATAAGTATTATTCAAAAATTTATGAAACATGTATTTATAAATTAAACTCCATATAGTGAAAATGAAGAGACATGACCTATATAAGAATTCACGCATTAAAAAAACACATATTTTGGTATAAATTAATTTAGTTTAAATAGTTACAATTATTTAGACATAAAGGGGGTGTTTGGGGGAATTTTTTTACAGAATAAGTCAACTTATTTTAAAACAAAGTTAGAGATTCCTAACTTTCCAACTTATTTCCCAACTTATTGAATCTCAAACATATATTAAATACTTGTATAAAAAAATTATCAAAATATAAAATTTTTACCTGAAAATAAGTTATAAAATTTTTACCTGAAAATAAGTTATAAATGGATGTGGTGCTGTGGGCGCGAGATCGTGGTGGTGGGGCGTGGTGGTGGTTTGATGGAGATGGGGTGCGGCGAATGTTATGGGGTAATGGTGAAAGAGGAAGGGGAGGATGGCTGGTGGTGTTGTTGGCGGAGGATGAACGGTGGTGGTGAAGAGAAACGATGTTGAAGGAGTTGATAGTGTGGTGTTGGGATGAATGGGCGGAGGTGGAAGTGCGAAGCAGTTGTGGTTCGATGGAGCAGAAAGAGAGGGGAATAGAAGGTAACACGGAGAGATGGGTGGAGGCGATGGAGTGGTGGTTGTGTTGTGGGTTGGATGAAAGAGGCAAGAAAGGAAGAGGAGTAGTGGTGGAGGGCGGTGATATGGCTGTTGGTTGGAGAAGATGGAGGTTGGAGTTAAGGTGAACGACAGAGAAGTGCAGGTGGTGGTGAATCGGAGGAGTTGTTGATGGGTGGTCGGGCGATTGCAGGAGGTGGAGAAGCGGGTTGATTGTTGGTGAAGGATGAACGGAGTGGTGGAGGAGAAAACAGAGGTGAATAAGAAGAGAAGAGACGGGGTCGGTAATAGTTGTGTGAGATGGGTGGACAATATGGGTTGAACGGTGGTATGGTGGTGTTGTTGCGAGGTCGGAGATGCGGTGGTGAGGCGTTGACTGTGAGTTTAAATTAAAGGGGATAAAGAAATGAAAAGGGTTGACATCAGAATGGGTTGGGTCATAACGTTCATGTTAATTAGTTGTACATGCCAACTGGGTATAAATCAGCCATGTCAGCAAGTTGAATCATTTTTCCGTCCATTTCTTAACGTCCGTTAAGGCTAGTGATTCGATTGAAATTTTTAATTTGTTTAGTGACCTGATTAAAAACTTTTTTAGTTAAGTGATCCAATTGAAAGTTGATAGTCAGTTGAATGACCAAAACGCCATTTAATCCAATTTTGAAACAAATTGGTTGTTCTGTTGAATACCCACCCGTACTAATCCTCCAAATCATAACCCGGAGTTCTTGTTAATATTTCAAGCACCAGAAAAGATGACAATGGTTTCAAGCCCTCTTAAACCCTCTAAAACCCCAATCTTTTTCATAACAACTCGCCTCAATTCATCAAAACCCACCACTATTTTATCTCAAAATCGAGTCCAAAAGCTCATCTCCTCTCAATCTGATCCTCTTCTCGCTAAAGAAATCTTCGATTTAGCTTCAATTCAACCCAATTTTCACCCATCTTACTCCACTTTCCACTCTCTCATTCTCAAATTAGCTCACTCCCATCATTTCTCTCATGTAAACTCTCTACTTACTCAGCTTAAATCTCGAAACTATCCCATTTCCCCTTCTCTTTTCTCCCGTCTCATTCGTGTTTATGGCGAAAACAATCACCCCGAAAAGGCCCTTAAGTTGTTCTACACAATTCTTGAATTTAATACTAAGCCATTGCCTAAACATCTTAATGCTATTTTGGGGGTGCTTGTTGCTCGTCGCGGGTTTCTCCGGTCAGCATTGGACTTGTTTAGGTCAGCTCATAGGTATGGTGTGGTGGCTAATGTCGAATCGTATAATATTTTGATGTCTGCTTTTTGTTTGAATGGTGATTTGAGTATTGCGTATAAATTGTTTAATGAAATGTTTAAGAGGGAATTAGTTCCCGATATTGAGTCGTATAGGATATTAATGCAAGGGTTGTGTAGGAGGAGTCAGGTCAGTAGGGCTGTTGATTTGTTAGAGGATATGTTGAATAAAGGGTTTGTTCCCGATGCGTTGAGTTATACGACTTTGTTGAATAGTTTGTGTAGGAAGAAGAAACTTAAAGAGGCGTATAAGATTCTTTGTAGGATGAAGGTGAAAGGATGTAATCCTGATATTGTGCATTATAATACAGTTATATTTGGGTTTTGTCGGGAGAACAAGGCAGTTGATGCAATCAAAATTCTTGAGGATATGTATAGGAATGGTTGTTTACCCAATTTGGTTTCTTATCGGACTTTAGTTGGTGGGTTATGTAATCAGGGTTTGTACGATGAAGCCAGTAAGTATACCAAGGAAATGATATGTAAAGGTTTTTCTCCGCATTTTTCAGTTTTTCATGTTTTAATGAAGGGCTTATGTAATGTTGGTAAGACTGAGGAAGCTTGCGAGTTGTTAGTTGAAATGCTGAGATTTGGAGAAGCTCCTCATGTAGATACCTGGGTGGAGATAGTAACTCGGATGTGCATTGCGGAGGATGAAGTTTTGAGAGTGGAGGAAATGCTGAAAGAGATTTTGAAGGTGGAGATAAAGCCTCACACGAAGATAGTTGAGGCAGGTGCAGGTCTGGAAGAGTATTTAAATAGGAATATACAAACTAGAAGAAAGAAGTTTTGAGTGTCTTTTGATCTTTGGTTCCTTATCAAATCTCACTTCGTGTCAACCCCCATAATTGGCTTCCAGGTGCGGCTACTTTCCATGGTGCCAGTTGCCATAAAATTGTAGTCTAATACTTTTAATGTCAATGTAAATGACCAAGTGAATCATATATATAACCAGCTGGAATTTTTTTTCCGATGATTTTCTTTTTTCAAAAAGAACACTTCAAGTGATGGACAAATTTAAGAAGAAAAATAAAAGTAAATTTTTTCATTATTTACATTAGAATTTTATTAAAATTAGATATAGCTATTAAAACATAGATAATATAATTATAAAATAATATAGAAGACCCTGCATCGCACGGGTTATAAGGTCGTATAAATGGTTCATAAAACTCTATAATAGGAGGCCTAAGAAATAACCCAAAACATGTTTTGTGCCAAAAAACCCAACTCAAGTTGACCCTTGAGCCAGTGGTCAAACTTCCTTCGATCGAGTGGAGTGTAAGAGTCCCTGAGCGGGGGCGGGAATACAGAAAATTCTGGTCATGTACCCCGAGTAAGGGTTGCTACAACTTTAACATTTTCCTCGACCCTGAGCGGGGGCGGGAATACAGAAAATTCTGGTCATGTACCCCGAGCAAGGGCCAAAATCCCCTGAGTAAGGGTTGCTACAACTTTAACGTTTTCCTCGAACTTGTCCAAGTACCCAACACAACCTGCTCTGCATCAGGATTATCTTCTCAAGGGCCCACCACCAACCACAAAGGCAGCAATTGGGCTTTACCGACAAGTGCAGAAATAATCCAACAAATTTCTCTCTTATGAGCATATCGATGGTTTTGCAATCCAGGCTGTCCAAAACCTCCCATAAACTTCTCCTGCTTTTTAAACTTGAAAGCATTGTACTTGGGAAACTGATTGGCAGACTAGGAATATCTGTTACAAACATGCACAAGTATGGTGCTTTTATGACTTTGTTTGCAGTTGTACCCTGAATCATGGATGAGTACTCTGCAAAATCAAGTTTTGTGTTCTTTTTCCCTCCATCTATCATGGCACGTAGATAATAATATTAAAAAGTATATGTTTTAACCTGCTAGGAAGTCAACTCATGGATCGGGGTTCAGGACTATTTAAGGACTTCGAGATAGGTGTACTCAATGGATGACATATATGACTGCATTCAGTTATGATATGTATGGTTTAGTGCTAATTGATTTGTTTGTTCAGATTGATATTTTTATTCTTTTGGAAGATAACAAAGCAAACCTTAAGGTGGAATAATGCAAGATGAAGGACTTCAAAGCAAATGTGATCAAGTCTGGAAGAATAACGATTAAAAAGATTACGAAAGCAAGGTAAGGACTCTTTAACTTCTTTATACATATCAAGGTTTGTATTGACATCATACATTAGAAAAATAGGTGGTGTTATGTACTGCTCAAAAAAGTTAATACATGGAAACAATTACCAAGTCGTATATCTGTGTCTGTATTCTTTTAAGGCCTAAACAGTCTTTTTTCACTGAAAGTTTGGTTTCATCAAAATTGATATAGATGAACAGGGGTAGAAGCATCCTTTTAAACAAGTGGGGTCCCCTTTGTTTCAGAAGCTGTTTCTATTTCTACATCTGTTTTTGTTAGATATAAGAGTATAAACTCCTATAGCTGAGGTGGCATGTCCAGCCTGTCAAGATCATCTCAACGACTTAGATTCATCTCTAATTTCTTAGTCTATAAATATAGACCTTACTCATTCTGTTATAGTTACCCTTGTATATACACAATGTAGCCCTACAGTTTGTTATGAAATATACATACAGTCTTACATACTTCTTCTTCATTACTAAGCTACTATCTCCATTAATGGAGCTTCATAGCTGCTATATTAGTAAAAGTGACAGTTTTCCACTGCCTAGTTAAAATAGCTTACTAAATTGATAGCAGATTCAGGAAGCAGACTTATGGGCTTGGATAGAAGAAAGACAGCATTGCGGTAAATAGGATTGCAAATTATTAGTATGTGGTAGGAAAGTAGATTTGCAATTTCTGTGATCACAAAGATGTTTTAAATTACATAACCATCTGAGCTAGTTATCATCTACTTTTAACAAAAGGATTTGGAGACATGTAACTATTGGAAATTTAATGGATTTAAATTATTCATTTTCCCCTTATATCGTTTTTCTGATTCTTAGGACTTGTTAGACAATGCTTTTTGCATAAGTTATTTATCAAAGATTTTTTTGCGTAAATTCCCATTAAAGGATGCCAATTTTGTACAAAGAGTAAAATAGATGCAGCGATTCATTGTTTCATCGAAGATGAGCGTTTTTTGTTTAAAAATGTTGAAAGAGATGGTGAAACCCCGATTTTAGTACTCATCAGCCTAGGCCTATAGCCATCCATGACCCTGACCCTGACCCAGACCCATATGGGAAAATGCTTCTGTAGATTTTGATATATCAACCTCTATGAATGTAAAGGCAAATGGTAACGGAGTAGTAAGAAGCTGCAGGTGCATGGGCTTTTTGTACGTCACTAAGCTGAAAAAAGAAAAGACAAACATACTAGTAATTAAAAGATAAATTTTCTGGTTCATGTTGCATTACCATTTTTAAAAGTATTTGTAATCAAGCTTTTGAAGATGATCAAACATGTTCCGTTTGAACTAACCTACTGATAATTTATCCCTGCGAAAAATACAATGAGTCTTTAAATAAATTAAATGCTTCTTAGTTCTAGAGCTCGTTGTTGGGATCCGTCCGGTGTGCAACAATGATATGCACATATTGGGGAGAAAAATATGGGAGATTGGAGATTATAATTATTAATTTCTAACTTAGGTTATACCTCACTAGTGTGTTTATGTATACTGAAAGTTATAGCAATGCATACAGTTCACACCTGTGGTTAATCTAATCCTTGATTTTTATGTCTTGGTAGTGTATTAATAAATTTGTTGACGAATATCTTCATAAAATTGTTATGGGTCCTGGCTGGAAAATGCCTGCTAACTGATTATGTTTGTAAGGTAGATCATGCAGCATTGATCTCTCAAAGGAGTGGGTTTCACCAAAAAGAAATGGCTATCTGAAGGAGCTTGAGGATGAGATTGTTCCATACCTGAACTAATTCTACTACACTGTGAGTTCTAAAGTACTAGAGATCCTTTTTTTAATCTAAATAATTATGATATTAAAATGAATCGTACCAGTAATGTTGAGGTGAACCATAAAGTTAAATTCGCTCTCTTTTACTCTGCTTTGAATGTTCGAACTTCAGAAGTAGCGAGTTCCATATATGAATCTTCTTCCTAATAGTTGATAAATCTTATTTTTAGAGTAAAATTTTGTTTAAATAATTTTTTGTATTGCACTATTGCTTCATGTCAAATATGTTAGGAAACAATGGTGTTCTAAAAAGCGGTAATCGGTATTAGTCGGTAAAGGTACCTTGTAGCGCTTAATCGGATAATTGGTGATTGATCGGAACATTAATCAGAGATAATTTAATTTAATGAATAAATATTTATTATATTTACACACCAACAAACAATTTATCATCAAATATTGTAAAACAAGTTTTATTTCATTAATCGATATGTATAGTAGTTAGTATATTCTAACAAGAATAAAAATTTTACTTCTCGTAATATTAAACTCAGTTATTATAAACATACACCAATGTCAAAAGCAGCTTTAAAAATAAATAATTTATAAAAAATTAATAACTTAGATAGTATGGAATATATATACGAAATTTGTAACAACCAAGTAAAAACTTTCACGTTTACGTACTACTCAATTTTCTCAAATTGAACAACTTCAAATGAATTTAACTGCAATTTGAAGAATTTTTAAAATCAGGAATATAGGGCCATATATTTTATTTTCATGAATTTTTTATTTTTTTTAAATATATATTTTTTACTTTGACCGATTAATTACCGTCTCGATCTATTCTTGACTGGTTTTTCAAAAAATTGCTTTTTGACTCGATTTCTCCTTAATCGAGACGGAGCCCACCCGTCTAGTGATTAATCGGTCGATTAATCGGATTAATCACCGATTTTTAGAGGGAAACAGCAGCTCAGAATAATTTTTTAAATGAAACTAAACATTTTTTTTAGTTGACATAAGGGATTACAGTCAGGTCACACACTACAAATTTGACTCAGTTGTTTAAAAGTAAAATAAAAACTGCAAACAACTAAACTAAGCATGTTAATACATAATTATAGTTCCTACATTGACTGCTTTCAAACATCAAGTCATCATAAACATTATAGACAACTCTAATAAGATAGAGCACACAAAATGATATACTAGTATTTAGTTGTACTTCCATGATGAAAGGGACAACATTGAGAAGAGAGGGGCCTGTTTGAAGACAGACAAGAATCTTGTTAAAAGCTAGATAATGGAATTTAGCAAGGGGACAATTAAAAATGTGTAGTAGCTTTTTGACCATCAAATTTTGCTCAATATATGTGCTTATCAGGTCAATGATTATTAAAGGATGTTAGAACTTAAATAAATGAAAGCTTGAGAATCCTATGTGAATCATAAATAATCTTTAGTCGCAAAGATCTTTATCGGTACACTTCATTAGGCAAAGGCATAGCTTTAGCAGTGGACAGCTTTCAATATACTGTAGAAGCCTTTTAGGTGAAAATATTTTCGTAAACATTTGAGATTTTCATCCTTTAAAAAGCCCGGTTCGTCTATAAGCCTATGACGCTTTGTACACTACTATCAATTATCAAGCTTGAGGTATATGAATTGCAGATGATAATAAATGGCAAATATGAAATTCAGATGCTAATATTTGAATATTACAAAAAGGTGGAAAAAACATAGGACGTAATAATGATTAAATCTAATTCAACATGTTCCAACAAATATAGTTCATCGAGAAAAAAAGAGAAAGATAAAGTAAAAATGAAAAGAAAAAGCTCCTTGTGAGCAAGGACTATAAAGGAGGAAAAGAAGAGAGGCTGATAGGGCAAAAAGGGATGACTCAAATATCATGCATCTTGGATGTTGTGCTACTTGATCTTCTTTTTTTCTTAGATTTGAAATTACCTGGAGAATAAAAAAGGTATAACTGCATTATTAATTTGTTAAGTAAAAGATATATATAGTTATCTAAAATATAACATAAAAATTCATCAGTACTAAATTTGAACTCAGTGATAATCAAGAAGTAATTATGTACCAAAAAGATATGAAGAAAACATTACGGGTAATATGAATATGATTTGCTGCCTGCAGGCTCCCTTGGCGCATTGCATCTGAAGCATTCCATCCGGCTAGCAAAGTTGTGTTCATTGCACCCTAGCCTGCACCATACCCAAATTAATTATTTATTTTTGTTCATATATAATTTTGCTATAGGTATGGTAATATTCTATAAGAAGATAATATATGTATATATAGAATGTATTTTAATTTCGATAAATGGATAGTCCGATAAAATAAATAATAGCTTTTGATTGGAAGAATATTATGTGAGAAAGATTATTCATTTATATCCTAGTCTATGTACAGAATTACAGATATGTTATGTGAACTATATGTAACAGTTTATATGGACCTGTTACAAATCCAATCGCCGGACTTCCATGCTGAGCGTCCTGCACTACCACTTCCGCCACCAATCCCGAAACCTCTTCCCCTAGAAATGTCAGCTCCACAATCAAATCCTCCCCCTCCGCCACCACCTAATTCATCCTTGAAAGCACCACATTTGAAACAGCTAGACCGGCTTGCAAAATTGTGAGTGCCACAGTTTCCAATATTACAGTACCAGTCCCCTGGCCTGACATCAGGGCCGGTGATCCCGAACGACGAAGATAAACTGGCACCCCTCATTCCAGAAGCTCCGTTCAGGAAACTAAAATCGATACCACCTCTTTCGATGCAACCGTACCGTGGCTCGCCACATCGGTGACAGGAGTCTCTTCTTTGAAAGTTGAGGTGCTGGCATGACATGCAGTTCCAGTCTCCTGGCCGGTTCATATTTCCTGTCAAAATTTCATTTAAAATAGTTTATATTAGTTGCAGCATTTTAAATAACTATCATGCATGATTGCATGTGTACATTTTGTGTTGGTGGAGAAATTAAATTTGCAGTGATTTTTTTGAATATGCATGACATGTGTAGATAGATACTAACCTTGGGACAGACGAAAGAATATGAAAGAAATGTATTAGAAGCAGAACAGGAGTTTTGGTTGAGTGTCGGAGAGAGATGATTGAGGTTTTAGTTTCAGGTTGGTAGGGCTTATATATATAGTGAGGGTCCAGAAATCGAGGCAAATGGTGGTGCGGCAGGACTACTCAACCTAATATTCTGAGAAGAATATAAATAATTAAGAGGGGAAATACATTACTAAAGATGGTAATTATAGTGAATTATGATAAGTGATAAGCTTTAGCTCTATATTTCTTCTTTTGAGGCTTCTAAGGTTGCAGGTTATGAACACAACAGTTACCAATAAATTCCTCTTTCAGATTACAAAGATGCCTTTTATTTCTCCCCATATACAGCAACTTCTTTATTTCTGTTTAACACTTGTAGTCTTGTAGAGTAATACTATAGAGTAGAGATCCCATAAAAGATCCCAAAAAATCTTCTCAAATGATGTCGCATCGTTGAGTTGGTATGTAAATGTATAGTTGGCACGTTTATTTCTTGAAAAATAAGGAATTTAATTAGAAAAAATAGAAAAGATGATATATTTTAGCTGAAAAGGTAATCGGTTAACTATTAGTATTATAATATTATTATTTTATTTTTATTAAATAAAAACGCCCGTGATATAATTGGAAAAATAGAGGTTTTAGTATGAGAAAAGAAAAAAAGGTAACGTGTTTTGGCTGAAAAAGGTAACTTTCATGATATAATTGGAAAAATAGAGATTTTAGATAGAGAAAAGAGAAAAGGTAACTTGTGTTTAATTGAAATATGTAATTGATTAGTTAATAGTAATTATAATATAATTATGTTATTTATTAAACAAAATTGCTTGTAGTGTTTTTAATTCGTGGGCGCATATGAATACATGCGAAGTCTCATCATTTTATTAAGGAAAGTTATCAAGGCCATTGTTCCATGGAGAACCACGTTACGTGGAGAACCGTGGAGAACCACTTAAAATGCATTAAAATTGCTTTATATATAAGGACCCCGCCAAGGGTACCTTCACGAAAGATGCTTAAAATAATTGGCTCTATCCAACAAAAAAATAAAAAAAAAATCATAAAAAAAAAAAAAAATCCCTGCCGTGGAAATGCGAAGCATTTAAGACAGTAAACGGATGAGTTAGGTAGTCATGAGGGCCGAAGGTCCTCGACACACCCGTCAATCGTCTATTGCCTTTACCATTGATTGCCATTCCTTACAACTTTAGAATGATAAAGGCGCGAAGCGCCGTACAAGAAGGTGCGAAGCACCGTTAACCAGTGAAATCCACTGCCACGTCATCACGTGAACAGTGAATTTTTTTTTTCTTTTTTTTTCTTTGACAAATGGATAGAGGGTAGAATTATAAGACTTTTTTGTAAAGGGGCCCCGCCATGGGCCTTATATAAAGGACAATTTTAATGCATTTTAAGTGGTTCTCCACGGTTCTCCACGTAAGATGGTTCTCCATAGAGTGGGACTCAAGTTATCAAATATTTAAGATTTTAGGAAAATTTTTGGGAGAACTTTTGGGTTCTCTATCATTTTTTGTAACTACACAAAATGATGATGCTTGCCGCCTGATCACTTCTTTTGTTATTAACTTGTGTTATGTTTGTTCCATTCTCATCGATTTAATTCAGTTGTATTTTTTTAAACATGCATATGAATATATATGATGAGTTTGAAAATCATGAAAGTAAAGATTAACGGTGGAGCATCGATAAAGATTGTAGAGATTGATGATGGAAGAGAAGTCTTCGAGGTTCAGTTTGACCATCTTTTCTTTTTCTTTTCAATCAAAACACTACTGCATTTGGCTTTTTTGCTTTCATATATAAAAACACACATTATTTATCTTTTATAGTCAGCAATACTGCTAGTACGTAAAAGAATTAGATCAAGAGGAGGAGTTGTAATTGATATCATAAACCATTATTATTGGGGAAGGGTAAAGAGAGCTGCAATAAACTGTGGAAAAGCAAAAAACAAATAAAAGGAAAAGAGCAAGGGGGGCTCATTTGATTCTCTTTGGGAAACGCATCCATGCATAACAAATTGACACGCTATATATAGTCTTGTTACCTACTCCCTCCGTCCCGGCCGATTCTTAATATTTCAAAATAGAGTTTCTGGCACGTATTTTAAGGTAGATTTTAAGGATAGTTGCATAATATATTTTTAAAATATTCCTTTTTTGTATAAAAATAGAACAATCCTATTTTTATACAAAAAAAAGAAAATTTTGAAAATAAGTTATGGAACTATCCTTAAAATACACCTTAAAATGCGTGCCAGAAAGTGACAAAAAAAGTGTTAAGAATTGGTTGGTACTGTGGGAGTAACTAATTAGAGTACAATTTCCATTACATTTTTTTTCCCAATCATAGAACTTTTCAATAAAATAGAAGTAAAATGAGATAAATTAATTAATTATTCGCATATATATAGGCCTTGAGGTGCCTGAGGTTGTCCTCATGGTTTTCCCCTGAGGTTAAAAGATTTGCAATATAATTCTAAGACTATATATGTAAATTACTATAAAAAATTATATTTACAAAATTGCCCCTGCGGGGCAACTTGATTTATAGGAAGAAAATCTTTTAACCTCAGGAAGATTGCCTGAGGACAACCTCAGGCCCAGTTTTCTCTAAGTAATATATTTTTTTATGCAAAAATTTATATTTTATTCAACTTGAATGTGCCCAACCAACTTTTCTTTTTCGTTGTTCTTTATTGGATGGTTTACTAAGGGCAATTCCCATGGTGTGTTATATTTTGTGCTATATTTATATTACAGAACAAAAATTAAAATTCATTATTTCATTGATATGTTAAATATTGTGCTAAAATAGCATAATGCTATAATTGATTCTATAGACAAAACAAAAAGTAGATGGAGATATAATTGTTACTTTATAAAAAAAAGTGAAAATGGGAGGAAAATGAATAAAATAGGGAAATTATGTTTAAATTAGTACTATTTTATCATTTTAGTAACATAGATAATAGTAAAATTTAGAATAATGTATCGGGGATACGGTGTTATTTTAGCACCAAAAAACATTTTTATGCATAGTTCCATTATTTTAACACAACAATAGAAATTGCTCTAATAGAATTGCTGAGTTTCTTGCCTAAAACATCCTATTATGTTGTTAATGTTAGTCATAGAGGCATGCCTGTTTACATCTAATAACAAGCCTAATTGTTTGTAATGTTTTGCATTACTTACATGACCTCTTAACTGAGGGAACCTCTAGTTGTAGAGTTTCTATTTGTTTTTGTACTTGTAATAGGCATCAAATCCTAGTTGTGTAACTGTACTTATATAGTCAAGAATAATGCTTGAAAGAAGTTCTAAGGTTCATGCCTCAAGCAAGAAGATAAAGACTGTCAAATAATCACAGTTGGGATTTGAAGAAATGAAGAATTTGCCTAAGTACCAATTCGAGAAGTACTTTTGTCTATTCGAGAAGTCTAGTGTTCGAGAAGTCAGAGATTCGATATCTGAGAAGACACTGTTCGATATCTCTGAATGAACTGTTCGATATCTCATTCGATATATCAGAGATTCGACATGTCTAAATACTCTATTCGAGAACTCAGGAAGTCAACAAGTCAAAGTGGTATTCGAGTTCTCAAAGAGTCAACAAGTCAAAGTTCCATTCGATATGTCAAGGACTCAGAGAGCTATTCGATATCTCAAGGATTCGACAAGTCAAGTGCTCTGTTCGATAACTCAAGCAATCCTGGAGGAAATATCATTCGAGAAGTGATTCGATATGTCAATCATACAGTATTCGAGAACTCAGAGTTATCTAATCCTAGTTCTCGAATCAATCACTTAGCCACTTCTCGAATACACTCTTTGAGACAAAATACTGAAGAAATTGTACAAGTCTAAAACCTGCAACAAGCCAATGCACTTTATGGACCACAATCTGTAACGTGCTCTGGAAAGCCTACAAGGAAGTTTGGAGAGATATAGAAGAGACAAAGGGCTAAAGAAGTGGATCTGAACAGGCTTTGCAAAGTCAAATCTGTAACCGTTTGGACACTTACTCAAAAAGGATAGACAGACTAGAAAGTAACTTGTTTAGCTACCTTATTTGTAGTAAGTAGGTTGTATCCGTGTTCTATAAGGATACAGCCTCACTTCCTTAGTTATTGCTTTTTAGAGGAGTCAAGTTTTTCATATACACTGTAAGCCATATCTCTCTGAGAAAAACGAAGCTGAGAATACTATCATTTGTATTCACAGATTGTAGCAACCTTTATCTAATAATATATTAGATTAAAGTGATATTGTGTCTTGTGCTATCTTTTATCCGCACCTATACATTTACACACACACATTTATCTGCTACATAGATTCAAGAACGAAGAAAAGTTCAAGAATCCATTCACCCCCCTCTGTTTTCTTTTACTGTATTCAATACTCAACAAGTGGTATCAGAGCGGGCTGTTTATTCAAAAACAGAAAAACGATCATGAGTTCGAATACACCAAAGACAACAGGAATGGTGAAAGTCCCTAAGTTTGACAAAGAAAATTACAACCTCTGGAAGATAAAGATGATGTTGTTCATCAAAGCCTCTCATCCTTTGTACCCTGACATTCTCAAGAATGATCCCTTTGTTCCACAACAAGAAATACCTGAAAAGACTGTTGGAACCACAACTGTTCCAAGATCTTATGTGGCCAAGGAACCATCTAAATGGACAAAATCAGAGAAGGAGATGGTTGCTCTTGACAGCCATCTCATGTTGCTAATTATTGATTCCATGGATATGTCAATGTTTGCAAACATTGCATCATGCACATCTGCCAAAGAAATGTGGGATCACATTGAGATGTTATGTGAAGGAACTGATGAGGTCAAGGAAAACAAGAAACAGATACTGGTCACACAATATGAAGCTTTCATGGCACAGCCCAAGGAAAGCATTACTGAGATGTTTGAGAGATTTCACAAGCTAGTTACTGAGTTGCAGATGAATGACAAGGTTTACAGCACCAAGGAGTTAAACTTGCAGTTTCTGCTATCTTCACCAAATCATCTAGAGCAAAGGGTCATTTCTCTAAGGGAAAGAGATTTGAACAAAATCACATATGATGTGCTCTATGGAGTTTTAAAAACTCATGAGCTTGAGTTACTTCAGAAAAGGACTATCCAAGCCAACCAAGGCAGAATGATAAACACATCATGTGCCTTGATTGTCAACAAATCTATTCAAGACCTAGAAGCATCTACAAGCCAGCTAAGGATAGAGGAGATAGTAGATGATGAAGAAACTGAAGCTGAGGTAAGTGAACCTGTTGAATAGAAGGAGGAAGAAGAGTTCTATACTCTTGAAGAGCTAGATGGAATGTAAAACACTTCATATGCTTTCATGGCCAGAAAATTTCCAAACATCAGATTCAAGAGGAACCAACCCTTCAAACCCAAAACCCAAAACCATTCATTCAACAAAAGCAAGGCACCTGTGAAACCAAACAAGAGTAAATTTAAAACCAGCCATGTGGATAGGTCATCTGTAAGGTGTTATAGATGCAATGACCTAGGGCATTTTGCCAGTGAATGCAAGAAGCCTAAAAAGAAGGATAAAGAGTTTCTGGAACTTGAAGCTAAGTATAAGGCCCTTCTGAGAAAGTAGACACAAGGTAAGGCCTACATAGCTGAAGGGAAGTGTTGGGATGATTCTGATAGTGATGGAGAGGAACAAGAATTTTGCAACTATGCCTTGATGGCCAATTCCAAGGATGACACATCTCCATCAGATTTTCAGGTACCATCTCTCACTACTATAGACATTTCAGTTTCTGAGTATAAATGCATGATTGAACAACTATCTGTTGAGATGTTTAATATTCATACTAGTATGACTGCTGCTAATGAGGAGATTGCTAAACTGTCTACTAGAAATGAAATGTTAATAAAAAAGAATGAGGAACTTGAGCTAACTGCTATGCAAGTAGAAAACCTTAAGAAAGAAGTTGAATATTTGCAGAATAAGGTTTTACGTGCTAGTCAAGAGGAAAAGGCTCTTAGGGATGAACTAGCTGAAAATGAATTCAAACTGAAAACATTTAAGAAATCATCTGGTCTAGTGCAATCCTACTGTGAGAAAATTCAAGCTAAACCCAAGGTTGCTATTGGACTTGACTATGACACTCTTAAACAGAGGAAAGGCTATGCTATCATTGAAGATGACATAGTTGTTCAGAAAGAAGTGCCTCAGATTTTGAAAAAGGCTGAAAATCCAATTTTTAAAGAATCAACATTTGAAATTGATGAGGATGCCTTACTCATCAAGCAAATGTTGAATGATGAGGATGAGGCACAATCCAGTGAACAACAAGCATCCTCTAAGAGTGAGAGTGTCAAGTCAAAAGACAAGGAGCCAGTAGGTGATAGGTCAAGACCTAAGAAGTTTGTCAAGTTTGTTTCAGCTGGGATGAATGAATCTGAGAAGAAAGTGACTAAGAAGAAACAGAACAGAAATGGCAAGTTAGGGATTAACAAAGATAACAATTATGCTTATATGCCTAATGCCCCTAGGAAAACTTGTCAGAATTGTTTCAGTACCAATCATTTAACACATGCATGCAAGAAACCTGTTGGTAGTGTGCCTAAACCTTTCTATGATTGTTCTGTGCCTCTAAGACATAGAGATGCTCCATTTTGTGATAAATTTGACTGTATGCCATGCAATATGAATGTTATGACTAGTTGTTTCAATTTGAGAAGGCAATTCATTGATGGTTGTATCAGTCACAATTCTCACACACACTACACAAGGTCAAAGTCTTCAAGTCCTCCTAAAGCTAGGAATGTACCTCTGTCACCTAAGTCTGAAACCTCAGGTTCTAAGACTTCTAACAGTGACAAGAAGACTAACACCAAGAAAGTTGATAAACATGTTGTTTATGATAAAACTGTTTCTAAGTCACATGGACCCAAACTTGTTTAGGTACCAAAGGAGAAGTAATACCTTTGTGTTTGTAGGGCAAAGAAAGTGAAAAGAAAGTGAAAAGAAAGTCATGTGGATTTTGGACAGTGGATGCTCAAATCATATGACTGGTGATATGGCCCTGCTATCACAGTATGAGGAGAAGGCTGGCCCAATGGTTGCTTTTGGAGATGACAGCATGGGTAACACATTGGGATATGGCAAGTTGAAAGTTGGTAATGTCATCATTGAAGATGTAGCACTAGTCAAGGGACTCAAGCATAATCTGCTAAGTGTTGGTCAGTTTACTGATAGAGGATTCAAAGTGGATTTTGATAAGGATGAATGTTTGATCACCCACAAGAAGACTGGTGACTTTGCTCTATCTGGAGTAAGAAAAGGAAGCCTGTTTGTAGCCAATATGGACTCTGCAAACAAGGACAAAATGTGTTGCTTTTACTCAAAAGCATCAAATGAAGATTGCTGGCTGTGGCACAAGAAAATAAGAAATTATCACACCTGAACTTCAAAGCCATTAATTCTCTAGTCAAAAGAGAGTTAGTGAGAGGAATTCCCATACTTGAATTCTGTCAAGAAGGAGTGTGTGAGGCTTGTCGAAGAGGAAAAATGAAAAGATCAAGCCACAAGTCAAAGACAGTGACATCAATAACCAAGCCCCTACAACTCATTCATCTGGACTTGTTTGGGCCTGTCAATATCATGTCACTAGGAAGAAAGAAGTATGCCTTGGTGATGGTTGATGACTTTAGAAGGTATACATGGGTGGAATTTCTAGCATCAAAAGATGAGGCTCCACAAGTAATCATTGAGCACATAAAGAAAGTTGACAAGGAGGCAAAGGCCAACAATGCTAGTGTGATTGCATTGTGAAGTGATAATGGAACAGAGTTCAGAAATGCCATACTTGAAGCATTCTGCAAAGAGAATGGAATTTCTCAGTAATTCTCAGCTCCAAGGATTCCACAACAAAATGGAGTTTTTGAGAGAAAGAATATAACTCTAATTGAGGCTGCTAGAACAATGTTACTTGATGCAAATATGCCTACATGTTTTTGGGCTGAGGTTGTGAGCACTGCATGCTATATCCAGAACAGAACCCTCATCAACAAAAACACTGGAAAGACACCGTACAATTTGATGACTGGAAAGAAACCTACTCTAAAGTATGTTCATACTTTTGGAAGCAAATGCTTTGTATTGAAGGATAATTCAGAATTTGTTGGTAAGTTTGATGCAAAGGCATTTGAAGGAATTTTTCTTGGCTACTCTATGGAAAGAATTGCATACAAAGTTTATGTCATCAGTCAAAAGAAAATTATGGAAAGCACATATGTGACATTTGATGACAGCAAACTACCTGGACTAGAAGAAGCCACTGATAAAGATAAAGATCCATTAAAGTTTGATAATCTAGATGATTCTGATGAAGAGATTGAAACTGGAGTTGAAACTCAAGTTCAACAAACTCAAGTGAATGATGATACAAGAGAAGAATTTGTGCCAATCAATAGTGGATAAACAAGCATCCAAGACACACCTGTGAGTAGTAGCAACCTCACAGGGGGAGGAAATGAGAATGATCATGACTTGGATGATGAAGCAACGTCAAGAATGAGAAATCAGGCTGAACACTCAAGGAAATGGGATAGATCACACACTGCAGAACAAATTATTGGAGATCCTAATGCAGGAGTAAGGACTAGGAGAGCAACTCAGAATGAGTGCCTCTATGGCTGTTTTCTATCTCAGGTTGAGCCTAAGAAACTTGATGATGCACTGTTGGATCCAGATTGGATTATTGCCATGCAAGATGAGCTGAATCAATTTGAAAGAAACAAAGTATGGGAACTTGTGCCTGCACCAAAGAATAGAACCATTGTTGGAACAAAATTGGTTCTGAAGAATAAGATGGATGAAGATGGTGTAATAGTAAGAAACAAAGCAAGGTTGGTTGCAAAAGGATACTCTCAACAGGAAGGCATTGATTATGATGAGACATTTGCCCCTGTTGCTAGATTGGAAGCCATCAGAATATTCTTGGCATTTGCTGCTCCTTCAAACTTTAAAGTTTATCAAATGGATGTCAAGAGTGCATTTCTGAATGGAGAGTTGGAAGAAGAAGTTTATGTGCAACAACCACCTGGCTTTGAGGATCCACATTTCCCAGAATTTGTCTACAGACTGCTTAAGGCACTGTATGGACTTAAGCAGGCTCCAAGGGCATGTTATGATACTTTATCACAATTTCTCCTTGAAAATCAATTCACTAGAGGCACATTGGACAAAACACTGTTCTACAAAAAGCATGGTGATGATATTATCCTAGTTCAGATTTATGTGGATGATATCATATTTGGCTCTACAAATGAGAAGCTGTGTGAGAAATTCTCTAAACTCATGCAGAGCAGATATGAGATGAGTATGATGGGAGAGTTGACATTCTTTCTTGGGTTGCAAGTCAGTCAAAGGAAGGATGGTATCTTTATCAGTCAAACCAAGTATATCAAGGATTTATTGAAGAAATTTGACTTGGAAGATTGCACACCTGCAAAGACACCTATGGCAACTGCCACTAAATTGGATGAAGATGCTAAAGGCAAGAAAGTAGATATCTCAGTCTACAGAGGCATGGTTGGTTCTCTACTCTACCTCACTGCAAGTAGGCCAGACATCATGTTTGCTACATGTTTGTGTGCAAGGTTTCAATCAAATCCAAAAGAATCACATTTGATTGCTATAAAAAGGATCTTTAGATATCTGAAGGGCACTCCAAACTTGGGTTTATGGTATCCTAAGGACACAGGGTTCAATCTGGTTGGTTATTCTGATGCTGATTATGCTGGATGCAGAGTGGATAGGAAAAGCACCTCAGGTAGCAGCCAGTTCCTTGGACAAAGGTTAGTCTCTTGGTATAGCAAGAAACAACAATCTGTGTCAACTTCTACAGCTGAGTCTGAATACATAGTACGTGGTCACAAGTAATACATGAATAAGTCAAGTTCGTTCCCACAGAGATCTGGTTATGGTTTTAATTCAGTAGATGTACCTATGCAACAATGTATGATTATTATTCACTGCTAAGACAATTAACAAATTTGGGTTTAATTAACTAAAATTAACTAAATAAAACAAATAAACAATTTAAGAATTAATTATCTAATGAAAATTAAAATCGAATTACTTCCATAAGAGTAAACATGGGATCCTAACTTCATTAAATACTTCGCTTAGAGTTGATTCCTTTAATCAATGCATGTGATGGTTATGATATCTGATCAGACAACACGAAACAAGTAAACGCTACCTCTCAGTATACGAATACCAAACTAAACATACATCCACAAAAGAGATAGAAGATGAATAGACACCAATTATGCTTAGACCCTATATCTCTATAAGATTTGAAAATATAACGGTTGAAGAACAAGTTGTCTATTAGATCACATAGGGCAGCATAATATCTCTATTTACGCTACAAATCATGATGTTAAAACATCAACCTATCCTATGCTAGCATGGCAAGTTCTAAATCTCAAGATCCACTCTCGTTTCACAAGAGATTAACAAATTAGATGTTCGCGACGCATCTAAACACATGAAGCATAACCATACGAGGATATCAAGAATTCACCACACATGAATCTTTAAAGCATCAAGATACTAAAGCTCCATAAATAAATCCGTTAGAATCCCATGACAACGATTAGTTCGTAATTGAACCTCTCGTCATCATGGGATCAAGTGAGACCAAGATAATGAAACAAGATATGAATTCTATGTTATAATATGCTAACTAATGATGTTAATTACAATGGTAGGATGTGTTTAAATAGGCTCTAGAAGTCTTGCCCAGCAAGAAAAAGACCTAAAATATAATTAAAATTCGATTTTGGCACAAGAAAATACCAAAAATACAATTAAAACTCGAATAGGGGCAAAATCGACATTTTTCAGGATTTCGGAGCGCTGCCAGCGCGCTGCTGTTGTGGAATAAAAACTAGGTTATGATTATGACGGCTAGGGTTCGGGAGCTTCGTGCTCTTATGGCTGCTTCTGCGTTCGAGACTAAACGGTCCTCACAGAATGCCTACGTATCTCTGTATTAGAGAATCAAGCCAATAAAACGTAGTTCTGAGATGAGGGGTCAGACCCTTTATATAGGCTGAGAAGCCCTAAAATCGTAGTAGGGTTTGGTGACTTGGTGGGCAAGTCACCGACTAGAAGAAGGTTCTAGTCTCCTTCCATGTATGAATCAGTTTCCATGTTAGAATATGTATCTTGGAGGCTAAGTCAGGCAAGAATCATATTCTTGTTTGACTCTTATTTGCTGATCTGTTTATTACCCCTAATATTAATTACGAAATTAATATTTTAATTAGGGATTGGGCCCATCTGGTGGGCCCCACGTTTGGACCATTCCGGGTCTAATTAATGCCATATTAAATGTGTCCTTTGGGCTTACTTTTAGCCCATATCATTTGCCCCCCAACTTCTAGGAAAACTGATCAGGTTTTCCTGGAAGTTATAACGGCCTTATTCGAGACTCGGGTCAGGGTTTATTACTCTTGAGCGAGCATTTTCAACAATATCATCTTGATGTAAAGCGTGGAGCGACCGACGCATTTACGACGATGTTGAACGACACTAATCAGTGTTAAACGGCACTACACAGCGCTAATTAGCCTCAAACAACGTTTAAACAATGTTAGACGATGTTAGATGGCATAAATCGGCACTAATCTGCACTAATCTGTGCTTAATCGGCACTAATCTGTGCTAATCTGCACCAATCTGCCATTAAATGTGTCCTTTGGGCTTACTTTTAGCCCATATCATTTGCCCCCCAACTTCTAGGAAAACTGATCAGGTTTTCCTGGAAGTTATAACGGCCTTATTCGAGACTCGGGTCAGGGTTTATTACTCTTGAGCGAGCATTTTCAACAATATCATCTTGATGTAAAGCGTGGAGCGACCGACGCATTTACGACGATGTTGAACGACACTAATCAGTGTTAAACGGCACTACACAGCGCTAATTAGCCTCAAACAACGTTTAAACAATGTTAGACGATGTTAGATGGCATAAATCGACACTAATCTGTGCTAATCTGCACTAATCTGTGCTAATCTGCACTAATCTGTGCTTAATCGGCACTAATCTGTGCTAATCTGCACCAATCTGTGCTTAATCGGCACTAATCTCGACCTCTTTTTATCATTAACAATCATCCGAGATTCGCTGAAAAAGTCGAGATTTAGGTTTAAAAAGTTCACTGAAAAAGTAGGGATCCAGGACCAAGAACTGAACCTGGACCGGGGGGATCCAGGTTCAGAAGCTGGTCGGCTGGACCCCCTGAAAATGACCTGGTCGGCCGGGACCTGGTCGGCCAGAAGCTGGTCAGCTGGCCCTCCTCCAGGGGAGCTGGTCGGCCGGGACCTGGTCCTCCGGGACCTGGTCGGCTGAAATTCCTCTTCTAGGGCTAACTAGTCAGTAGTTGGCCTAAAAAAAACTTGAACCTAGACTCCTTCTTGATTTTAAAAGAGAGTGTGGATCTAGGATCAGAAACCATCCATGGTCCTAAGGATCCAGAATCTTGATCTTGATTATGAATCGTCAGTTTGGTCGTTTGTGACTTCATGGCTAACTTTGGCCTTCATGACTCATCTTGGCCTTCATGGCTAACCTTGGCCTCTCTTTAACATTGATAATCATCCGAGATTCGCTAAAAAAGTCGAGAACCATGTCCGAAATCATTTGCTGAAAAAGTTGGGATCCAGGACCAAGAACTGAACCTGAACCGGGGGGATCCAGGTTCAGAAGCTGATCGGCTGAACCCCCTCAAAACAACCTGGTCGGCCGGGACCTGGTCTTCCGAGACCTGGTCGGCTGAGCCACCTTAAAATGGGCTGGTCGGCCGGGACCTGGTCTTCCGGGACCTGGTCGGCTGAGCCTCCTTAAAATGGGCTGGTCGGCCGGGACCTGGTCTTCCGGGACCTGGTCGGCTGAGCCTCTAGTGCGTCACGGTCGATTGCTTCTCGGCTAGCTAGTTAACCCGGACGTGAAAATCATTCATGATCTTGAGGATCAAAAACCTTGATCAGAATCTTAAACCATCATTTTGGCCATTCATGACTTTGTTATCTTCAGGATCAAGGATCTTGACCTTGATCTTGGGTCGTCAGTTTGGTCATTCGTGACTTCATGGCTAACCTTGGCCTTAATGGCTAATCTTGGCTAATCTTGAGATTTATGTCTGAAAACACTTGCTGAAAAGGTTGGGATCCAGGACCAAGTACTGAACCTAGACCGGCCGGATCCAGGTTCAGGAGCTGGTCGGCTGGACCTCCTAAAAAGGAGCTGGTCGGCCGGGACCTGGTCGGCCGGGGTCTCCAAGACTATAGAAAACTCAGAGATCTTCCCGTGGACAGTAAGATCGTCCAAATCTGATACCCGGAGCTCAAGATATGGCCCAAACAGCGTCAACAGTTCGTGTAGGACTGAAAATCAGTCTTGGTCGGCTGGACCCCCTTAAAAGGAGCTGGTCGGCCGGGGTCTCCAAGACTATAGAAAACTCAGAGATCTTCGCGTGGACAGTAAGATCGTCCAAATCTGATACCCGGAGCTCAAGATATGGCCCAAACAGCGTCAACAGTCCGTGTAGGACTGAAAATCAGTCTTGGTCGGCTGACGCCCTCCTCGGAGCTTGGTCTTGAACCTTGAGTTCATTCATGGTTGTTGGTTATCATCAACCCTTGACTCTCATCCTTGTGATGAAGTTCTTTAGTTCTTACCTCATCTTTGTTTCTCATGGAGGAGGTCTTCCTTCTCGGTTGATCATTCAGGTAGTTCACTTGCTCCTTAGCACTTGACTCTAGGCCTGGTATGCCTTTGTTGGTTTTCAACCCTTTAGCTTGATTCTAGGTTTCCAACCTTATTTTCTTATGCTCATATAACCTTTCTTAGGTCTCTACTTGATTGACAACTCTTGGTTCGAGTCCTTAAACTCAAACGACAAGCTCGATTGGAGGCAGACAGCCTTGTTGGCCATCGAGGCTTAATTAATGTTGTGTTGAGATTTGAAGTTCAAGGATTCAATCCTTAATCTTGGAATGTGTTCATCATCCCAGATTTCCAACCTGTAGAATCCTCGTCCTGGTGTCTTCCTGACTCGATACGACCCTTCCCAATTGGGGGATAGTCTTCCCTTCTGGCCAACTCTGGAGGCCTCTATCTTCCTCAGAGTCAAGTTGTCTTGTCGAAAGAACTTCTCCTTAACCCTTTGGTTGCAGTGAAAAGATGCTCTCTTCTGACGCTCTGCGTTTCTAGCATTCGCTTCATCCCTAACCTCGTCAATCAGATCGGGGGCGAGCCTCACGCCTTTTTCATTGGTCTTGGGATCATATGCTTCCACTCTTGGCGATGCATGTGTAATCTCTAGGGGGCACAACTGACTCGGCTCTATAAGCCAGCAAAAATGGGGTTGCTTCAGTTATCACTTTGTAGGTGGTGTGGTATACCCAAAGTATAGGCAGCAACTCATCCACCTAAGTGTTTCTTGAGCGTCCGACCCTCTTCTTCAGTCCATCAAGGATAATTCAATTTACTACCTCAGCTTGTCCATTAGCCTCAGGGTGAGCTACTGAAGAAAAGTGAAGTTCAATAACATTCTCCTTGCAGTACTTCTTAAACTCTTCATTGTTGAATTTTGTTCCATTATCCGTCACAAGGATTCGGGGGATTCCCTATCTGCAGATGATGCTCTCCCAAAAGAACTGGGAAATTTGTTTGGTGGTTATCTTGGCTAAGGGCTTAGCCTCAATCCACTTAGTGAAGTAGTCGATGGCCACTATCAGAAACTTCCTTTGTGCTGAAGCTACGGGAAAGGGACCAAGCATGTCCATTCCCCACATTGCAAATGGGATAGGAGAGTTAATCGATGTTAACATCTCAGGTGCCTGCCTCACAACCGGTGCGTGCTCTTGGCATCTACCGCATCTCTTGACATAGCTCTGTACATCAGCCAGCATCTCTGGCCAATAGAATCCCAAGCGGGTAATCTTGGGAGCTAGGGCTCTGCCCCCCAAGTGTTGCCCACAGATCCCTCCATGAACTTCCTCCAGTGCTTCCTTTGCCTCTTGGGGCCTTAGACATTTTAGGTACGGGATGACAACATAGACCTCCTGGGGCATCAGCCTTAACATTTTCATTTCTTGGAATGTGCTCCACATAGCAGTCCTCAAATTGGGTTATAACACCCTTTACAATCTTTAGATACTTTGCCATGGTTTCATCCTTGGCCTCAAACTCGCCATTCACTTGTGATACTACAAGCCTTGAGTCTCCGCAGACCTTGAGGTTCATGACCCTCATTAGATTTCTAATCCTGCACCACTAGATTTTGTTTTTGATGCTCCATCAAAATAGAACACCCAATATCCCTTCTGATCAGCTACAAGTTCTTCATCTTTATCTCCACTTTCAGGGGTGGTTACTATCTCCTGCCCCCCGACTTCTTGGTTGTTAATGGTGCATTCAACCACGAAGTCAGCCAATGCCTGAGCCTTGACGGCTGTCCGAGGCTTATACTTGATATCAAACTCTCCAAGTTCTATGGCCCACTTGATTAGCCTTCCACTGGCCTTAGGGTATGCAATATGTTCCTCAGCTGCTGGTCCGTCCGGACTTCAATTTTGTGCGCCTGGAAGTACGGTCGTAGCTTCCTCGAGGCCGTTATCAATGCCAAGGCAAACTTCTCGATGGTAGAGTAATTTAACTCAGCCCCATGCAACACCTTGCTTTCATAGTAGATGGGTTTCCGAACCTTGCTTTCTTCTCGAATGAGAACGGCACTCAGTGCTTGCTCAGATACTGCCAAGTATAGGTAGAGAGTCTCTCCGGGACTAGTTTATCCAACAACGGGGCTTCGGCCATGTACTTCTTCAATTGTTCAAAGACCTCCTGGCTCTAAGGTGTCCACTCAAAATTTTTCACTTTCTTCAATGCTTGAAAAAACGGCAAACATTTATCACTAGATTTGGAGTTGAATCTCCCCAAGGCCGCAACTCGGCCTGTCAACTTCTACACATCTCTTATAGAGCGTGGTGGCTTCATGTATAAGATCTCCTTGATCTTGTCATGGTTGGCCTCAATGCCTCTTTTTGAAACCATCAGTCCTAAAAACTTCCCAGATCCAACGCCAAAGGCACACTTAGCTGGATTCAACATCATCTTGTGGTGCCTCAGCACTTCAAATGCATCTCCGAGGTGCTTAATATGATCTGCCGTGAATAGGCTCTTGACTAACATATCATCAATATAGACCTCTATGGTTTTTCCAATTAGATGGGCAAATATTTTATTCACCAATCGTTGGTAAGTAGCTCCTGTATTCTTTAGCACAAATGCCATAGGAAGATAATAGAAAACACCAAAGTCGGTTATGAAAGATACCTTAGGGATGTCGTCCTTATGCATATTGATCTGGTTATATCCACTGAAACCATCCATGAAACTCAGCATCTCGTGCCCAACTGTGGCATCTATCAACGTATCTATCCTTGGTAGAGGGAAACAATCCTTAGGACATGCATCATGCAAGTCAGTGAAGTCTATACACATCCTCCACTTCCCATTTGCCTTCTTGACCATCACAGGGTTAGCCAACCACTTGAGGAACTGAATCTCTTCAATAAACCCAGCTTATAAGAGCATGCCAACTTCTTGTTTAATGGCCTCTTGCCTTTCTGGAGCGAAATTTCTCTTCTTCTGCTTTAATGTCGTTCGTTTAGGATCGACATTCAATTTGTGAGTTATGAGCTGGGGATCAATCCCTGGCATATCAGCTACTGTCCAAGCAAACACATCATTGTTCTCTTGTAAGAATGCTGTCAACTTGCCCTTCAAGGGGTTCCTTCAATTGGCTTTCGGGCTATGCAATATGTTTCTTCAACGGGTGGTCCATCAGGACTTCAACGTTTGTCTTGGTTCCATCATTTTTTTTTTGTTTTTCTTGATTCTAGGTCAAGGATTCAAGGTTGATTCCTCGATTTAGATTTCCAATTAAACAATCATGTGGGCTTCTCGCCTTTTAAACTCTTTAAAACGAGAGTTTGCTTGAACTTCTTGATCATTGTTTAAGGTTCTCTATTGGTCTTCTACCTTAGATTCTCCATCCAAGTCATTTTTGAAAACATTAAAAAGTGGCTAGTCTTTAGCCTCCACAGCCTTGCATGGCTTTGATTGCCAGATGTCTTTTATCCCGGATCCTTCAAGGAATTGAAACACTTATTTGGTTGTGCTGTAACCTAACTCTCGACCCTTCAGAGTTTTATTTATGCTTTTGTTTGCTTCCATTTGTATATTCTTTTATTTTCGGTACTTGGTCATCTTTGACTTACACACATCAGGTGCTTGGTACATAAATAGAATCATAGAACAAAAAGCAAACTTGCATTAATAACATAAATGGGTTCAACCTTTATATAGAGTACTACTGTCCTACTCAGAGCGACATGCTCTGCATGGTTTCATCGAACCTTATTTCTACTTCTACTAGATAAATATGAAGCTAAGTCCAACTTTGCAAGACTAGGCCTGCATGGCTTGATTTTGTTTTTGATGCTCCATCAAAATAGAGCACCTACTACTCCTTCTAGTCTCCTCATTCTTCTTCTGAAGTTCACTTTCTTCTTGGGGTACTACCTCTTGCCCCCGACTTCTTGGTTGCCAATGTTGCATTCAACCACGAAGTCAGTTGATGCCTTAGCCTTGATGGCTGTTCGAGGCTTATGTGTGATGTCCTCTTCTGGACTTTCTTTGTGTTCCTTATTACTGCGGATGTCCATGTCTTCAATCGGAAGGACCTGCCCCCCGACTCCGTCAGGCCTTAACGCGGCTACATAACAGCTTCGTGCCATCTTTTGATTGCCTTTATGTTCTCCAACACCATTCTGGGTTGGGAACTTGATCTTCATATGATAAGTTGAGGCAACAACCTTGAATGCATGAAGTCCAGCCCTTCCGAGGATAACGTTGTACGTTGAAACCGCCTTGATTACCAGGAAGTTCAACATCTGAGTGGCCTTCTTGGGCTCCTGTCCAATAGTCATAGGCAATTGAATAGTCCCTTCAACTTTAGATCCTACGCCATTAAATCCATATATAGGCATGTTATTTGGGGTCAACTGAGAATCATTGTAACCCATCTTCACAAATGCATCATGAAATAGAACGTCAACGGAAGCTCCATTATCTATCAAGACTCGCTTCACTTCTGAGTTTCCAATTACAGGAGTTATGACCAACGGGTCGTCATGGGGGAACTTCACCCCTTCAAGATCAGAATCATCAAAACCAAGTGTGATTTCAGTCCTAGCCCGCTTCGGGGCCTCTCCCACGATGTGTATCACTTCTCTGGCGTACGCCTTTCGAGAGTTTCGAGTTGTACCGGCCGCTGTCGGGCCTCCCCAGATCATATTGATAACTGGCCCTCGGGGCTGTGTGTTACGATCACGATCGTCATCCCTTCTGTTATAATCTCTAATTCGATTAACACGATCTTCACCCTTAGTGAAGTTGCTCAATTTCCCTCTACGGATCAAGAACTCGATCTCATCTTCGAGTTGCTTGCAATCATCTGTATCATGCCCCACATCGCGGTGGAATCTACAGTACTGACCCTTGTTTCTCTTTGCGGGATCACCCCTAAGTGGCTTCGGCCATCGAAAATCTTTGTCTTTCTCAATATCTAACAAGATCTGACTCCTAGGAGCATTCAATCTTGCATAGTCGTTGAACCTTGGTCCCAAACTCTTCTTCGGTTCTTCTTAGGGGCATAGTCGGAGTCCTCGCTAGTTCGGGGATACTTGTCCCTAGCATCATACTCCAGGTCATCATACTCCTGGTCTTGCTTTCGCTTCTTGAAGTCGTTGTTACCTCCTCCCTCACTTACTGTGGCTTCTTTCTTCATGCTATCTTCATCTTTAATGTACTTGTCAGCCCTTCGTTGGAGCTCAGCCATGTTTTCAGGAGGATGCTTCGCCAATGACCTTTTAAAGAATAGATCAGTGGTTCCGTGTTCCAGGGCTACCATGGCCACCTTATTCTCCAGATCAGTGATGTTCAAAGTCTCCTTGGTGAACCTCTTAAGGTAGTCTCTCAGATTTTCGTTCTTCCCTTGTACCACATACATAAGGGATGCAGAACTTTTCTCATGAACTCTCCCGCTAATGAATTGGCTGACAAAAGCGGCGCTCAACTCCTTAAAAGAGCCAATCGAATTCGTAGGTAGGCGGCTATAACATCTTTGAGCCATGCCCGACAGGGTTTGAGGGAATGCCCTACACTTCAAGGCGTCGCTTGCAGGCTGCAACAGCAGTGCATTTGAGAACGTCCTAACATGGTTTGCGGGATCACCCGTTCCATCATAAGCCTTAATTGTCGGCATCTTGAACTTCTTTGAGATACGAGCATTCATCACCTCCTCAGTAAACGGGGGTGTGGGATCATCAGGATCCCCAAGTGGCATCAGATCCTTGGGGTTGCTCTTGGGGGTTTCCACCCTTGTTGTTTTTCCAGTTGGGGCATCAGCCCTTCTTTGCCTTCTTGAAGGCCTCTCCAAATCTATAAAGGGAATCGGTCCTGATGTTGGAGGAGGTTGAGTCTGATTTGACCTAGCTTGTTCTCTTGCCATATCTTCCTTTAATCTTAAAATCTCGGCTTCATAAGCCTTGATTCTTTCCGCAGTTGTAGACGGGGGTCCATCATAGACAGTTTGATGACTCCTCCGGGGTTCTCTGCTAGCACGTCGCCTTCTTGGGGCTTCTTCACGATATTCATCATCAGAAGACGATTCATCAGTATAGGGACCAGAGTAGTCACGATACTCTCGATCTTGGATATGCAGGGCATGACCACTTGATCCAACTCCTTGAGTAGGAGGGCAGTTAGGCAGCCCATACATCGGGTCGGTATTCACGGGGAGATCCGTAGTGTGGATCTGGACCCCTTGTGGAGGGTTGTTGGGATCTATAACCAAGAGAGAAACCACCATCTGAAGGGGATTAGTCCCTGGATTTGTGTGGACGATTGGAGGTAGCATACTCTCAACATGGGAAGTCATCCCTAGGGGTTGAGAAACTTGATGTTGAACGATCGTTCAAGTCGTTGGGGGCACCGGATCCGTGGTGGGCGGAGCAGAGCTAATTGGTAAAGCCTCGGTAGAGCTTGGTGCTGTTCTTCGTGTAGTTACCATGGTTGATGTCTTTTTCCCACAGACGGTGCCAAATGTTGTGGAATAAAAACTAGGTTATGATTATGACGGCTAGGGTTCGGGAGCTTCGTGCTCTTATGGCTGCTTCTGCGTTCGAGACTAAACGGTCCTCACAGAATGCCTACGTATCTCTGTATTAGAGAATCAAGCCAATAAAACGTAGTTCTGAGATGAGGGGTCAGACCCTTTATATAGGCTGAGAAGCCCTAAAATCGTAGTAGGGTTTGGTGACTTGGTGGGCAAGTCACCGACTAGAAGAAGGTTCTAGTCTCCTTCCATGTATGAATCAGTTTCCATGTTAGAATATGTATCTTGGAGGCTAAGTCAAGCAAGAATCATATTCTTGTTTGACTCTTATTTGCTGATCTGTTTATTACCCCTAATATTAATTACGAAATTAATATTTTAATTAGGGATTGGGCCCATCTGGTGGGCCCCACGTTTGGACCATTCCGGGTCTAATTAATGTCATATTAAATGTGTCCTTTGGGCTTACTTTTAGCCCATATCAGCTGCCAACGCTGCTTTTTCTGTTTCTGACACTTCTGGAGCGCTGCCAGCGCTTGGATTTCTGTCCAGGTTTTTTATTTTGCTTTATTCTTGTAGAAAATTTCCCAAGCTTCGTGTGGACAGTAAGATCGTCCAAAACGGACTTCTAGAACTCCAGATATGGCCAAAACAGTGTAGACTGCGCAACATACCCTGAAATCCGAATTTTCTACAATTTGCTCATTTCTCATCCGTTTTCTCTTCCGATTCTTTCGCCACTTCCCGTTCTTCAATTCTTAAGCGTTATGATCTTCATGGTAGCCTAGGGAAATACGCCATCCTTCATTCCATTGCGCAAATCATCTCCAAAATTGACGAAAACACCAATCTTAAACGATATTTCGCAAACCTGCACAACTAAATACAAACACATCAAAACTACAACAAACTTGAGTTCAAGTGAATCAATTTAAGCCGATATGGAATGCTCCAAGTGGATATAAAATCCACTTATCACACCCCCAAAACTTAAACCGATGCTTGTCCTCAAGCATAAACAACTAGACACTAACTAATTAGTACCACTTCCGTAGGTGATCACGGTTGCATTTGGCATATGCAACAAGCCCTTTAAACCCCTAGGCAGCCCTAGTGGACGAGTGAGGTCTCGTGAGGGCCTATAGCAAATGTACCCACAAAATTCATCACTACCTAATGCAATGCAATGCATGTATGCAACTAATATGAAAATGCAGCGATCCCCTCAAACTAACCAAAACCAACTAACAAACAAATATCTCAAAGAATGCAACTAAATCCAAATAGAGCTCGACTAAGCCCCCGTATACTAACAATACATGAACAGAAATGTGCGTGTGTGCGATGCTCATCAGAGATACTCCCAAAACTATATAAAAAATCATACCTATTCTTAGCCAAGACAATCACAAGTTTATAAATAGAATAGACTGTAGACACTTCATAACCTAGGAACACCTCCATCCTTATCTGAGTTAGCCAAGAATTCATGCTTTATTACTACACTACGACACATTGTTAACTCGAATAACTTGTAGAAGGGGGGGGGGTTGAATACAAGTTATATAATCCTGTCTGATTTTTGCTTGATTATAAAAACAAGAATAAACGAATGAATCAAACTCTTGTTTGTATTAATAAGATCAAATACAAACTCTACCAAAGGTGTACAATACCTTTAGCAGCTGCTGACAATACAAATATCTCTCTGTTTGTTTCGAACTTCTCGAATACAAACCTTATACAGAGCTACGCACACGAACTCACAATTTCGTCTTATGCCTCACGCCTCACACTCTTTACAATGATATTGAGAGAGTATTTATAATGCTACCTATCAACTAATAACAGAAAGATATAATCTATACATGACAATGTTCTGCCTTCTAGTCGATAGTTTCCTTCAATAGAAAACTCTTTCCTTCATAATATCTTCTTGCTTGTTCTTCAAACAACGATCCTGTTTTATAGCACTTGCCAGTTTCTGTAGCATCCATAATGACATCATCAGTAGCATGACTGATATCAGGATCTGCACACTGCATCAGTATCTGATCAACCATCAGTATTGGACACGTCATCAGGATTTGCTCTCTGTTCCTGACATGTAGTCTCCGATACACTGTTCATTCCTGATTAAACTATACAGATAACTGTTTTACACATAAAACCTATATACAGTGCTAAATCCTTTATAAGATCAGGATTACAAGAAGTATAATGTGTAAATTCTATTCTTAACATCACAACTTATGAATTATTCCTAACAATCTCCCCCTATTTATGCTTTACAATCTGAAGCATAAATCTAAGTTGTGGATGTCAAAACATATAACAATACAACCAGAATAGAATTTATGAATGTAGAATTATGAAGTTAAGTACCTCCTTCTCAGATGTAGACGTTTATCTAGTACTTAGAAGAAAGAATTTTAACTATTAATGCTGCTATTCCTTTACCACTTCCTAGCTGAGATTCACCACTGTCACTCCTGGTTCTTCTTTTTACAATCATTTGTCTGATCTTTATCTCCCCCAGCTTTAGATTTATCTTTATCTCCTTCAGTCTGGTAGTGTTGTTGTTGTCTTTGAATTGTCTTTATCTTTATCTCCCCCTTTTTGACATCAGCAACATTAATTCCAAGAGATTCAGAAACAGAACAAATGAGATTCATAAGAACTGCTTGATTTTCCATAATTGTGACTTGGTTATCTTCAAGTGATTGAAGTCTTGTTTGAATAGCAATTTGAGAATTCTGAATATCTTTCAAAACATCAGAATGAACTTCAATGTTGGAAGTGCTTCTAGTATTTTCAGTATCAGAATCAGAAAGAACTTTATCTTCAAGTCTTGTAGAAGAAGTTGCTTGAGTTGTATGATATTCAAGTAATAAAACCTGATTAGAAGTATCAACGTCTTCATCTTTCTGTTCTGGAACTGAAACATGATCATCATCTCCTTTACCAGTATTCTGTGTACTAACATCTTCAAATCCTGACTCCTCCTTAGAGTGATCAAAGACTGTTGATGTCTCAATTCTAGCTGATATTGGAAGTACATACAAAGGAACACTAGGATCATTAGGATCTTCATCTGGTACATATGTATCAAGAGATTGCTTTATCCTGGCACCTCTTCTGTTAATGATTTCTGCAAGCCTCTCGTTTTGCTTCTGAGCTTTAACTTCTGGCTTTGCATTGTGATGTGCTAGGTCATTCTTCTGATACATTTTGATGAATGAATAAGTACCAGCATCCATACCCAAATTTTCAGACCAAGATTCAGGAAAAACCTGATCCCAGAAATCAAATGATGGTTTCCTAATTTTCTCTCCCTCACTATGGAGTTGATCATCCATACCCTCATTCTCACTTTGACTTTCTAAAGTCAACACTCTTTCTACCTCACCTTTTGCCTGGTCAGGAGCCAGCCGCTCAAATTGTGGATCTAAGTCCATCTTTTCAACTGTATCACTCAAATTTAGATAAGTGCTCTCATGACCTACAGAAAAATAGAGTTTAGAAGGAGTTTTTATACCTGAACTCACATGGAGAGAGGGTTCCTCATATGGCATGTGGCTTGAGGTTTTCTCCAAGGAGTGAGCTGCTATAGTCTCTGAACCCATACAATCATCTTCTTTCCTTTCAGAAACTACAGGCTCCAGTATACCACTTTCAGGTTGTTTACTAGACTCTGATGTCTTCAGTAATACTTCATTAGACACCATAGTTAGTATATCACCGTCTTTAAGTGTTGTTTGCTGAGACACACCCTCAAGGTGGATAGACTCTGACTGAACAAAATTTGTTTGATCTTCAGAAAAATCAACCAAAGTCATTCCTCCCATATCATAGGGTATCTCACTTGCATTCTCAGTCATCACAGAAGACCTTTCAACATCAGTTATCACAGCTCCTGAGTCATCCTTCCTCTGACTAGATGGTTCTTGTGTTACAGTGACTGTGATCTGATCTTTCCTACTATTCACCACTGGTGCAATAGTATCTTCTGTTGACTGCTTCCCTCTATCTACTTCCTCCAGTTGTTCACCTTGAGCTGAAGCATCTTCAATAATTACATCCTTGTCAAATAAATATGCATGAAGTGATTGAAGTGCAACATGCTTCGAGAGTCCAAATTTCTTGACTAATTGTCTTCTGACAGATACATAGAAATACATCTTCATTAAGTCAAGTCTTTGATGTAGAAGTCCATATTCATCTGGAAATAAAAGTTTTGGTACTTTTTCAACCAAAAAGTCTAGAACAGGCCTTGACAACTTCACTTTGAGAGAAATTAGTCCCATAGCCAGTCTGTATGATAATGTAGTTTCCCATGAAGAATCAATATCCAGATCTCTCTTGTCAAATACTGACATAGATGTAGCTTGATTTGTAGAAACCTGCATGATATTAGTTGGACTAGACTCTGTGTGTGTAGGTGACAATTGAATCTTTCTCCTTGTTCTCCTGGTATAGTGAGCAAAAGATTTATCCTGAGAAGACTCAAGAGGTGTAGACACAGAAGTGATCTTGGGATGAGATCTTTGTTCAATAGACACAGTCTTTTGAGAGACAGTATCCAGTAACTGTTTTCCCTTTTTAAGAACTACAGCCTTTTGAGAGACTGCAGCCTGGCTGTGACTAGGTTTTTCATCTCTTTGTGCTAACAAAGAAAGTTGAATTGCAGCCTTCAATTCTGCTCTCTCTGCAAGAGTTAAATCATCATCATCTTCACTAGAATTACTACTACTACTTGACACAACAAATCTTCTCTTCCTTACAACTGATGTCTTTTGAGAAACACCAGAGGTTGGTTTCTTTGAAACAATAGGCTGTAGATCAAAATTTGGTTCTTGAATTGTTTCAGAGACTATGATGTTTTGGGCTACTTGGGTAGACACAGGTGGGTTCTCCTCCAATTGAGATTCCTGAGCCATTTCACCACAAAAGAAAGAAGAATTGTAGATAGTAGGAAGATGAGTGTTAAGAATTACCTGAAAATGATGTGGATAATGAATTGCAGGTATTTCATCTAGATTCTTTTCATTGTCCTTCTTTGTAATATCAGAGAAAATTCTCTTTTGCTGTTCATAAGAAGAAACACAATGTTCCCTACCAAATCTAGCTTCAACATCAGGAATAAAATGGTTAATAAACAATTGCATAAATCTATGATAATAAACCATTTTCCTGTTTTGATCTCTTGACCCAAGTTTAATACTCATCTGACTTAAGATAATATGACCAATGTTAATTACTCTGTCATAAAGCAAACTATAAGCAATATGTGATGTAACAGAAGTAATTTGTTGAAAAGAACTACATTTGCCAGTAAAACATTTAGCAATTTGATCAAAGTAAAAAGACCATTCCTTTCTAAGAAAAGTTCTATTCAACTGGCTCATGTTATCTAGAGGTCCACTATAACCTAATTCAGACAACATAGTTCTTATATTATCATCAGATGGTACATTCTCATAACTATCAGTAACAGGTAAGCAGAGTACTGAACTAACAACAGATTCAGTAATGTCAAATAAATCTTGTCCTAAATGTAGAACAATCTTACCTGATTGACTCTGAGTAGAATCAATTACCTTAGCATTCTCCCAAGCTTGTGAAACAGCTACTTGATTAATCTGTGGAGATGCTGTCAATGCATAACTTAATGGTCCATACACCAGAAAGTCCATGATTGGATGAAAATCAGATGACACTCCTTCCTTGTTGGTAATAGCTGCAACATGATTGTTTGTCATAAAATCAAAGTCACCAAACTTGAAGGCTACTGATTTAGGTAATCTTCTCTGAGCTGCCATTTTTGATCTGAAAAGAAACTCGAAAAATTCTTGAAGTGGATTAGTGATTTTGAAAACTCAAGAGTGATTTTTGCTTTAGAGAATGTAAGATTAGAGAAAGCAATTACACGATTAGAGTTTCAAAACAATATATTTTACAAATCTTTCAGACCACTATCCCACGTTGACACGTAGATTGACAGGTGTCAGTCCCTGAAAAATGCAGTTACCCACGATTTTTGGAAAATAAAATCCAAAATTGATTTTCATGAAATAAATCAGGGTATAAATAAGCAATACTGATCAGCTTCCTTTTCCTGATGACCTCTCATCAAAATAATCACAAGCAATGATTTTCACATCCTGATGGTCACACATGAAATCCTGACCAATATAATCAGCGACTTAATATGGAGTTTTCACGTGGCATTTTTCTTTTATCTGAAAAAGAAAATAAACAATTAATCTGAACAGAAAATCAATTGGTTAGATATTTTCAATATTTCTTGAAACAAGAAATACAGTCTCATGCAATAATTAGCATTTGACTTCATTAAGACTTCCAAGTGACTGCTCAGCTTCTCACGTCTTCCTTTAAAAGAACCAAACGCCTTGTGCCATTCTCCATAACCTTTCAATTTCTTTTCTTCTCAACAATGCTTCTCAAACCAAAAATCCCTTCAAACCCATTTTTCAGATTTTTCTTGGTCGATGAACATCCTGTTCTTGATCATCTCTTTGAACAAACGACTCTTCTCATCGAACTAATCATGAATGGATTGGTTTTCGATAATATCCAGAGGTTTCTCCTAGAACATCCATCTGTTGGATACAATCTTCCCCTAACCTCCTCAAAACTTGAGGATGAAGAATTTGGCCGAGAGTCTGAGGTTGATCTTGATGGAGATGCTATTCATTTAAGTTAGCTGCTCTCATTCAAGTCGCCCAGACAAGGAATCCAAGAGCAAATGAGGCTTTCATCCCCTGATGGATTTCTTGAGATGCTCCTTGTCCTGTTCCTCAGAGTTCATATCAAAGACAAGTATAGAATAGAAATTTAGACAAAAAGATGTTGTATTTCATTTCCATGTAATGATTTCTATTAATGAAAATACAATTTCTTGTTATCTGCTTGTCTTTTGATTTCTGAATGATGTACAAATTATCAGTATGCAAATAGACTTAACACATCACAGAATCAGATTACTATACAAAGTAAACGTCAGGATCTGAAACAATTTTCATAATCCTGATACTGACACAATACTGATGACGTCAGCATCCTGATGACAAATCTAATCCTGATGATTATTAACAAGTCTATCATACTGAGATTTATCAAGGCAATGTGTTATAGCTCAAGCATTTAACAATCAAATATAGATCCTGACAGAAATATCAAGTCTATAAGCTAAGAACAACATACCTTGCTACTTTTGCAGATGTTAAAGATCTAAAAATTTAACATTCCTAACTCACTTACTAGTCTACTGAATGTAGTCTCATCAAGTGGTTTAGTTAGAATATCTGCAAGCTGTTTGTCAGTAGGAACAAAATGAAGTTCCACAGTACCATTCTCAATATGTTCTCTAATAAAATGATACCTGACATCAATGTGCTTAGTCCTTGAATGTTGAACTGGATTTTCTGCAATTTTAATAGCACTAGTATTATCACAAAACATAGGAATATTACTAAGTGTCATACCATAATCCATCAACTGATTTCTTATCCAAAGGAGCTGTGCACAACAACTGCCTGCTGCTATGTACTCAGCTTCTGCAGTTGAGGTTGAAACAGATTGTTGCTTCTTGCTTGCCCAAGAAATCAATCTATTTCCCAAGAATTGACATGTACCTGTAGTGCTTTTCCTGTCTATTTTACACCCTGCATAATCAGAGTCTGAATAGCCAATTAGAAAGAAATCAGATTCTCTAGGATACCACAAACCAAGATTTGGAGTTCCTTTGAGATATCTAAAAATTCTCTTCACAGCAATTAAATGAGATTCCTTAGGATCACCTTGGAATCTAGCACATAAACAGGTAGAAAACATTATATCTGGCCTACTTGCAGTTAGATATAACAAAGAGCCTATCATGCCTCTATAACTAGTATTATCCACACTCTTCCCCTTAGGATCAGAGCCTAGTTTAGTGGCTGTTGCCATGGGTGTTTTTGCAACTGCACAGTCTTGAAAATCAAACCTTCTTAAAAGATCTTTGATATACTTTGACTGATTAATGAAAATACCAGTCTCAGTCTGTTTGACCTGCAAGCCTAAGAAATAATTTAGTTCACCCATCATGCTCATCTGATACTTAGACTGCATAAGCTTGCTAAACTTAGCACATAACTTCTCATTAGTAGAACCAAAAATAATATCATCAACATAAACTTGAACTAAAAGCAATTCACCTTTTATCTTTCTAAAGAATAGAGTTTTGTCAATTGTACCTCTTGTGAAGCCATTTTCAAGAAGAAATTTAGACAAAGTCTCATACCATGCTCTTGGTGCCTGCTTTAGTCCATAGAGTGCCTTGTCAAGTTTGTAGACATGATTTGGAAACTTTGGATCAACAAATCCAGGTGGCTGTTCTACATATACTTCTTCATCAAGTTTGCCATTTAGAAAAGCACTCTTAACATCCATCTGGTATACCTTGAATTTTGAATGAGCTGCAAATGCAAGAAACATTCTGATTGCTTCCAATCTTGCTACAGGTGCAAAGGTCTCATCATAATCAATGCCTTCTTCCTGAGAATATCCCTTGGCCACCAGTCTTGCTTTGTTTCTTACAATCATACCAGATTCATCTAGCTTGTTTCTGAAAACCCATCTTGCACCAACAATAGATCTACCTTTAGGTCTTGGTACCAGTTTCCAAACTTTGTTTCTCTCAAACTCATTTAACTCCTCCTGCATTGCAATTACCCAATCAGGATCCTGTAAGGCTTCTTCAACCTTCTTAGGTTCATTCTTTGAGAGAAAGCAACTATACAAGCATTCATTTTGAATTGATCTTCTAGTTCGAACACCACTATTTGGATCACCAATTATCAAATCTTCAGTATGATCCTTTGTCCATTTTCTAACAGGTGGTAGATTAACTCTGCTAGTCTCTCCCCCTAAGTTAGTGGTATCTTTTGTAGAAGAATTCTCTCTACCTTCAAAAACTCTCCTTTGATCAATAGAATCAGTAGATTCCATATTGCTGCTAGTTACTGATCTTTCCTCAGTAGACTCTGAAAGGTCAGTTCCTGATGGAGTAGACTCTGAAACATCAATTCCTGATGGAATAGACTCTGAAAGACTAGTCTGCTCCTGATGATCACTATGTTCTCTCTGATTGATTTGCTCCCCCTCAACAGTAGCATTCCTTTGAGAAGCAATAGAAATTCCTTCTGGAGAACCTTCATCATCACTTGAGAGTATCTCAGAAATCTTCAGATTTTCAAATTCCAATTTGTCATGGCTTTCATCAGTTTGCAAAATTCCAAATTTCTTATCATCAAATGCAACATGAATTGATTCCATAACAATGTGAGTTCTGAGATTATAAACTTTGAAGGCCTTAGATGCTGAATATCCTAGAAAAATTGCTTCATCCGATTTGGCTTCAAATTTTCCAAGTTGTTCTGGATGAACTTTTAGGACATAGCATTTACATCCAAAGATGTGAAAATATTTCACACTTGGTTTCTTTCCTTTGATCATCTCATAGGGAGTCTTTCCATGACTATTTACCAAGGTACAGTTCTGAGTGAAACATGCAGTGTTAATAGCTTCTGCCCAAAAGTAGGTTGGAAGTTTTGCATCTGCAAGCATGGTTCTTGCTGCCTCTATGAGAGTCCTGTTCTTTCTTTCCACTACACCATTTTGTTGAGGTGTACCAGGTGCAGAAAACTGTTGAGTAATTCCATTGTCTGCACAAAACCCCTCCATTGTAGAATTCTTGAATTCTGTACCATTGTCACTCCTAAGTACTTTGACTTTGTGCTCAGAGTTATTATGAATATTCTTGATGAGTTCAATGATTTGCTGAGGAGCTTCATCCTTCTTGTGTAGAAAGAACACCCATGTAAACCTTGTGAAATCATCCACCATAACTAGAGCATATCTTTTCTTGCTGATAGACATAATGTTTACTGGACCAAACAGATCAAGATGTAGCATGTGAAATGGTTCAGTAATTGAATTTTCAGTCTTGCTCTTGAAAGTGGTTCTTCTTTGCTTTCCAAACTGACATGCATCACAAAGTCCATCTTGCACAAAATTCGCCTGAGGTAGGCCTCTCACCAAATTGTATTTAACAAGTTGATTAAGCTTCTTGAAATTAAGATGTGAGAGCTTCTTGTGCCAATTCCAGCTTTCATCATTTGTTGCTTTGCTGTAGAGACATCTAACAATTCCTTTAGATGTATCACTTAAGCTGGCTTCATATATGTTACCATGCCTTTGACCAGTTAGAACAATGTCTCCATTCTGCATATTCAAGACTTTGCATCCTTCTCTGTCAAAGATTGATTTGTAACCTTTATCACCCAGTTGACTTATGCTTAAAAGAGTATGTTTCAAGCCTTCAACCAGTGCTACATTTTCTATGATGACATTCCCCAAAATAATTGAGCCATATCCCAGAGTTTCTCCTTTGTTGCCATCTCCAAAAGATATTACTGGGCCAGCTTTCCTCTCAAACTTTGTAAGCAGGGACTTCTTTCCAGTCATGTGTCCAGAGCATCCACTGTCCAAGATAATTGAATGCTTCTTTCCTGTGCCCTGCAAACAAAAAGTAACTAGTTAGAATTTTTTAGGACCCAACTTTGATTGGATCCTTTCTTACTAGATTTAGAGACAACAGATTTTGAAGATTTTGCCTTTATTTTACCTGTTGCAGAGTCAACTTTAGACTCTGATCTCACAAACTGTTTGTGACTAGGAGTTTCAGATTTCAAAGAATAATAGTCATAATACAGTTCATGATATTCTCTACACATGTAAATGGAATGAAGTAAACTACCACAATGATAACAAGCTTTTTGTGGTTGGTATTGAATTTTCTGAATCTTGGGGAATCTGGACTCAGTTTTCCAAGAAGGTTTTTGATTGCAGTCTAGGGCCAAATGATTATGATTTCCACACTTATAGCATTTTTTCCTAGGTGCATCAGGTACATTCTTGTAATTATTCTCTTTGTTAATACCTTCTTTTCCATTCCTATTTCTCTTGATCTTGCTAGACTCTGAAAGACCATCTAATCTCTGTTTCAACTGAGACTTAGACAGAAACCCTATGTTTACATTCTTAGGTTTCTCTAACACTTTCTCATCTGAATAACTATTGTTAATTCTCTTGTGTACAACAGGGGTACCTTTTGAATCAACAAATTTAACATGATTAGGTTCAGAAACAATTTTCTTACCTTCAGATTTAGATGTGTTAGCTTCTACCTTACTATCATTATTGACAGTAGCTACTTTTTCTTCTTGTCTAGCCTTATCAAAACCTAAACCATTAACCTTACCACGAATTCCACTCTCAAAGATTTCTATTGTCTTCTTACTGGAATTGTTAATGGTCTTAATCACATCTCTCTCTTCTTCTAGTTCTTTTCTGACATAGTCATAAGCCTCAAGAATTACACTATAATCATGCTTAGCTTTATCAGAACTCAACTTGTATTCTTCCATTTGAATTAATTCAGATTCAAGAAAATTATTTCTATCAACTAATTTATCATTCTTAACCTTAAGTTCATCTCTTTCACAAGTAAGAATTCTAAAATTAGTCATAAGATTCTTAAACTCAGCATGGATAGATCTAATTTCATCAGAATTTAAGCTATCAAATGAATCAAGAGAGTGAAGTGATACCTTATCAGAGGATGGAGAAGTTTTCTTTGGAGATCCAGGTTTGTCTGAACTATTGGCCATCAATGCAATGTTTTCATAATCCAATTCATCTTCAGAGTCACTGGAATCAGCCCAATCCTTCTGTGTGACCATAAGTGCATTACCCTTTCCTGAATTCCTAGGCTTCTTACACTCACTAGCAAAGTGTCCAAGCTCGCTGCAGTTAAAGCACTTGATCTTGGCCTTATCAAGCTTGACAATTGTACTTTTGCTCTTGTCACTCTTCTTCTCCTCCTTCTTTTGAAAAGGTCCTTTGCTAAATCTTCTCCTGTTGAATCTGCCTTTCTTGAAGGCCTTAGCAAACATAGCAAAGAGTTCTTGCATCTCAGATTCAGAATCATTGTTGTCAGAGTCCATATCAGTAGTCTCTGACTCAGAACTTTCTTTGCTTTTCTTCTTCCTCGAATTCTTTACAGCAATCTCTTCATGCTGTTCTTCAGGAAGCTTCTTTACTTCAGATTGAGCAGTAAGTGCAATAGTCTTCATCTTTCCTTCACTCCTGCTCTTCTTCTGCTGCTTGTCAAGTTCATAAGCTCTCAATTTTCCATAGACTGCCTCTAATGAAATCTCATCCAGATCATTAGCTTCCTCAATCGCAGATATCTTCTCATTGTAGAAATCAGGCAAAGCTTTCATGAACTTTGTATTCATGTCCTCCAAGTCATAATATTTACCATGCATGGCCATCTCATTGATGAGTTTTGTAAACCTATCAAAGGTATCAGTAAGTGACTCACCAGACTTGGATTCAAAGTACTCATACTGTTGTATAAGTAATGTCCTCATATTCTTCCTGACAGGCTTAGTTCCTTCACAGTGAACCTTAAGATTGTCCCATATATCCTTAGCAGTTTTACAAGAGAGAACATAATTAGTGAGAACAGAATCAAGACTATTGAATAATATGTTTCTCACTTTAGCATCTTTAAGAACACTCTCCTTGTCCTTATCTGACCATTCAGATTTTGGCTTCTCTGCTGTATGTTCTGGAACAACCTTACCATCAACAGTTGCTTGTCCAACGACCTTTGTTGGAACAAAAGGTCCATCTCTGATTCTGTCAAGATAATCAGGATCTGTTGCTTCCAGATGATGCAACATCTTTACTTCCCATAGAGTATATTCGTTTCTCTTGAGCATAGGAATCTTAGTATTCCCATCCTTGTAACCAGACATGATTGCAGATCTTTATGATTACTCGAAATCAACCTGCTCTGATACCAATTGTTAACTCGAATAACTTGTAGAAGGGGGGGGGGTTGAATACAAGTTATATAATCCTGTCTGATTTTTGCTTGATTATAAAAACAAGAATAAACGAATGAATCAAACTCTTGTTTGTATTAATAAGATCAAATACAAACTCTACCAAAGGTGTACAATACCTTTAGCAGCTGCTGACAATACAAATATCTCTCTGTTTGTTTCGAACTTCTCGAATACAAACCTTATACAGAGCTACGCACACGAACTCACAATTTCGTCTTATGCCTCACGCCTCACACTCTTTACAATGATATTGAGAGAGTATTTATAATGCTACCTATCAACTAATAACAGAAAGATATAATCTATACATGACAATGTTCTGCCTTCTAGTCGATAGTTTCCTTCAATAGAAAACTCTTTCCTTCATAATATCTTCTTGCTTGTTCTTCAAACAACGATCCTGTTTTATAGCACTTGCCAGTTTCTGTAGCATCCATAATGACATCATCAGTAGCATGACTGATATCAGGATCTGCACACTGCATCAGTATCTGATCAACCATCAGTATTGGACACGTCATCAGGATTTGCTCTCTGTTCCTGACATGTAGTCTCCGATACACTGTTCATTCCTGATTAAACTATACAGATAACTGTTTTACACATAAAACCTATATACAGTGCTAAATCCTTTATAAGATCAGGATTACAAGAAGTATAATGTGTAAATTCTATTCTTAACATCACAACTTATGAATTATTCCTAACACACATAATACTACATACAATACGCATGCTTATTTAACCGTGCAATGAATGAGACCCCAAAAGGCTTATACAATAATATCCATGTAGCGAGTGTTAGGTCAGCAATCCCAAACCACAAGAGCTTTAGGTTACTAGGACTAAGTCCCCTCAGACTTAATTACTCGAGTATTAAAGAGCTCACCCTAGTTAATTTTGCATTAAACAATTAAACTTTTGACTTTTTTTTTGCTTTTTTTTTATGCAATCTGGAATGAGAATTCTCAATTCCAACCCTAGACTACTCATATAAATATGAGCCGGCTACTAGCCATTTGACACCTAGCCATTATTGACAATTAATTACAACTGGCATGAAATCCCTGGTTTTCCCCAAACTTAGACTTTAGTGCTCCTACGCCATCAAGAGAATAACGAAAATTCTAAATATAATCAAGTGATTAAATCTCAAAACAACCAAACAAGCATGACCTCAACCTAGCTCAAAAGCAAACGATGAGACTGTGTAAATTTTTTGTTTTTGAATCATGCAAGTCAATTCCTAGGAACTATAAATCAACCCTCTACTCATCATTACCACACTCAATTAGACATCTACCTACCAATCAGAATCAGCTCGTCCTAAGGGATCATGAAATATGCATGCTATGAAAATGCAACTACAATGAACTCACATGGTATACGAAAACAAAAACAGAATGTCATATATGAAACAAACATAAATAATACAAACAAACATGAATGAATTATTACTAATATGCATAATATGATATCTATATGAACACAATGACTCACATAATCATAACTAACTACATATACACTACTTATCCCCCAAACCACCCCCAAACTTAAAAGATTCAATGTCCGTATTGAATGGAAGTAAATACAAGGAATAGTAGGAAACATACCTAAAAATACCGAAACACATGGGTTGCCTCCCACGAAGCGCCTTTGTTTAAAGTCTTTATCTAGACATGGCCATGGCTTTTTCTCTTAAAAATATCTACACCGTAGATTAATATGGCCATTTAATTATCTTTTCCGGGGCTATATCCTCGATGACAAGTTTCCGCCTTCTTTGCTCCTCAACAGTGTTCGTAACATTGTTCTCTTCACTACCTGACAAGTTAGCAACAATAATAATAGGCAAAGTAGATGATTGACCCAAATATACATACCTCAGCTGATCTGGTGGTTTAAACTCGAGTCTGGAAGTTTCTTCAACATGATGATTTTCATTATTTACTTCCCAAGACTGATCAAGAGTAGGAATAGATGGATTAGGAACGAAAGTGGGTGGTTCACCAACAGAGGTCTTAACAACGGACTTAGGATCAAAAGAACTATCCTCAAGTTGGATTTCATGCTTAGAACAAATGACCTTCAATTCCTCTAACATCTCATCAGAAGTAAAATTCCTATACAACTCATGAAGATCTTTATTACCCTCAATCAAAACATCTTCCTTAAAAAAGACTCAATTGCACTATCCTCAAGATTTGACCATGAAACCACCTCATCAACCAGCACCTTAGAATCCCAGAGATCAGCCAAGCCTAGCGACTCACACTCTTCCTCCTCATCACTATCCACCATAGGTTCTGACAAAATAGAATTTTCTTCTTTTTCTGTAGGATCCTGATCATGAATTCCTTCTTCATCCTTAATTGCTGAATTCTGATCGTTCGTGACTTTTCCAGATCTGAGTGTTATGGCATTAACCTGCTCCATGCCATCTTGTCTTCCTGGATTCACCTCTGTGTCACTAGGAAGAACTCCCTGCTGCCCGTTGAGAAAGGCAATTGCAATTTGCCTAATCTGATTCTCCAATGTCTTGAGAGATACCGCCTGACTTTTAATCATCAACCTCAATTCATCCAATTCAGATTTTTCATTCGAAGATTGACCATCATTCCCATGAAACTGTTGCTGCTGAAAATCTTGATTGTTGCTCCAGTCGAAATTGGGATGATAGGTGGCTGGAGCTGGTTGCGAAGGTTGCTGGAAGTTGCTCACAAACTGTGCCGATTCAGAAGATATGGCACATTGACTCATCTCATGTGCACCTTCACATAGCTCACAAACACTAGCAACTTGAGGCACTCCATGCTTCGACATAAAATCCAATTTCTTATTAAGTACCTCTAGCTGAGCTGCTAGAGCTGTGACTGTATTAACTTCCAAAATTCCGGCTATTTTGCCTTGTGATAATCTCTGAGTTGGATTCTGGTATTCATTCGCAGCCATCATCTCAATCAACTCATAAGCTTCCTTAGAGCTCTTAGCCCATAAAGCTCCACCTGATGCTGCATCTAACATGGGTCTTGACTGTGCACCCAAGCCATTATAAAAGCAGTTAATCACCATCCAATCAGGCATCCCATGACGTGGACACTTCCTTAGTATCTCCTTATATCGCTCCCAAGCCTCGCACAAAGACTCTCCAGACTGCTGTGAAAACTGAGTTATAGCATTCCTGATTGCTACAGTCTTTGCTGGTAGGGATAGAACCTGCTGGTAGAGTGTGCAACCAGCCCTTAGCTTTATCCCTCAAAGAGAATGGGAAACGTCTCAATTTGATAGCATCTTCCGACACCCCGTTGATCTTGAAAGTGTCGCAGATCTCAATGAAATTCCGGATATGCATGTTAGGATCCTCCGTAGGAGTACCCCCAAACTGAACCGAATTCTGCACCATCTGAATTATGCTAGGCTTGATTTCGAAAGTATTAGCTGCAATAGCTGGCCTGACAATGCTAAATTGGATGTCCTTGATCTTTGGTTGAGAATAATACATCAATGCTTTTGCTGCTGCTGGTTCTCCCATTGCTACCTGTAACACATAAAACTAAACAACTATATAAGAAACAATCCGAGTCAGTGAACTCTAACGACCACTGATGACAAGCACATAAACTAAAAATAAAACACCGATGATCCCCGGCAGCGGTGCCAAAAACTTGTTTGCACTAAATCACGCAAGCATACGTGGTCACAAGTAATATATGAATAAGTCAAGTTCGTTCCCACAGAGATCTGGTTATGGTTTTAATTCAGTAGATGTACCTATGCAACAATGTATGATTATTATTCACTGCTAAGACAATTAACAAATTTGAGTTTAATTAACTAAAATTAACTAAATAAAACAAATAAACAATCTAAGAATTAATTATCTAATGAAAATTAAAATCGAATTACTTCTACAAGAGTAAACATGGGATCCTAACTTCATTTACTTCGCTTAGAGTTGATACCTTTAATCAATGCATGTGATGGTTATGATATCTGATCAGACAACACGAAACAAGTAAACGCTACCTCTCAGTATATGAATACCAAACTAAACATACATCCACAAAAGAGATAGAAGATGAATAGACACCAATTATGCTTAGACCCTATATCTCTATAAGATTTGAAAACATAACGGTTGAAGAACAAGTTGTCTATTAGATCACATAGGGCAGCATAATATCTCTATTTACGCTACAAATCATGATGTTAAAACATCAACCAATCCTATGCTAGCATGACAAGTTCTAAATCTCAAGATCCACTCTCGTTTCATAAGAGATTAACAAATTAGATGTTCGCGACACATCTAAACACATGAACCATAACCATACGAGGATATCAAGAATTCACCACACATGAATCTTTAAAGCATCAAGATACTAAAGCTCCATAAATAAATCCGTTAGAATCCCATGACAACGATTAGTTCGTAATTGTACCTCTCGTCATCGTGGGATCAAGTGAAACCATGATAATGAAACAAGATATGAATTCTATGTTATAATATGCTAACTAATGATGTTAATTACAATGGTAGGATGTGTTTAAATAGGCTCTAGAAGTCTTGCCCAGCAAGAAAAAGACCTAAAATATAATTAGAATTCGATTTTGGCACAAGAAAATACCAAAAATAAAATTAAAACACAAATAGGGGCAAAATCAACATTTTTCAGGATTTCGGAGCGTTGCCAGGGCGCTGCCAACGCTGCTTTTTCTGTTTCTGACACTTCTTGATCGCTGCCAGCGCTTGAAGGGCGCTGCCAGCGCTTGGATTTCTGTCCAGGTTTTTGATTTTGCTTTATTCTTGTAGAAAATTTCCCAAGCTTCGCGTGGACAGTAAGATCGTCCAAAACGGACTTCTAGAACTCCAGATATGGTCAAAACAGTGTAGACTGCGCAACATACCCTGAAATCCGAATTTTCTACAATTCGCGCATTTCTCATCCGTTTTCTCTTCCGATTCTTTCGCCACTTCCCGTTCTTCAATTCTTAAGCGTTATGATCTTCATGGTAGCCTAGGTAAATACGCCATCCTTCATTCCATTGCGCAAATCATCTCCAAAATTGACGAAAACACCAATCCTAAACGATATTTTGCAAACCTGCACAACTAAACACAAACACATCAAAACTATAACAAATTTGAGTCCAAGTGAATCAATTTAAGCCGATATGGAACGTTCCAAGTGGATATAAAATCCACTTATCAACATAGCTGCTGGAAGTTGCTGTGCTCAAGTGCTTTGGATTAGAAATCAACTTAGAGATTATGGGCTTGTGTTGGAAAGAATTCCAATCATGTGTGACAACACAAGTGCAATCTCTATAATTTCCAATCCTGTCAATCATTCTAGAACAAAGCACATTGACATCAGATACCATTTCTTTAGAGAACATGCAACTAATGGAATCATTGAGCTGCATTATGTCTCTACAGATAAACAACTAGCTGACATATTCACTAAGCCATTAGATGAAGCCACCTTCACAAGGTTGGTTAGTGAGACTGGAATGCTGAATTCTTCAGATTCTGGCTAGGTGAATATATAATCTAGATTGTTGCAGCAGTAAACACTTACTTTATCTAAATTCTCAATATTTTTGGAGTAAGTGTTGGCTGAAATATGATTTATAAATATTTCAAATCTGTTGCACATGTTGGAAAATCGTATTTTGTTAACTTGAAATTTCTATGAAATTTTGAGAAAATCACTATTTAATTTGCTAGAATATTCTTCATTGAATATGACTGGTAAATTTTAAAAGATAGTGAAAATTGATTTTTGTGAGTGATGAGTATATTTCGATAAGTCAGACTTCTCGAATGGTTCACTGTTCGACATCTCTAACTAGTCTCATTAGAGCACTCTCGAGTTCTCGAATAGAGTCTTTTAGAGATATCGAATAGAGGTATTTTTAACTTCTCGAATATGGTAATTGAGTTATCTAATGACTGAGTTCTCGAATACTGTATTTGAGTTCTCGAATCATTTGAAAAGGCTGAATTCTCGCTGAATCTCAACCGATTTTCGATTTTTGTCTAAAATTTTAATTCACTCATAAAAACACATTTTATTTAATTTAGAATTATTTCTAAGTTAGATAACTGCCAGCTGTGAGTTACAACCTGCTTGAGTTATCGAATAAGCCGTTCTTGACTTATCGAATAGTTGTTTTCTACTTCTCGAATGCCTGACTTGTCGATACAAAACATATATCTAATCGACAATTCAAGTACTTCATACTTATACAATTCTACATCTATTCTAATCATTCTATTCGATTACTCAAGCATCTAAACTCCCAAAACCTCTGAAACCCTAACTACCAAAAGCTAAATTTTTTCTTCAACCTTTACTCTTCTCTCTTCTATCTATATCAATGGCAACCGTGAAATTCAACACCAACTTTATCGCCCTAACCAGTGATGTGGAAGCACCCAATGCGAATTTCAAGTGCTTTGTAAAGTGGATGTCTGAGTCATACATCAAGGATGCACTCTCTGCCAACCCAACTCTATATCTAGACATCCTGGAATAGTTTTGGGGAACTGCTATTGTGGAAGTTGTAGCCCTAGAAAGCGCAATAACATCATATATCATCTACTGCAAGATTCAGGATAAGGAAATCACTATCACCACTACAGACATGAATCAAGCACTGGGCTTACAACAAGAGTCATATGACACACTGGCCACAAATGCAAAGTTGGAAGAATTCTTTGAATTCATCAACTACTCAGATGGGATCAATCTTGAAATGTTAAACAGGAAGAATCTGAGAAAGGAGTGGAGCTATGTGTTTGCAACTCTCCTTCAAGTCTTCACAGCCAGGAAATCGAGTTTTGACCAAATCAGTGCACCTGCACAGCAAATTGGCTATGCCTTGGCATATGGGAGAAAGATAGATGTTGGGCAAATCATTCTCCAAGAGTTGTATGGGAGACTTGGTAAGAACACAACCAAGAGAGGTACTGACATTTTCTTCCCTCGCTTTATTCAATCTGTACTTAATTTTAAAAATGCTCAATTGATTGATTTGCCTGGGATAGATAGAAATAGAATAGGCTATCCTAAATCCATGACCAAACTCATTTTTGGTAATTTGGAGACTAGGAATGATGTGGGTGTAAGACTTAACATAACTCCCCATATGGAGGGTTTGTTTAGGACTTACCCCCACAACATGCCAATATTTGATTCAAAATCTCAGTTAGCACAGCCCAAGCAAGTAGAACACAATGCTAACCCAGGGCTTGCTAACCAACCCTCTCAGCCAAACACTCTACCAAACATTGGGCCAACTGCATCATCCTCTCAAAAGGGTGATGTTAGTAAAAAGAAGAGAAATGAGATAGCTTCTGCACCATTAACCATATTATCTGAAGCAACATTGGCTGTAGAATTAGAAAGTAAGGAACCTGAGTCACCCTTGACAAGGCCAAAGAAGAAGAAATCTAAAACCACCTCTTCAGTCACACAAATGGCTGAAGTTGTAAAATCAGGGGCAAACAGTTCACTAGGTGTATCCTCTCAACAGGGTGCATTTATAGAATCAAGCATCCTCCCCAATGCACCTATCTGTACAGAGTCAGCACATGGGAGTGATAAGGCTGGCACAACACTGAGTGGAGAGCACATCATATTTGAAACTCCTTTTATTTCTCAGGGGGAGTTGCCAAAATCTATTCCACAAGACACTTCTCTTCCAGAACCTACACCTGAAATTTCTTTGCAGCCTGCAACTCAAGCAATTGAGGAGAAAGGATTTGATCATCAAGAATTCTTCTCTCTTGATGAGCCAACAACTTCAAGTGACATGGTGCTTGACACTGTGCTCACCACCCAGGAACTACATTTAGATGGTGAGGGAATGCATGCTGGGACATATCCTGATGACACCATCACAAACACAGAGGATTCACTAGTTTTTATTAGAGACTCTCTGCCTGTGTCAACTACTGTTGTAACTCATCCCACTCCTGTGGAGACAACAGTAGTAGAGTCATTCCATCCGGTTACAGAAGTTGCATCTGTAACTGAGGAGTCTAGCTTGCCTAGATCTAGCTCTAACTTCATATCTCAATGGCTGAAGCCTGTGCAACATGATAGTGCTTCAGGATCAGGGTCTGTTCCACCTCAATTGACGGTTGAAGCACTCCAAAGCTTAATTGTGGATCAGATCCCTGAGTTCACAAAGATTGCTCAAAACCTGCTCACTGCAAACATGTTAAATCCAGACTATGAGGCTATTCTCTTATGCCACAGAGATGATGTGGAGATGCAGAAGGCAAAGATAATAGATGACACTGAGAGAGATGGCAATGTAAATGCCTGGCTACAAGGAAAATTTGATATTTCTCTCTCAGAAGGCCTCCAGTACATCAGAGAAGAGTACATCACTACACTAGGGTCAAATTCTAAATCTCTCTCCCCTAGTGATGTTTATGAAGCTGTGAATGATAGCTACAAGGGCATTCTCAAGGTTGCACACTACCTTGGCAAGGGTCTAAAAATAGAAATTCATGAAGTGTGTACAGCTACAACCAAGGAGGTGCATGAGATAAAGAGGGCTTTTGATGCCAAATTCCCTCTATTAGAGACTGTACTCAAGGACATTCTAGCATGCAAGTCTACCTGTACCAAGATGGATAATGGCTTAGCTCTACTCAATGATACTGTCACAGGTCTGGGGAACAAATTTCAAGCTCTATCTGATCAGACCACAGATGCCAATGCCATGCTGAGAACTATGTTCAAAAATCTATATGGAGATAAGCTGCTTACTGAAGTCCCATTGCATGATATGACTAGGTTTGAAGTGCAGAGACTTAAGGAACAATCCCTGTCTGGCTTCAAATCTACTGAATTATTCACCAAGGTAGATGCTCTTGAAAAGGAGGTAGCCTCTCTCACAAAGTCTAATGCTCATCTTACAGACAAGGTTGCAATTCTCACTGAATAGTTGGACACTCAAGCCTCCACCATAGCTAATGTCCTTTTGCATCAACAATCAATGTTGTCTGCAATGATGAAGCATATGGGCCTCCCTCTACCTGACGAATCTTCAAACCCAAAGGTCACTCCTACAGCCTCTGTGCCTGACAACAAGCCTAAGGGGGAGAAGAGGACAAGGAATTCAAATCCAAAGGGGGAGAAACCTAGGGAGAAAGGCATATAGCTAAATGAGGGTGGTCACCAAAGGGCTTCTAAATCAATAACTCATGTGCCAGGAAAAAGGAAATCTAAAGTTGATGAGCCCCAACTACTCTGCCAGTTGTTACTCTACCAACTGTGCATGTCATTACTCCAAGTGGCCAGAAGCAATCCATCACAACCACAGTGGTTGCAGGGAGTATGCCATCTGACAAATCTTCATCCTCCATATCTGAAAGTGCCAAGCCTGAAGAAGTTGAAGTCATTACTGAGGCCAAGCTACAAGAAGTTGCTAACTCAAATATCTATCATGATAAAGCCTTCTTGGAGTTTCTGAAAGCCACAAGGGAACAGGCTGGTGACATTCAGCTCTATCTGAGAGAGTTGAAGGAGCAGATTGACTACCTCACTGTCATACCCAGGAAATTCAACAACCTATGGTTCAAGGAGATAATGATGATATCCAAATCAAAGATATGGCATCTAACATACAAGACTCTACAAGCCCTAAAACACTCAGAGATAGATGCCCTACTTGAGCTTATTGAAAAGAGAAATGAGAACAACAAAAGTCTATTTGATGATTTGAGGAATGGCCAACCTTCAAGGCTGCCAGAAGTAATCAGGAAGCCATGGACAATCATCTATCAGTCTGGCACCAAAATTGAAGACATTAAGCAATTGGTCATTCCCAATGATCTCACTCCTCGAAATCACAGACTGGTCATTGTTATCATTGATCAATTACAGAAGAAGGTTGGAGTCAGAAATGCTGAAGAAATTGAAGCACTGCACATCCTTAGATCTTTTATAGCAACTGGTGAGATTCCAGAGATGGCTCAACCTAGGAGAAATAAAGATGATGATTCTGAAGATAAAAGTGATGGGAGGAGAAGACATCACAGGAGAGATAAGGGTGATGAAGATCAGAAAAAGAAGAAGGATGACAAGAGTAAGAAAAATGATGATGATCAAGGTAAAGTCTATGATAGGAAATGTGGAAAACAGCAAGCCTTAGTAACCTCACCACAACACAAGACTCTAAGTCTAGGGTGAATACTGTTAGTAGTGACCTAGCAAAATCTACATCTATGGCTTCTGCAACTGTTTTGCCACCTCAAGAAGAGAAGAAGATTCAAGTCAAGAAACCATCTGTGTGTTTCAAAAAGCAAACTGCTAATGGAATACTACAATGGTCTACAAACAAAGGATCCAAATCAAGGACTCTAACAATCTATCCAGGACTGAAACTCCAACCACTAGATGAAGATTTTGACGAAGAGCAACTGCAATTTCTAAGAGCTCAAAAGATATGCTATGCTACAATTGTGAATGACTGCCTTGAAATCAAATACACTGATGGAAGAGAAATAAAATTCAAACAAGGGGGTTGTCAAAATTGGGGCAAGTTATATGAGATAGAAAGAATTATTGCATTGTTGGATTCTAAAGACAAGTTGGAGAGAGTATGGAAGCTAGAGTTGATTGATTTTGTGAAAATGAAGAGAGACTATGCTGAGAAGATAAGGAAGGGATGCTTTGAGAAATGGCTAGAAAGGGAGAAGGAGATTGATACGCTTGAAGATGAAGCAGAAAAGCTAAGGGCAAAAGGATTGTGTAGAGTTCAATTCAATCCCTATGTGGTGAAGTATAGGAGGAGAAATGAAGATAATGTCAATATAAGAATGAACCTACTCAGTCACTATCCTGCCAACATTCTGAAACAAGTACTTGAAGATTTCAAAAACTCTATTATGCTTGAAGAATTGGATGCTATGGCAGAGATCATAAGGGCTATAGATGAGAATGCAAGAAAGGAGAAAGAAAGAAAACAGAAAGCATATGATGATCTACAAGCCAAAGCAATGGAGATGGAATCAAATGAGAATGGCTAGTATTTCATCATACTGTAAGATTATTCATCTTGTAATTTCATTCTTGTGCTCAATCAGATTTCGTACATGTACTTTTCAAGTTTTATCTTTATGTATGTTAGGCTTGTTATCAGACATGAAATTGTGACTAAGGGTCTCACTCACAATTTGGGGGAGATTGTTAGTCACAGAGGCATGCCTGTTTACATCTAATAACAAGCCTAATTATTTGTAATGCTTTGCATTACTTACATGACCTCTTAACTGAGGGAACCTCTTGTTAGTGTATACTGAAAATATTTATTTTAAGTATATACATTTATTTCTTGCCCGGTTTTATTGAGAATCATTTAAATGTTTACATGTTGTCTAATATTATATATTGTGGACAATCTAGTATCAAATGGGATACAGAATATTAGATTGTTAAATACGTTTTATATAATATAATAAGGTTCACAGCACAGGTGGTGTTGGACAATCCACTGGTATGGCTGTAGTATTATTTAGATTAGTTTATATTGACTAATAAATAATACTAGTATACTTTGTGTATATTGAACAGGATCAAATTTAGAATTGTTCCCTTATACTGATTAAGAAGGAGAACTAAGATTCTATGTTATTATTAATGCTTAGGTTCTTAATCCGGATATAGTAATTGACACGTGTATATTATTTACATGCTTTGATTTATATATGAAATAATTCTTTTGAATTATATCATTATATTTTGGGTGATGGAATTATATACATGGTGAATATTATTTATATAAGGAATCCATGTCCTGATAATATTCGGGTTAATGATGTCCCCTTGAAAGCTCAAAAAGATTTAATTATGTGAAACCCTGCAGGTGGAATTTATTCCGGCATAATTAAATAAAGGTTGAGTGGATAATCAAGGATAAAAGATATTAATTAAATAAATTATCAGTAATTTATTTAATTAATGGGCATGCGCTATTTTAAACATGGGGAATTTAATAAGCAAATAATATTGGAACACAATTAAATAATTAAGTTGCGATATTAGGAAAGGTAGTGCAAATATTAATTCTTTAGTGGATTGAATTAATATTTAATTACATTGGGCTAGGCCCAAGATGTAATTAGAAGGCCCAACCTAATTATCCATGATCCCTATTGTAGCCCTATATATATTCTTATTCTCTTCTTGCTAGGGTTGGTTAAGAAAAATATTGTAGCCACCTAGGAGCAAGAAGAGAGGTTAACTTGAGAAGACGGAGGCCACACTTCGCTCAAGGGAATTTGGGAATACAATAGAAGAACGTGGAATCAACCGTTGACAAGGTGATTTTATTTTTGTACTCGTTAATTCATCATATCATAAATCGCAGGGCCACGATCTGATTGTCCCAACAATTGGTATCAAAGCTTGGTTCTATGCTTCTGCTATTTTTGATATGATGTCCATGTCGTAATTATATATGCATGTATGTAGTGGTAGGCTTGTATATTCTGTTTTGCAGGTTGTTATCTACTATTATGGCCATGTTTTTATAATTATGTGTTTGGATCCCACGTGGTTTATCGTGATTGTAATTTACACGAGGGTTGATCGTGTTAGAATAGGTTTTACAAAATTAGTTTTGTATTAGATCTATTTTTTTATGTAATTGTTTGATGGATTTTGTAAAAATCCGGGCATCTTGTAACAATTATGTACCGCTGAAAATCAAATTCGGAGTTGTTTTTGTTCCGCTGCGATACTCTGGTGGGGCGTTGTTGCTGTCTGAATAAGCATGAGAAAATCAGAACTGGCAGTAGGCAAAGTAGGTGCAGGCGGGAGGAATCAGAATGTGGTAGTCACACAGTTAGCACGTGCGTGACAAGCAGGCGCTGGTAAAACAGTCAGTCACGCAAGATCAGCCTGCGCAACACATCTATCAGACCCGCTGCCCAATCTCGTGAGTTAAGCAGTCAAAAGTGTTGTAGCACTCGCCTGTTTCTTTCTACTTTTGCTGTTTCTGTTCGAAGTGGTCAACAGCGATTTCAGCAAATTAATTATTGGGGCCATAATAGTGGATTTAATTTTTATTTTCACTATTTAATTTTTAATTATTGTTTTAAATAATTATTATCTGTGTTATTAATTATGTGTGTAATTTTTAATTGCATGTTAACATAATTAGGATGACATGGACATAGATTTTATTTATTGCTTTAATTAAATGTTTTATGTTGTTAAATTATGTGTGTATTCGGAATGCATGTTAAACATAATTGTAACGACATAGGTCCCATTTAATTTTAAAATTCCTCAGTTTTTTAATAAAAATTCTAAGTGGGTGAGGGAATTAATTAGGAATTAAATCCCACGGTCTCCATTATTTTTTATGTAATATAACCTTTTAAATAATGTAGATAGTATATATGATCACCCATCGTGGCGTACTATTTACGGTATTATTAAAAGGTTGTGGAAATTGCTAGAACAAAATTCTTAAATTAAATTACGAATATTGAAAGGTATACATGCCACCCAATGTGGCGTACCAAGTTTCATAGAATTCGATTAATTAGAAGGGTACCAATGATTGAATATAGATTTTCGATATTGAGAGAAAGGATGATTCTGTCTAGAAAGGGGTCTTAAGTGACGCCTCTTGATAATGCTCCCCCCGATCTGGGAGTTATCTTATTATCGATTATTGATTTGAAATATTTAATGGTGGCATCCGGTCTTATTGTTATTAATTTAAAATTTGATAATGGTATACACTTAGCTATGAAAAATAATATATAGTCTACCCTAACGTGGCGTATTATTTAGTAATTGGACCGAAGTAATATTTAAACGAATTTAAGTGGTATATATATCACCCATCGTGGTGTACCAGATACTTATGGTGTTTAAATATTAGTGCATTAATTTTAATTAATTGTTAGAGGAAACCAATAGGTTTTAAGATTTGTGCAACTCTCTGATTATGTGTTATATGTATGATTCTCAGGATTAGATCATTATGGGCTTTAATCCACTATTCACCATACTTAAGGATAACAAACTTACTTGACCAAACTATATTGAATGGAAACGTAATTTGGACATAGTGTTGACTGCTGAGGAGTACAAATTTTGCACTTACGAACCCAAGCCAGATCAGCCTGCTGAAGATGCTCCTGAAAGTGAGAAGGAGTATTATAAGCGGTGGGTTAAGGCTGATGAGATGTCGCGATGTTACATTCTGGCAGCAATGTCGGGTGTTTTGCAGCATCAGCATCAAGCTATGCCCACAGCTTCAGATATGCTCTTTAATCTCAAGGAACTTTTTGGAGAACAGAATAGGGCTGCTAGGCAAGTAGTAATGAAGGCTTTAATGAACACTCAGATGGCTGAAGGAACACCTATAAGGGATCATGTTCTCAGGATGATGTCTCATCTGAATGAGATGGAGATCCTTGGTGCTGATATTGATGGGGAAACCCAGATCGATATCATCCTTATGAGTCTGCCCAAAAGTTTTGAGCAGTTCCGCTTGAATTACACTATGAACAAAATGATGTATAGTCTCGCGGAACTTCTGACAGAACTTCAGGTAGCTGAAGGACTCTTTAAGCAGAATGTTTAAATGAATGTGGCTGAGAAAGTTCTTCCTCTAAGCCGAAAGGCAAGAAGAAGAAAAAGGTTCAAACACAGAAAGCTGGAAAGGTTGCTAATGCAGTGGGAGTTCATGGTGGTGTGAAAAAGCCTAAGGGCAAGTGCTTCAGGTGCAAGCAGTCAGGTCACTAGAAACAGAATTGTCCTCTTCCTAAGAAGACAAACAATACTGGTATGTCTCTTTCTCTAGTTACAGAAACATATATAGCGGCTATATCTACGAGCACTTGGTGTGTAGATACAGGAGCCACTGACCATGTTTGTAACTCTATGCAGGGGTTCCAGCAAACCAGAATGCTTAGAGATGGCGAGATATATGTGTTCATGGAAGATGCTACGAAAGTAGCAGTAGTTACAGTTGGAATAATTACATTATCTTTTGGAGATGATAGGATTTTGGTTTTGAACAATTGTTTTTATGTACCTTCGTTTAGAAGGAATTTGATTTTGGTTTCTAAACTTGCCATGGATGGTTATAATGTTTGTTTGGATCATAATGTTTATATTATTATGAATAAACGAGTTATATGTTCTGGTACATTGCAAGACAATTTATATATTATCAATCTTATCCAACCAATGCTGCAACAAAAGGAATCTAATAACATTCTTTCTAGCTCAAACAAAAGAAAGAAAGCTTCTGAATTGAACCAAACATATCTTTGGCACTTAAGATTAGGTCATATAAACTTGAGGAGGATTCAAAGACTGGTAGTAGATGGGCCATTAGGCTCGTTGGCAGTGGAGCCATTTCCAGTTTACGAATCCTGCTTGAAAGGTAAGATGACTAATAGGCCTTTTAAGGGAAAGGGAAATAGAGCCAAAGAAATATTAGAATTGGTTCATACTGATTTATGTGGACCTATGAGTATCCAAGCAAGAGGAGGTTATGAGTATTTTGTCACTTTCATTGACGATTATTCTAGATATGGGTACATTTATTTGTTGCGCCGCAAGTCTGAGTGCTTTGAAAAATTCAAAGAGTACAAAGCAAGTGCGGAGAAGCGACATCTTGGAAAATGTATCAAGTCACTACGATCAGATCGTGGTGGCGAATACTTGCTTGGAGAATTTAGGGAATATTTATCATAAAATGGGATTACATCCCAGTTGTCTGCACCTAGCACACCTCAGCTGAATGGTGTAGCAGAGAGAAGGAATCAGACTCTTTTAGAGAGTGTTAGATCGATGATGAGTTATTCAGATTTACCCAAGTCATTTTGGGGATATGCTATAGAAACAACAGCTTACCTTCTGAACTTGGTACCTTCTAAGTCGGTTCCCAAGACTCCAATAGAATTGTGGACTGGTAGCAAACCAAGTCTAAGACATATTCGGATTTGGGGATGTCCAGCACATGTGCTGAATAAGAACGCGACCAAACTAGAATCTCGTACAGAAGCAAGGCTGTTTGTAGGCTATCCCATGGGAACGAAAGGTTATTCATTTTATAGTCCTAGGGATCGAGATGTCATTGTTAGCACCAATGCTAGATTCTTAGAGGAAGACTATATTATGAATCATAAACCCATGAGTAGTATCGTTTTAGAAGAATTAGTGGGAGGGATAAATAATCTCCAAGTGCCAATAGTACAAGTAGAAAAACCACAAGAAAATGCACAACTTGACACTAGTACCGCACCAGTGCCTCGTCGTAGTGGGAGGGTTGTTCGACAACCTGAAAGATTTGTGTTTTTGGGAGAGTCTTCGGACTTGGTCTCTGGTGAACATGATGAGGATCCCAGGACATACGAAGAGGTAATTCTAGATAAAGATGTAGATCTATGGCAAAAGGCAATGGAATCTGAGATGGAATCTATGTATTCCAATCAAGTTTGGGAGCTCGTGGAACCACCCAAAGGTGTAGAACCCGTTGGATGTAGGTGGATCTACAAGAAGAAAAGAGGATCTGACAAAAAGGTGAAAGCCTAGAAAGCACGACTTGTTGCAAAAAGGTATACTCAGAAAGAAGGGATCGATTATGAGGAAACCTTTTCGCTGGTTGTTCTGCTTAAGTCGATCCGGATTCTTTTATCTATAGCAGCTCATCTCGATTATGAGATTTGGCAAATGGATGTCAAGACAGCTTTCCTTAATGGAAGTCTTGAGGAAACCATCTATATGTTGCAACCAAAAGGATTCATTAAAGAAGGCCAAGAGCATCTGGTATGTAAGCTTAAAAGGTCTATTTATGGACTAAAACAAGCTTCTAGGGACTGGAATATTCGTTTTGATCAGGTAGTCCAGTCATATAGATTTGATCAAAGTCCAAGCGAATCATGTGTGTATAAGAGAAGTGAGGGTAATGCAGTGGTTTTTCTAGTACTATATGTAGATGACATTTTACTCATTGGAAACAATGTTAAGATGTTGTCATCAGTAAAGGCATGGTTGTTCAAACAATTTGACATGAAGGACTTAGGTGAAGCGGCATACATCCTTGGGATCAAAGTAATAAGGGATCATAAAAAAAGGATGTTGGCTTTATCTCAAGAGCCTTACATTGATGAAGTATTAGCTCGTTTTAACATGCAGAACTCCAAGAAAGGTTTTCTACCTTTTAAGCATGGAGTTGCTCTATCTAAGAAGCAGTGTCCTTCGACACCTAAGGATATAGAGAACATGAAAGCAGTTCCTTATGCTTCGGCATGTGGAAGCTTAATGTATGCTATGTTATGTACGAGGCCTGACATCTGCTTTGTTGTAGGCATGGTTAGTAGATATCAGTCGAACCCAGGTCAGGAACATTGGAGTGCAGTAAAAACTATACTCAAGTACCTGAGAAGGACTAAGGAGTATATGTTAATTTACAAGGCCTCAGATCTATTTCCTTTGGGATATACTGATTCAGATTTTCAATCAGATAGGGATAAGAGGAAATTAACCTCGGGATATGTTTTTACTTTGGGAGGTGGAGCCGTTATATGGAGGAGTGTAAAGCAGAAATGCATTGCAGACTCTACTATGGAAGCCGAGTACGTGGCGGCCTCTGAGGCTGTATGGTTCAGGAACTTCCTTTTGGACTTAGATGTGGTACCTAATTTTCCTAGAAGCTTGACAGTGTATTGTGATAACACTGGTGCTGTGGCAAATTCAAAGGAACCGCGAGACCACAAAGCAGCTAAACATTTTGAACGTAAGTATCATCTCATACGTGAAATCGTAAAGCGAGGAGATATAGTTGTGGCTCACATATCATCAGAAGACAACCGGGCAGATCCTTTCACAAAGAGCTTGCCAGCCAAGGCTTTTGACAGGCATGTGGAAGCGCTAGGAGTCAGATGGATGGACACATAGTTTTCAATGTAATAGTGGATTAAATAAACACTGATATACTCATAGAATATTTTGAGTATAAGTGGGAGATTGTTAGTGTATACTGAAAATATTTATTTTAAGTATATACATTTATTTCTGGCCCAATTTTATTGAGAATCATTTAAATGTTTGCATGCTGTCTAATATTATATATTGTGGACAATCTAGTATAAAATGGGATACAGAATATTAGATTGTTAAATACGGTTTATATAATATAATAAGGTTCACAGCACAGGTGGTGTTGGACAATCCACTGGTATGGCTGTAGTATTATTTAGATTAGTTTATATTGACTAATAAATAATACTAGTATACTTTGTGTATATTGAACATGATCAAATTTAGAATTGTTCCCTTATACTGATTAAGAAGGAGAACTAAGATTCTATGTTATTATTAATGCTTAGGTTCTTAATCCGGATATAGTAATTGACACGTGTATATTATTTACATGCTTTGATTTATATATGAAATAATTCTTTTGAATTATATCATTATATTTTGGGTGATGGAATTATATACATGGTGAATATTATTTATAGAAGGAATCCATGTCCTGATAATATTCGGGTTAATGATGTCCCCTTGAAAGCTCAAAAAGATTTAATTATGTGAAACCCTGCAGGTGGAATTTATTCCGGCATAATTAAATAAAGGTTGAGTGGATAATCAAGGATAAAAGATATTAATTAAATAAATTATCAGTAATTTATTTAATTAATGGGCATGCGCTATTTTAAACATGGGGAATTTAATAAGCAAATAATATTGGAACCCAATTAAATAATTAAGTTGCGGTATTAGGAAAGATAGTGCAAATATTAATTCTTTAGTGGATTGAATTAATATTTAATTACATTAGGCTAGGCCCAAGATGTAATTAGAAGGCCCAACCTAATTATCCATGATCCCTATTGTAGCCCTATATATATTCTTATTCTCTTCTTGCTAGGGTTGGTTAAGAAAAATATTGTAGCCACCTAGGAGCAAGAAGAGAGGTTAACTTGAGAAGACGGAGGCCACACTTCGCTCAAGGGAATTTGGGAATACAATAGAAGAACGTGGAATCAACCGTTGACAAGGTGATTTTATTTTTGTGCTCGTTAATTCATCATATCATAAATCGCAGGGCCACGATCTGATTGTCCCAACACCTCTAGTTGTAGAGTTTCTATTTGTTTTTGTACTTGTAATAGGCATCAAATCCTAGTTGTGTAACTGTACTTATATAGTCAAGAATAATGCTTGAAAGAAGTTCCAAGGTTCATGCCTTAAGCAAGAAGATAAAGACTGTCAAATAATCACAGTTGACAGTTGGGATTTGAAGAAATGAAGAATTTGTCTAAGTACCAATTCGAGAAGTACTTTTGTCTATTCGAGAAGTCTAGTGTTCGAGAAGTCAGAGATTCGATATCTGAGAAGACACTGTTCGATATCTCTGAATGAACTGTTCGATATCTCATTCGATATCTCAGAGATTCGACATGTCTAAATACTCTATTCGAGAACTCAGGAAGTCAACAAGTCAAAGTGGTATTCGAGTTCTCAAAGAGTCAACAAGTCAAAGTTCCATTCGATATCTCAATGACTCAGAGAGCTATTCGATATCTCAAGGATTCAACAAGTTAAGTGCTCTATTCGATAACTCAAGGAATCCTGGAGAAAAGTATCATTCGAGAAGTGATTCGATATGTCAATCATACAGTATTCGAGAACTCAAAGTTATCTAATCCTAGTTCTCGAATCAATCACTTAGCCACTTCTCGAATACACTCTTGGAGATAAATCACTGAAGAAATTGTACAAGTCTGAAACCTGCAATAAGCCAATGCACTTTATGGACCACAATCTGTAACGTGCTCTGGAAAGCCTACAAGGAAGCTTGGAGAGATATAGAAGAGACAAAGGGCTAAAGAAGTGGATCTGAACAGTCTTTGCAAAGTCAAATCTATAACCGTTTGGACAATTACTCAAAAAAGATAGACAAACTAGAAAGTAACTTGTTTAGCTACCTTATTTGTAGTAAGTAGGTTGTATCCATGTTCTATAAGGATACAGCCTCACTTCCTTAGTTATTGCTTTTTAGAGGAGTCAAGTTTTTCATATACACTGTAAGCCATATCTATCTGAGAAAAACGAAGCTGAGAATACTATTATTTGTATTCACATATTGTAGCAACCTTTATCTAATAATATATTAGATTAAAGTGATATTGTGTCTTGTGCTATCTTTTATCCGCACCTATACATTTGCACACACACATTTATCTGCTACACAGATTCAAGAACGAAGAAAAGTTCAAGAATCCATTCATCCCCCCCTGTATTCTTTTACTGTATTCAATACTCAACAGCTAATCATATTATAAAAAATGAAGATATTTCTCATGAATTTCTTCATGTAATCACTAATGATTGCAAGTAATAAACGATTTAAGTTAAAAGAATAACTATTTTTATTTTACAATTTCATCAAAAAATGTTATGATACATAAGTGTTGAGTTGAATTTTTTTAAAATTATTATTGTTTTAGCAAATGTTTTACAAATTTAACTACGATGATATGAACCAATTTCCTTCTCAAAATTGAAACTTTATCCAAATTAGGCTAATTATATACTTGGTTTTGAGGTTAAAGTTTTAAATTTTAGATATTTATGAAATAATTATTTTGACATTTATGTCTAAGTAATTTTATTTTATTTAAATTTGTATCTAATCAAAGGAATCCTCTGATTATATTTTTATTTTAAAATATTATTTTATGTTATTTACATTCTTGGTTAGATTGTATTTTGAAGATCTTTTAATATAATCGTTAATCTTAGAGCTTATTGCACTTTGTAACCCTTAAGAATTTGTCAAAGTCACATAAGTACCTTTAATTTTTTTTTTTTTGTGGCACTTCACCTCCGGTATTTCTTTTTCTCTTTCAGTTTGCAACCCCTGAACATGATTTCATCAAAATGTCATTATTTGTAAGGGATATTTTAGTCTTTTATTAATAAATATATTTATTTTACATCAAATATATAATTTATTTTACATACAAATATTATAATTTAATTTTATATTAATACATATAATCCTTTTTATTTAAAAAAATTTATTCATTATTTGATTTAATTGAATATATAATGCGATGATGCAATTGTAAACTATTTTTTTCTTAGAAATAATATAATGTAGTTCTAGATTATTTTATTTAAAAAATTTACGGATTTCTCTTCATCACAATTTCTCTTGGACGGTTAAAATTATAAAATTTATAAATAAAATAATCTTAAACTGCATAATATTATTTCTAAGAAAATAATAGTTTACAATTGCATCATTGCATTATTCAATTAAATCAAATAGTGCATAAACATTTTTAAATAAAAAGGATTATATGTATTAATATAAAATTAAATTATAATAGTTGTATGTAAAATAAATTATATATTTGATGTAAAATAAATATATTTATTAATAAAGGACTAAAATACCCCTTACAAATAATGACATTTTGATGAAATCATGTTCAGGGGTTGCAAACTGAAAGAGAAAAGGAAATACCGGAGGTGAAGTGCAACCAAAAAAAATTAAGGTACCTATATGATTTTGACAAATTCTTAAGGGTTACAAAGTGCAATAAGCTCTTAATCTTATACCGTCCTAATTTTTTGTCATGTATTATTTTAGGTGTATTTTTTTCATACTTAAAAAAATTATTGTCTAAACCTTCAGGACAACATGCATACCTTTTCATTAGATGATAAATTTTCTTAAATGAAAAAAATCACTTATCACGAATATTGTATTACAATATAATTTATGTATGTGTAAGTCATTCTTAATAAAAAAATTATGATGATTTAAACTCGGAAAAATAAATCATGGTTCATTTTTTAGGTGTATGTTTATAAAGAGAGCGAGAGAGAGCTCATGTTTTGAATAAAAACTAACACTTATGAGTGATGTAATATACTAAACTTTGAGAAATTATATTTTTTACACGGAAAAAGTCGAGCATCCATTTGAAATTTCCCTGCAATAATCTTAAACTATAGTCTCTAGTGCAAATATTATAGCAATCAATTTATAGATGTTATGTAATAAGATGTTTAAATAGGTCTTTTCATTCCCATTTCATTGATGCTGGTTCATTTTCACGGAAATTCTGTTGAGAATGGGAAAAAATCAAGTTAGACATCAAAATAGCATCAATATAATCAGAAAGAGCAAGCTTAATGCTTCTCAAAAAAATAAATTCAACGGTAAAAAAATGACAAATATTCAAACATTGAAAAGAGAAAGAGAATTTACCATGTGATGGGAAATGCGTGTCGAAAGTCTTGCATGTAACTAACAGTTCCTATTCTTATAGGTCGAGAGAAGTTAAAAAGTTGATCCCACTTTCCCTTGATAAATCCACCTTTTACCCAGCATGGTGACCAAGTATTACGAATAATGAAGTAATTGTTTTCTGGACTGAAGACCAAAACAATTACAGCATAACGACCTATTATTTTCTCACATGAAAATGTCTCAAAAGTACCCTATAGTAGTAACACAAAAATAGAGTTAGACTAGAAAATATTTGTGTTATTAAGTATTCAATTATTACTACCAAAATTTTAAAAAATTAATCTCTCCATCAAAGTCAACAAATCTCTAAGTGACCTCTATAGTTCCTATAGGTCGAGAGAAGTTAAAAAGTTGATCACACTTTAACTTCATAAATCCACCTTTTACCCAGCATGGTGATCAAGTATTGCGAATAATGAAGTAATTGTTTTTAGGATTGAAGACCAAAACAATTACAGCATGACGACCTATTATTTTCTCACATGAAAATGTCTTTAAAAGTACCCTATAGTAGTAACATAAAAACAGAGTTAGACTAGAAAATATTTGTGTTATTAAGTATTCAATTATTACCACAAAAATCTTAAAAAATTAATCTCTCAATCAAAGTCAACAAATCTATGAGTGACCTCTATACAAGCAACCAATTATGTTACTTAAAAGGCATAAATAATCGTTTCCCTATCCAGCGGATTAAACCAATCTCCTAAACTTTGATTGGCAAAAATTTTAAGTCGTGGATACTGTAACAAAGAAACATAATATTGAGAAATTGTCTAACCAATAGAGTAGTAATTTTAACTCTAATAATAATCACACAGAAGAAATAGTTGAAAATCCATTTAGAATTTTCCTACATTAATCTTAAACTATAGCCTCTAGTGCAAATCTTGTAACAATCAATTTATAGATGTTATGAACTAAAATGTTAAAGTGGGCATTTTCATTCCCATTTCATAAGCAAAAGTAACTAAAGTATATATATGAGAGAGAATTATACTTCAAGGGAATACAAAAAATGGAACTAGTAAAGCAACATCGCACGAATTATAAAATAATAATACCTCATGCTCTTGAACATGGATTGACGTGATCATACGATATGCATTTGTAAGTGCTTTCTCATATGGTAATCCATGATTGCTAGCGAATTCGAGCCCAGTATCGGATGACTAGGATAACAACCCACTGTATCCATTTTTTCAATTCTGTGATACCCCGGATAATGGAGCGATATTCTATTGAACAATTCTTGTGCTGAAACACCTACGTATTCTAACTATCTTCTACCATAATGTATTTAAAGAACCGTCCAGATTGATATGACGTAGGCGCAAACAAGCACTAACAAAAACATATAAATACATATAAATTAAAAAACAAAAGAGTTTAGGTAACAATATAGATAAAAAGATTTTGTTGACATATATATATATATATATATATGCTAATCATTTTTCACATCTCCCCCGATCTACAATCGGGATCAGCAAGGTTGGGAACCGAGCAACCCGGTTGATAATCTGTCAAGAAAAACAAAATTTTAAACATTGTTAAACCTGTAACTATTAACACTAAGGGCTACAAATGAATTATGACGATAGATGACACATTGCTAATGTATCGATTAAATTAGTAGAGATTCATCTGTAATGAAGGACTGATCCTTCTGAATATGTCACAATATTTATCCTATATGATTGATATATTTTTAAAATGTTGACCTCGAAAGTTGTCTTAAGATATTTCTCTAATTTAATGATAGTTTGCCACTTTGCTTACTCTATAGTTTTTATTTTACGCAATCATGTTTACTTACAACAAATGGATGAAAGTGTCATCAATTGTAATTACTAAATATGCACGATATGTTCTAAAGATCAATGTTACACAAGTAATGAATATGCACGTTTTCGATTCATACTCATGTGTTTAAGTTTGTTGATTATTCAATTAAGATGTTGAACATCTGAATGTTGTATCATATTTATGTGTTTCTGTTTTTTGAATATTCGATTGAAAAGTTGAATGTGTTCGTATTCGCTGATTATGTAGAATCGTTGTTAAACATATAACCTGATAGAATTATCATTTTCGAAACTTGTTCAATATGAGCGGGAAGAATGTTGAAAAATTGATTGTATGTCATCATATCTACGTATTTAATTGTTAAAATTTTGATTATATTTGCAATTCTTAATTTCTACGCGATACAACTATATCATCTTATATGTGTTAATTCATGTTGGTAATAAACTAACAACATGTCAAATGCAATAATTTTAATTAGTATAATTTATTCAGCAATGCTATTTTATCATTTTTTAGATTTTTAAGTGCTCGGAAATAGTACAAAAAATACATATAACTCTATTTATTATTTTTCTATTTAAATTAAACTAATTATTTGAGACAAATATTCAAAAAAAATAAATAATAACAATATTCCGTGCATCGTAAATACCATTTGGTTTATATATTATACAACATATATCAGATTAATTTGCAATTTAAAATTGTGGTAAAATTAATTACTATATTGACGAGTCAGATTATAAAAGGAATTTCAGACGTGCCGCTAAATAAGCATCGATCAATACATAGATAAATCATAATTTTATTATTGATCGATATACACAAAATAAACAAAAACAAGACGATTGAGTTGCAATTCAAAGAGTGTAACCAACAGCTTAATCTAAAGCAACTAAACGCAACAGAACAAACAAGAACTAAGCAGAAATAACAAGAAATTTCAATAAAAATGCATAAAAGTGCTGAAAGTAGCTGTTACAAAATTAATAGCCTCAAATGAAAAAGAACAATAAAACAAAGATAAGAAAATGCATCATTCGAGTCAGCTCTCTCAGGTGTTATCTTGCTCCTTTTTAACACTTACTACAGACACGTGTTGGCTTCTTACTGGTTTATTGACTGATAACAAAATGCAAATGATCCAACAATGATATTTTTCTTACTAAATAATATTGTTTGCCACCTTGACTTCCTTTAAAATAAAATTGACTCTGATTTATCTAAATGACTGTGTTTCACTATGACTTTTTTGAATTGGTTACAAGATGATTTCTATAAATTATTGCTAATTTGTATAATTTTTTGAATTGCTCGAAATCTTGGCTATGTGATTTGTGCGAGTTCGTAGATTATATATCACAAGTACCATTCTTCTTATTATTTGATTTATTTATGAATTTGCTTAATAATTATAATTACATTTTGTGGGAGTTTTTATATGAATCCTTGTTCTTTGTATTTTTTTGTATGTGTATTTCTGCATATTAAGAATTTATTGCAATTATGGAATTTAACGTAATCAAGGTGTATGAATGTGAAATGGCTGAAATTAGGAACAAATTTCACTTAATCAGCGAGAGTCAGATTCATTACACGGGTTGAGATAATTTAATGAGACTCATTTAAATTTTCTTAATTAAATTTAAACTTGCCAATCTTTAATGGATTACGAGGGAGTAACAGTGTAGTATATCGAATAAGTTAGTGATTTCATGACATATGATTACCACAAATTCAGACCCTTTTTTATTATCTATGAACAAATATTTTAAATTGTTTATCCCGAAATTTGTTGGAATATGAACACACTTGTAAAATATATAAGTTTAATTATTAAGAAAAACAAGTTAAAAATCGTTTACACTGTGTTCTAGAAAAATATTTTGAAATGAAAATAAAAGAAAAGTAATGAGTAATTTTCACATCTTGTTTTAGACTGATTTTTTTGTGCAAAGAACAGAAAGAAAGCTAAAGATTAGGGAAGAAGTTCTCTTTGTATTTGTCTCTAAAATCTTTTTTCCGCTTTTGGAAAGATTTAAGAAAAAAAGAAAATTTATCATTTTCATTCTTTTTTTTTCTTTACAAAGTTCTGGAATACATCGTTACAGATTGGTAGATGAAATAAAAGAAAACAAAGTGTGAAAAAGCTAAAAGCATTATAGAATAGCAAGTTTAGATGAGATGTGAGAGATAATTTTGCATACTAGTTTCTCAATTGTTAAGGTTGTTGGGCTTTAGCCCGTTAGGAAATATGATCTCGTAAGGGATAGTTCATTTGATTGGACTCGGTCCAACCTTTAAATTTTGCCTATCCAAAAGAGATATATATAGGGATGGGCATTCATCCGGCCCGCCTGATCCCGATCCGATCCCCGCACCGAACGGTACGGGGATTCGGGAATTTTTTCGGGTACGGGCCGGGGAGCGAGGACATTTTTCAAAAAATCGGGGAGCTGGCCGGAGCATGGTTTTTATGCGTCCCCGGCTGATCCCCAACCCCTGCCCCGGTTTTCTCTAACTTACCCTATTTTCAATCCCGATTCGATTTCACCACAATTAATACATACATATATATATATATATATATATATATATATATATATATATATATATATTAATAATAATATATTAATATAAACGAATTTCCAATACTTTATATTGGAAACAAAATGATATTTTAATTTTATATGTTTGTCTTTCTAATAGTTAAATAACTTCATTTCCATATTATTTATAATTGTTTCTTTAAGTAATATTTTTTTATCTTAATTTAGTGCATTTGAGCTCACTAGTTAGTTTTTGAAATTATTTAATATTATTTTTTGTTTTAAATAAAATTCCCCGATTCTCTGTGGGGATCCCGTTACCCGTTTGGGCCGGGGAATGAAAAATAGTCCCCGACGGGGATCGGGTCGGGGACGGGGATCGGGTTTGAATTCGGGGATGGGGGCAGGGATAGCACTACCCGTCCCCAAAGTGCCCCGACCCTCATCCCTAGATATATACGAGATGTGACACAGTTCATCAATTTTTAATACTGCCAACAATTTACATTTTATTTTATAGGGAAAATGAATTTTTTTTGTCACTGAACTATTAACATTTTTAGAAATCTACCACTCAACTATGAATTTTTCTTTTTAAGTCACTAAACTTAGGTTCGGATTTTGTTTTACTCACTAAACTTAGGTTCGGATTTGATTATTAGCATTATGTTAGTTTTTTTTACTCACTAACCTTAGGTTCGGAGTGAAAAAGTCAATTGATGGTTTAATACTTAAAAATAATGCATTACAGAGGACAATTTGTAAAACTTTAATACTTGAAAATGATGCAATAAACTTTATATTTAAAATAAATCGATTACATTTATTAAGATAAAGTCTACATTAAACTTTATCTTGAAAATAAATCGATAAATTTTAATAAGATAAAGTCTGCATTAAATTGTATCTTGAAAATAAATCGATAAAGTTTAATAAGATAAAGTTGTCCTCTCTAATGATTTATCTTTACAGTTAAACCTCGATAAATGAATACGCTTGGGACCGAAATTTTTTATTCATTAATCGAGGTCAAAAATACGTTATCTCTATTATGTCTGGACTGGAAAAAAATATTCATTTAACAAGGTTATTCGTTTAACGAACATTCATTTATCGATATTTTACTATATATTAAAAATCATAGTAAGATAAAGTTTAATAAGATATAGGAAGATGAAATTAAATTTGAAAGGGATCGATTCGGTAAGCTTGTTACCGACTCGGCTCGGGTCGTAATGAACTCGAGTTCGGCAAGAAAAAAAGCTTGTTAAGGTAATCGAGCTCAAGTTCGATTCGGTACAAAAATTAATGTATATATATAAGATATTAAAGATAATACAAGTAAAAAAATTAATGTATATATAAATGATATTAAAGATGATATTAAAGATAATACAAGTCAAATATTAATGTATGTATAGATGATATTAAAGATAGTACAACATCTTTAGATCTGTTGCACGTAAAAAGTATTCAAGATATTGAAAACATTAATTAATAATTTTTTGATGGAGTACAAAAATACCATATTTGAATTTTTGGATGTAATAAAAAAGATTAGGGATGAGTTTCATATAAATTTAAATTTTTAATTTATTAGAATTATTTTTTATAAAAGTGTAATAAATATTTTTATGATTATAAAGGAATTATTAATTTATGCTAATAATTAACGTAATGCTAATAATCAAATCCGAACCTAAGTTTAGTGAGTAAAACAAAACCGAACCTAAGTTTAGTGACTAAAAAAGAAAAATTCATAGTTGAGTGGTAGATTTCTAAAAAGGTCAATAGTTCAGTGACAAAAAAATTCATTTTCCCTATTTTATAAGAATTTTTAGTTCTTTAAAATTTTAAAAATGACTTAATTCTCTCATTAGTTAAATTTATTAATTGACCACTATATGTCTGTCCTTTCTCTTCTCCCATCTTCCTAAAAAAAACTCTTAATTTTGTTGCGCCTAAAAATAAGGTAATGAGAGGACCGATAAATTATTCAACTGTAATTTTGAAGGATTTTGAGGTATTTTAGAAATTTAGGGGTATTCAATTTGGATTTTCTTAAATCCATTAAAATTTTGAGGTATTCAATTTGGATTACAAAATGTCTTTTAAAATCTGAGGGTATATAATTAGGATTTCAAAATGTTTTTTAAAATCTGGGTGTATTCAATATGGATTTAAAACAATCCATTTAAAACTAATGTTATTCAAAAATTCATGAATTTTTTAGATTTATTAAAATCCTAGGATTTTGGTGGATTTGCTAGTTCTTTTTATAAGCGTTGAAATCTTACAAAAATCGATGAAATTTTGATGAATTTCTAAAAAAACATTTCAAATCTCAATGACTCTACATCAATTTTATAAGATTCTTTGTAGAGTCTTTGTAGAAATTAAACAATCAGTGAATTTAAAAAATTCAAAAGAGAAAACAATTAGGTGAAAAAAAACATGTTTCAGTTAAATTCTTGAATATTAATAACAATAATAATAATAATAATTTTGAAAATATTGACGAACCTATTTTGTCGCATAAAAAATGCTTTTGAAATCCAATATTGACAAACATTTGCAAAGTTTGACATTGAATAAGTAAAAATAACATTTGTGAATCTTTTTTATTGTCGATGACATCATAAAAGACGTGATTGCTTAATTTGTTATTAAATTATTTGTTAGTAAAATTGATTGTACGATGAAAAGAATTAGAATGTAAATATGATGAGAGGTGTGATTGATTTCACTTGTCGATATATTTGGTTTTATGACGAAAAAAGCAAAATTCAAATGCATATTGTAAGTCATGCTTCATGTTTTTTTGGAGTGATCCGACACCCGTATCTCTACATTTAATTAATTTTTCAGAACATTTTATAAGAACTGTTTTGTTTGTAACATTAAAATTAAATTCATGGACACATCAAAGTGATACTCACATATTCTAATATTCTTTCATTAAATTTTATAATAAATTTGTACATATAATTGTTTTTAAAGCCGATGCTCGTTTTATAACACCCTTACTTAATGCTCAAAAAGTGAGAATTTGTTTAAAATAGCAAAAAACAACTCCTTAAACACCTTTTACTTTTTTCCATACCAAACTACAACGTCAACATAATTCCTATAATAAAAATTTGTAAATATTAAATATAAATAATTAACGATTTTAAACATCGTCTCCCATCTCATAACATACATGCATGATTAACTGATTAGTAATAGTATAAGAATGTGTTTAATTAGAATATTAATTTTTCCAACACAAAATAATCAAACAACGAATGGGTAATTTTTTTATTGATTTAATTGACGAAAAAAAGGGTCCACTTGATTCAATTTAATTGAGTTGGTCACACCCCGTGTATAATTTGTTCATGTATAAATGTAAATTTTACGATATTACTTTTATTTAAATTGTGGATGTTAATCGAAAAATATATATACTTATGTATCTTATCATGATTCTCACGATCATTGATTACGAATTTATCAAAAAGTTAAAATCGTCTATTAATTATTGCCAAAAAATTTGCAATAATCGTCTATTATTTTATTTTATTGTTTTACCTTAAAATAATGGTATTTTTTATATGAATCATTAATATTTTATAACAAAATGATAATAATAATAATAATGTTTTAATAAAATTGTTAAACTTTTATATTAATTATTAATTAAATGCAAGAAAATTATTTTAATAAAAAATAAAAATGTGAAAATTCAAGAAAAATATTTTGAAGCTTCTGAGTGCAAGTCTCTCCAGTTTCCTGCTATTATAATAAATTTTTATATAAAAGTACTGTAATAGATAAATTAATTTCTATTATTCTTAAAAATTGATTGGTCTCTTATGAATTTTCTATTAAAAATTAATTTAAAAATAATTTACATGAATTACTAATTGGAAAAATATTTTCATTATATATATCTAAAATTTTGATAATCTTAAAAACATCACAAACATATAAAAATAAAAATTACAATATAAACATAATATTTACAATCAAAAGTTACAAATATTGAATACAACTTAATAACGTTTTTTTAAAATCGACACCCCTCTCATAATATACATGTTCAATAATAGTTTAAGAATTTATTTAATTCGAATATTAATTTATTTTGACACAATATAATGAAACAATGGGCATATAATTGTTTTATCAATTTAATCTTCCGATAAAATGGCTGAGTTTGTTCAATTTAATTAGTTTGGTCATAACTCATGTGTGTATGCGCATGATTTGTTTACAAATTTTAGATATTAAGTAAAGATCCATGTACTTCCATAATTTACTACGATTCCACAATCATTGATAATAAAGATTATTTGAGAAGTTGGTTAATAATGTTTTTTAAAACCGATAGCCCTCTCATAATATACATATTCAATAATAGTATAAGAATTTGTTTAATTACAATAAAAATTTATTTCAACACAATATAACGAAACAATGGGTGTATAGCTTTTTTGTCAATTTTATCTTCCGATAAATGACTGAATTTTTTAAATTTAATCGATTTGATCATAACTCATGTATTATTTATTCATGTGCAAAATTGAAAATCTATCTATGCTGTTTGTATACAATTCCAGATGTTAAATAAATATCTTGTACTTCCATAATTTATTACGATTTTCACAATTATTGATAATAAAAATTGCTTGAGAAGTTAAGGTCGCGTACCCTATAATCATCCGAAAAGAAATTATAGTGATCTTGAATAGGGAATTAAAAATAACGCAATATAAACAATTGTTATTCGTCATTTTAACTAAAAATAAACATAATCATATATAATTAACATTTAATATTAAAAAAATAACTTTAATGTTCAACTAAAGTTTTCTAATTTTTAAACAAATTAAATAGAGTAAATTTAATATATGCTTAATAGGTGTAATTAATGACTAATTAAAATGTCATTAATAGCTATTTAATGCAAGAAAAGAATTTTAGTAAAAAAATCAAAAAAATGAAAATTCAAGAAAAATACCTTGAACTGTTTTGGTTCATTTCCGATCTCCTGGCATTATAATATACTAGCTTATAGCCCGTGCAAAGCACGGGTTACTTTTAATTTTTTATAATTTATTTATAATATAATATTATATTATAAATATTAATTTAAATATGTTATTTATTCGAACATTACATCTTTATATATAAATTTTTTTAGTATTAAATATAAATTAATATGTTATTGGCGGGAATCGAACCTTGAACCTCTACATATAACAACTTTTAGTATTGTTATATCTAACTGTCATGATTTATTTGATTGCTGATCTAACGGTGATAAGTGAGGGATAACCAAAAATGGGGATAACCAAAAAAGGGTAACCAACTACAAATTATACCCCTTTTGCTTATTATAATATATACTAGCTTATAACCCGTGCGAAGCACGGGTTGCTTTTAATTTTTTATAATTTATTTATAGTGTAATATAATATTATAAATATTAATTTTAATATTATAAATATTAATTTTAATTTGTTATAGTGTAATTTGTTATTTTTTTAATATGTTTTTTAATATTAAAAATTAGGATTGAACCAAACTACCAATTATCCCCTAGTTTAATACTATTATAAGCGAAATATGATATTTTTGGTTGTCGGTTTGGTACTATTTTGTTTGTCACTCTTTGATTTGCTTAAATCTCTATTATTAATAATAAAAAAAATGTAAAAAAACACACAAAACACTCTCCTGTTAATAAAATTAAAAAAAACACGCACACACACGCCACTCCTCTCGATCAAAACTCTCGGCTAAATCTTTGATTATCCGGGAATGTTTTTAGGTAGATAAAATATTAATTAAATTTATTTTAAATTGAACTAAAATTATGGCTAAAAAGGGTTGAACCAAACTACCAAACTACCAATTATCCCCTAGTTTACTTATTATAGTATAGGGTTGAACCAAACTACCAAACTACCAATTATCCCCTAGTTTACTTATTATAGTATAGTATAGATAGATAGATAGTATAGATATAGTATAGATATAGATTCTTCGAAATCCAATACAACCCCTAATACTAGTAAATAAATAAAATTATATTAAAATTGTAGATAAAAAAAAAAGAAAAAAAATAGAATCCAGTACCTGTTGGGAACCAATACGGGGATATGTCCAAACATAAGATTGTATCGAAAGGGTTATAGTAAATCGGAAAAGAGGTGGAACACACAAAGAAAATCTCAGAGGGGGTCTTCTTCTTTTAGGTCCAACAAGGTACGTTTCGATTTGTCAGTGGCGGAACCATGTTAGTTTAATAATCATAGTTACTCTTAAATTTTATAAATTATTCAGAGCTCATAATCAAATTTTTACTGATTTTCAACTTATAATTATGACTTATAGAGTAAATTTTATTGATTTTCGAAGGTTAGTCGGGACTGTAGCCCAGCTTACCCCCTTGGTTCGCAATCTGTATGTAACATCATCAAACTTATAACATGCATGCATGATTGATATGAATATCATATACTGTAAATATGATCGTTACTGTTTTTCTATATAGTTGAGGCGTTTCGACTTGTTAGATTGTGCTTATGTATATGTAAGTTGAAAGGCTGCAGGACTATATACTGCGCTGTCTTTATGATTTTTCATATCCTTTTTTTCCCTGGAAATTAGGGTTTAGCGTTTTACGGTGCTAGGGTTTTTGATCTAGTTGATTACTCCTCTTGTAGAATGTATACAAATTTTAAGTGTGCAGAACATTTTTATTTTTTGGCGAAGGGAGTAATATTTTCTCGAGACAGAGTCTTAAGTTTGTCCTAATATTTTTTCAGAAAAAAAAAGTCTGTCCTAATATGATGATCAACTGATCAAGTATTCAAGTCACTGAACTCATCTTAGAGTTATTATTATTATTATTATTATTATTATTATTATGTTTTTGTCTACAATATCTGAGTTCGAGCTCGTTTTCTTATCTTTACATCTTCATAATTATTTTGCTTCTGATATGATCATATTAGGGTGTGATCATTAATGTATTTATGATGTGTTTGTAGTAGGGTATTGCAGCTACATATCTCAATTCTGCAAAAACAGAGGTATGGGTGATAGAGAAGCATGTGTCGAGTGCAAAGAGAAGTGTTCCTTGTTTCATGGAAAGAAAACAGACCCATCGCCTCTTGTTACCAGTTTCACCAAAATCCTTTTTGGAAATTACGATATTTCGAAAGATCTGGTATTTGTTCAATTGGTTTTAAAGTTTTTTTATCCGGTTCACTCATCAACTCCTCTCTATATTTGCACTTAAAGCATATTCATTCTTAGGTCCTTGTTTTCATGAGTAATGAAATTGCTAAACTTAATGTAGACATTTTATGTTGCAAATCTTAATGCAAAATTCCGCATCTTCCTTTGTTATTTGTGCTCGATCTGTCTGTAGAAGGAAAATAAAAACTACTGATAAAATTAATGTTTACTTGATTCTACATCCAAAAGGGGAAAAAATACATGCGGGTAATTGAATGGTTTGGAAGGGATGTAAAATATATATCGGATTATGTACTTAGTACAATACCTCACTAATATTACTCCAAATTAGATATATTAAACCTTATATATCTATAAACTGGTGTAGGAAGAAGTATATAAAATTGACATGAAAGGGGCACGTGTTATGTACCATGTAAACACATATCTAAAAGTTATGATGTCGTGTTGAGTGTTTTTTTGGAAGAGTATGAAAGAATAAAGGGGACTAGGTTTCAGAATTTTCAAAATAGTATGCCACAATTTTATTTTTGACAGAACTTTGCTGCCTCTGCCCCTCCCTTCAAGGGTGTCTTATGTGTGCATTTCCTTGTGATGTTGGCTTTTGGCTGGTCACTGGTGCAGGAGTCCTCATCAACAAATAATACTATATTTAACTTTCATATCTTTACAGATTTTGCCTGGAAAAATTTCTCAAGCTATTCCAGTTCTGGCTGCTGGTGAAAATTGTACTCTTCAGGACTCTAATTCTCAGCGGTGGGATGTAAAATTAGGCACTGAAGATGGTCGGTTGGCTTTTAGAGAGGGATGGAATAAGTTTTATGAAGATCATGGCCTTAAAGTGGGATATGTTCTGGCATTTCATTACATAATTAATTCTCATTTTGTTGTTCAAATATTTGATAGTACTGGTTTTGAGAAGCTTAGGTTCCCCGTAGCAAATGGCAAAAAAAGAAAGAGAAGTGAAATTGATGGAAACTGTCATGCAGTTGTAGAGTGCCAGAACCTTTCTAATTACTCAACTGAAAAGCACAATGCAGCTCTTTCTGGCACATCAGACTCTGAAGCTAGAACACACAGCCAACCAATGTCTAAGGATACACCCCTGAGTTTAGAAAATGAAAATGGTAAATACCAACATGTTGCATCAGTTAATTGTGACGCAGATCCACTCTGCATGATTAACAGAGATGTTGTATCCCATCACGAGGAAGACAGGACTCCTTTATTGAATCTTTTAAACTCTGAGATGCAATCTGGAGTTAAGCCTGATGGAATTAGTGATAAGAGAAGTCGTCCTACTAATGCCTTGACAGAATCTGATGCAGTTGCAGGTATTGTAAATGAGAAACCAGTGTCTGCAAAAGTAATGAGTGGGGAACCACCAGCAGAAGTGGCTGCTTCAACATTGTCTAACAATAACAATACCTCTTCAGAGAGGGAGAACGTGGGAGAAGTTGACAATGATTATCGTGGCAGAAGATCAAGCAAGTCATTGAAGAGAGTTATCAAAGCGGCTGCAAGAAATCAAAAGCAATCAAGTTAGTTACTTTTCTATGTCTCTCTTATTTTTTCTCCAAATAAAACAGTGTCGAGCACAGTAACATGCATGCTCATATACATGATACACTTTGTAGGATTAAAGATTTAAAGGGGACAAAGCCAGGTTAGAAAAGATCGTAAAATCCCCACATAGTATTCTATTATGGAATATACGAAATAGTATTACCACTACACCTACAACAAGTTTCTTTCTAAATCCTATATGAAAGCCGCACACCAAAAAAAAGTAGAGAATCTTATAAAGTTTAAAATAACCCCTAAACCAACAGAACTTGCTCCTTTAGGAAGCTTGCCTGATACTACCTCTAGCAAGCCAAAAATTTTCAGTCTTCAGTAAGTTTAGCTAGTTCTCAATAAATTTATAGAAGGAGATTGAACAACTGATGTTTGGCTCAACTTAGCTTCACTGCATAACATCTTTAATCATTTTGACATTCTAAACTCGTATTTTTTCAAGCTGCTGACGTTTTGTATTGTTAATGAAACTCTATGTTTCCTGATGCTTACGTCTTGTCAATTTTGCTGTTGTAACTGTAGTTTTGTTAAAAATATGTACTTGTGTAGTCATCTAATATTGTTGAGAAGGTAAGTTGCGAGGTTACCTAAAACAGAGCTAATGGAGTTGGGTATAGCACCTCGTTATGATATAGGAGTTCCAGTGTACTTATTAGACTTGCTTATCTGCATTTGCTTGCAATCTTGCAGGAGAACATCCAAATTCTAATAGTAGGTCAGGTCGAACTTTTGGTGGGGTTGAAAGAAATAATGAAGTCCGCAGAGTAGTAAAAAACGAACCTGTGGATTTATCTAATGACGACAGCTTGGATGCATCTGCTTTCTTCTTTCTGGCCATTGTAGGAAGCCATGAGCTTCTGGTATGTTTGTATGTACTTCATTGTTTGCTGTTCTTGTCAGTACTTTCAAAATGAATGGTTGTTGTCTTACTTAAAAATAGTTTCTTGATTTGATTAGTTTCTATAAAGCACTTTTCCAGAATCCTCTTAAATGTGCAAACTTTCTTTCCCTTGCATTATATCCTCTGCTTTTAATTTCTTCCTGTCATCTCTTAGACAACCTGAAAAAATGTAATTGTAAATTTTTACAAGTTATCACACACCTTTTTCCATCTCCGAAGTTACCCCTGCCTTTATGTGTATATGTACATAGATATTAAACCCAACTAGGCTACTACCATGGAGTTGTGCTTTAAGTGAAAAACATCAATAAGCCACCAAAAATATTTTTAACATGGTCATTTTCTTGGAGAGGGTGCAATTAGACTAACACCATCTTCTTGGAGAGGGCGGAGTTAGACTAACAACAGAAGGTCACACTGCCACGGAGTAGTAGTTCCTAGTCAATATTTAATTTTTAGTGGCAAAGATGAAATACCTTTCATAGAACAGAAGGACAAAACTGAAATGACTTGGTTAAGCCTGATCTCTACCTGACCAGTAATTGCAATAAATTAAATTTACATTGTAGTGCCTAATTGAATAAGGCTGTTAGAACAAGTAGTTTTATGATCTGTAATGTTGAAGAGGTTACTACAGCAATATAAAATCTGTTTGGAAAGCTATGCAAAATCTTGCAGGACTTTTTGAATAGAATCAAACACACGTTTTTTTTCCCAGTGTAGAAGAGCTGTGTTTTGTTACTTTTTGGTTTATGCTAGTTGAGCTTAAAAGTGCTATGTGTATCGCATGTATGCATCTCCCAAGTGCATTTTCATATTCTTATTTAAAAATTGAGCAGAAGTTGCCAACATCAGTCACATTATCAGCGTCCGAGGAGAAGTTGGTAGTATACCTTCGAGGTCCAGATGAAAGAGTTTGGCCAGTCCTCTACCATACTAAACATGACATTAAAGCTTTGACAAGCGGCTGGGAACGCTTTTTCAATTCATGCATGCTGCAAATAGGAGATAAATGTGCGTTTACACTTGAGGATGAAGCAGAGGCTTTATTCCGGGTTGATGTTAGTAGAAAGTGAGCTGAATTCTCTTTTGAAGCTCCGATTTCATACTCAGCATAGTTGTAATGATATATAACTCAGGAATCGTGGTCCATCATTGGGTTATATAGTTATACTCTGCTCTGTGTAACTGTGTTCTATGTCTTAGAATCTTCCGACCATACCATATATTCTCCTGAACAATGATTCACATTTCAGTAATTCATGAATAACATTTGCGGATGGTATTAAGCTGAATTTTTAATTGCTTGTATTCTGTGTATATTTGTTTTTTGGGGCCGTTCCATGGCACCCCATCTTTTACACAAACATCTTTTATACAAATTATATTTTTCTTGAGATTTTTGGATTATACCGAACTAGAACGTCCAAATTTAAAAAGGAAGAAAAAAAATTAAAATCAAGAGAAATCGCCATTACAAGTGGGACGGTTCTTGTTGGATTTTTTTTAAATAGGAAAAGCCATTTCAAGTGGCGTTTCCCTTTAAAAGCCATTTCAAGTGGCGTTTCCCTTTCCTATACTCCTTTTAGGGTAGAGCATGGGCCGGTTTTAGGGTAAAACCGGAACCGGAACCATACATCCCCGATTTCTAAAATCGAAAACCGCAACCACCGGTTCGGGTTCGGTTTCGGTTTCAAAAACCCCGGTTCGGTTTGTAACGGTTCGGTTTCGGTTTTAAAACCGGATGAAAATATGTAAACATGCGCCACATGTTTTAGTTTACTGGTGCCAGTGCTCAGTGTATAGGTTGAAGGCAACTTCTGTTTACTAGCTTTTTATATCTATTCAAAGTGCTCTACTATTTGCATGCTACTTCTTTTGCTAAAGAAAAATAGAATTGATGTTAACTAACCTCAGCATCGGACATGATCCCAACACATCTGCAGGAATTATCATTTCGAAGTGAAACTGCCAAGGACCTAAAGGAGTTGATTTATTAGCAGAACCCTTATGGATTCTAAATGTACATGTCTGGCAGGCATCAAATTAGAACATGGGTAAAACCTGGATTAGTTAGATAGTGAGCTGTGAATTCCATGCTCAAGCTTTCAGTGCAGGCTGTAGAACATGTCGCACAGACAATAAATTCACATCCATAGTCAGATGTATAAGCCAGTGAGTCTAGTTTATATCTTCCTAACAAATTGAAACTTAATTATAATTCAAGATATATTATATTTATTAATTTTAATAATACATAACATAAATTTATATAAATTTTATATTTATTTTAATAATCGGTTCGGTTCGGTTTTAGCCGGTTCGATTTTAACCTATAACCGGAACCAAAAGTCTCGGTTTTTAAAAATCAAAAACCGCAACCGAGGCGGTTGCGGTTTCGGTTTTTTCGGTTCGGTTTTGGCCGATTTCGGTTCGGTTCGGTTTCGGTTTTAATTCGGTTTTTTACTCACCCCTAACTCCTTTCTTGTTGTCCCATTTTTTAAAATTTACATTCAAATGTCCCACAAATAAAAACCCATCTTGTGTACTAGAAATGAGAGGGAGACTTGTTTTTTTAAGCTTACGAGACATTTAAAAGTTACAGTAAAATTTCTATAAATTAATCTTGCTGAGACCATCGAATTTTATTAATTTATAGAGGTTATTAATTAATCGAGATTAAATTTATACTAGCGTCGGTCCATATGTTGGGACCAAAAATTTACATTAAAAATATTAATTTATCGTAATATTGAATATTAATTTAACGAGGTTTTATTGTATATGTGATAGTATAAAATAGCGAAACAGGCTGACCCAAATCAGCCGATTTTTGCTATATTGGTGTCGAAAAACTGAAATTCTGAAGTATTTTCTCCTACTGTGTGATCTCTAGCGGAAGAATAACAAGTTTCGAAATTGAAATTGAAATTGTTCATCGTAGGCCCAAGACTTGCACCCTGCACTTACTTGAATTGGGCAAGTGTTATAAAAAACACATTACCTAGGAAAAATTTCGTAATTTCTTTTGTAATTTTTTGCCTAAGGTTTGTACATCTTTTTATGCAATATATAAATTCATGAATAATTTTTTTTTTTTTTTGAACTTATGAATAATTTTCAATAGAGTAGTGCTAGGTACACCAAATTGGGTACCAAAAAAAGTTACAAAATGACATGGCAGGAGTGATTTGGCAGTTTGGAAAGATTTAATTGGTGGAGTTAATATGTATACAGGGGGCCCCAATTAATTATAACCAATTAACTTAAGACACATGGCATTTTGTAATTTTTTTTGTACCCAATTTGGGGCCTCTAGTATTTTCCTTTTCAATAATGTTCTCATTTGTTGTCATTTTAACATTGATTTATTTTTATTCATGGAGTTTAATTTAATGCAATAATTGTAGACAGAGTTGGGAAATTATGTGCACTGAATCGTAATTTCCGTTTCATTATCCGAGAAGTTCTGAGAACTGTGTTTAAGCATTGATTGCTGCCTCGGTGTTTTAAGAGGTACCTCGGTCCCAATTATTTTATTCACGTAATTTAAGAGACATGAAACAGATACTTTCATTTATTAGTTTTTGATTTTTTTAAAAAAATAAAACATCATAAACTTTTATTCATTCATAAAACAAAACTTGAAAATAAAAATAAGCCCAATTACCTTTTTTATGCACCTGAATTAAACAGAACAGTAAACACTATATGATATTTTCTCTCTCATGAGAGTCACCTAAACCTAGCCGCGCCGCCCCCTTCCCCCTTCCCCTTTCTCCGCTTCCCTTTCCCCTCCATCTTTCTTCGCCGCCCCCCTTCTTCATCTTTCATATCTACCCATCGGCTCCCTTAATTCAATCTTCTCCTCCATTCACCAATCCATTTCCTCTCCCTCCATCCTCTCATCCGAATTCATAATTTCTATTATTACTTTTATTCAATAAATTTGTGCTTTGTTATTAATAAGTTTATTAATCTTCATCTCCGGGTGAGATTTTGGTTATTTTTGTCCACCTTTTTGGGTGGTTTTATGTCTCTCCTACGTGAGAGTTGTGGTTTTCGCTTCTTAATTGTGAGCGTGGTTTTGTTGAAAAAGATTTTGTTGATGTTTTGGAGAATCCGGAAAACCCGCATTGAAACTGGATTGGTGGTGATTATTACAAGAGCTCACCTTTCACAATTAAATATTGTTCATTCGTTATCGGTTTTCATTTTCGGCATGTTTATATCTGGTATCCGGCATGTAGATAGTTGGGGTGAAGAATCCATTTTCGGCATGTCTATAGTTGGTATCCGGCATGTAGATAGCTGGGGTGTCGCCTCTACACTTGGAGGTTTTGAACAATGGGCTAACAATTGTTCTTATGTGATATGGTCATTTGTGATGATGTTGCTTTCTGGGATGTTGGTGCAATATGGATTGCTCGGGATGTCTTCGATTTCGTTTTTAATTTCAAGAATTTTTAAATTCTATGTGTTAAACGATCAGAAAACAAATTAACTAATTATGTTTAGTTTGTTATTTGTTTCACAATCTGATTGTAATGGCAGTTGGAGATTTGTTCTGACTGTATTATGTTATTAATGAAACAATGCTTTTCGTCAAAAAAAAAAAAAATGGGATAGAGAAAGAGTTCAAATATTCTTTTTCTTAAGTTTATTGCATACATGTTAATATCTTATTACAGTAAAATCTCTATAAATTAATAATGTTGGGACCGGAATATTTTATTAATTTAGCGAGATATTATTATATCGATAAATTAATAATTTATTAATTTAAAGAGGTTTTACGTATTGACCTTTAAATTTCCAAGACCAATGTACTATTTACAATGTATTTTAGTTAGAAATGAAAAATAAATTACAAAAACAAGTTCCAAGGCACATTCTATTAATGTACATTCAAAAATTAATTGAATTTGAGGATGATTCACTAGCTTTGGAATCGGTCACTCGGAAAGAAGCATTACAAGCGGAAACAACTCTTCACAACTTTTTGTTGAAATACGAGAAGACAATGTCCCAACTCTTAAGTGCGATGAGAAGATTTAAAGATGAACTCAATATAGATTTGAAGTTCAACAAAAAATAAGTGACTATGGATTAATTTTTTACTAGACAATTTTAGAATTTGGAATATTTTAGTAATTATTAATTTATAGTTTCGTTGGGACCAATATACATACAATGGGATTTTAAAAAAGTTATTATCTTATTATTTTATCGATTGGGGTCCAATTTTGTACTGGTCCCAAGTTGGGACTGGACAAATTATTAATTTTATCGAGATTATTAATTTATCGAGTATTAATTTATAGAGGTTTTACTGTATATTTTATCTTAAATGTTTTAAAAAATTGTATTTAAATATAAGTATTATTTTTAATATAGCCCAAATTTTAATTTGACATTTTGACATTCAAATTATAATTTTATGTTAGCAACAACTTTAATTTGTATATACATAAATATACTTATCAAAAAAAAAAATATCAATCGATGGAGTTAGCAGTACTCCCCCCTCTGTCCCATTCAATTCTATACATTTTTTTTAAAGTATCTGACACGCATTTTAAGGTGCATAACTAGTATAGTTCCATAACTTATTTTTAATTTTTTTTTATGAAAATAGGACTGTTCCATTTTTATGCACAAAAAAATATAAAAATAAATTATGTAACTATAATAATTAGGAGCCTTAAAATGCGGGGTGAAGGCCCTAAATACCAAACATTTAATTTAAATTGCATATAATACCTACCGACGGAATGCATGGCCCAGAATACCCACTGAACACGCATGCTCAGCATGCTTGTAGCTACACGCATAACACACATACGTGTGCCGTGTAAATCAAAGATTTGCACTCATGAACAGTGCTATGGACACGCATGTTGAGCATGCGTGACTTGGGATGCGCATGTTCAACATGCGTATCCCAAACACTGTTCACCTTCGTTCCCGGCCGTCGTTGGTGGCATTTTTTGACCAAAACTTCAACCACTTCGTTCATCCAATTCAGGCATCGAGCATTAGCATTCTACATACCAAAACACTCGTATTCTCCTCCTCTACAAGCCTATGTTCTTCTTTTTTTGTTTTTTTTTCAAGATTGAAAAGACCCAATTCAAAGCTTTTTTTATTTATTTCTTTTTCCGATGTGTTCGTGCACACAAAATGTAGAAGCAGGCCTGGGCATCGTTTGTCCTCAAAAACAGTGGAGATGCCCAGAATTTGATGGACAGGAGGTGGGGAACGGAGAGGCGATTTTTACCTTCAGAGCATCGTCGGAACTGCAATTACAATAATGACGTCATATGACGTCATCACGCATCTAGGAGATGCGTGACCCATGTTGCGCATGTTCAACATGCGTGTCTCGGTACACGCATCCGTGAGATGCGTAATCCGTGGGAAAATAGGACCAGCTCTTTCGCCAATCGGCATTTCGGACCTTGTATCCTGAATGGTGGGTATTTAGGACATTTTCTCTAAAATGCGTACCACGCCCCCGTCCCCCAATATATACAATTCATTGGGACGGACATATGCATATTTTGTGTTATGTTTTTAGGTTCGGCTTGGCTATCCTGTACCCTCGAGGCACATGTTAAACTATATTTATTATGCCTCGTTTTTTGGTTTACGGTTCAATATTTAATGATATTATTAGTTCTCACATTTATCAATGCATTCTTTAATGTTTTTACTAATTATTCTTTTCAATTCTACTTTCCTTATTAATGATTTGTCTTTTTTCGGTTTGTTGAATAATTTTTAATTTTACTATTTTCATCTTTTTATTTTGAGTAATACTATGAGAAAATTATGTATCAAAAATAGTTACATGTGATAGAAATTTTTTTTATTAATTGATATTGATGTGAATGCAGGGACATTGTATTTAATTGAGTTTCTCTAAAAAAAATTAATATTTTTTTCAAATATGCATATATAATATTAAAATATAATATATATTCTTAATATTTAAATAATCACATATAATCAAGTAGCGTTAATAGAAAGAGTTGTGTATAGATTGTACATTTGTACTTATATAATGATGATATTAATAATCTCTTGGAATTAATATTGTAAACATAGATAATTAGACGTAATAATGTAAATAAATAAAATTAATTACGATCTTAATTACTCGTGTCCTTAGGACACATATTAGCCATGGCGCACGGTCCCTGGCAAACATTTGCCAGGGAACTGTTACACAACAAATGGTTCCTACACCGTTGAATCGTTGATCCAACGGCTGGGGTTTAAAAAAAAAATTACACCGTACCGCAGAAACTTTCCGCGGTACGGGGTAATTACAAAACTGCCCCTGTTTTCACATCAAAAATCTACTGTTCACCGTACCGCAAAAACTTTCTGCGGTACGTGAACAGTAGGGCCATTTTTATAATTATCCCGTACCGCGGAAAGTTTTTGCGGTACGATGTAATTTTTTTTTTAAATTCCAGCCGTTGGATCAGTTCACTAGCAAACAATTGCTAGTGAACGGACCCCTATTAGCCATTCCGTTTTAACTTTTAATACATGGAGTACTTTTTTGTGTTAAGAAAAAAAGTTACATGGAGTACACTTTCATAGGACCCTCCTGAATATGTGTATCCAGTTAAATTTCGTTAAGTAATCATTTGTACCCAGTAGTTGAATAGTAGCAATTTTCTGGTAAAAAAACTCAAAGCCGTAGAAATGTAATCCAATTCTATTGATCATTATTATTAATATGAAATTAAAAATTTTAGTTGATAAATCACGATAATAAGATATTGGTTCTATACTTCTATATAATAAGATATTGGTTCTATTACATGGAGCCTTGTAATATGGCACGGTAATATAATCTTGTAAGATAGGGCAATGTCGTGCTAATTGCTACTCCCTCCATCCCAAAATAATAGTCTTGTTTAGAAAAAACACACATATTAAGAAAATTTAATTGTATTAATTATATTCTCATATTAAGACCCATTTTACTCATTATGCATTGATTACTTATTTAGGAGTAAATGAATACTACGCACTACTATAAAAACTCAACATTAGTAGCAGGTCCGATCCGGAATTTTTCGGGCCCCTAGGCAAAATAATAATTTGGGGCCCCTTTAAAAAAGGTTCTCTTGCCGTAATTAAGAGCATGGTTGTAATTCGAGCTAAACTTTTTTTCATGAGTTGAGCCCGACTCGTTTAATTTCATGAGCTGAGCCGGCTCGTTTAGCTAAACGAACCTATTTAAACCAGTGGGGGTGAACTAGTTCGTGTAAAATTATACTTAAATGAGCCTAATCTTGTGTCCAAAATCGGCTCATTAAATTTCATTAGCTGATCCAAACCCGCTCGTTTAGCTAAATGAGCCGGGACTTGTGTTCGAACTCGGCTCATTAAAAAGCTTGAGCCTAGAAATATTTTTTTGAGAAAATTTAAAAAATTAACGAATTTATTGATGGGTGGAGAAAATTTTGAGAAATAAAAAAAGTTTCGATATTGGGGAGAGAAATCAGAGAAGATGAAGAATTTAAATTTGATACAGGGGGTAAAGAGCGTGTCATTGTTGGAGTGAAAAAATTTCTTCTAGTTTTTACATTTTTATTGTATCAATTTTTTTCAGTACTATTATTATAAAACCTGATTAGTAGTACTCATAAACTCAACAGTAGTTAGTAGTCAACCTTGGAAATATTCACATTAATTGTATTGAACAAAGAGTATTCCAAACAGGACTATTATTTTGGGATATTTTTTTTCCCAAACAGGACTATTATTTTGGGATGGAGGGAGTATTCTTGATAGTAGGATAGGAGTCTCGGTAGTACTCCCTCTATCCCAATTTACGAGTAAAAATCTTCTTACACCATTTTAGGTGTGTCACTCCATATTTCACTTTGAGTGATTATTTTTGATTGGCTCATCTCTCATTAATATAAATGGGACCCCCCTGCATTCACACCAACCTTATCCACTTTAGGTGTGTCATGCATGTAGGAATGACACACCTAAAGTGGTGTAGAAGATTTGGACTTCCAATTTACATGTCTTTTTTTAAAAAAAATACGCATATTAAGAAAAAGGTTGGTTGGATAAGGTTTTTCACTAAATAACCTTAATAAATGCATTGAAAAATGAGAATAAAGTAAATTTTAAAGAAGTCAATCATTGAAAATACAAATACAGGGGTAATTTCGAAAATTAGACTTAAATTTGTATAGAAAGAACTAAGAAGAGATATTTGTATGGAAAGAAGAGGGAGACATGTAATTTGGGACAATTTTTTTTTACAGGAACATGTATTTTGGGACGGAGGGAGTATTTGTTTAAAAGCAGGCAACTAAGGTAGTAATTCATAAAGGATTTGTCTTGTGTGCTTAAGGACAAATGCAATGAGTTGTCAAATTTTGATTGGTGGATATTTATGTGAATGTAAGGGAGTCTATCATTATTAATGAAATATCCACCAATTAAAATTTGACAACTAAATTAGCACAAAATTTTAGCATGTGCCCTTAAGCACACACTAGAAAAATCGATTCATAAATTAGTTAGGATATCTTGTATATTTAATAGCTTTGTTGTTGTTAACATTTCCTTCATTGTTTTTATGAAAACACTTTTATCAATGTTTCAATAATTTATTGAAAATTTTCTTTATTTCAAAAATAATAATAATAACAACAACAACAATAATAATAATAATAATAATAATAATAATAATAATAATAATAATAATAATAATAATAATAATAATAATAATAATAATAATAATAATAATAATAATATGGCACGTTTGTTTAGACCTAACCAACTTTTTAAAAATACATATAGGATTGCAACAATTATACCCCGTAGGAGGTACTCGAGAAAAGCCTAAATCTAATATTTTCCTCCTGAACAGCTAGCTACCTCCCTTACAATCATTCGGACTTTCATCGATTTTTTCCGGTGAAGTACCCAATTCCTTAGTTTTCTTTCACTTTTTTTGCGTAACTTGTTATTTAAACTTCATTTTATTATTTTTTTTTTCAATTAATTTTTTAGATCTAAAACCTCAAAATTTTGAATTTTTCTTTCTTTTTCGTGAATTTAAGGCATATGAGGGGTCTGATTTCTCTTATCTTTGTGATAATGATGAAAGTTTGTAAGGGATTGTAATTTTGATCGATAGCTTCAATTGGATGTGATGTGGTGAAGCGGGTACATATAAATATATTATTTTCAACAAATCACGTGATTGTATTTCCAAGAATAACGGATTAATCAACGATTATTTATATTTTATATTTATTTGATGCGATTATTTTTGTAGATGTCGTATGACTTTTCATTATTAAATTACTCCCTCCATTTCAAATTAGTAGTCCACTTTCAAAAAGTTACGTATATTAAGAAATTTAAATATTAATGATCTAATTCCATTACCCATATTTATTGTATTGGTTAGATAAATAAGTACATATAGTCATTTTTGAAAATTAAAACTCAAAGGTAATATGGAGAGTTTAGTAAAAATTGTCTTGAAAATAGAAGTGAGACAATTATTTTAAAATAATTTTTTTTTCAAAATGAATTACTAATTTGAAATGAATGGTGTTTGCTCAAAAAAGATTGCAACAATTATCAAAATAATTAAAGTGCTTTTCTATTCCGAAATTGAAAGAGAGGGTAACGATTTTTGTGGAAAATTTGCCCAAAATGCCTACCATTCAAAACCAATGACCCATAATGCCTATAATCAAAGGAAGTGGCCTTATTTGTCCATTAAATACGTATATGATATATGCGAATACATTACACAACAAAAAGATGGTCCCCCACCTTTTTCCATGACTTATCAAACCAAAACAGGCTGGCCCCCGAGCATGATTTCTATTTTCATGGCTTTTGTCCATTTAATTGTTTGGTTTTGTATCATTCCACAACTTGTCTAGTCTGTTGTTATTAATATCTAGACATGCTAGATCTCTTATTCTGGTGAAGAAGTCTTCATCATTAAACCTAATGGTTTCACCATTAATGGTTAAGCTCCAAGGGAGCATTACTGACCTTCGATTATTGCTAATCATAATCAAAATTATATATAAAAGAGTTTATATAAATTTGTCTAGAACAGGGTTAAGAGTTTTACTCACTCATTCTTTAAAAGCTTTTTGTATAGTGTCTAAGCTTTTCTGAATTCAAGATCAGTTTAGAAATGATGCAGGAACAACATTATATGTTCTACACTAGAAACAATCAAGAGATTGACGGTTTAAAAAACCATATTGGTAGTATTATTGGCTTAGGAAATAACGAACCTCAAGCTAGTGATATGTGTCATGCCTTTTATTTCTGTAAAAACAAAAAGTAGACCTAATAAGATAATTATGTTAATTATTCAGTCCGCTACGTGACAAAAGTCCACTATGGGACAAAATAGGAATGGGTATTTAGGACCCTTCAATTTGGAAATGGATATTTTGGACCCTTTCCTCTCACAGAAAGGTATTTAGGGCCTTCACCCTTGGTCATTCAAAGTTTCTGATTCACATCACATCATTGTCATTTTGTTGCATTTAATTATCTCTTCAAATATTGGAACCGTATTTAACAATCAACATTGGAAATAAGTGGAGGGACATTTTAATGCTCAAACACATGTTAAGAGCTGTGATTAACGCAGCTATTCAAACTTTTACTTAAAATTTTAAAAATATAAATAAAGACAAAGGTTGGAATTCCTGAAAACGTTTCCAAATACTGAATTATCATTATCTGATTGGTTATTTTATTGAGATGAATCCTTCCTGTGTTAATATGAATTCCATACATAAATCATGTCATGTAGTATTTGGATTTTTTTAGGAATTTTTTTGGAATACGTAGTTACGTATTCATAAATAAAATGAATATTCTAAAGAAATGCTACTTTATATGACTAATAAATTTAATTCACTTTTTATCTTTTAAGTAATACTCCCCTCTTTTAAGTATTCCTTATCTTTTATTATATAATAAATTATAAATTATTTTATCTTTTTCTTTCTCGTATATTGTATTTTTATTGATATTTATAATACATTTTTTACGATTAAAAATAGTTATATATATATAATATGAAGAAAGTTCTATGAAGTACACTTTTTGTGGAGTATTGGAGTACTACATCTTAACCATCCATTTCTTTTGTATCCAATGGTCCACGTTTTTTGCTGGCCCCCTCCCACTTCCCCTCCAAAAAGGCGTCCCATCTTTCCGGTAATTCAATATATTAACCTGTATACTCTCCTCTCCTCCCTAATTGCTTCCCTTATCTCTCATTCCTTCCAATCACTTCATGCCTCGAGTAACCAGACATTTTCAAGAACTCAACTGAAGCAAAAACAATCGGGTGACCAGAAATACAAGGATCAGTAATAGTAAAACTATCCGGTAATCCATCAAGAGCTTCTCGAACCCATAACGAGTATCGAAAATCGAAAGATTGCTCAATCAAATCCAATTATGATTCATATTAAGTATGGTTTTACTTGTCCAAATTCTGTATCTTTATGACCATAAAATAATCCCAATCCCATGTGGCAACTTTGCACTCAAATCAATGGCCTAATACAGCCTCTACCTAGTACCTACGCACAATCAAACATGCCATACTTTTAACCATACAATAAATAACCAAAAGGGGTCCTTAAACATAGTAAAGGGTCAACAAAAAACCAAACAAAACCTTTGTAATCGGAAATTTTTCCGCAATATGTGTGTGTCTTGTTATGCAATATTTTGCACATAATTTTGAGATAATGTGTTTTGTTCTGCAATATCTTGCCCATATTTTTTTGCAGAAAATGTTCTGCACGTAATGAGATAATCGGAAAAATAATCAGATCACCGGAGATGGTATTTGGTGTTTGGTGTTTGGTGTTTGTTGGAAATGATAACGTGATGTGAAAAATATGCAGCACATATTATGTTCTGCACATAATGAGATGTCGGATAAATAATGGGATCACCGGAGATGGTGACTGCTGCGTGGGCGGGGGGTGGTGGTGGTTGGGTAGATTAGGGAAGAGAGAGTACGGGTCGCCGTTTTATGTGAGAGAGTACTGCGTTAAATTAGAAAAGGTGATTCTATAGTACTCCAATACTCCAATTTATTAGTACTCCATAGAGCCCAACTCAATATGATATTATATAAGGAATGTGTATAAGAAATATTGTTGAAGACAAAAATATTTATTTATTATCTAAAATTACCAAAATTCAATATTTTATGGAATATTTCTGTATTTGTAAAAATTGAGTTAGAAGACTGTTTAACTTGCTAAGTACCATTATAAAGGGTGGAAGAAAAGAACTGATTTACAGAACAAAGATAGGAAATCTAAGGGGTTTTCTCACTTAAACCAAAACCAGGTACTCTACTTATTCACCATCAATTCACATGCATGCATCTATATTCAATGTTACTCCTCAGTTTGTATCAATAAATTTGTGTTCTTCTTTACATATTTTGGTTCTGCAAAAACAGAGATATGGGTGACAAAGAAGCATGTGAGGAATGCAAACTCAAGTGTTCATTCATCCATGGAGATAGAAAAGGCGCATCGCCTTCCGTGACCACTTTTCACAAAATCCTTTCCGGGGTTCAAGATTATTCCGAGCAGCTGGTATTTGTTGAATAGCTTGAGTTTATGATTACCTATCCGGTTACTTGTTTGATTTTAATCCCATTCTTACCCCTTTTTTCTCTGTTGCACATTTTTTTTTTCTTTTGTCCTTGTTTAAACTTTTAATGATTTTGTAATCCCATATTTTCCTATGTATTTGTGCTCTCAAACGGTCTTAGTAGCAAATTAAAAAGAAGAAAGAACAGTGATAAAAGAATGTTCACTTGATTATGCATCCAAAAGGAAACAACAATTTGCGGATAATTAATAGTGAAATGGTTTCAACAGGATGTCAGTTAACAATCGATTATGTAGTGATCTCAGTACATAGGACATAGCTTTTCGTAGATAGACTGCACGTTCCGAAGAGAATGTTTTGATGTTCTTTCAGTTTTTTGGTTTTAAGCGTGTTACAATAAAATAAATCAGACCCTGTAATGGTGATGCATAACAAATGTCGAAGCTGTCATATTAATCTGAAAGTACCATGTTGTCTGGTACTATCCTGTAAATTTTTCACATTTGCGTATCTTCTAATAACTATGAAAAAATGCAGAATTAAGCTACCTGCTCCACTCTTTCTAGGGTGTCTCATGTGTGGGTTTTTTTTTTGTTTGTAATGATGGCATTAGCAAGTACCTTGTGTCTGGTGTAGAATTCCTCATCATCGGAAATTCAAAATAATACTTTATTACTTTCAAATTTTTGCAGTGCCTTCCTCAGACAGTTTCTCAAACTAATCCGGGCCTCGTTGCTGAGCAAATTCATTTTCTTGAGGACTCCAATAATCAGGTGTGGAAAGTAATATTAGGAACTAAAGATGGTCAGTTGGCTTTTGGAAAGGGATGGGATAAGTTTTTTGCAGATCATGGCCTGAGAGAGGGATATACTCTTGCATTCCACTATATGGTGTCTCACTTTGTTGTTCAAATTATTGACGAAACTGGCATTGAGAAGCTCAAGTTTCCTATTGCGAATGGAAAAAAACGGAAGAGAAGTGAATTCGATGATAACTGTAATGCAGTTGTAGGGTGCCAGAATGTTTCTAATACCACCACTGAAAAGCAAGGTTCAACTATTTTTGGCACATTGGACTCTGTAGCTAGAACACACAGCCAAGTCATGTCCAAGGATAAACCTTCGGGGTTAGAAAATGGAAACGGCATATGCCAGCATGTTTCATCAGCTGATTGCGATGTAGAGCAATTCTGCATGGTTAACAGAGATGCTGAATACAAATACGAAGAGGACAGGATTACTTTGTTGGATTTTTCAAACTTTGAAATGCAATTTAGAGTTGATCTTGATGGAAGTAGCGATAAGGGAACTGCTCCATCTAGCTCTCCGACGGAATCCAATGCAATTGCAAGTATATCAAATAAGAATCCAGTGACTGCAAAGGTAGTGAGTGGGGAATCACCCTTAGAAGTGGCTGCCTTTGAATCGTCTAACATTAAAAGTGTCCCTTCAAAGAAGGAAAACATGGAAGTAGCTGACAGTGGTCATCTGGGTGAGAGGCTTAAATTTGAGGAGGCTGCAGGAAGTAAATTACGGTCAAGTTAGTTACTTCCATTTCTCTTTTTTTTTTCCTCTCCATTTAAAACAATGTCAAGCACAGTGATATCTATTGTGTTATACAGGGTACACCTTAGAGGGTTAGGAATCGTAAATCCACACACAGGATCCTATTCAGGAATATAATATAAATCTATTGCTACTATGACTGAAACAAGTTTCCTTTCAGTTCCTTAAGAAAAACACACACCAAAACTAGTGAAGAAAAATATAATGTTATGCTTGATAAACAGACCACATTTGAACATGCTCTGCTGGGATATTTACCTTTAAGTTGCTCTAATGAGTCAAAATGTATCTGTTTTCAGTAGCTTTAGCTAGTTCTAGATATAGTTACCAAAGAAGCTTGAGCAACTTGATGCTGGGCTCAACTTAGCTAAACTGCATTACATCATTTGGTCATATTGACATCTTTGTGTAGAAATGTAAAGATGAGCGGATAACCCAATTGTGATTTTATTAACTTTTCTACAATTGCTTAAAATTTTGTAGAAAATTTTCTGAAGTTAAATAATGAGGCAGAAGAGATTTTTGATGGCAATAAAGCAAATGAAGTCCGTAAAGCTGTGAAAACCGAACCTGTGGTTTTAGTAATTGATGACTGCGAGGATTCATCTTCTCTCTCTTTAACGGCAGAGGCAGAAAGAAATGAGCTGTTGGTATGTCGCTGACGCTAATGAACTTCATTTTTTATGTTTCCATACTCTTGAGAATTTCTTTGGAGGATTTTCTTAGTTTAATGTTCTTTGTATTCTGTTTGATCAACATATATGTTGGTGGCAAAATGTGGTATTAAGAGAGTGACGGATCTTGCAGGATGTGACAGAACACACACAAGAAAATGTTCGAGATGCTTCTCCTTACTGTTTCGGACAGTTGACTACTTGACTCGCATAGAGAGACTTAAATTTGAGTGCCCATATAAAACGAAAGATCGGAAAGACCTGTTGCGTGGTTCTCAGTTCTTTAACTTACTGGGAATTAAAAATACGAAAGGTTGTCCAGCTGCATTAATTGATTGCTTTTGCCATATGTATAATGAAAATAACAAGAAGTTTATCATTAGAGATGGCGTTTCAATCAGTTTTTGCGCCAATGAGGTAGCAAATGCTCTTCAAATAAAAAATAGCGGGAAATTATTGGACCAAATTAAACATAAAGGGAAAGAACCAGGCCAGCTTAATATCAACTCTTTTCCATCCTTTGTTGAAGATCTTAAACTGAAGTGGGGGGGGGGGGGGGGGGAGAAGTGAAGCAAAAGGAGAAAAGAAGTAAAGATGACAATGAAAAGATTCGAGGAAGAAGCAAAAGGGATCTAAGCTTAAGATCTCTGGTTAGTATTTTGAATTATATGGAGCTACGGACCAAGGAAAGTCAGGAGCAATACAAGAAGCTTGTTTGCTTCTATATAATTGATCAGGTCCTTTTGCCTTCATCTGATGATTTTTGCAAAAGTTCTTATTTCAAGTATGTGAATGACCTATCTGTGTGCGAAAGTATTAATTGGGCTCAGGAAACTTTGAATGCTATTTATAGCGCTGCTCTCAAAGTCAAATCAAAACAGGGCAAGACATTTGATGCTTGTAGTTCAGTGTTTGTGGTATGCATTTCTTGTATCATACAACATTTAAACCATTTTTAACATCAGTTTTCAATTATGTTTCGTTTTTTTCTGTTTATGTTAGGCAATGATACTTTCAAGAATTCCGAAATTGATTCCTTCGAGTGCTAAAATAAGCGATACTCTTGTTCCGGCTAATATGTACCCGTGTATAAGGCTGAGTGCATCCAAGTGGAATGAGCACTTGAGTAGGTTGAACCCCGAGGATGTAAGTAATTGTTTTCTATCTTTTATCCTTTTCAAGTTTTCTTCTTAATATGCTCATCGAAAATGTTCACATTTTGCAGATTCAAAGTTGCCCGTTTTGTGATTAGAGGAATCTATGTAGGTAAACTGGGCAGTGAAGTAACCTGTAGTCCCTTGTGTCTGCTGCTATTTCCCTCACTTTTGTGCAATGCATCCTACTGAGGATTAAGCGATTATAGTCTTAACTCTGAAGATGTGTGTTTGATTGATACATTGATGTTGAAATCTACATTTGTCTGGGATTTGTTGTTTCATTGGTTGTCATTTTGCATGTTGTCCTACAAGGGAATTCTCTTTAAACCAGGTTGAAATAGCTTGGATTTTAAAATAAAAAATATAATTAAGCAATTATGTTTAGTATACTTAAAAAAAGCATGTAAATGCTTCCCTTTTGGTAAAAAAAAAATAAAAAAAAAATATCTTTCCAATAGAAAATGTTAGCCAGGCATTTTAAGAAAGATTTATGACACATAACGACCCGAGCCATATAATGTCATCTTCATTCTTCAATTATTCTTTAACTAAAATTATAACTCTGAAAATTTATTTTTGTTTTGGTAAGATGTACATTATGAATGTAAAAGTAATAATAAAAAACATCAAAAATGAGTGTGAGTTTTTCTCTCCTTTTCTATGTGAGAGTGTGAGTTTTTCTCTCCTTTTTCTTTACTAGAAGAAAGTGTGAGAGGTCTGTGAATTCAATCATGGACAATCTTGATGTCTTGATGACTGATTTAGATATATCAAATGAGGAAAATGAAGAACTTGTATTCGATGAGGAGTTCGAAGAGAAAAGTAACAGATTTGAATTATGTCTAGTGGGAAGGCTTTTGTCTGAGAAAAATCTGAATATACGTGCTATGAAATCCAAATTAGCAGATCTATGGAGGCCAGCAATGGGAATTTCTATAAAAAATTGAAATCAGGGGTGTTCTTATTCCAGTTTTATCATAAAGATGATCTGAAATGGATGCTATCTAATGGCCCGTGGTCTTTTGATGGGGCGATGTTAGTCGTTACTGAGATTAAGGCGAGGGAGGACCCTGTTAATGTGCAGTTGAATGAATTGGAGGTGTGGATCCAGATATATAACCTTCCCATGGGTTATATGACTGAATCGGTTGGTAAACAATTGGGCAACTTCTTTGGGAAATTTGTATCCTATGACTCAAGCAATGATTCCATTATTTGGCGTGAGTACATGCGTATTCGTATTTCTCTGGATGTTAGATGCCCGTTGAAGAGGAAGAAGAAGATAAGCAGGAAAAATAAATCAGAGATTATGGTTACTTGCAAGTATGAAAAATTGGCAGACTTCTGCTTTCTGTGTGACTTACTCACCCACACTGAGCGATTTTGTAAGAAGAAGTTTGAAGGTGGTTCAGAGCAGATCATAAGGGAGTGGGGGAGTTGGTTACGAGCTCCGACGAGAAGGGGTGGAAACCAGGAGCGTAGTAAGTGGCTCAGGGATGACAGGGAGGATAGGTGGAGCGAGAAATCCGGGGGTGAAAGTAATCAGGGAATTCAAATTCCGGGTTATCAGCAAAACAAAGTTGTGCACCGTGAAAATAGGGAGGGGTTAGTTAGTAAAGCGCCAGTCATGGAAAATTTGAAAAATATGACAGATAAGATGATGGAGGGAAAGGTAAACCCGAATATAGTAATTGGGTCTGGAGAATCTGAATTAGATGGGCTTGAAATAGAGGAAAGGGAAAAGGAAAAGACTTGGCCCAGTTGGAAATAAGGAGAATGTCCAAGAGGTAATAATTTATCAAGAAGATCCTGTACTTTCTACAGTTGATTGTCCAGGGAACTTCAAACATTTTATTTGCTCAGCAAGCGAGCCATTCGCCATGAATACGTTAAGTTGGAACTTTCGAGGGCTCGGGAAACCTCGTACAGTTCTAGCTTTGAACTGTTGAGTATTGAACACGGTAAAAGAATACAGAGGGGGGGGTGAATGGATTCTTGAACTTTTCTTGGATTGAGTCTGTGTAGCAGATAAGTGCCTGTGTGTGCAGAAATTAAGGTGCGGATAAATAAACAACACAAGACACAATATCACTTTAATCTAATGTATATTAGATAAAGGTTGCTACAATCTGTGAATACAAATGGTAGTATTCTCAGCTTCGTTTTTCTCAGAGAGATATAGCTTACAGTGTATGAAAAACTTGACTCACAAAGTTACTAAGTTATGAAGTGAGGCTGTGTCCTTATAGAACATGGATACAGCCTGCTTACTACAAATAAGGTAGCTAAAACACATTACTTTCTAGTCTGTCTATCCTTTTTGAGTAAGTGTCCAAACGGTTACAGATTTGACTTTGCAAAGCCTGTTTAGATCCACTTCTTTAGCTCCTTGTCTCTTCTATATCTCTCCAAGCTTCCTTGTAGGCTTTCCAGAGCACGTTACAGGTTGTGGTCCATAAAGTGCATTGGCTTGTTGCAGGTTTCTGACTTGTACAATTTCTTCAGTATTTTGTCTCCAAGAATGTATTCGAGAAGTGACTAAGTAAGTGATTCGAGAACTAGAATTGACTTGATCGATAACTCTGAGTTCTCGAATACTGTTATAGTGACATATCGAACCACTTCTCGAATAGCTCTTTTCCATCAGGATTCCTTGAGTTGTCGAATAGAGCATTTGACTTATCGAATCCTCGAGTTGTCGAATAGCTTTCTGAGTCTTTGAGATATCGAATGGAACTTTGACTTGTTGACTCTTTGAGAACTCGAATACCATCTTGACTTGTTGACTTCTTGAGTTCTCGAATAGAGTAGTAGACATATCGAATCCCTGAGATATCGAACAGTGTATTCAGAGATATCGAATAGTGTCTTGAGATATCGAATCTCTGACTTCTCGAATGCTGGACTTCTCGAATAGACAAATATACTTCTCGAATTGGTACTTAGGCAAATTCTTCATTTCTTCAAATCCCAACTGTGATTATTTGGCAGTCTTTAACTCCTTGCTTGAGGCATGAACCATGGAACTTCTTTCAAGCATTATTCTAGACTCTATTTGTACAGTTACACAACTAGGATTTGATGCCTATTACAAGTACAATACAAACAGAAACTCTACAACTAGAGGTTCCCTCAGTTAAGAGGTCATGTAAGTAATGCAAAGCATTACAAACAATTAGGCTTGTTATTAGATGTATACAGGCATGCCTCTGTAACTAACAATCTCCCCCAAATTGTGAGTGAGACCCTTAGTCACAATTTCATGTCTGATAACAAGCCTAACATACATTAAAGATAAAACTTTTAAAAGTACAGGTATGTGATTTGATTGAACACATAAATGAAATTACAAGATAAATACTTCTTACAGTATGATGAGGTACTAGCCGTTTTCTTTTGATTGCATCTCCATTGCCTTGGCTTGTAGATCATCATATGCTTTCTGTTTCCTTTCTTTCTCCTTTCTTGCAATCTCATCTACTGCTCTCATGATTTCTGTCATAGCATCCAATTCTTCAATCATAATAGAGTTTTTGAAATCTTCAAGCACTGGCTTCAGAATGTTGGCAGGATAGTGACTGAGTAGGTTCATTCTTATATTGACATTGTCTCCATTTCTCCTCATATACTTCACCACATAGGGATCAAACTGAACTCTACACAATCCCTTTGCCCTTAGCTTTTCTGCTTCAATCTCCAGTCTATCAATTTCTTTCTCCCTTTCTAACCATTTCTCATAGCAGCCCTTCCTTATCTTCTCAGCATATTCTTTCTTCATTTTCACAAAGTCAATCAATTCCAGCTTCCATACTTTCTCCACCTTGTCCTTAGAATCCAGCAATGCAATGATTCTTTCTATCTCATACAATTTACCCCAATGTTGACAACCCCCTTGTTTGAATTTCATTTCTTTCCCATCAGTGTACTTGATTACAAGGTGGTCATCCACAATTGCAGCATAGCATATCTTTTGAGCTCTTAGAAATAGCAGTTGCTCTTCATCAAAGTCTTCATCAAGTGGCTGGAGCTTTAATCCTGGAATGATTGTTAGGGCTCTAGATTTGGATAGCTTCACTCTCCTTGCAGCATGTTTAAATTTTATCCTCTTGACATGGTTGCTTGGCAGAAATCTTTGACCTTGGTTGGTAGACCATAGCAGTATTCCATTAGCAGATTGCTTTCTGAAACATACACATGGTTTCTTGACTTGAATCTTCTTCTTTTCTTGAGATGGTAAGACAGTTGCAGAAGCCATAGATGTAGATTTTGCTAGGTCACTACTAACAGTATTCACCCTAGACTTAGAGTCTTGTGTTGTGGTGAGATTACTGCTAGCATTGCCTAAGGCTTGCTGTCTTCCACTCTTTCTCACATATGTTTTACCCTGGTCATCATCATCCTTTTCATCCTTGTCCCCCTTTTTCTTCTTATCTTCATCACCCTTATCTCTCCTGTGATGTCTTCTCCTCCCATCACCTTTGTCTTCAGAATCATCATCCTTATTTCTCCTAGGTTGAGCCATCTCTGGAATTTCACCAGTTGCAATATAGGTTCTGAGGATATGCAGTGCCTCAATTTCTTCAGCATTTCTGGCTCCAACCTTCTTCTGTAATTGATCAATGATAGCAATGATCAGTCTGTGATTTCTGGAGGTGAGATCATGAGGAATGACCAATTGCTTGATATCTTCAATTCTGGTACCAGACTGATAAATAATTGTCCATGGCTTCTTGATCACTTCTGGTAGCCTTGTAGGTTGACCATTCCTCAAATCATCAAACAGACTCTTGCTGTTCTCATTTTTCTTCTCAATGATCTCAAGTATGGCATCTATCTCTGAGTGCTTTAGGTCTTGTAGAGTCTGGTATGTTAGATGCCATATCTTTAGTTTGGAAACCATCACTATCTCCTTGACCCATATATTGTTGACCTTCTTGGGGATGACAGTGATGTAGTCTATCTGCTTCTTCACCTCCCTCAGATAAAACTGAGTGTCACCAACCTGTTCCCTTATGGCTTTCAGAAACTCCAAGAAGGCTTTATCATGATAGTCATTGGAGTTAGCAACTTCTTGTAGCTTGGCCTTAGTAACAACTTTGACTTCTACAGGCTTGGCACTCTCAGATATAGAGATTGGAGGTTTGTCAGATGGCATACTCCCTGCAACCACTGTGGTAGTTATGGATTGCTTTTGTCCTCCAGGAGTAGTGATGTGCACAGTTGGTAAGGTGACAACTGGCAAGATAGATGGAGGCTCATCTACTTTGGCTTTTCCCTTGCCAGGCACATTTGCTAGAGACTTAGAAGCCCTTTGTTGACCACCCTCTTTGATTATTATGCCTTTCTCTCCCTTTGTATCCCCCTTTGAATTTGAGTTCCTAGCCTTCTTCTCCCCCTTAGGCTTGTTGTCAGGCACAGAGGCTGTAGAAATGTCCTTTGGGAGTGAAGATTCATCAGGTAGAGGGAGACCCATATGCTTCATCATTGCAGCTAACATGGATTGTTGATGCAGAAGGACATCAGCTGTGGTGGATGCTTGAGTGTCCAACTGATCATTTAGCAATGCAACCTTTTCTGTGAGATGAGCATTGGTCTTGGTGAGAGTAGCTACCTCCTGCTCAAGAGTGTTGACCTTAGTGAATAACTCATTGGCCTTGAAGCCAGATAAAGATTGATCCTGCAGCCTCTTCACTTCATATTTAGACAATTCATGCACAGGGACATCAGTCACTAGTCTATCTCCATAAAGATTTTTGAACATTATCCTCAGCATGGCATTGGCATCTGTAGTCTGGTCAGATAGATTCTGAAATTGATGCCCCAGACCTGTGACAGCATCTTTTAGCACAGCCAGCCCATTGTCCACCTGAGTGCAGGTAGAGTTGCAGTGTTTGATGTCCTTGAACACACTGTCCAATTGAGGAAATTTAGCATCAAAGGCCCTCTTGACTTCTGCTACTGAAGTGGCTGTCTTATCACACACCCTGTTGACTTCAGTTTTGACTCCCTTGCCAAGATAGTGTGCAGCCTTGAGGAAACCCTTGTAGGAGTCATTCACAGCTTCATACACTTCACCAGGTGACAGGGATTTTGCATTGGAGCCCAGTGAAGTGATGTATTCCTCCCTGAGATACTGAAGTGCTTCATCGAGAGTAATATCATATTTTCCTTGCAACCAGGCATCTATGTTGCCATCTCTCTCAGCATCATCAATGATCTTTGACTTCTGCACTTCCACATCATCCCTATGGCATAACAGAATAGCCTCATAGTCTGGATTGGGCATGTCTGCAGTGAGAAGGTGCTGAGCAATCTTTGTGAACTCAGGAATCTGATCCACAATTAAGCTTTGAAGTGCTTCAACCGTCAATTGTTGTGGAACAGACCCTGATCCTGAAGCACTGTCATGTTGCACAGGCTTCAGCCATGTTGACATGAAGTCAGAGCTAGAGCTAGGCAAGCTAGTCTCCTCAGTTACAGATGCAACTTCTGTAACCGGATGGATTGACTCTACTACTGGTGTCACCACAGAAGTGGGATGAATTACACCAGCAGTTGACACAGGCACAGAGTCTCTAGTAAAAACTAGGGGAACCTCTGTGTTTGTGATGGTGTCATTAGGATATGCCTCAGCATGCATTCCCTCACCATCTAAATGTGGGTTCTGAGTGGTGAACAAAGTGTCATGCACTAAGTCACTTGAAATTATTGGCTCATCAAGCGAAAAGGATTCTTGATGATCAATACCTTGCATCTCAGTTGTCTGAGTTGCAGGTTCCAAAGAAATTTCAGAGTTAGATTCTGGAAGAGAAGTGTGTTTTAGAGTAGATTTTGGCAACTCCCCCTGAGAGATAGAGGGAGTTTCAAAAGTGATGTGCTCTCCACTCAGTGTTGTGCCAGCCTTATCACTCCCATGTGCTGACTCTATACAAGAGGGTGCATTGGGGAGAATGCTTGATTCTATAGGTGCACCCTGTTGAGAGGATACACCTAGTGAGCTGTGTGCCCCTGATTTTACAACTTCAGCCATTTGTGTGACTGAAGAGGTGGTCTTAGTTTTCTTCTTCTTTGTTCTGTGTAAGGGTAACTCAGGTTCCTCACTTCCTAGACCTAATTCAACAGCTAATGCTGCTTCAGACAAGATATTTAAAGGTGCAGACATTACTTCCTTTCTCTTCTTTTTACTAACATCACCCTTTTGAGAGGATGATGCAGTTGGCTCAGTAAGAGGTAGAGTGTTTGGTTGAGAGGGTTGGTTAGCAGGCCCTGGGTTAGCATTTTGTTCTACTTGCTTGGGCTGTGCTAACTTAGATTTTGCATCAAATGTTGGCATGTTGTGGGGGTAAGTCCTAAACAAACTCTCCATATGGGGAGTTATGTTCAGTCTTACATCCACATCATTCCTAGTTTCCAAGTTACCAAAAATGAGTTTGGTCATGGACTTAGGATAGCCTATTTTATTTTTATCAATCCCAGGCAATTCAATCAATGAAGCATTTTTATAATTAAGTACAGATTGAATAAAGCGAGGGAAGAAAATATCAGTACCTCTCTTGGTTGTGTTCTTACCAAGTCTCCCATATAATTCTTGAAGTATGATTTGGCCAACATCTATCTTCTTTCCATAGGCCAAAGCATATCCAATTTGCTGCACAGGTGCACTAATTTGATCAAAGCTTGATTTCCTGGCAGTGAAGACTTGGAGAAGAGTTGCAAACACATAGCTCCACTCCTTTCTCAGATTCTTTCTGTTTAGCTTTCCAAGGTTAATCCCATCTGAGTAGTTTATGAACTCAAAGAGTTCCTCCAACTCTGCGTTAGTGGCCATTCTGTCAAATGACTCTTGTTGTAGTCCTAGTGCTTGGTTCATGTCTGCAGTAGTGATAGTGATTTCCTTATCTTGAACCTTGCAGTAGATGACATAGGAAGTGATTGCGTTTTCCAGGGCTACAACCTCCACAATAGCAGTACTCCAGAATTGTTCCAGAATATCGAGATACAGAGTTGGGTTGGCAGAGAGTGCATCCTTGATATATGACTCAGCCATCCATTTCACAAAGCACTTGAAATTTGCATTGGGTGCTTCAACATCACTAGTGAGAGCGATGAAGTTGGTGTTGAACTTTACTGTTGCCATTTGTGTAGAAGAGAGAAAAGAAATTGAAGGTTGAAGAAGAAATTTGGCTTTTCGTAGCTAGGGTTTCAGGGGTTTAGAGAGTGTAGATGCTTGAGAAATCGAATGAAATGAATCGAATAGATGTGAGATTGTATAAGTATGAAGTACTTGAATTGTCGATTAGCAGACTGTTTTGTATCGACAAGTCAGGCATTCGAGAAGTAGAAAACAACTATTCGAGAAGTCAAGAATGGCTTAATCGATAACTCAAGCAGATAGAAACTCACAACTGGTAGTTATCTAACTTAGAAATAATTCTAAATTAAATAAAATGTGTTTTTATGAGTGAATTAAATTTTTAGATAAAAATCCAAAATCGGTTAAAATTCAGCGAGAATTCAGCCTTTTCAAATGATTCGAGAACTCAAATATAGTGTTCGAGAACTCAATCATTCGAGAACTCAGTTACTATATTCGAGAAGTCTAGAATTCCTCTATTCGATATCTCAGAAAGACTCTATTCGAGAACTCAAGAGTACTCTAATGAGACTTATTAGAGATGTCGAATAGTGAATCATTCGAGAAGTCTGACTTATCGAACTATACCCATCACTCATAAAAATTTGATTTTCACTATCTTGTAAAAATTTACCAGACATATTCATTGAAAAATATCCTAGCAAATCAAATAGTGATTTTCTCAAAATTTCATAGAAATTTTGAGTTAATAAAAATATGATTTTCAACATATGCAACAGATTTGAAATATTTATAAATCATATTTCAGCCAACACTTACTTCAAAAATATTGAGGATTTAGATAAAGTAAGTGTTTACTGCTGCAACAATCTAGATGATGTATTCACTTAGCCAGAATCTGAAGAATTCAGCATTCCAATCTCACTTACCAACCTTGTGAAGGTGGCTTCATCTAATGGCTTAGTGAATATATCAGCTAGTTGTTTATCTGTAGAGACATAATGCAACTCAATGGTTCCATTAGTTGCATGTTCTCTTATGAAATGATATCTGATGTCAATGTGCTTTGTTCTAGAATGATTGACAGGATTGGCAACTATAGAGATTGCACTTGTGTTGTCACACATGATTGGAATTCTTTCCAACACAAGTCCATAATCTCTAAGTTGATTTCTAATCCAAAGCACTTGAGCACAGCAACTTCCAGCAGCTATGTATTCAGCCTCAGCTGTAGAAGTTGACACAGATTGTTGCTTCTTGCTATACCAAGAAACTAACCTTTGTCCAAGAAACTGGCAGCTTCCTGAGGTGCTTTTCCTATCCACTCTGCATCCAGCATAATCAGCATCAGAGTAGCCAACCAGATTGAACCTTGTGTCCTTAGGGTACCATAATCCCAAGTTAGGAGTGCCCTTCAGATATCTAAAGATCCTTTTTATTGCAATCAAATGTGATTCCTTTGGATTTGATTGAAACCTTGCACACAAGCATGTAGCAAACATGATGTCTGGCCTACTTGCAGTGAGGTAGAGTAGAGAACCAACCATGCCTCTGTAGACTGAGATATCTACTCTCTTGCCTTTAGCATCTTCATCCAATTTAGTGGCAGTGGCCATGGGTGTCTTGGCAGGTGAACAATCTTCCAAGTCAAACTTCTTCAATAAATCCTTGATGTACTTGGTTTGACTGATAAAGATACCATCCTTCCTTTGACTGACTTGCAACCCTAGAAAGAATGTCAACTCTCCCATCATACTCATCTCATATCTGCTCTGCATGAGTTTAGAGAATTTCTCACACAGTTTCTCATTTGTAGAACCAAAAATGATATCATCCACATAGATTTGAACTAGGATCATATCATCACCATGCTTCTTGTAAAACAGTGTCTTGTCCAATGTGCCTCGAGTGAATTGATTTTCAAGAAGAAATTGTGATAGAGTATCATACCATGCTCTTGGAGCTTGCTTAAGTCCATACAGTGCCTTAAGCAATCTGTAGACAAATTCTGGGAAATGTGGATCCTCAAAGCCAGGTGGTTGTTGCACATAAACCTCTTCTTCCAACTCTCCATTTAGAAATGCACTCTTGACATCCATTTGATAAACTTTAAAGTTTGAATGAGCAGCAAATGCCAAGAATATTCTAATGGCTTCCAATCTAGCAACAGGGGCAAATGTCTCATCATAATCAATGCCTTCCTGTTGAGAGTATCCTTTTGCAACCAGCCTTGCTTTGTTTCTTATTATTACACCATCTTCATCCATCTTATTCTTCAGAACCCATTTTGTTCCAACAATGGTTCTATTCTTTGGTGCAGGCACAAGTTCCCATACTTTGTTCCTTTCAAATTGATTCAGCTCCTCTTGCATGGCAATAATCCAATCTGGATCCAACAATGCATCATCAAGTTTCTTAGGCTCAACTTGTGATAGAAAACATCCATAGAGGCACTCATTTTGAGTTGCTCTCCTAGTCCTTACTCCTGCATTAGGATCTCCAATGATTTGCTCTGCAGTGTGTGATCTATCCCATTTCCTTGAGTGTTCAGCCTGATTTCTCATCCTTGATGTTGCTTCATCATCCTCATCATGATCATCCTCATTTCCTCCCCCTGTGAAGTTGCCATTACTCACAGGTGTGTCTTGGATGCTTGTTCACTATTGATTGGCACAAATTCTTCTCTTGTATCATTATTCACTTGAGTTTGTTGAACTTGAGTTTCAACTCCAGTTTCAGTCTCTTCATCAGAATCATCTAGATTATCAAACTTCAATGGATCTTTGTCTTCATCATTGGCTTCTTCTAGTCCAGGTAGTTTGCTGTCATCAAATGTTACATCTGTGCTTTCCATAACTTTCTTTTGACTGATGACATAAACCTTGTATGCAATTCTTTCCATAGAATAGCCAAGAAAAATTCCTTCAAATGCTTTTGCATCAAACTTTCCAACATATTCAGAATTGTCCTTAAGTACAAAGCATTTGCTTCCAAAAGTATGAATATACTTCAGTGTAGGCTTCTTTCCAGTCATCAAGTTGTAAGGAGTCTTTCCAGTGTTTTTGTTGATGAGGGTTCTGTTCTGAATATAGCATGCAGTGCTCACAGCCTCAGCCCAAAAACATGTGGGCATTTTTGCATCAAGTAACATTGTTCTAGCAGCCTCAATTAGAGTTCTATTCTTTCTCTCAACAACTCCATTTTGTTGTGGAGTCCTTGGAGCTGAGAATTGCTGAGAAATGCCATTCTCTTTGCAGAATGCTTCAAGTGTGGCATTTCTGAACTCTGTTCCATTATCACTCCTCAATGCAATCACACTTGCATCGTTTGCCTTTGCTTCCTTGTCAACTTTCTTTATATGCTCAATGATTACTTGTGGAGCCTCATCTTTTGATGCCAGAAATTCTACCCATGTATACCTTGAAAAATCATCAACCATTACCAGGGCATACTTCTTTCTTCCAAGTGACATTATGTTAACAGGCCCAAACAAGTCCATATGGATAAGTTGTAGTGGCTTGGTTACAGATGTCACTGTCTTTGACTTGTGGCTTGATCTCTTCATTTTTCCTTTTTGACAAGCCTCACACACTCCTTCTTGTCAGAATTCAAGTGTGGGCATGCCTCTCACTAACTCTCTTTTGACTAGAGAATTAATGGCCTTAAAGTTCAGGTGTGATAATTTCTTGTGCCACAGCCAACAATCTTCATTTGATGCTTTTGAGTAAAAGCAACAAATTTTGTCCTTGTTTGCAGAGTCCATATTGGCTACAAACAGGCTTCCCTTCCTTACTCCAGATAGAGCAAAATCACCAGTCTTCTTGTGGGTGATCAAACATTCATCTTTGTCAAAATTCACTTTGAATCCTCTATCAGTAAACTGACCAACACTTAACAGATTATGCTTGAGCCCCTTGACTAGTGCTACATCTTCAATGATGACATTTCCAACTTTCAGCTTGCCATATCCCAATGTGTTACCCATGCTGTCATCTCCAAAAGCAACCATTGGGCCAGCCTTTTCCTCATACTGTGATAGCAGGGCCATATCACCAGTCATATGATTTGAGCATCCACTGTCCAAAATCCACATGACCTTCTTCTCACTTTCTTTGCCCTGCAAACACAAAGGTATTACTTTTCCTTTGGTACCCAAACAAGTTTGGGTCCATGTGACTTAGAGACAGTTTTATCATAAACAACATGCTTGTTAACTTTCTTAGTGTCAGTCTTCTTGTCACTGTTGGAAGTCTTAGAACCTGAGGTTTCAGACTTAGGTGACAAAGGTACCTTCCTAGCTTTAGGAGGACTTGAAGACTTTGACCTTGTGTAGTGTGTGTGAGAATTGTGACTGATACAACCATCAATGAACTATCTTCTTAAATTAAAACAACTAGTCATAACATTCATATTGCATGGCATACAGTCAAATTTATCACAGAAGGGTGCATCTCTATGTCTTAGAGGCACAGAACAATCATAGAAAGGTTTAGACACACTACCAACAGGTTTCTTGCATGCATGAGTTAGATGGTTGGTACTGAAACAGTTCTGACAAGTTTTCCTAGGGGCATTAGGCATATAAGCATAGTTGTTATCCTTGTTAATCCCTAACTTGCCATTTCTGTTCTGTTTCTTTTTAGTCACTTCCTTTTCTGATTCACTCTTCCCAGCTGATACAAACTTAACAAACTTCTTAGGTCTTGGCCTATCAACTACTGGCTTCTTGGTCTTTGACTTGGCACTCTCACCTTTAGAGGATGCTTGCTGTTCACTAGATTGTGCCTCATCCTCATCATTCAACATTTGCTTGATGAGTAAGGCATCCTCATCAATTTCAAATGTTGATTCCTTAAAAATTGGATTTTCAGTTTTTCTCAAAATGTGAGGCACTTTCTCATGAACAGCTGTGTCCTCTTCGATGACAGCATAGCCTTTCCTTTGTTTGAGAGAGTCATAGTCAAGTCCAATAGCTGCTTTAGGTTTAGCTTCAATTTTCTCACAGTAGGATTGCACTAAACCAGATGATTTCTTGAAAGTTTTAAGTTTGAATTCATTCTCAGCTAATTCATCCCTAAGAGCCTTCTCTACTTGACTAGCACATAGAACCTTGTTCTCCAAATATTCAACTTCTTTCTTAAGGTTTTCTACTTGCATAGCAGTTAGCTCAAGTTCCTCATTCTTTTTGGTTAATACTTCATTTCTAGTAGACAGTTTAGCAATCTCCTCATTAGCAGCAGTCATACTAGTATGAATATTAAACATTTCAACAGATAGTTGTTCAATCATGGATTTGTATTCAGAAACAGACATGTCTATAGTAGTGAGAGATGGTACCTGAGAATCAGATGAAGATGAGTCATCCTTGGAGTTGGCCATCAAGGCATAATTGCAGAATTCTTGTTCCTCTTCATCACTCTCAGAATCATCCCAACACTTCCCTTCAGCTATGTAGGCCTTACCATGTGTCTGCTTTTTCAGAAGGGCCTCATACTTAGCTTCTAGCTCAAGATAATCTCTATCCTTCTTTTTAGGCTTCTTGCATTCACTGGCAAAATGCCCTAGGTCATTGCATCTATAACACCTTACAGATGACCTATCCACATAACCGGTTTTGAACTTATTTCTGTTTGGTTTCACAGGTGCCTTGTTCTTGTTGGCTGAATGGTTTTGAGTTTTGGGTTTGAAGGGTTGATTTCTTTTAAATCTGATGTTTGGAAATTTTCTGGCCATGAAAGCATATGAAGTATTTTCCATCCCATCAAGTTCTTCCAGAGTGTAAAACTCCTCTTCTTCTTCCTCCTTTTCCTCAACAGGTTCACTCACCCCAGCTTCAGTTTCTTCATCATCTGCCACCTCCTCTATCCTTAGTTGGCTTGTAGATGCTTCTAGGTCCAGGATGGATTTGTTGACAATCAAGGCACATGATGTGTTTATCATCCTACCTTGGTTTGCTTGGATAGCCCTCTTCTGAAGCAACTCAAGTTCATGAGTCTTTAGGACTCCATAGAGTACATCATAGGTGACTTTGTTCAAATCTCTCTCTCTTAGGGAAATGACTCTTTGCTCCAGATGATTTGGTGAAGACAACAGAAATTTCATATTTAACTCCTTGGTGCTGTAAACCTTTCCATTCATCTGCAACTCAGTAACTAGCTTGTGAAACCTTTCAAACATCTCAGTGATGCTTTCCTTGGGCTGTGCCATGAAAGCTTCATACTGTGTGACCAGTATCTGTTTCCTGTTTTCTTTAACCTTATCAGTCCCTTCACACAACACCTCAATGTGATCCCACATCTCTTTAGCAGACGTGCATGATGCAATGTTTGCAAACATTGACATATCCATGGAATCAATGATGAGCAACATGAGGTGGCTGTCAAGAGCAACCTTCTCCCTTTCTGACTCTGTCCACTTTGATGGATCCTTGGCCTCATAAGCTCTAGGGATTGTTATGGTTCCAACAGTCTTCTCTGGTATCTCTTGTTGTGGAACAAAAGGACCATTCTTGAGAATCTCAGGATACAAGGGATGAGAGGCTTTGATGAACAACATCATCTTTATCTTCCAGAGGTTGAAGTTTTCTTTATCAAACTTAGGGACCTTCACCGTTCCTGTAGTCTTTGGTGTATTCGAACTCATGATCGTTTCTCTGTTTTTGAATAAACAGCCCGCTCTGATACCACTTGTTGAGTATTGAACACGGTAAAAGAATACAGAGGGGGGGGGTGAATGGATTCTTGAACTTTTCTTGGATTGAGTCTGTGTAGCAGATAAGTGCCTGTGTGTGCAGAAATTAAGGTGCAGATAAATAAACAACACAAGACACAATATCACTTTAATCTAATGTATATTAGATAAAGGTTGCTACAATCTGTGAATACAAATGGTAGTATTCTCAGCTTCGTTTTTCTCAGAGAGATATAGCTTACAGTGTATGAAAAACTTGACTCACAAAGTTACTAAGTTATGAAGTGAGGCTGTGTCCTTATAGAACATGGATACAGCCTGCTTACTACAAATAAGGTAGCTAAAACACATTACTTTCTAGTCTGTCTATCCTTTTTGAGTAAGTGTCCAAACGGTTACAGATTTGACTTTGCAAAGCCTGTTTAGATCCACTTCTTTAGCTCCTTGTCTCTTCTATATCTCTCCAAGCTTCCTTGTAGGCTTTCCAGAGCACGTTACAGGTTGTGGTCCATAAAGTGCATTGGCTTGTTGCAGGTTTCTGACTTGTACAATTTCTTCAGTATTTTGTCTCCAAGAATGTATTCGAGAAGTGACTAAGTAAGTGATTCGAGAACTAGAATTGACTTGATCGATAACTCTGAGTTCTCGAATACTGTTATAGTGACATATCGAACCACTTCTCGAATAGCTCTTTTCCATCAGGATTCCTTGAGTTGTCGAATAGAGCATTTGACTTATCGAATCCTCGAGTTGTCGAATAGCTTTCTGAGTCTTTGAGATATCGAATGGAACTTTGACTTGTTGACTCTTTGAGAACTCGAATACCATCTTGACTTGTTGACTTCTTGAGTTCTCGAATAGAGTAGTAGACATATCGAATCCCTGAGATATCGAATGAGATATCGAACAGTGTATTCAGAGATATCGAATAGTGTCTTGAGATATCGAATCTCTGACTTCTCGAATGCTGGACTTCTCGAATAGACAAATATACTTCTCGAATTGGTACTTAGGCAAATTCTTCATTTCTTCAAATCCCAACTGTGATTATTTGGCAGTCTTTAACTCCTTGCTTGAGGCATGAACCATGGAACTTCTTTCAAGCATTATTCTAGACTCTATTTGTACAGTTACACAACTAGGATTTGATGCCTATTACAAGTACAATATAAACAGAAACTCTACAACTAGAGGTTCCCTCAGTTAAGAGGTCATGTAAGTAATGCAAAGCATTACAAACAATTAGGCTTGTTATTAGATGTATACAGGCATGCCTCTGTAACTAACATGAACGATCTTGTTCGTGATCGTAGACCCGATGTGTTATTTTTAATGGAAACAATTTCAGATAAAAAGAGGATCTAGGAGTTAAGTGTGAAGTTTGGTTTTTCTAATTGTTTTTCAGTTGATCGAGTAGGAAGGAGTGGAGGCCTGGCTATTTTCTGGCACAGTAGAGTGGAATGTAGAATCTTTGGTTATTCTCAGAATCATATAGACCTCATGTTTGAAGAGAATGGTTCAGAATCTTGGAGACTTTCGTGCTTTTACGGTTTCCCTGTTCGTAGCCGTAGAAGGGAGTCGTGGAATCTTATCCGTAGGCTGTCTAAGCTATCTATTGTTCCTTGATGCATAATAGGCGATTTCAATGACCTGTTATACAGTTCAGATAAGAAAGGTGTGCACAGTCATCCTACTGCTTTGATGGAAGGGTTTAGACAGGCTGTGAATGATTGTGATTTATTGGAGTTGGATTTATGTGGAGGTAGGTTTACTTGGGAGAAGAGCAGAGGCTCTAAAGATTGGGTTCAATAAAAATTGGACAGGGCGTTTGCTACAAGTAGTTGGTGGAATAAGTTCCCTTTATGTAAGTTAAATTTACTTGTTGCCCCTGTTTCAGATCATAATCCTATCCAGTTGATTTTAATTGATATTACTATCTCAAAGAAGACGTTTCGATTTAGACTTGAGAATATGTGGCTCAAGGAACCCTCGTTTGTTAAGGAAACTACTGAATTTTGGAAGAAGATCCCAGTTATGCATCTTATTCCGAAGTTAAAGGAAGTGTCAAGATTTATGGGTAAATGGGGTAGAACTTTCTTTAACAAATTCAGGGAGAAACTGAAAATGCAGAAGGGGGTGCTGGATAAACTTAAGGAGAGAACAGATGAAGCAGGCGTGAAAGAGTTCATAATCGAGAAGGAAAGAATGAATGACTTATTGTTGCAGGAGGAAACCTACTGGAAACAAAGAGCTAAGCTCTTTTAGTTGAAAGAAGGTGATGAGAACACGCGTTTTTTCCATGCGAGTGCCTCTGCAAGGAAGAAAACTAATCAGATTACTCATCTAATTACTGACACAGGTTTGCGAGTGGAAGATAATAAAGGTATGTGTAATGTAGTGGGAGATTATTTTAGGAACATATTTGCCAAGCTAGATTCCATAAATAAGATTGAAGTTGAAGCTAGCCCCAGACTAGTAACTGAGGCACCGAATGAGAAATTAATTGAAGAAGTTACTTTTGAGGAGTTCACGATAGCAGTTAAACAAATGCACCCTGACAAAGCGTCAGGGCCCGATGGGCTAAATCCTGCGTTCTATCAGAATTTCTTGAAAATTATGGGAAAGGAAGTGTTCGAGTGTTGTAAAAAGTGGCTTCGAGGTGATCCGTTCCCTGCAGATTTAAATAGCACCAATGTAGTATTGATTCCCAAAAAGGATAACGCAACGACAATGAGAGAGTTCAGGCCTATTGCATTATGTAATGTTTTGTACAAGATCATGGCTAAAGTTCTAGCTAATCGACTCAAGGAGGTTCTTCCCGGAGTTATTGCTGAAAATCAATTAGCTTTTGTGGCTGGCAGGAATATTACAGACAATTTTTTGGTGGCTTTCGAAGTTATATATCACATGAGGAATAAAAAAAAGGGCAAGATGGTGAGATTGCTTTGAAATTAGATGTTAGCAAAGCATATGATAGAGTTGATTGGTCGTATTTGCAACAGAGGATGATTGCTATGGGTTTTTGTGAAGGCTGGATTAAATGGATGATGAGATGTGTAACAACAGTGGTGTATGAGTTTTGCTTCAATGGAATGACAGTTGGTCCGATAATTCCGGGAAGGGGGCTGCGCCAAGGCGATCCCCTGTCCCCCTACCTGTTTTTGTTTTGTGTAGAAGGACTGTCCAATGCTCTTGATAATGCTGCTGCAAGGGGATAGATTAATGGGTGTAGGGTCAGTATTTCAGCTCCAGAAATTACCCACTTATTGTTTGTAGACGACAGTTTCCTTTTCTTTAAAGCACGGGTGAGTGAGGTTTTGAAAATCAAGTCTGTGTTGGAGGAGTATGCTGCTAAGTCGGGACAGGCTATTAACTTTCAGAAGTCGGGGATTTTTATAGTTCGAATGTTAGGAGAGATAAACAAGCTGAATTTTCGAACATATTGGGGGTGTCTAATGATATATCTAGTAGCAATTACCTGGGTTTATCTGCTTTGATTGGGCGTTCGAAGAAAAGGGTGTTTGGGTTTTAAAAAGAGAAAGTTAGTCGGGAATTGCAGGCATGATGTGCAAAACCTATCTCGAGAGCGGGCATAACAGTGCTACTGAAAAATGCTGCACAATCTATTCCCAGTTATTGCATGACATGCTTTTTGTTACCAATGTCGTTGTGTCAGGAGATAGAAAGGTTGTTCAATGAGTATTGGTGGAAATCAGGTAACGGTCAGAGAAGGGGTGTTCACTGGCACTCATGGGAGTCATGGATTAGCTAAAATGCCTTGTTCGGTAAATTGCTTTGTCAGTTTCACGTATGCTCCTACCCATTTGGTGGAGATTTGTAATATTGATGCTTCTTGAATGAATTACTCATTTTATTTTAAAAAAAAACATAAAAAATGACATTCTTCAGAAAACATTTTAGAAAATTTTCTCAATTTAAAATATAAAAAGTTAATAATCAAACTACAGTATTATTCATTTACGTTCTACAAGAGAGCAGTACTAATTTCCTGGTTAGTATTGACAAGATCCAAATATATTCGTCCTTTTTTTCGAATAAATATTCGTCTTTCAATATCTCTTGGGAAAAAAAGATTGTGTGGGTCCGGGAGAATAATAATTCAATAAAAAATTGATTATATTCATAAAAGTACAGTATCCGTTTGGAAATAACAAGGGGATATTGTCCGAACATAGATACTTGTGCACGCTTATCGAGTCCATCCGTTACGTTTTTGCAAAAGGGAGTTTAAGGTCAGCACTGACACACCGATTATTCATGTGTATATAAAAGGGTATTGCAGCTACACATTTCGGTACTGCATAGACTGAGATATGGCTGGTGGAGAAGCATGTGATGAGTGCAACCTGAAGTGTTCATTGATTCATGGAAAGAAAACAGACCCGTCGCCTCTTGTTACCACTTTCATCAAAATCCTTTTTGGACGTTACGATCTTTCACAAGAACTGGTATTCCTTCTATTGCATATGTTTTCGTGTCATGTACGAAATTGCCGGCTCTAGTTCTTATGTCCTTGTTTTCCTGTTAATGAATTACCGAACTTAATAATGTAGACATTTTCTGTTGCAATTTTCAATGCACAATTCCATTTCTTGCTTTCTTACTTGGGCTGAAGTACTTTCTGTAGCGAAAAAATGAAGAGTAATGAAAGAATATTTACTTGATTATACATCCAAAAGGAAAGAAATACCTGCCTGCGGATAATTTGAATGGTTTCGAGGGGATGTCAATATATGTGATTATTACAGTTCCTTGCTAGTCCCTAGTAAATTTAATTAGATGTAATGTACCTTGTATAGCTATAAACAGGTATAAGAAGAAGGAAGATTATAAATTCACATGGAAGGGCAATTGGTATGTACACACGTTGCCGAAAGTATTGATGCCATGAAGCTTTAGTAGCTTGTAGTTTTCTTTAAATTAGGAGGTTTTTCTCTTGAATTAATGTGACATTTTCCAAAGGCTTTTTGTTGTATTAATGTAATTAATGTGATCTCGAATTATTACTTCTTCGTGATGTTGGGTTTTGGCTGGTCATTGGTGCAGAAGTCCTTATTAACAAATTAATACTGATTAACTTTCATATCTTTACAGTGTTTGCCTCCAAAAATTTCTCAAGCTATTCCAGGCCTGGTTGCTGGAGAAAATTATATTCTTCAGGACAGTAGCGGTCAGCAGTGGGAAGTTAAATTACGCAATAAAGACGATGTATTGGCTTTTAGAGAGGGATGGACTAAGTTTTATGAAGATCACGGCCTGAGAGTGGGATATGTTCTGACATTCCACTATATTAGGAATTCTTATTTTGTTGTTCAAATTTGTGATACAACTGGCTTTGAGAAGCTCAAGTTCCCGGTAGCAACTGGGAAGAAAAGAAAGAGAAGTGAAATTGAAGGAAACTGTAATACAGTTGGAGAGTGCCCAAATATTTCTGATCACTCAACTAAAAAGCAAGGTGCAGCTTTTTCTGATGCATACCAGCATGTTGCATCAGCTAATTGTGATACAGAGCAAATCTACATGATTAACAGAGATGATGGTTACAACTATGAAGACAGGAGTCCTTTGTTGAATCTTGTAAACTCTGAATTGCAATTTAGAATTGATCCTGATGGAGGTAGTGATAACAGACCTCGTACTTCTATTACCTCGGTAGAATCTGATGCAGTTGCAGGTAATTTAAATGAATATACAGTATCTGCAAAGATAGTGAGGACTGAACCACCTGCCGAAGTCATTTCACCTACATTGTCTAACAATATCACTTCAAAGAGAGCGAATGTGGCAGAAGTTGACAATGATAATCATGGTGACCATCCATATGTTCCACCCATAGAAAATCAGGGTCCTTCGTTGAATCTTTTTAACCTTGAATTGCAATTTAGAGTTGATCCTGATGGAGGTCGTGATAGCAGAACTCATCCTTCTAATACCTCGGCAGAATCTGATGCAGTTGCAGGTAATTTGAATGAAAATACAGTGTCTACAAAGGTAGTGAGTAGGGAACCACCTGCAGAAGTGGCTGCTCCTATACTGTTTAACAATATCACTTCAAAGAGAGCGAACGTGGCAGAAGTTGACAGTGACCATCCATATGTCCCACCCATAGAAGATCAGGTTCAGGTACCTTCAGAATGTAGGAGCAAAAGTCCAACCACTGAGAAGGCTGCAGGACGCAAAAAACGTTCAGGTTAGTCATTTCTCGTTATCTCTTTTTTTCCCCGCCTAATAAAACAATGTCAAGCACAGTGATATGCATGCTCATATAAATGACACACATTATAGGATTAGGGGACAAAGCTCGGTTAGGAAATATTGTAAAACCCACACAAGATTTTATTATGGAATTTAATAAATAGTTTTACTGCTATAATTATTACTATGCCTACAACAAGTTTCTTTTTCAAATCCTTCAAGAAAAACACAAACCAGAAAGAAAGAGTAGAGAACCAGATAAATATAATGTCCAACTTCACTTAGAGTCCTGTTGAATCATGCAAACTCTGAATTGCAATTTAGTGTTCATCCTGACGGAGGTAATGATATCAGACCTTGTCCTTCTAATACCTCGCCAGATTCTGATGCAGTTGCAGGTGATTTAAATGAAAATACAGTGTTTGCAAAGGTAGTGAGTAGGGAACCACCTGAAGAAGCAGCTGCTGCTACATTGTCTAACAATATCACATCAAAGAGAGCGAACGTGGCAGAAGTTGACAATGAAGTGGCAGAAGTTGACAACGATCATCATGGTGGCCATCCATATGTCTCACCCACAGCAAATCAGGCTCATGCACCTTCAGAATGTAGGATCAAAAGTCCAACCATGTCATCGAAGAGAGTTAATGAGAAGGCTACAGGACGCAAAAAACATTCAAGTTAGTCACATCTCATTATCTATTTTTCTCCACCAAATTAAACAATGTCAAGCACAGTGATTGTTGAACAATGACACACATTCCAGGGTTAAGGGGACAAAGCCAGGTTAGGAAAGATCGTAAATCCACACAGGATCCCATGATGGAATATAACAAATAGTATTACTGCTATAATCACTACTATGTCTACAACAAGTTTCTTTTTCAAATCCTTAAAGAAAAATGCGCACCAAAAGAAAGAGTAGAGAACCGTATTATGTCCATCTTCGCTTAATAAACCCTAATGCAATACACTTGCTCTTCCGGGGAGCTCACCTGATATCAACTCTAACAAGCAAAATCTAGCAGTCTAAGTTAGGTTTAGCTACTTCTCAGTAAGGTTAATAGAAGGAGCTTGAGCAACCTAATGTTTGGCTCAACTTAGCTTTACTGCATAATATCCTTTGATCACATTGTCATATTAACACTCAAAACTCGTATTTTTTCAAGCTGCTGACCTATTGTAATATAAATGGAATTCTATGTTTCCTGATGCGTTACGTCATGCCAGTTGACTAGTAACTGCAATTTTTTCGATAATGTTTTTGTGTAAAAAGAATATGTACTTGTGTAGTATGTAATGTTGAGCAGGTGAGATTGTGAAGTTACCTAAAATCGAGCTAATGAAGTTGGGTATAGCACCTAGTTATGGTTTTATGAGTTAGACTTGCTTATCTACATTTGCTTGCCATCTTGCAGAAAAACATCCAAAAAGTAGTAATAGGTCAGCTCAGACATCTGGACGGGTTGAAAGAAATAATGAAGTCCGGGTCCGCAGAAGAAATAATGAAGTCCGGGTCCGCAGAGTAGTGAGAACTAAACCCGTGGATGTATTTAATGTCGACAGTGTGGATGCATCTGCTTTCTCTTTTACAGCCATTGTAGAAAGCCATGAGATTTTGGTAAGGTTTTATGTACTTTATTGTTTACTGTTGTTTCTCAGTAGACTTTACAGGTGATGTTTCTTTGCTTACTTAAAATTAAAATCGTTTCTTACTTTGATTAGTTTCTTATCCTTGATCTGGTGCACAGGGGCGTGTGACAGTTTTTGTAAGGTTAAAAACAGTCTAATTGAATAATTCCTTTTGTTAGCAATAAATGAAATTAATCAAGTTGTAGATCCCTATTTAATAACTTGTTAAAACAATTTTATTTATCGTTTCTGATGTTAAACAGGTTACTACAGCAATATAGAATTTGATGAAAAGATATACAAAAATTTTGCAGAACAATTTTTTTCTTTTGCAGGACATTTTTGAAGGATATAGAATTTGATGAAAAGATATACAAATTTTTTTTCTTTTTCCCTTAGCTTATATTATCTCAAATGTCACTCATTCTGCGAGGATTTAGGTTCATGCTTTATTCATCCACTTCTCCCATGTTCCCTTGATAACAAATTTTGAATTCTTGTGTTGGCTTGCTAGAGATCCATAGGTTTTCTGGTGGAAAAATTTACTTGTTAAGTTACTTTTTGTTCTATGCTAGTTGGCTTTTAAGTGCTATGTGTAGGTAAGTGTATGCATATCCCAAGTGTATGAATGGTCCTAGTTTTTGTTTTCTATTTTCTGATACCCTTGTTTAAATTTGAGCAGGAGTTGCCGGCATCAGTCAAATTTTGGGAGAGCGTTGAAAAGAAGGTAGTAAACCTTCAAGGTCCTAATGAAGAAGTTTGGCCAGTCCTCTACCAAAACGAACTTGGCATAAAAGCTTTGACTAGCGGCTGGGAACACTTTTACAGCTCTTGCAGACTGCAAAAAGGGGATAAATGTGGCTTTATACTTGAGGATGAAGCAACTTCTACCTTCAGGGTTGATGTTACTTAGCATAGTTGTGATGATATGCAACCCAGGAATCGTCATCAATCATCAGTTTGGGTTATGTAGTTAACCTCCTGCCCTGTGTTCTATCTTGAATTCTTATCCGACCATACAGAAACATTTTGTCTCCTGAAGACTGATTTACATTTCATAAAATATTCTCGCAGATGGGATTAAGATATTTTTTTTTTGATGTTACTTGTAAAATTTATGTGTTTAACTTATATGTTTGGTAACATTTAAGTTAGATTTCTGCTCTTTGTGATTTCAGTTGAAAAAACAAGCTATTCATAAGTTTGTCTAGAAGGCCTTTATAAAACAAAAAACAACAGGAAATGAACAAAAATTTAATCCAGAAATGCAGATGAAGAAACTACCAATGATAATACATTGGGCTTTCTTCCATGTAGGTATCCAAGTCAGCTTCCATCATTTTTTTCAGTAGCAAGCCAGCTCTTTCCCTAGCTCTTGCTGATCCTCTCACCGATAAATCAGCCAACACTGATGAGAATTCAAGTCGCAAAGCATCTCTTACACACCCTTCACTTTCTTCAAACAATCGAATAAGAACTTCCGCTGCGCCTTCCTTACTCAACATGCACCTCCCTTTTAACACCTCAAGCATTATGTTCACAATCTCATCTGTTTTCCTCAATGCACTCAGGCCTTCATTAAACCTAGCTAGAAGAGATAAGATAGCAAGAGACGTTCCTGTTAAATCCTCACTGTCAGCACTCTTCACTAGTTTGATCAAGACAGGAACAGCCCCAGCCCGGACAGCAACACTGCAATTCCCATGGAACTGCACGAGCTCCGCTAGAGAACTAAGTAGGTGATGAGCCGCAAGGCTTCGAGATCCTGATACTGCCTTAACTAAACACTGAATGGTATTAGCTACCCCGAACTTGGCTTTGTTTTTGTCTAACATTGCCAAGCTACATATCAGAGAAGCAGCTATTTTGCTGGACTCAGGGGACACTGGAGAAGTAATGAAAGAGTTGAGGCAATAAATGGTTTCGGTATCAGTTAAAGACTGTTTGAGGTTCGGGTTTAACGAGAGATTAAAGAGAATGGAGAGTGTGATAGTTTGGAGAACTGGCGAAGAGGATTCTAGTAAACTAAGAAGGGTTGGAAGGGCTTCATCTGTTTGTGCAAGTAAATTTCTGTTCTGCGGACTAACTTTGGTTATCGAAACTAGGGTCTTTAGAGCCCTTTCTTTGACTTCATCAGAGTTGGATTTAGCTTCTGTCAAACACTCAAAAATGGAGTCACGTAACCTGGTGGTTGTCATTGCAAAACTAGTACTTGGTAGGCAAATAGAGAAGAGTACTTATATAGAAATGGTTTAATTATGTTGTATACAAGGCATGAAATAATTAATCAATACTTTCTCAAAGTAGAAAAGACATCGATATAGATGGTTCCAATGTTTTTGGCGTTGGAAAACCCTCCGGTTTTCTAAAAGGGTTTGATGTTCCTGAGGTAATCTCAGGAAAATTACCTGAGATAACATAGATTTTTCATATTAATGCACGAGGGTATAATTGTAATTACAGGATTTTTTTTAAAAAAAATCAATATTTACAAAAATGCCACAAATATTTACACTACTGCCTCAGGTAACTCTCCTGAGGTAACCTCAGGGCCCTTTTTCTCTTTCTAAAATATGTTATTCCTCTTTGAACTATTGTCTACGATGTTATCAGAGGACAAAAGCCAATAAAGTTTGCTGTCATTAGGCAACTTATATAGACTACTGAGTTGAGACTCATGACAAGCAGCTAGTATCTAATGGTACAAGTGATTCGCACTATTATGATCGGTGATTTGTAGTATTGCGATCCGGTATGGAAAAACAACTCTTTTTCCACATTTGAACGCACATATCTCATATTGATTTTAGAGAATGTAACTGTTTAGAAATGAATTGCAAATTTTACTATTTTGTGTTTTATGAGTAAACGTTTATAATTTTACCATTTGTAGTAAATGCAACAAGATGTGCAGTAGACAAACGAGAAACAACACACGTATACACACCTTACACCGCAGTCCCGTTCATTAACCCACTTTGCTAGAGAGACGCCTAGTTCATAATCCACTTTTAGGTTCAGTTTATTACGTACTTGTACCATTTGGGAGTTTCTTAATTGAGAAATGTCAGAGTACCAAAGGAGAAATGCTGCGGGACTATCGCCCTCTCCCGTCAATCGGGGCCAGCGGGAGGTCAAGGGTGTATGTCTGAGAGGGGCACCTCCCACTACATCCCACTTTTTGGAGAGTAAATCGAACCCTTGACCTTGTGAAATAAGATAAATATATGATACTGGTAAGCCCAACTCCTAATACCTTGACATTGGTAACTTAACATGATATCAGAACTCTAGTTGTATCTAGTTGTGCGAGATCTTATCCACTCTTTGACCCAAATAATGGAACTTCGAGTGAAGGAATGTTAAGATAAATATATGATTCTGGTAAAGCCAACTCCTAACAACTTGAGATTTTAGGAGAACTGGTAATTTAACAAAGAGCAATGGAGCTAGAGGCCATTGGTAGAACTAGAACTTGCATTATTTTTTTTTAACGAAATAGAAGTTTCATTAATCAAACAGGATCGTTTAGCAATATAGGCAACCATTATGCCGGGACAAACTTCCTACTGAATCATACTATCTGTGAGAGAACAGGAAGCTCGAGCAACCGAACGATAACCTATTTGCAGATCAATAAATAAAACTTCGAGAAACATCTCTAAGAGCATATAGCAAAACTAGTCCGTACTGCTTGAAATTGAATAGCAACTAAACAATCTGGCTCAACTGCACCAGTGTACCAGCTTCAATTTACATGCCTTTGCTGTCTGACACAACCATCCCAATCCCATAACTGCCGCTATCCTAAGTAGTGCAGCATCATAACTTAACATAAATGTTATTTCCAGAACTCTTTTTTATTTTCCAGAGCTATTGGGCAAATGCACAAATACAGGTATGGAAATAAAAAATTAAAAAAAAAAAGAGTTACGGAAACAACATTTCCCTAAAATAATCACTATGAGGCTTAACCTAGACAGTTGCTCCATCCTTAACACCCATATGTGATGGAGGAGATTCCACTAAAAAATTTTGGCTCTTACATTTCAAAGTTCAAACTCAAAACTAAACTCGAGCTTAGTCCAAACCTTATGTTTTGAACTCGAAATTTGGTCCGACTGTTTGAGCTCTGCTCAAACAAATTAAGTTGCTTACTACCAAAGCACAATAGACAATAGCGACATGCAAAATAATTATACCAGCTACTTAAAATGTAAAATGTATATCAATAATGTAAAATATCCCAAGAAAATTATCAAAATCCTGGGAATGCGCCAAAATCACAACACTTTCAACTACAAGTACGACGGTGATCAGTCGTGAATGATGTAAATCTGAAATACTCCGCAACACTCTAATTCATGTAACATAACATTCATAATATTAAATTGTCAGAACAAGCCACATGTTCACCATTTAACTTCCACGCAGGTCGCAGATTGTTCAACAGTGACTCATTTATCTTCCGCTAGAATCGGGAGATCCATTTCCATATGAGACTAGACCGTTCTTTGCTGGAGGGCTTTCAGAAGATGATATAGATTTCGCTTTGCTAGCCCGTTTAGGTGATTCTGACCGTGAAGAGCGAGACAAGGACCTACTCCGACGGGTAATCCGCCTTTGAGGTGATGCACGGTACCTTGTCTTGACAGGAGACCGAGCGCGACTTTGACTACGACGTCGATTGCAGTATCGGATTGGGCTTCGTGAACGACTTCGAGTCCTGCTTCTTCGACTTCTGTATCTGGAGCAAGTGTAATGGAGCAGATGGATATCACAATCATAATAAAAGCATAAAGGACTAGGAAATATTCGTTTGTCAAAAACACTTCAATATTCAGACCAAACAGATTCACAAAATATTTAAAGAGCTTGCACAAAAAACTTGACATAAATTAATATTTAACATGCTCTAGATGACAGATGTGTGTGCACTTTGTCATCTTGTTCTTTTATTTACTCCCTTCTCATCTCTCGGTCAAATTTCTATATAACCAAAAAGACATTAAAAAATACCAAACTGTTCAAAAAAACAAAACATATTAAAAATAAATCATATTTAATATCTTTACAAATTCCAATTACTATCCACCTCAGTAATACTTAACTAGCTATCTAATATCTAATAGGCTATAGACTATTGCAGTTACAGCTGTAGAGACAAGTAAAGAGACAAGTAAAGAGTAAGCAGACCTTATAGGACTTCTTTCTCTTGGCGGAGTTCTGTGACGCCTGGGGGACCTCCTGTGACTTGGATACCTACGATGTATAATAAAAAATAAAATTAAATAGTTAAGAAACACTCACTGAATGTGGCATCCTGTAGCATCCATATTTAGCTTACCTGTCTCGCTCACTTCTGTCATAACGATATGACCTTACAGGCGAACGATCTGGAGAATGGTATCTGCGAGCATTAGAGTATTGTTGACTGAAACCCCTACCCCGTCTGATCCGCTGCTTAGATAAACCATCTGGCGAGGGACTTCTGGTTATGCTCCTCACACGATCCGCATACGGTGACCTTGCCCTACGACCATAACCAAATGGACTCCTGGAATAACTACGACGACTATTTCTTGAATTCTCTCCAATTGGACTTCGACTTCGACTTGCACTTCTCCTAGAAGGGGCCCTACCTGAGCTCCGGCTGATGCTTCTTCGAGATGATCTAACAGGGCTCCTACTTCTACTTTTTCGAGATCTGATCGGGCTTATGCTTTCTAGTTTTCTAGAAGATCTCCTAGATGAGGTTTTTAGTGGGCTACAACTACGTCTTCCCTGAGGTGGAGATGATGTGGGGCTCCTGGAACTGCTTTGCCGAGGTCGGGTGCATACCGGAATTGGGCTGATGCTTCTTCCCTTTTTGGGACTTGCTGGGCTTCTGCTTACACTTCTAGATGGACTACTTCTACTTCTGATAGGACTTCTGCTCAAACTCCTGCTTCCTCGAGTGACACGCGGAGGGCTTCCACTAATACTTCGACTTCGGCTCATGCTCCTGGAACTGCTTTGCCGAGGTCGGGTGCATACCGGAATTGGGATGATGCTTCTTCCCTTTTTGGGACTTGCTGGGCTTCTGCTTACACTTCTAGATGAACTACTTCCACTTCTAATAGGACTTCTAATCAAACTCATGCTTCCACGAGTGACACGCGGAGGGCTTCCACTAATACTTCGACTTCGGCTCATGCTCCTACGAGGGGTCATGCTTCTCCTAGGGCTCATGCTCGGGCTCTTCCTCACGCTTGTTTTGGGACTGAAACTTTTTCTGCTCAGTATCTTTGTAGGACTGATGCTTCTACTCCTGCCCATCAATGTACAATAATTTACAAAATTTAGAAGAGAACTCAAAGCACAGAAACATAAATGAAAATTATCAAAACTCAAAAGTAAACCTATATTTGCCAGGACGATCATCTACTAAATTGGGATCTCTTTGTGCACTTTTTGCAGATTTAGTTTCCATTTCAATCTTGTTGCTCTGACGCTGTCCGTTTTCCCTAGGGTCTTCGTGTTCATCGCGCTCGAGCATGCCCGGCGAATTAACCTTTTTATAGTAAGGTGACATGTCTTCCCTCTCTCCAAGCAAAGGCGAATTAACTTCAACTGCATAAATTAAAAAAATCAATCACCAACTAAGGAGACGTCTGATATTAGGATTCAAGGGTATCATTATAGTAGATATGGATGACATAACCAACAAGATTGGCAGATGTTATACATGATGCTAGGGAAAATATTGCTAATATTTACTTGGAAATGGACTCCTGATTCACCACAAAAATGTGGCAAAAGGGTAACATGATTATTTGATAAGGCAAATGTTTCCGCAACCAAATTGAACATCTAAATCTTAAACATCTTAAAGCAATCATAAATAATGCCTAATGAGGCATAAGCATAACACGTGGCTACAGGCAACCTGACACTCACACTTAAGCTTTATAGGTGCCTTACCACCCAATTTATCAATTGAAATTATATTGTTTACTACAGACTGGTGATCAACAAGTATCTGAAAAAAATATAAAAATATAAAAAATTCATCACTCAAAATCCTTTGCTAAATTCCAATCAGATGCAGGCCCCTTGTTTACTATTTGAACAACAAAAATAAGAGCTGTTTAAAACCATAGTAGTACACAATTATTAAGGAAAACAGGGATCATTATGATTTACCCCATTTATAAAGCTTAAGCTTCACACTTCTCTCACTTATACACAAAGACAATCTCAGACAACCAAGTTAAAATTGGCAAAATTATGATACCTTTTACTTGAGCAGGATTTTTATGCTTTCGGTCCTTTTTAGAAACAGTGGCAGAATCATCGTCCGTGCTACTTTCAGTTCCACTAGAGCCATCCAAAGACCTGCATGAATGAAATACAAGAAATGGCTTAATGATAATGACAATCGTGATTAAAAAATCAGCAAACTTTCACCTTTATTATCACCCAGACTTATTTTGTTAAATTACAATCAACAATTTTTACACGTGATATTAGGAAAAAGTCGTCAAGTGCATATACAAAAAAAAAATTCTTAAGCATCATTAAAACCTTTTTGATTTATTCTTTGATCTCCTATCCCGCCGTTTGCGTCTTTTGTCTCTTCTTTTATCCCTCTTTTTTCTGCGTCTATTTCGGTCTCTCTTGGATCTCTTTCTCTTCTTGCGTTTATCATCACTTGATGAACTACTATCAGATGATGACGATGAATCCGAGTCTGACTCACTGTCAGACTCAGATGTTTCGGTCTCCGTTTCTGTATCTGAGGAGCTATCAGAATCGGATGAATAGTACCTCCTCCTTCTCTTTCTCCTATCTTTTGAGGATCTTTTATGCTTCTTCTTATGCCGTAAATCACGGGTGTTAGCCTCAGATGAAACTTCCTTCCCATTTCTCAGTTTACTTGCTTTTCTCTTGCCTGTAAAGGAAGACAATAACTTCGGCAAAAACAGTAGACACCAACCCACATAAGATTAAGAGAAACTCGCAAATTAACATCTTGACAAACCTGAACATTGGTTCTCATTACGGTCTTCACCACATTTGGTAATCTTCACTGTTGTAACCGGTTTTCCTTCTTTGTCCCCACAACTTTCAATCTTTTTTAGAACATCATGTCCTTCAACAAGTTTTCCGAACACAATACGTTTCCTGCTTTGGCAGAGGCAAACGTAATTCATGGTAATTGATATGCTAATTTCTTTGAGAAAATGAACACACGCAACTTTATGGACTAGGTAAAGTTATTAAGTCCTGCTAAATTATCAATAAAGTAATTAACAGCAATAATTCAAGCCTGGAAAGTAAGAATAGAATCAACAGATGCAGATTTATAGTTGAACAAGAAAGAAACACTCCTACCTGTCGAGATCATGATTGGCTTCAAAGGTAATACTAAACAAGGAACCACGTGTATCACGATCCGCTATTGCCATTGAGAGAAGACCAGGCTCGTCGTGTAATAATTTGGATCTTTCATCTGCAGTATTTACAAATCATTAAACAAAACCTACAAAAACTATGGATCACAACCCATAAAAAATGAGGAAACTTAATTCAATATTAAACAATATTTCAATAATCAAGTCTTCAATAATATACTTCCATAGGAAATAAAAACCCTAACAACAGAACCTAATGGAATAAGGCCCAAAACAATTGAACTTCTTACAAATAAGCTACACAATTAATAAACTACCAGCCACACATATGGAACATATATATAATTCCTTTAATTCCGCCTGCACTAAATATATATAAAGTAATCAATAACAGATATAACTACATCAAAATCCCCAGACACAGAAAAACCAATATGAAGAGAGACTGCATAAGAGATTGCAGATCAAAAGTGGTTAACAAAACTGAAATCTGAATAGAGAAAGTCCATATCAAACAAAAGAGCCGTTCACTTCCATGAGGCCCTGTATTAGCTGCCTATGTAGCATGAACAGAATAATTCACGAGAGACCAACTTACAAGATGAAATATATCTATCTTATTTGGAAATCAGATAGTGGCATCTCTCAGTATAAGAAAGTTCAATTTTTATAGATTTACTTAAGATTTTTATAGATTTACTTAAGATCCTTATTTTCCACATTACCATATGAGTTACAAGGTAAAGGGACAAAAATATCATTACAATACTTAACATTCATTAACTACATAATTTTAACTTGGATCAATACCGATCATGAATCAAAAGTTGCACAAATAGGCAAAGTATCCACACACCCTACCATTTTAAGTGACAGACATACAATTTGTCCAATTTCATTGGGTCGATGCTTCCATGCAGCAACATTAAGATCACAGTGATCCCACCTTCACAGGCAACGCAAAAAGGAAACCCAATAGCTCTCAAGACACAAATGATTTGTGGGATAATGAATACATATAGTAAGGGGCAAGCATGTCTAAAGAGCTTATTTAATGCTATACGAATGGAATCAAGGAAGTGCATGGCTCTACAACTAAAATGTTCCAGGCGACCAGCACCAGGTGCTTGAAATTTTTTATTCATATATATATATATATATATTTAAAGAAGGGGGGGGGGGGAAGCATAACAACTTATTCATTAACTCTCACCTGGAAACTTCCCCACATATATACTTTCTCCAAAGTTTCCTGTAAAACAATAAATCAGACTTAGAAGACTGTCAAGAACATAATAATCTGTAATTTAAAAAGTAAAGCAGCAATAAGTAGTAATATAAAGGAACATCAAAATTGGATTTTGTAATTAGAAAAATCAAAAATCAACCATGAAAAGAAAAACCAATACTTTTTAACTATGTATGGTTCTTATATAGTGACAGCACTTTTGAAAAGCTAAAGTCAGTCACAACAATTGCCTCCTGGTTGCACTATTTACTTTCATAGTTACTGTTTTTTCCTTTTGTGACGAGAAATGGAGATTTGGCAGATCTATAAGGTCTAAAAATTAGCACATCGGTTCAAGATATTAATCATTATTGAAGATATTCTATGCCAAGCATGAAAAAGGGTAAGGACCAAGGAGCATGCAGCACTGTATTGGTTGTACACAGTACACTTACACATATTATTTTTGCTTTCTCATCAATAAGACACACTTAATGCAAAACAAGTAAGCCTTACAAATATACCACAATTTAGGACATAAAAAGGGTCAAGAGAGTATATACATTACTCTACGTGTTACAAAAAAACTAGATACATAGAAACTCTAGTTCACTTCATATTTGCAAGTCATGGAGTATATATATATATATATAAGTGGATATAAAGCACTAATCAGAGAGCTTACCATCACGCTTCAGCAAATCACCGGCCTGCAAAAGAAGCATCTGCTGTCAATTAACTATACAGAATACGTGTGCATATAAAACAGTGACGGCACATGATTATTCTAGTTCAATACACAAGTATAGACAACTTTGTAAGCACAACCTCAAAACTACATCATAAGAAAAGCAGTCGTGATCATCAGCCCTGTATCCTACAGCATAAAAGAGGATAGCTGACGAAAAGACAGAAAGGACTCTAAGACATGGTCGGCCTGTTAGCTAAAGCCAAAATGGATGGTTGGCTTTTAGAGTAGCTACAAGGAATACAAGTACATACCTGTGCCATAGATCCCTTTTTTATGCGATGGAAGAATGATCCTTTGTAGTGCAAGGGCTTTCCTGTTTTGGAACTAATCCCCTTCTCTCCTGAATAATAACAAATCATTGAGAATAAGAATGCAAATACTTATTACTGAACAAGAGTAAATGAATAAAAATCCTCCCAAATGAATAAGAGATGCAAGATGTGGGCAGATTCCTGCAAACATGATCTAGTCAAATAACACATCTACATAGTTTCAGAATTTGTTCTCTCTTTCTCGGAAAAGCCTAGTACACTTTTCCCTTACACACAAAGAGATAAGTAATTAGCATAAAACAGTCATATAATTAGCTATTGAACAAAGTTTTTTCTTGATAATTGTACCTGTACATAGTGCACGGAAATTTTCTGCAGTCTTCGGGACCAGGTCAGAGAAAAGCTGCAGGAAAAAAACAAATAAGGATATGAGACAATAACACGCCAATCTAACTCAAATATAATATTAAAAATAATTCACTTGACATACTAGTATACTATTAAAATCACAAGTATACCTCGAAAACCATTCTCTCGTTAGGATCTCCATCAATTGATACGTCTAAAAAAACAAACGGATTTCTCTTCCTCATTTTGTTCGTTATCCAGCTAAATTCAAACCTATCAACACCAACAGAATCTAATGTAGACATTTCAATCAAATATAAGACAATGCAACGGATACGAAAATCAAACAGAAACACACGCACGTGTCACCAAGGTATCATCTCAATCTACAAAATCCAGTTACAAACAGAGATATATAGATACGAAACTTATCGAGTTCCAAACAGATACACTATCAAAAATTGATGAGTATCGAGCTAGTGTAGCAGAATTTAGTGCAAATAGCGAAATTATGAAACGATAACATAAACTAAACACATCCTGAGAACAAATTACTTGCAAACAATACAAAATTCATATATACACGCACAAACACACACATATGTGTGTTCGAACAGATAGAATATCAGAAATTGATTATTGTTATAATTGAGCTAGATGTCGCATATCAAAACACAAGTTATATCAAACCTATCAACACCAAAAGAATCTAATGTACACATTTCAATCAAACATAAGTTACATCACAATTCAACAGATACGTAAATCAAACAGAAACACACACGCGTGTCACCAAGGTATCACCTCAATCTACAAAATCCAGATGTAAACAAAGATATATAGATACAAATCTTATCATAATTTCAAACATATACACTATCAAAAATCGATGAGTATCGAGCTAATGTAGCAGAATTTAACTGCGAATAGCGTAATTATGATACGATAGCGTAAACTAAACACATCCTGATAACAAATTACTTACAAACAATACAAAATTCATATAAACACATACATACACACAAATGTGTGTGTTCGAACATATGGAATAATAGAAATTGATAATTGCTATAATTGAGCTAGATGTAACATAATTTAATTGCGAGAAGCTAAGAAAAATATAGATACATATATGTATAAGCTAGGGTTTATACCTGAAAGATGAATCGCAACTCCACAAGTGAGGACGATGGAAACCTAGAGTTGTGGACTTTATATATGTGAACCCAGGCCGTTGCTACAGATTTTTTGATTTACTATTTTAGCCCTAGAAGAATCGAGTTGGGCTTCATTTGAATTACATCGGTGCTCATGGGCGATGCTATAGCCCTAGATGAATCGAGTTGGGCTTACTGACCGGGCCGGAATAATCTAGGCTGTTACTCTTTTTTATATGATTTTCTTTTTTCTGGTAAATATGAGCTTAGCCTTTAAGTGGTATGATTTGTGAATGTATTGGTGAAATATAAATCAATGACAAATATATGAACGGTTTAATGGAGATCTGCTTTTGTGTGTTCTTTATGTTCTCATGGTGTGTATCGTTTATTTACTTATTTAATTCGTTAATTGTATGTAAATTATGTTTTTGTAATTCGTTTATTGTATGTAAATTATGTTTTTGTAATTATTGGAGGTTGACAATGGTGTTGGTTGAAGAAGACATGAAAAATCTACTACAAATTACGTTTTTGTAATTATTGGAAGTTGATGATAGTGCTGATCGGAAAATATATATGAGAAATTTACTAATTTGTTTAGTACATTTTTATGGATTATGTAAGCAGAATTGTTTTCATGCATTTTGTAGTGCAAATTGTACGCTAAAAATTATTTGTTAAAAATGATAGTGGATTCATGAAGGAAACGGTGATCGGAAATTGTTGAAGACGGTGATAGTTAGTGACGAAGAAAGATATGGAAATATTTATTTAAATTGTACTCCAGCTGCTTCATTTTCTTTAGTCTCCTTTTCATCTGCAGTCTTTGTTACAAGCTGATACTTCTACAGTTCTACTTGTCCAACACTACTCACTCACTCCTCTTTGTATTTTGTTGTTTTATCTACTACCCTTCAGTAATAAAGAACTGAATACATGGCAAGTACCAAGTACTAGCTTCTTCCTCTGTCTTCATCTTGTTTTCTCACAGAGTTTGAATCTTTGTATTCTTGCAAAGAAGATAGAGATGAAAAGGCAGGGGATTTATATTAATATGCCCTTCATTATATTAATGCTTCTTGTTTTACTACTACCTCAAGCTTCTACCACTCTTGCTGATCAAGGTTCTCATTTTCTCTTCTTCTTTGCATTTCTTTTATACTTTTTGCAAGATTTTATCTCATTCTTTTGTCACTCTAACCTTTACTTACATCTATTTATATAATTTTTCATGCATGAAATCTTGTACTAGTAATTTACTAATTTACGTTTATAAACGTTAGTTGTACTATTCTTCTCTGGAAATTAGTGCTATAGTAACAAGTTTTTAGTAAGCTTAGTTGCAGTGCATGTATTTATGTATAGTTGTATGTACGTATGTTCTAACCTCTAACCAGTTTGTTAGTATTGTTCTTCAACTAATTTAATACTGTTCTACCTAACTACTGTATATCAGAACTGAGATTGCACATTTAAGAGCATCTCCACTTTAAATCTGTTTGATTATTTTTATTTACAAACGAAAATCTCGTGCGTCGTGATCCACTTTAATTCTATTTGATTATTTTTATTTTGTGTCACACTATTTTTTTTACTTCTTGGATATGCAGGAAAAGCGTTGTTGTCAATAAATGCATCGTTTAAAAATGTAGCGAATATATTGATGGACTGGGATGATGATGTTAACAATGTTGTTTACTACTCTTGGAAATGAGTTTTATGTGCTGATAATCTCAGCACTTCTGTTGTTTCTCTGTATGTTTTTCCATATGTTATTTCTCATTAATTTTTAGTAAAATAGTGGTACATTTTTGTAATTTTTTTTGTAATTTTTTTTAGGAATCTGTCAAATTTGAACCTGGATGGTGAAATTTCCACAGCTATTGGAGATTTGAAGGATTGCAATCCATGTATGGTTATGTTTCTTGATTTATTAGGGGATTTTTGTATCTAATGGCTAAATTTTTGTGTAAAAGTTATTCTCTGATGTTGAAATTGAAATCTTTGCTTAGAGACTTGAAGGGGATTATTTGTTAAAAATGATAGTGGATTCATGAAGGAAACGGTGATATGGAAATTGTTGAAGATGATGATAGTTAGTGACGAAGAAAGATATGGACATGTTTTTTTATGTGATAATGAAATTAAGATATTAAAAAAAATTCTTAACCGGTAGATGCCAAAAACAAAACAACAAAAAAAAAATGTCGCGTGGATTAATAAAGAAACGTTAATTGCCAACCATAAATAAAAGACAAAAATAGAACGTTAGACCTGGGAAATATTTGAAATAGATATTTGAAATGGCATTCGAAGGTCTTTGAAACTAAAAAAAAAATAGAACGTTAAATTTGAGGAATATTTGAAATGGCGTTCGAAGGCCCCTGAAGCTCAAGTTAGTGGTAGAATATCTAAATGAATATAAACTAAAGACACAAATATATATAAAATATAGTCGAATGGATTCGATTGTTATAATTAGTGGATTTCCTCAGATAGATGTTGGATTGATAACAATTGAACCGTTTATGATTGGTAATACGAAAGTATGTATGCTAATGTGTAATCGTATGTATAATGGAGCTACTATAAACATATATGCAAGTGTTTGAGTAGAGTGAGAAATGAGCGAGTGACATGATATGTTGAAACTGTATATATGCAGTAGATTCAACCATAAATTCGAGCCTGTAGGCAACAACTTTCATCACTATTATTGGATGAAAGTGGTCACATAATTGAAACAATCCCGAAAGGTGTGTTAATATGAAAATACTCTATTTTGGTATATATAGATGTATAAAATATATAATCATTTACTCGTTTCAACAAACGGTTGAGTGAATTAATTGCTGACAAGCTTGTTATCAAAGTGAGTTGGGCTTAGATTGTAAGCTGCTTGACTTACTATCCAAATGAGTTGGGTCATTTCGAAACGGATCAACCATCCTAAGAGTAAATGTACCACTATATCTTTTAAGTTGTATCATAAATTTTTTTTATGATCTTAAACAAAAATGATATACCACTATCCTTTTTTAATTACATCAATAATTAATGTTCCATTAGTTCATTCATGGAAACTTCAAAAACTAAAGGAGTAATCAACGAGCAGCATTTCTGTAGAATCCATACATTTAACACTTTCTAATTTTTAATTGACTCAAATTTTAAGGTTGATTTGAATAATTTTTTTTACACCATCAATTCTCACTAATGATCTAATGCCCCTCTATTCCACAATGTGTCTTCTTTCTAAAGGCACGTCTATTGTACTTGAGTAATGATCTTTGCATCACTATTTTGCCTTATTGTTTTATCCATTGCGTAAAAAGTGCATTATTGTTTTAATTAATAAAAGTACAAAGACATATATTAAATATACTTTAGAGAACTATTTAACTACAGCAGTTGGCAGCTAATATCCAACTCGAAGATTTTAAGGGAATTATTTGCATTTTGGACTAGTGATAGTTACCCATCTCTCTCTCCCTCTCATACACACAACTTCGCTTCACGCCCTTGAATTATCATTCACGAATGGGTTTCTTGATTCAAGATTTCGCAAATGATCGTTTGAGCAATGATGTTTGTCACATTTTGGTGTGCATCTTGTAGGGCCTTTTTGTGATGGTTGGAGGTGCGCTTCTTAGTGCAGCTTTTGGATCGGGATTATCTTATTATTTTGACAAAGTTTTTAGTGATGTTAACTTGAAGAAGAAGTTGGAGGAATCCAAAAGAAGGCATTGGTTCCATTAGTTCATTCATGGAAACTTCAAAAACTAAAGGAGTAATCACCGAGCAACATTTCAGTAGAATCCATAAATTTAACACTTTTTATGCATATAATAGTCGCATGTTTGAGTAGGTACATGTCGTTAAATATACGATAGTTATATCTTGATTTGATAATATAATTGACTCAAATTTTAAGGTTGATCTAAATAATTTTTTTTTACGAATTACAAGTATGAACTTTAGACTATAATAAATTTTGTTTGTTGTTATTTTAAATTTCGGTGTCTTATACAAGATCATAATTATACATAGCATGTACCCTTTTATTTATAATTAATTGATTAAAGAACTGTATACACTTAATTGAAAAAAAAATTGAACAAAAAATCTTAGATTAATGGATCTAGAAGATCGTTTTTCGAATCCATGTTATGAAATTTGGTTGTACTTGCCCATTTAGAAAATACTAGCATAAAATATAAAAATTTATTCATTATGAATTTTTTTAATTTTCTATTGGATATCGAGCTATACCTAATTTCCTGTATTACACATAATAAAATAATTTTGTTATTAATCTGTAATATTTTTATTTTTAAGAATTTTATTAACTTGAAGTTATTTTTCTTTTTTTGCTTTTTATACCACAATGGACCGTAGAGGAAACTCACCGACAAATCTATAACATTTATATTAGGAAAAATGATGATAATTCAGAAGATGTTGATTTTAGAGATTTTATGCCACATAAATCTAATTGTAACAAAATTAAATTAAAATTATGTTCAAAGATATGGAGTTGCAATGTTAGCGACATTATTATGATCATTTCGATGAATTTGAAAATTTATAAAAAGTGTTCAAATGTAAAGTATTTTTAGCAATTTGTATTTTGTATTGACAAAAATTTTGCTCAAGTTAGCTACAAATAAAAAAATGGATTTTATCTTTTCAATATTATTCTATAATAACATTTGTAAAATGACATTTGATAATAAAAAAATATGATCAAATTTAAAATGTTTGCAATAAATGTATAGATTAAGGGCTCATTTGTTTAGCCCTTAATAGAAATGAATGGAACTTACGATTCTGCTTGTTCAAATTGTTTGTCTTGTCGTCCACATAGTTGAACAAATCATAAATGACGTTGAATTGTTCATTTTTAAAACTCTTGATGAATGATTCATATAAATATATTGCATTGTATCTATATTGTAGTTAGGTCTCACAATAAAAAACTCTATATTTGATTATGTGAATTAACTTATGTTTGCATTTTTAGTACCTTGTTGCGGTCCAAAAATTAAGAGAATTCACTTACAATTTGAATATAAATAATTTAAAATTATAAATGATAATTAGAAATTTTAACATTTGTTGAGGCATTTTTTTACTTCAACATAATTTATGAGTTATTAAAACCAAAAATTCCAAAATACATAATCAGATCATAACAAAAAAAATGCCATTCAGATTTTATAGGTATTATTTACCAAATAATATTATTCGTTCATAATTTAGATTTTTGAATCAATCAGATCATTCAGATATATTAATCATTCAGATGTAAAATGGTCATATTTATCAAATGGTCCCAACATTTTATCATCTACGATTCTGGTTGGAGAAGAAATAATAAGGATATTAAAAAGGTAAAAAAACACGAAGTTAGTTTAATATGAATTTACGAGAAATTAACTTTACACATCATCGTATCTCCACAATAATCTGAAAAACAATAGGAAAGTTATTTATAAATTTTTTACTTTACGTATGAGTTTCTTTCATTCTTAATAAATGCCTATTATCTGATTGATAAAAAGAAAGTATATTTAATTTCATACCTTTAGTTCCCATATACAGATGGAGAAAAAAGGTCCTGAAATTTATGTAGCTACCTAAGATTATGAGTTTTTATAATATTTTCTCTGTGCCAAAATACATGTTTCTTTAACTTTTTATGCATATTTTTAGGTGCATAAAAATGATAGATCCGTACGTATATTATTTTTTTAATTTTCTTTTTGTGAATTAAACTTTTTTTTGAAAACGATAAATCGTTTCATTGATATATCAGATAATCCATTACAATGATAATAAAAACTTATCATCTAACCGAAATGTATTCTAAATCAATCCATGGGGCAAACGATCCATAAGAAAGAGATTCCCCCGAAAGTTTAGACAAAAAAAACATTTATACCTGACAAGTAGAGTCTCGTTAAAACCCCACAAAAGAAAAATTCTATGAAAAAACTCAATGGGCAAAAAGAGTGCCCTACTAAGACCATGAATTCTTCGTATTACATCAAGACTAAATAACAACTAACTAGGAACTTCTTATTGCTTCTATAAGTCCCCGTTATCATCAGTTTTTCCCGCAAACCTTGCCTTCTCTTTTATTCTACCCATTAGTTGCTCCATTACTGCCATTTGAAAATCAGTCACATGATTCTTTATTTTTGCTTAGCCTACCTAACTGCACCCTTACACAGAGTTGTCATAGCTAACTATACGCAATAGGAGTTTAAATCACCATAATTACACAATATGATTCCACTAACACTGCAAGTCATATATTCTCATGTTCATTGATTTCAATTGATAATGAAGATGATACTTCTTCTACATCAAACAATTACATACATTGAAAATCGTGGAGATGGATAATACATATAATAGGAAAATTTAAAGTACCTTAAATGAAGGAGTAGTGTTTTCGAGAGGATCTTCAGCTGGATCTAAAAGTAGCTCTTGGGCACAGAATGTGGACCAAAGAGAATCATCAGAAGCCCAATCTTGGAAGTTGTGGCTTACACATCATACTATTATTTTTTCTTTCGGGCCCAATTTGGTTAGTATCGTATGGATTTTCAAACCTCCCAACATCTCAATACCCATCTTTCTAGTAAAAGCCTGTTAGCAGCACTACAACAGAAGCCTTTTAGTGGCGCTCCAACAAAACCCCTTATGGGGCGTTCTCAATGTAATTCATACATGAGTGAACAAAATTACAAAATTTAAAAATATTATTCATAGAATTTTTAAGAAGATACATTTAAAATAAAAATTTATTTCAAATGAATAACTAAATTTAAATTTATTAATGATATATAAAATATTATCACGATGACATTAAAAAAGTTATTTCTTCCCGTATGATACATGTAAACACCCACTTCCATCTTTGTTTTACTGTACATCTAAAGACATCAAACATACCAAGAGTTAATTAGTCAATGAAACAACAAAATAAACTAATAATAAATATATTATATCATTTTATAATTCAAAGAATATGAAGTGACAATCTTCTCTTTGATAACGTAACATTAAAGATATAAAACCTTTTCCTCATCAATAATATCCAACACGTACTAATTTAACTACCGAGAAATTCTTTATTTAAATCTCGTCATTACAGATAAACAAATAAGGCGAGTGGAAAATAATAAAATATTTAATGAATTAAAGAGTATTCAACAAAATTAAAAATACCCTCCCAAAAAAATAATATTAAAGATATTAAATACACTACTAAATTTAACTACAATTCGAATTATGGATACTCAATTTTGAAATACTAAAATATTTTAAGAACAAAATAATTTATAACAATAAAATATCAGAAAATTATATTTGAGACTCTACATATAATATATACACACACACACACACACACACACACACATATATATATATATATATATATATATATATATATATATAATTGTCATTTAAGAAAATGACAAAATAATAGCCATCTACTCTGACACAAATTGTCAAAAAATACATCAAACATTCTCCTAAATTGATCAAAAAGCCATCATAATATGACACTCCCCTAGAGGCACAAAAACATCCATATAAAATGGTACAACAAACAATCACATCTGACAAATCAAATTATTAACCACCTAAAACAATCACTTTATTCAACCCACGTAAGAGAGTTTGACCAAAATTTATTCTAACCTAAAACATTTAACTCGGTCAAAATAACTAAAAAATTATACATAAAATAAACAACCAATATATGGCATGTAAAAATATACCTATATAAGGCTCAAACCGAGTAGTACAATTAAAAATATGTAGTGTGTGCCAAATCCGAACTAGTACAATTAAAGTTGTTTACTATAATTGTGACAAATAAAGACTCAAACCAATAAATTAATATTTAATATGAATAGTTACAAAAAATTCTAATTGTGACTAAGAACCATTATATGTCACTAATTAAAAATACAAAATAAATTAGAATATATAAACTACCAATCATCTAATTAGTTAAATTAGAACACATTAAAAACCACTAATTAAGCACTATCAATCATCAATCAAATATTACTAATTGAAAAATAAATATAGTATTCAATTATCATAAATAACAAATTAAAAATAATAAACTGGACAAAATTAACATATCTGATGGCTTCAAACCAAGATTCCGGTACCGGAATCCAAGATCCGACGATTCCAAAACTCAACCAAATTCTGAAAAAACCTCACACACACACCACAACACCTTATAGCATATACCACAACGGACTTTCAAACAAGAAACCACACACCCGATTCCGATCAAAAGAGCAATTCCGACGAAATTGAAATCAGCAAAAAAATCCAAAAAATATGAACACTAGCCTGAAACGACTCTACAAACTCTAAAAATCAAACAAAATTCGGATAAAACTACCGCGCACACACACCTATGGAAATAAACACACAATATATACACACATATTGTATAACGCGCACACACAACCACACAACATGCACAACGCAGCTTCCCCTCGACTTGTACTCAACATCATCACAAACACTATACTGCTACATACACACACACACACACACACACTAACGCTGCCTATATACATACACTCGCCTGCAAACAATCATTCATCCATCCCTGAAATTTCTGTTAGAAATTGGAAAGTTTGAGACATATTTATAATATGTTTTTGATGTAATTTCCAGAAACTAACAAGTGGAGGTTGTTCCTTGTAATGAGGACTTAAACTTTCATGTTTAGATCTAAGACATTTTCTTAGTGAAATCCATAAATAAATTGAGGTGAAAGAAGGAGTGATTATTGATTTATTTTAACAGGTTATTCAGACTTTATTTGTTACAGCAGTAATTCTATTGAATCAGTACTTGGATTAATGAACGTCAAATACTGATGGACCGAATCCTGATGGAGGTTAGACATCAGATACTGATGGGCCAAATCCTGATGGAGATTAGAATTCAGATCCCGATGTTAATCAAATCCTGATCCTGATGATTGTCAGATCCTGATGCTATTGTAACTGAAAAATAAATCCTGATGGTGCAGTTAATGCAATTAAATCAGAATATTTACTTTCCTTTTATGTAGTATCAGTTACGTTTACTTTTGGTATTATATATACAATACAGAAAGAATGAACGTTGTGGGAAAAAAGATACGTCCTAAGGATAGAAACACGATCTGTTTTTCTTCTTTCTCTGCTATCTCTCAACACATACATTTATAATACATAATTCTCAGGCGAATTGAGGTGTTGGTGGCTGTTGATCACTGATGTATTTGTGAACACCTTGATCTGTTGCTGTTTTATCCTGGAAGCGATATTGTTGCAACCCAATCACAACGTAATTGGGGCAATAATCTCTTCAAGAACAGCCAAGTCTTCTTGAAGGGCTTGGCGACTCAGCTGATTATTTTCTCTCTTGTTGTCTTTGTTAAAGCTACTGTGAGAGATAAATGTTCTTACTTTTCTTGTTATTTACAGTCTCTGATTATACTTTATTTTGCCTTCGTGATTTGTTTTGTTAATTGGTTATCGCCTATTCTTGTTTTAATATATATATCACTGTCTCATTGTTGTTATAGTTAGTTATACCCAACAATCTTGAAGAGATTATCTGTGTTATATATTGTTAATTAACAAGATGGTTAATGAAACTGAAACTCCTGTTCTTGAGACTGACTCTGGGTCTACTGTTACTGTACCCACCATTGATTGGACCACGTACCATTTCCCACAGCCTATCGATTTGTTAGGAATGCTTGATAAATTCGGTGGGGGTGTTGGTTTTTGTCGTTGGCAGAAAAAGATGAAACTGTGGTTAACGGTAAAGGGTCTATGGCCGGTGGTGCAATATGAGAAACCATTTGTGGTTAAGGAGAAAGCTGAAACTGTTAAGGCTTATACTATGTGAGAGGAAAATGATGGGGTGGCTAGGGCTGCAATTCTGGCAGCTTTAGCGAACACTCTATTCGATGTTTATTCATATGACTCCTACACTGCTAAGCTCTTATGGGAGAAGCTTGACCAGACACGTAATACTGACTCGCAAGGGTTGGAAAAGTATTATGTGGCTCTGTTCCTTGACTTTAAACTAGTGGATACTAAATCCATGACTGAGCAGGTGCATGAGTTTGAGATGTTGGTACATGCTTTGAAGGAGTCTGGTATGGATCTTCCTGAAAAGTTTCAGGTTATGTCTGTGATTGAAAAGCTCCCTAAGTCTTGGGAAGAGTTTGCACTCTCCCTGAAAAGACAGAAAGAAGAGATCACCTGGACAAACCTGATGTTGGACATCTCTGTGCAGGAGCAACACAAGTCCAAGTAAGGACATGTGATGCCTACTGAACATGCTGGGAGTTCGAAGGTGAATGTAGTGACTGTAGGACAGAAAAGAAAGACTGTCACTAAGAAGGAAAACACTAAGTCTAAGGACAAGAACAAGGCTAAGAAACCAAAGGCAAACAAACCATGCTGGTCTTGTGGACAGGTTGGTCATTGGAGCAAGGACTGTCCTGTAAAGGAAGCTAAGAAACCTGTTGTGGGAGCACAAGCTAACACTGTGCTTGGTACCACTGGTGGGCCTATAGTTAACATGGTTGTTGGTGAGGCTATTGCTTCTGAAATTGACAACGGGTATGTGACCTACAACCCTGTACTTCTTTCTACTTATTCATCTCATGAATGGTTGATTGATACGGGAGCTAATGTACATATTTGTACTGATCTTACTCTATTTGTATCTTATCGACAGACTCATGGAATGACAGTGACGATGGGGAATGCGAGTGCAGCTCAAGTACTTGGAATAGGAAACGTGGACCTGAAGTTTGCTTCTGGGCGTGTTCTATCCCTCACTAGAGTGCATCATGTTCCTGATATTCGTAGAAATATAATAAGTGGAAGTTGTTTAGTTAAGAATGGTTTTGAAGTTTCTTTGAAATGTAATAAAGTAGTTATTACACATACTGGTGTATTTTTTGGCAAAGGTTATGTGTCTGATGGATTATATTTAATAAATGTTGAGCCTGGTTTGAGCAGTTTTATTAATGATAATGTTGTTCCTTCGGTTAATTGTGTTGAATCATCTGATTTGTGGCACACACGTCTTGGTCACTTGAATTTTGGTGCTCTAAAGAATATGATGAACTTAGAGTTGATTCCAAAATGTGCCATTGATAAGAAATCTAAATGTCAAGTATGTGTGACTGCTAAACAAACTAGGAAACCCTTTCATAATGGGGTTAGGGATTCGAATGTGTTAGATTTAGTGCACAAGGACATATGTGAATTTGGTGGTGTTTTGACTAAAGAACGTAATAGATATTTCATTACTTTTATAGATGATTGTAGTAGATATTGTTATGTTTATTTGCTTAAACATAAAGATGAAGCACTAGAAAAATTCATTATGTTCAAAACTGAAGCTGAAACACAAACTGGTAAAGTACTTAAATGTTTGAGATCTGATAGAGGTGGTGAGTATACGAGTACCTCGTTTAATGAATTTTGCAAGAGCAATGGTATAGTTTATGAGGTGACTCCACCATACACACCTGAGTCTAATGAGGTAGCAGAACGAAAGAATAGAACCTTTAAAGATATGATCAACAGTATGTTGATTAATTCAGGGTTGCCTAAGTACATGTGGGGGGAAGCTCTGAATACGGCTTGCCATATTCTGAATAGAGTTCCTCTGAAACATATAGACAAGATACCTTATGAATTATGGACAGAGAAAAGGACTAGTTTAAAATATCTTCGTATGTGGGGGTGCCTTGCAAAGGTACTTGTCCCTGAACACAAGAGAAAGAAACTAGGGCCGAAAACTGTTGATTGCATCTTTCTGGGCTATATTGAAACCACTACGGCTATGAGATTTTTAGTGTTAAAATCTGACATAGACGGAATAGTGGCTAACACTATAGTTGAATTTCGTGATGCAACATTCTTTGAGGATGTGTTTCCTATGAAGACCGGTATATCTCAGGGTATTTCTGATGATGATCCTACTCACACATCGAGGTCCATTCCTGATCATGTGGAAAGGATGACAAATGTGGGGGCAGATCCTGATAGTAGCTCTATTCCTGATGAAGTAGAGGAACCTAGAAGGAGCAAGCGTGCAAAGGTTGTCAAGGATTTTGGAAGTGATTTTATCACTTACAATATCGAGGATGAACCTTTAACCTTTCGACATGCCATGGATTCTTCTGAATCAAGGTACTAGAAAGGTGCTGTAAAAAGTGAAATTGACTCTATTGTTTCTAACGGAACATGGGAGTTAGGGCTGGCAATTTTGGACCCGCGACCCGAACCGAACCCAACCCGCATGGGTCGGTTTCGGGTTTATATTTTTCGGGTTCGGGTCGGTTTCAGGTTGACCCTAACTTGACCCGAAAAAATCGGGTTGGGTTCGGGTCGGGTTCGGGTTACCCGAAACTGACCCGAATATATATATATATATATATATATATATATATAATTATTTTTAATATATAAATTATTTATATTATTTATAATATATTATTATTATTATATATATATTTTTAATTAATATATATTATTTTAAATGTATATTATTTTAATATATATTATTTTTAATAAATATTATTTTTAATGTATATATTATTTTTAATATATATATATTATTTTTTAAATTAAAAAAAATTAAATTTCGGGTCGGGTTACCCGAAACCCATTCGTGTCGGGTTCGGGTTGAGCACCCGTACCCATTAAATTTTCGGGTCGGGTTCGGGTCGGGTCAAAAATGCGACCCGAGTCTGCTGACCCGACCCGAACCCGACCCGCAACCCGAAATTTCCAGCCCTAATGGGAGTTGGTTGATCTACCTCTTGGGTGTTCAACTATAGGATGTAAATGGGTCTTCAAAAGGAAGATGAATCCCGATGGCTCAATAGATAAGCATAAGGCTAGGCTAGTAGCTAAGGGTTTTAAGCAAAAGGAAGGCATTGATTACTTTGATACATACTCTCCAGTTGCTAGAATGACAACAATCCGAATGCTTATAGCATTGGCTTCTGTACATGGTCTTATCATCCATCAAATGGATGTAAAGACAGCTTTTCTTCATGGTGAACTTGAAGAATAGATTTATATGGATCAGCCTGAGGGATTTGTTGCCTCTGGTAATGAAAGGAAAGTATATAAGTTAATCAAGTCTATATATGGATTAAAACAAGCTCTTAGAGACTGGCATAAAAAGTTTGATGAAACTGTTTTAGAATCAGAATTTGTAGTTAATGAAAGTGACAAGTGTGTCTATTACATGGTTAAAGGAAGTGTATGTATTATTGTGTGCCCATATGTGGATGATATTTTATTGTTTGGAACCAATATTGAGATTATTAACGAGACAAAAAGGTTCTTGAAAAGGCATTTTGAAATGAAGGATATGGGAGAGGCTAGTGTGATTCTTGGAATCAAGTTCACTCAGTCAACTGATGGAATAACCTTGTCACAATCTCATTATATAGAGAAATCTATACTTGAGAAGTATGGTTATTCAAATTGTAGAATCGCTAGTACTCCGTATGATCCTAAAATTGCTCTTGTCAAGAATAGTTCAGGAGTTCTTGTGTCTCAGTTAAGGTATTCTCAGATTATTGGGAGTTTGCAGTATCTTGATAATGGTACGAGGCCGGATATTTCATAAAGTGTCGAAGTTAGCAAGATATACAAGCTGTCCAAACAAGACTCATTGGGATGCTCTTGATAGAGTACTTAGATATCTGAAAGGCACCATATATCTTGGTTTGCATTACAGGAGGTTTCCTGGAGTGCTAGAGGGATATAGTGATGCAAGTTGGATAGCTAAGAAGTCTGGTTCCAATGGAGTGACTGGATACTTGTTTACCCTTGCGGGTGGAGCAGTATCGTGGAAGTCTTCTAGACAGACTGTTATAATAGGAGCATTTTTACGAAGCATTTTCTTCATTTTTGTGAATTAAACTTAAAATATAAAAAAAAATCGAAAATAACATGTGAAATTATGTTTTTTATTCACCTTAAAATGGGTGTAAAAAAATCAAATGGGCATATATTTTGGGCCAGATGAAGTATAAAATATTGATAGCAAATTTATGAATGAATACAATATTCTACAACTACAATTATACCCTCATATATTTTAATATGGGCTTTATTTATAAATCCAATCAAGAACACGAATCTCATACATATTTTTTATGCCCAATAGGAGATGATTATGAAATAAGGGGTTGAAAAATCAAATCTATTTTTATTATTTTCATTTTTGTTTATTAATAATATTCTATAATCAAAATTAATAACTAGTAAATCAAGGGGTTAAGTATCAAAGTAGTCACTGAAGTGAAGGCCATGTATCAAAAGCTTCACTCTAGTAATCGGGGTATCAATTGTACCACTCTAGTGAACAATAATGACATGCCGTTAGAGTTGACCTGTTGACCAGACGGAAAACGTAACGGTGTAATCGTGGAAGCAGACGTGGATCCACGTGTAGAGATTTAGATGAGCTGACATGTAGGTAGACGATATATATCGAATTAACGAGTCAAAACCCTCATTTTTATATCGACTAATCAATTAGAATTCCAAATGGGGGGAGAAAACCCTAATTTCATCAATTGACTTTACGCAATCAATTCTTGAAGGTTTAATCTGGGCAATTGACTCGAAGCTTCAACAATTTACAGGTACTTAACCCTAAATCTATCAAACTTCACCTTAATAGTTCTTGTTTTGTGCTCGTTTTTACATGGTATTGTGCTGCATAATTCTTGATAGATGTTGATATTCTCCTTGTTTCTTGATTTACTACTTTGTGTTAATTGTACATATGTGAATGAATTGAAGTTTGCATTTTTGTTTTTTTTTCAGTATGTCTACTTTCGTCACCATTTACCTTCACCATCATGGTGACTTGACAGCTCCACCTAATAGTAAATATGTTGGGGGGAAAGTTGATGTCATACATAATGTTGATACCGATATCTTTTCTTTCCGTGATTTGGACGAATATGCTGAGAAATACTCTTATAATTCTGGTTCACTTGTTTATTTTATGAAGGATGGGAAAAGTTGTAAGGATGGTTTTAGTCTACTATATGGTGATGATACTGTGAGGGAAATGGTAGAATTACACAAACCATATGGTAAAATCTCATTGTTTGTAGACCATTTTGACCTTGATAATCTGTTTGACATGCCTACCCCTCCTGCACAGTTTAATAAGGAAATTGAGGGTAGTATAGAGGCTGAAAATGAGTCAAGTGATGATGGTAGTGACACTGAATATGAGGAAACTGAGAGTGAGACTGATAGTGATGAGAGTGACAGTGGAAGTTTATATGCTGATAGCGATGAAGAACTTAAAACCATGAAGATTAATAAGAGAAATTTTAAGAAGGCCTTGAATACTACGGTTGACCTTCCAGTAATCAATAGCGATGAATCTGATTTTAATTCAGATGTGCTTAGGTCTGAGGAATCTAGTAGTGAGGATGAAAACTTCAGGATTGGCTATGTTGGCCCTCCTAATCCAAAGATAAGAAAAAAAATACCTAAAACCAACCATGATGTGACTGAAGATCGGTTTGAGTGGAAAGTTGGCATGAAATTTGTTAACTTACAAGAGTTTAGGGATAAGGTTAGGCAGTATGGGCTGACACACAGAAGGGGTGTTCAATTTGTAACAAATGACAAGTTCAGGTGTCAAGTATGTTGTGAGGCTGAGTGTCCTTTCTATATATGGTGTAGTAAGGATAAAAATTCTGAAAATTGCACCATAAAAACTCTCAATCCTTTGCACCTCTGTACTAAACCTTATAGTAACAAATTAGCTACTGCTAAGAAACTGTGTGAGATATATGGGGATAGAGTCAGGAAGAATCCACAATGGAGGATAAAAGAGATGGCTGAAACAATAAAAAAGGAGTTAGAAATCAATGTTTCAAGGATAAAAATTATCAGAGTGAGGAAGCTAGCACTTGAGGGAGTTGAGGATGCTTTAAAGGAGCAGTACTCAAGATTAAGGGACTTTGGCCATGAATTGTTACAGATTAATCCTCAGAATACAGTGAAGATCTCAACTACCAGGCTGAATGAAACAGATGCACCTAAGTTTAGGAGAATATATGTATGTTATTATGCACTGAAAGCAGGCTGGAAAGCAGGATGCAGACCAGTGATAGGTTTAGATGGGTGTTTTCTGAAAAAGAAACTTCCTTTGGTTGCTGACAGTTGTGAGGATGGTAAAGACCATTGCTTGAGAGGTACTCAGTCTAGAAATCTTGAGAATGATGTTAGAGGGGCTGTAGGACAAGCGGCTGTTTTTGGACCTGAACCTCCTCATACTCCATTCATGCCAGGTGGATTTACACCTTCTCAAGCTACTGCTCTCTCTACATCTGAAGCACCAAACATCTCTTCTCAAACATCCAGGTCTTCTACAACAAGAAAGAGTTCGAGACTATTTTTCAAAGGGAAGATGAAGTTTTCTAACAGTGAAGACACTGCAATCAATCTAGGGGACGAGTAGCTAGTATTTAACTCTAGTTTGTGTTTATGTTCTATCTACGTTCTCCCTGCAGGGGGAACTTTTATTACCTGCTTTTGGTGTTAGAACTTTGCTTTTGGAACTTTGCTTTTGTTATGCTATTCCTGGTTGTAAAACCTTAAATTCTCAGTTGTGGACCGTGTTATTAGTTATGTAATGGATCTTTTCATCTTAAATATTGCTCATATTTGTTGTGAATTAGATTTTTTTTCATTCATAGAATTCATTACTTTCAACAACCATAAACCATACATTCATTACAAACTTCTACTCAAACCTACCACTACAACTACTTCACCTACATTTACTCCATACATTCACTTCACTTCTCGCAGAAAAGAAAAGCCAACAACAGAAAAACAACCAACATGCAAATCTTTAATTTTCTTTCGAGCATCTTCATTTCACCTTCCATGGCCACAGTTTGGTCACACATTTTTTGGTTTTCAACTTTCAAAGTTCTCTGTTCTTCTATCTTTTTCTCAAGGTCTTCTTCAGTAAGTCTCATCTTCTCCTCCAAAAAAATCCTTCTGTGATTTAAATCCGTAATCACAGTTCTTGCTCTTCCAGTAAAGTCTGCATCATACCATTCGAAAAAATCACAACCACCAGCAACCTACAAATTAAAATATTAGTTCATAATTTCATCTTCTTGGAGTTCTTAAAAAATAAAATAAATAACATATTACCTTGCGTTTAGAACATGTATAAAAACGCCTCCCAGGATTGTTGAGAGACCAAGAAGTATAAATTCGAGCTTTTATGCCACAAGGACAATATTTGTGATCCCAATTTTTCACGGAATCAAGAGAAGAACTACCACTGCTTTTGGCCATGGGGCTTTCGAAGTTCGACATGTTCACATGCTACGGCTGCAAGCAATTGAACATAAATTAAGGATTTTCTCAGATTGTGAAAATCATACAATAGAACCCTAATATATATATAGATTGTGTAAGCATTCATGTCCATATAGCCGTTACACGGCAGAGTTTGTCCACGTCATATAAAAACAACCGTTACAATACACGTAATTGGGCCACGTCAACTTTTCCGTCTGGTCAACAGGTCAACTCTAACGGCATGTCATTATTGTTCACTAGAGTGGTACAATTGATACCCCGATTACTAGAGTGAAGCTTTTGATACATGGCCTTCACTTCAGTGACTACTTTGATACTTAACCCGTAAATCAAATATATTCATTCCACTACTCATGACTCCACCGAGCACAAAAAATCAAAATGATACATCAACCTCGTACCACTTTAGACTCTAGTCCGATTCAACCTCGTTCCTGATTTTGGACGCCAACTTCAAAACACTTCATTAACCAAACCACTCGGCTATAGAGATGTTAAAAAGGCCCGAAGTACGAAATCCAACTCGATATGATCTGAAAAAAGCCTAAAAAGTTTGATAAAAAAAAACTCGACCGGTTTGATCCATCCCACGAACCTTATACGTACCTCCTATTTTTATCAAATTCAACCCGGTCCGATGTTCGAAAAGCCCAAAAAAACCAGATAAAACCCGTTTCTTTAAAAAGTGTATATAAAAGCCCGGTCCGACCCAGCCCGAGCTTTTTAAGAAACCCGGATAAAATCCCGATTTTTCATAGATAAAATCTAAAAATAAAAAATCTTTGGGAAATAAATTTTATCGTCCCTGAATTATTGCTGTTTTATTATTTAGGTCCCTTAACAAAAGATTCCGTATTTAAAGTAATTTAACTTTTCAATTTTTCTGATTTAAGTCCTTCCGTTAAAAAGACTTTAACGAACGTTAAAATCTTTACTTAAGTGGAATCTTAGTTCTTCACCAAACGCAAAATCAAACCGACTTTTCATGGTGATTTTAGTGTCCAAATCGAACGTGTGAATATCCAAAATAGCCCACTATCCACCCCATCATCAAAATCAAGTTTCGATAATCTTTAATTTTCGGTATCACCGGAGTTCTTGATTTGCTCGGAATTTGTTTTTATGTATAATCGTTTGAATGTTTTGCTTATATATACGTATTGATCCATGTAGTTAGAGGGTTATATAATTTTTTTAGAATTTTTGGACTTGTTTTTGGTTCGCTGGAAAATGGACGTGTCACCAAATTTTGTTGTTGTTGTGAATGGATTTTGATGTAATTATGGATTGTAGTTGTTTATAAGGGTATATTTTGTATAGATTGTAAGATGATCATTTTCTTGAGTTTTGAGACAGTTTTGCATGTGGCCGGATTTTTGTTGGCCGGAATGTGGTGGCCGTTTTCGGGACACTTTCCAGATTTCGGTTAATTTAACATTTGTTAGTCATTTAACGAAAGGACTTAAATCAAATATGATCTTAATTTTTTGTTCACGGATCTAAATAATAAAACAAAAAAAATGTTTCAGGGACGATTAAATTTCAAAAATATTAATATATAAGTTACAAATGTCCGAGAAAAAACCCTATTTTTAATGGAAAAAATCTAAAATGTGTGTAATATTTTTAGTAATTTCAAAAATATTAATATACTCCCTCTGTCCCATCCATTTGTTAACATAAATTTTTCATTTGCGTGACACGCATTTTAAGGCTCTTATAAAGTATAGTTTCATAATTTATTTTAAAATTTTCTTTTTTTGTATAAAAATAGGATTGTTCTATTTTTATACAAAAAAAGAAAATTTCAAAAATAAATTATGGAACTATCCTTAAAATCTACCTTAAAATGCGTGCCGAACCCCCGTCCCCCAATGTTAACTATTGGCTGGGACGGAGGGAGTATATATTAAGAAAGTAAGGATAAAGACCCGATCCGGTCCGCGAACCTAAAACGTTCCTCATATTTTGAAGGAAGTCTAGCCTGGTTTGATTTTTTGAAAAGCCCGACCCAGCAAAATTATTATAAAAACTGAATTTTTTTAAGCCCAAATAAAATTCGGCCCAAAGAATTTTTTGTGCATCCCTACTTAACTATGAAGTCAAATTAACGATGGATTAAGTATTAAAGTGATCACTGAAGTGGAAGCCATTTATCAATTCGTTCATCGATTTTAACGGGGTATCATTTAAATCATTAAAGTCATAATAAATATCAAATGAATACCTTTAAAATGTACTCGAGGAGTAAAAATAATTTTTCATTGAGTTCTACACATTTTTCTCGAATGCTTCCATAACCAAACGAAAGTTTAATAATTCTATTATTTCATATAATATATCTAAATTTTTAAAAATTCAATTATTATTTATTTTTAATTTTATTGTCATTTTCCTTGTTTTAATTAAAATAAATAGTAAATAAACTTTGTAAATTCTAAATATATTATAAAAAATACTAGAATTCATAACATTTCATTTGATTACAGTAGCATTTAAGAAAAATATGTAGAACTCGATGAAAAATTATTTTTACTTCCCAAATACATATATAGAGGTATTTGTTTGATATTTATTATAACTTTAATGATTCAAATGATACCCCATTAAGGTCCGTGAACGAATTGATATATGACTTAACCAATTTGATACTTAATCCAATTAACAATAGGCAGCACCATTCCACTAATGTACCCATAGAGCTGTAAACGAACCGAATTGTTCGGTAAGCTCGTCCGATTCGGTTCGAGTTCGGTTAGCTCGTCCGATAAGCTTACCGAACTCGAGTTCGGACAAGAAAAAATGTCCAATAAGCTTACCGAACATTGTTCGGTTCGTTAGGATTTTGTCCGAGTTCGTTAAGAGTTCGTCCGAGTTTGTTCGAGTTCGATTCGAGTTCGATAAAAAAGTTAATATTTACATTTTTTTTATTTTTAAAATTATTATTATATATAAAATTACCGAACTGTTCGTGTTCAGTTCGTGTTCGATTCGGTTCGATATGTTCGTGAATAGTTCGTGTTCGGTTCGGTTCGTTCATGAACTCGAGTTTGGACAAGAAAAAGTGTCCGATAAGCTTACCGAACATTGTTCGGTTCGTTAAGAATTTGTCCGAGTTCGTTAAAAGTTCATCCGAGTTCGGTTCGTTTACAGCTCTATGTACCCACAACTCTTTCATTCGCTAAACATTTAAATATACGTCAAGAAGCGCTCCCCTGTGTAAATAATAAAGTTGATACCTCTTGAAGCAGTTTTATAGTCGATGAATTAGCATCACCTTCTCAGAATTAGTATCAACATGATGTTATTATTACTTTTTTAGTAAAATAAATTCCCAGGACCAAAATACCTTACAGAATTGCTAGTTATTTGAACTGAACACTACAAATCCATCACTTGCAATTTCAACTAGCTTAATTCCAATATCACATGGAACACTAAGGGAGCGCAAAATCCATTGCCTGATACAGATGAAAAAGAAAAAAAAATGCATTCAAGAGTTGGCAACCAAATAATCCTCATCATCAGGGCCTCCTTCCTCGGGTTTTCCTTCCTCGATTTGCTTTGAATCACCTGACCACCCATATATCTGTCTTCTGGCATCTCTTCTGTGTGTCTTCTTAGCTAAATTAAGTTCTTTGAACTTCTCCTCAAACTTGGCTTCATCCTCAGGTGAGAAAAAGACAACTTCCTTCTCTCCAAGTTCTTCGTACATTTTCTCTATTTTGGCCTTCCACAAGAGGCCCATCTCAGTGTCCATCTTATTGTATGGTGTCTTGAGCAGGTATTCATCTATGCCACCTGCCTTATCTATGCAACGAAGGGCATGAGTTGTTACTTTCACACGAACATGACGATCTAATATGTAACTAAACAGCCGCTTATCTTGTACATTGGGTTTCCAAAACCTCCTTGTCCTATTGTCAACAAATCAGACATGCACAACTTAAATTAATTCAAATAAGAAACTTCCTTATTTCTTATTTAGGTTTCTTGCCAACTTTTTAAACAGATAGATCTTTAAACAAACTTAGTTTAGACAACTTGAACCTTGAGTTCATAAAATTATTAAATAAAAGCAATGCTTTACCTGTGTGATAACAACTCAATTGCATATAATAAAATATACAAAAGTCCTGTAAGTAAATGCTAAAGAATAATCAGTATTTGCTCCATCTTGCAAAGGCCATCATAAACAATGATGTTACACAGATAAAAGAAACTAGTTACGGAAACCAGTCTCTTTCCGTACTTGACTACTAATACATGCTCAACTTTTGCAAAGGTAGCTTTCTTAATTGAGGCATTCTTGATATTGCTAGGTTCAAATACTAGAACTTCACAAAACCTATAGCTGAATCATTTAAATAATTAACTAGAGCTACTAGGTTGGTTCGGAATATTGCTTTATAAAACACAAAGTTACGACTTATAATATAAGCTCCTCTCCGCGAACAAAAATATTAGCCTTTTTAGACTTTTATACAAACAAAGATTGTATAAATCATACGAAATTTTAACTGTTATTTCATGTTTTATCCTTTGTTAATAGAGAATTTGTGACCAGCAATTAGCAGAACCATTAGCAAATCTTAGGTAAAAATAGAATAATACAACACCTAAATGACACTCGAAGCCAACAAGTAGATTATGTTTGTTGTATGTTTACAACCACCATTAATCACATTACACATATAACAATTCCATAACAAACATGTGAAAAGTTGATTCACACAAAAGAAAAAAACCCGGCTGTATCACACTTTTTCCTTTTCACGTATCAGCAAAATGAAGTTAAGAACATTATATCTGTCTTTGCACTTACTCTCAATAAAAGGTTAAGCAACAAGATAAACAATTCTCCAACAGTAACAACACTCTCCTTTCACCAATTAGCATAATGAGGTATAAACTATATTAAATCTGTCTTTCTTCACCTTTCTACATTTTCAACATAAATTTGAGCGATACGCTTATGTAAAGAAGATATATGAACCTAATTAAAATTTCAGCTTCCAATTTTCTTCACTCTGTACTTGTTTTCCTGATTTTGTCAATCCTTAGGTTTAATAAAATAAAAAGAATTCTGACATATAACATTTTTCTATATTGTTAAAGAAATTTGTTGGCTAGGACTCCTTCAATTACACCTTTTTAATGTATTTATCAGTTATCAGCATAAGCATTTTATTCTCCCGGTCTGATAAACAATGAAAGTTAACAACAAATTATGCTTTGCCACAGATCAGAACTAACAACGATGCTCTCTCCTACTTATTAGTTATCAATTTGTAAATGCACTTACCAGTGATTAAAATTAGGTGCAAGATCAATTAAACATGGAATTAATGTTTCCTTACGAGCAACTTGTAAGGAGTGTAATTAAACATGGAATTGATGTTTTCTTACTAGCAACTTGTAAACGTCAAATAACATAAGTCAAATGGAGTGACACCATACTTTGATGGATTGTGATTAGGAACTAGTACTAATTACCGACTTAAAGCTAATCATATACTACTATATCACTAGTAATTGTAATTTAAATATTACATAAACCCTTTCAGTATATTCAAAATGAAAAGCAATTAACATATCTGAAACCATTTCGATAGTTGTAAAGCTAAAAAAAAAGTAATCATCCATCTTCATATTACCATACCACATGTGTGATATGTATGCATATGTGAGAGAGAGAGAGAGAGAGAGAGGGAGAGAGGGAGGGAGGGGGTACTAACGTGTTTCCACCTTTCTCGCTAACATTGTTGCCGTACTGAATATGACGGCCGGCGAAGAGGCCGCGTTGGGCCCTGCCCATGATAACTCTGGTATTTGGAATGGATTTCTGAAGAGATTCTTTAACACCGGGTGCTAATTTCTTCTCGCCGCCTATCTTTTTTATCAATTTCTTCATCATTTCCTTCGATCTGAACGCCATCCCTCTCCTCTCCTCTCCTTCTCTCTCTCTCTCTCTCTCTCTCTCTCTCTCTCTCCAATGGTGATTTGGGGGACTTGTTAATTAGGGTTTTTGGGTGGGTTTTGTTCTACTCGCTACTCACACCACATCATTTGGGACTAGTTGCTCGATATGTTACTGCTACTACTGTATCTTTTTTTAATAAGAAAAAAACAAAATAATATCATTGTGAAAACATGTTATGAAAAATTTAACGTTAAATTAGTCCGAATAATGTAAAAGTGGGGTTACTGTTTAAATTATTAGTACATAAAAAAAAGGTTTGATTAATTTAGTACTTTCAAAAAATACAATAAAATGAAAGCCATAATTATGAATTTCAGTTTTTATTTAGAAAGTTAATTAAAAAAAAGACTCGTATATTCCTATATATATACTGTATATATTAAAAAAAAAAAGACTCAGCATTTTTTCAAAATTTAATTTTCAGTATCAGTCAAATCAGATTAGACTGTATTCAAGATCTCGGGGTGTATGGAAATTAGACAGGATCCTTGTCAAATATCGTCATCATTAATTATTAATTTAGAAAGTAAGTTTAAGACAAAAGTCCTTTCATGTTTTTTTATTAGAAGACTAATTCATTTTAAGTGATGCTAGATACGGAGTATATAAAATTGAATACAAAAAATTGCTATAAAATGATGTGGCATTGGTGATGTGATATCATATATGATGTTTTTATTTGTGATATCGTGTAAGAGCATTCACATCCGGAACCCATCTCTATATTTATAGGATAATTAATCGGTTTGAGTTCAAATGGTTACTCCATTCGAGTCTGCATTTTGCGGTTTGATTGTAGGGACTAGATTTCAATCCCTAAGTGAAAGAGAGAAAAAAAAGTAATATAAAAAAGAATACAAGGATATGGGGATGGAAAATGAAGAATGGAATGTAGAAATTTTTTGATAATTTTGGGGATTTACTGTTTTTATTTGGGAATTTACTATTTTTAGTAAGTTTTTGGGGATGGGCAGCCGATTGAGAATGCTCTAATAGATTTGAGTTGAGTTGAGATATGATAACTTTCCCTAATTTAAGACCTCCAGTATTTTCCATTTTGTTATGTTTTATACGTACAACACTATGAGAGTCGTCTAACCTCCTCCCTCCCCTCCCCCCTCCCCCCTCCCTCCCTCCCTCCCTCCCTCCCTCCCTCCCTCCCTCTCTCTCCCTACGCCTCTCTACTCTTTCTTCCCTCCGCCTCTCTCCTTTCTCTTCCTCCGCCTCTCTCCTCCCTTCTCCCTTCTCCCTCATTTTCTTTCGATCTTGTTTTTCCAGATTCAATAAAATCGATTAGCTTTGCTTTCGTATCGATCTATGTGTGTTTTGTTTTCGTCTCGCTTTATGCGTGTTTTCTCGCTTTATGCGTGTGTCTCACTTTATGTGAGTTTGTGTGTTATCAGTGAGAATGATTTTGATGGAATTTTGGGAGATCTGGATTATTACATCAGTTATACTTTCGGCATGTCTATAGCTGGATTCTGGCATGTAGATAGCTGGGGTATGCTTGGAACTTTCGGCATGTCTATAGCTGGATCCCGGCATGTAGATAGCTGGGCTATGCTTGGAATGGTTGTGACCGCATGTGCTCACCTTTCACAAATTATAGTTGTTCATTATTCGAGGACTATTGTTCCTCATTGCTTAGTTTTTGCAACTGAGTCGCCTGAACACCGCAACAGCCGTGGAACTATTGTGAAGGTCAATTGTGAAGCTACCATTTTCGGAACCGATGTTGGCTGGATTACTCGAGAAGCCTTTGTATTCATTTTCAATTTCAAGAATCCATGGATTCAGTATGTTAAGCAGTCTGGAAACAATGCGGCTATTTGTTTAGCTCGTTTTATTGTTTATCAACCTGATTGCATTGTCAGTTGGGGATTTGTCCCGGCTAGACTTGTTTTAATTTAATGATATGAAATTTGCATTTTGTCAAAAAAAAAAAAAAAAAAAATACGTACAACACTAAATTTGTACAACACGAACTCAATAGTAAAAGAGTAACACAGATGCTATAAATGTAACACAGCAATGTTCCAGAGTCCAAACTGCTAAGTTATGCAATAGTTTCAACCGTCTTCTAGTCGAGTCCAAATCTTCTACACCACTTTAGGTATGCCACTCCATGTGCCACCTTAGGTGGTTGTTTTTTATTGGCTCATCTCTCATTAATATAAATGGGACCCCCCTGCATTCACATCAACCACCCAATCAAAAACAACCACCTAAGGTGGCACATGGAGTGGCACACCTAAAGTGGTGTAGAAGATTTGGACTCCTTGTAGTCAGCTACCGTTCTGGCGCAAAACATAAAACATTCATTAACCATTTTAGTAAGTTACAAGAAGTGCGAACTATTCCTCGCTAACACAAGTTTTATTAACTTTTGAACACTGATCCTCTCCTAGTCATGGATTTGACATTAGGGGCAGCAGTTGGTAGTCAAGTAGAAACAACTCTAATCATATTCACCGTTCCACTGATTCCTCCCGAACCCCCCTCTCATGATGAACGGGTTGATTCACAAAAGAATATAAACTACACCAAAGATACATTTCCAAGATCAGCATATCAAGCCACATTCCCATTACATGCCAGCGCTCAAGGCTCAAGCACTGATCAACTGCCATCATAGTCCTCTATGACCTTCTCATTCCATTCATATGCTTCGCGTCTACATCTTCACGCTGAGTTTCTGAAGAAGGGATGTTCTAGAGCTTCTCGGGCCATAAGCCGTTCTGATGGATCAAATCTTAACATATCATGCAGCAAGTCCATAAAGGACGATCTTGAGCATCCCAGATACTGAGACAACATATTCTGCAGTCCCCAAGTATTGTTTAATAATCAGTGTATATATAATTAGATATAAGTATACCGTATACTACAGTATAGATAGCCGAACAAATCATTCTCAAGCAACACAAATAATAGCATAGTCACCAAGATAATAAGAAGGATGTAACATGTGACCTTCAGGCGGTCTAGCTTTTTCACCGCTCTAATACTCTCCCTTGAAACGGCTCCTTCAGGCCAGTTAAGTCGAGATCTCCTGAAATACTTTTCAAAACCACGGCTGCATCAACAAAAGGCAGGACAAATCACAACTTATCAATAAAAGCCACCACATTCACATTTTATTTTCAAAAAAAAAAAAAAAAACTATCTACTCTACCTCCTGGTCAACAGCAAGGATTAATATACATGTAAAGTATCATGGAGTAACCAAGTAAAAAAGAAAAAATAGAGTATCAGAGAGTCAACGGAAACATTCATCACATATTCACACGCATGCTCAAAGAATCTGATTGATAAGCTTATTTAAGATGAGACTGACAGCAATAACTATTCTGGCTCCTACTTTTAAGAAATAACTTACTCCGCCCTTCGGATCATATGCTCTGGCAGTGGCCCTAAAACTCTCTCGATCATTGCCAGATGCTCTAAATTTTCATGCGTCTGAAATAAGGCTTCTCCCTGAAAACATTATTTTTGTAATTTTATATAACCAAGGAGTTCTACATAAACTGTGATAGCTACAAAAAGATGAAGTGAAGGGCTAACCGAGCAAAGTTCAACAAGTATGCAACCAATACTCCATATATCACACGGGTAACTCCATCCAAGACCTGTATAAAAGGAGAAAACCAATCTATCATCCACCATTATCGACAATTTAAAGTATGGACGTACACAATCCATTATTCTGTAAATGTAATTCCAACTACTAACACCTCAACATCCAATTCATACAAGGAGCAAAAGAGCTCATTGCTCTATAAGCATGGTACTAATAAAGCTTACTAGTTTCTACTTTCTACACTAAACTACAATAGACCCATGCAGACTTGAGACCTGTACATACAACGGGGTATAAGGGTAAACTAAATACTTATTCTTAAATCTTGATAAAGGCTGCTATAATATTCAAGAGGCTAAGACACACAGAACAATACGAAGAACCAGTCGTATCTACTATTTCAAAGTTACTTTCACTTGATGATAACTACCAATCACTGATAACACTAGAAATTGTAAGTATAAAATCAATCTTCTGATGTACAACCCATTACATAGTGCCACTGGCTTCGATCAAAACACACACAAGAGAACGAATAATATATACACTCATGCATCCCTCTTCGCCAGCAGTATTAGTTACCTAAAATAACCTCGGGTGCTCTGTAATGCCTTGTCGAAACAATGGAGCTATGTTTGTGACTATCATATGCAGTACTACCAAAATCAATCAGCTTAATAACACTTGACTTTGGCAAGCACCTGAAATGCGTTTCATCGGAAGAAATTCTCTGTACCATTTCAAAAATTTATTTAATTTAATAATTTAGTTGATACCAAGTTCAAAGCTGTCCAACTTTAGAACACAGATACCTTGCAGCCAGGAAGCTTTAGATATTCAGATGACACAAGGAGTATATTTTCTGGCTTCAGGTCAGTGTGGATTAGGTTTAAGTCATGCATATCTGTTGAGTATGACAGATCATAACAAATATGTTAAGCAAAGTTTAGGTACGGTACCACACCCTGGACAAGCAATACAGCTGTAAATCTGGGTAAAGGGTCAAAAAACAAATGTACACAGTAAATAGGAACATGGCAAGGCCAAGAATAATCCACACACATGCTACTGATTCCAAAAGCTGTCGCCCAAATTCTCGAACAAGATCCACAGGGAATGGTGAGTATTTATTTCTCCTAAGAAAATCAAATAAACTTGGTCCAAGCCTCTCAAACACCTGATAACACCATCGAAATTCATTGAAATAAAGTTCTCAATTTAATTTACACAATTATGACTCACGAATGAAGTTCAGAAGCAATGGCTCATCATCTAAGCAGGGTCAATTCTAAACACAAGGAACTTCTTAATGACATTGATTGAGATAAGTAGCAAAAGCAAATGCACATAACCACATCAGCATTATGATTCGACTAAAAGACACTTAAGAAACTTGAGAATGCAAGTTCTGATAGGCATTCAAGCAGCACCATAGCTTCCACATTAATACATTCACTAAAAGAGAACAAAAGGCAAAAGCCGATACGTAAAATATAAATACATAAGGCATACTTACGATGCATATATGATTGCCGTAATCAAACCAATTCCGAATCTGCACACAGCTGCACAAGGAAGCATGAAAAAGTGAACCAAGATAGGAAAAATAGATCATTATCTCAATTTCAACTACATGACAATGACGTACTGTGATCCGCCTTTATCATTTTTAGCAAGCTGCTCAAGTACATCAATTTCAATCATTGCTGCCTCACGATACTTGTTCATGCTACGAACCACTTTGATTGCAACATATTCGCGCGTTTGACGATCCCAACACTCCAATACTCGACCAAATGTGCCTACAGCACTAGCAATGTTCTGTGATAACAGAAGAACGGCAAAAATATAAAGAGTTCATATAGACCAGACACTCGACAGCTAACCTTCACCCATTTTGCTGAGTATTTTATCTGCACAACATCACAAGGGAACAAAAATAAATCCAAAAGTAAGATCGCAAGAACACAGAGACACATCATGTAATTTGAAAACCCAACATTATACGTGGAGTGTGGACAACAAAAGACCCACAAAAGGAAAGAACTGCATCTAAATATTTGAAATTTTCTATAATTCATAACAAGAAAATTTAATGGAATTACTGAGAACTACTGACTAAACAACTTTAGACTGGCCAAATAAAATTTTAAAACATAGCCGTTCTTTGTAATAAAATAAATAAAATCATCCTCATATGTAAGAACATAACTGTATCTCCTACTCCCAACTAAACGGTCAACAGACTAACAATCTTCTATCCATTTAAGTACATCTAACTGACGATGACAAAGAATAAGTTTAACGCCAGAGTGATTTTGTTTTCTTTACATCCAGTATGAGTTGAAAGTGAAACACGGCCTTATGCATTCACATTACACTACACATGCATTAACACATGAATGAAACCGGAATAACAAGGTGCAAAAGATTCACTTGTCATCAAACATTTTTTTTATTGCCATTTTTATTATTTCTCGACTGACAAATGCAAAAGGTAATTAACATAGTAAAATAATGGCATTCGAAAACAATGACATGAATTCGACTTACATCGTGGAGTCAAATTATCGCCAAGATTAAAGACGTAATGACCCTCATGATCATCTTCCCTTTGAGGAGGCAAAACATGGCGACACAACACTTGCTTTCGACTCTCATCACATGCGGCCTAAACCACCCAAATCACATACATACATACATACATAAATAGAGTAACACTCTACGGAAAACCATCTTACGTGGAGAACCGTGGAGAGAACCATCTTACGTGGAGAACCGTGGAGAACCACTTAAAATACATTAAAATTGCCCTTTATATAAGGCCCCTGGCGGGGCCCCTTCACATAAAAGTCTTATAATTCTACCCTCTATCCATTCATCAAAAAAAGAAAATTTTAAAAAAAAAATTAAAAAAATTTTAAAAAATGTTGCCACGTCATCATTTTTTGAAAAAAAATTTAATTTTTTTTTTTTGTAGTTTTTTTTTATAAATAGATAGAGGATAGAATTATAAGACTTTTTTGTGAAGATGCCCCTGCGGGGCCCTTATATATAAAGCAATTTTAATGCATTTTAAGTGGTTCTCCACGGTTCTCCACGTAAGATGGTTCTCCATGGAACAATGGCCTACATAAATAAATAGAAATACCTGCAGCTCATTAAACCCAATTTCAACTGAAACCCTAATTTCCCTAAAGATGATAAATGAATTTACTAATTAAATCCTTTAAAGTAAATAAAAAAAGAAGATAATGAAAAAGATAATAGAGAAGAAAGCAACCTGAGGTTGTTGAGGAGGGGCGTCGTCCCAGGCAAGACGGCGTCGTTTCCTCGAATTTTCATCTTTTTGTTCCACCATGTCCTGCTGCTGCTTCAATCGCCACCACTCACCCCGCAGTTAGCGTCTGTGTGTTGTATAGATACGATTTAAACTCCATTAAATAGTACTCTGTTTTTTTGGGGGGTTTAATAGTCTTTTTTTTTTTAATTTTGATAAATAAAAATTAAGGCCAATGCAATTTTTAGTCAAAATGTAATATTACGATTTACAGGTTTATTTACGGGTAAAAATATATGTTGTTTTATTTATGAATGAACAATATTTGCTGTATTTTAAATCTGATTTCTATTACTATGTTCCACTTTTAAAAGAAAAATAATCTTGAAGCCTTTGTATAGTCTGCTGATGATAAATATACTTGGTTCAAAGATGGTGATCAAATTTTTGGGGGAAGATTAATAAGTTGATCATGAAAATATCAAGTTTCTGGTTCCCGGCTACAAAGTAAATGCAGACAATTCTACACCAAGACTAGTAAATAATTCATACAACCAAGGAAGCAGAGGAAAGGATTTTCATGATGAAAACCAAGTTGATTTAACCAAGAAAGAAAAAGATTACGGCTAATAGCTAAAAGATTGTCACTGCGAGCTTCCATTTGGCCTTGTTGATCGTTCAATCATCGACCTTAGGTTTCCATAACCTTGCATGCAAGAATTAGTATAGTCTGACATTGCTCGGAATAGCTCAGGTAACCTGATCTTCAGACTCCCCAGTGACTTATCCCTGACCTGAACACAGTGCTTTTGGTGAGCTTCCATTTCCTCATCCAACCTCTTCTTCAAGCTCTCCACTTGGATTTGTCTGTCGACGATAGGGTCTTTAGGATCCGTGTCTACGCCTCTATCAGGATCAAAGTCATCAGGCGGGGTTCTGCGTTGCATGTACTTCTGGTACCAATCCTCAAATGCCAGGCTCTTGCGCAAGTACTCTTTTCTCGTCTCCTCACATTTCTCCTTCAGTTTCATTTCCTCTTCCTGATGAACAATAATGGCTTTTATCACAGCAGAAAATGAGGTTATTGCAGTTTTGGCAATCTCATCCGGAAGTTTCTCAAGAAGGTCATGCCACGATATGAGGAGTGGTTGGATTGGAGGATTCTGAGTTCTTGGTGGTGACGAAACCTTTTCCTTTAAATTGCTCTCAATGGGAATGAGATTTAACTTCAACCAGCTGTTAAGGGCTTGAATGTATTGTTTCTGATTAGTCACGAGCTTGTCAAATTGCAAATGCCATTCTTGAACTACATTCCAAAGCTGGATAGTACGCTCATGGTGATGTCTGCTAGTTTCTCTGGTATACCCGCCCGTTTCCCTCGGATTTCCAGCAAGATCTAGGGATTTTAAATCTTCAACAATATTCAACTGGGTCCGGTGATGCAAGTTCATGGAATCCCACATCTTGGCAGTCCTGAAAATTAAATTAACACAATTCTTTAGCTGTAAAAGAGAAAACAACTATACTTCAGTTCTGATGTTTGTGCCTTTAATGAAACAGGTGATGAGAAGTGAATACACGGGATTATCTGTCTCATTAATTACCACACATCTATACAAAGCATGGTATGTTACCATCATGCAGAGAACCAGTCCCCCCCCCCCCCTTTCTTCTAAAGTCAAAACTCTGCCATTAAAAACATTTATTTAACCGAACCATTAATGTTCAACACAGGAAAATGAAAGAAGAAAAAAAATAGTTCATTCATGTTTGAGAGACAGCTTTCTCATGTCAATATGTCACGATCTAAACAAGAACTTCCCAAAAAAAGTTCTGTAAAGATATGGAGAATCTAGACATCAGTATAACACATAAGCAGTAGCCACCACCTCTGTATATCATCCTGATAAGCACACAAGAAGATGGCCTTGGTATTCCGTATTCATGAGGTTGCAAATGAAACAACCTTAAAATTAACAGTTACCAAGTGGAGACTTGTATTGCTTCTTACTTCTTACTGGAGACAGTAAAGTAGTCCCCTTTACAAGAGTTCAACCATGGTCAGAGCCATATATAAAATTCAGTATTTCACCCTAGAAAGCTATAAAGCTCTGATTACTCAGGCACTTTGGATGTTTTCTAAGACGCTACGTGACGCAGATCTTCTGTCAAATTCCTAACTGAAGTAGTTTACTGGATATTGACTCGAAAAAGCGGCCCCAAATTGAATGTTTTCATACTTCATATGTCAAGTGTACCAAAATATCCAAATAACTTACTGAAGCAACACAAAAACGTGGCAGTTCACAGGATATAAATTTGACAAATTAGCTGTCCAAATTGACATATGAAGAGACGATAAAAGAATACTGGAATAGCGAGATCGTCTAAGAACACAGCACACAGTAAGATATGCACACTATTTGACAATATAATGAATATTTACTGGAAATATTATTATTAACGGTTAAACACTTTCCCCAGGAAGATAACTTACTCCTCAACAAGAGCAACAAGTTTTGGGTAGAGCTGATCGTCGCGTATATGGTTTACTTCTGAAACTGTTGAATCCAAACTCTGCATATCAACTATGTATCTTGTGTGTAAATGACTTACGGCAGCCTTTGTCTTTTCCAAAGATTCAGCACTAGCACCACGTTTTTTCAGCTTGTTCAGCTGGCCAACCTTTCTCTGATACTCAAGCTTCATAAGCTCACCAGCCTTGACAGCAAGAAAAGAATGGAATAAGATTCAAAAATATTAGCTTGAGCCTTGAATTTATGTTGATCTACACATAACGAGTCGGACATAGGTTTTAGAGCCATTTCAGAATGTTTTTTAGCCAAAAGGATGAATAAATATGCGGTTACTAATTTAGAGGGTCAGAATGCAGCTATGAACACATTAACAAATGGAGAACTACAACATGAAACCAACTAATGTAAATGCTACCTTCACTTCCTCATAAAGCTTCTTCTCCCACGCCAACAACTTATCCAAAACAGTGGCATGTGTCTCATATTCCTCGGCATCATAATTATCTTTCCCACCTTCACCATTTGGCATGCCTCTAAATGATTTGTTCCACGTAATAACACGCATGACCCTTGCTGCGTGGTCAATGTGTCCTGCATTGTACAGAGTTCAATTTGTGAAAACTTTCTCTCGGCAAATATATACAAATACAAAAGTTTGACCATTAAAACGTGTCTTCTACCCTCATATTACAAAAATGCCTTACACGGCCTCTTGGCCAGACCAATAACTATCACTTATTTTTAGATAAACGAGGATTTATCATTAGATGAGAGGGCATGCAAGCTGTGCGGAACTGTTATTCTCACTAATATGTTGGTCTTTCAGTGATATGGCAAGTTGCAAATACACAAATGGAAGAGGATAGAAAATGCAGGTTCTGGTTGATGGATTAATTATACAACAGTGACTGCAGTTAAAATATGTTAAGCGCATAATTAAATCAATCATATACATACATAGAGATGACCGTGTTTGTATACATGGGTGAGCGTATATTAAAAACAAAGGAAGCTCCATTCATGGAAACCTTACTATAACAAAAATCTATTTTTGCAGATTGGTGAAAGACTGACAACACAACAAGTAATGTTGGTACAGGTATAAAATAAAAGCTATAAGGTTTATATCAAGCATTGTTTTTTGTAAGGAAGAAAGGTTTAACCACACACTTCACATTTGTTCTGGCCAAACCTTGCATACCTAATGATTTTAATCACAAAAAGACGATATATCATGATACAATGTGTATCAACTTTAAAAAGGTAATGTGAAACTCGAGGGAGAAAGGGGGGAATTTCAAATTCTACTTGATACTAGACTTTGTGTTTTAGTACCAAGTCTAACTTTTATTATTGAGGAAGAAAAAAAAACAAGTGCTTTAACTGCTATTTATCTGTACCACTGATATTCATAGCACTCCAAACTTTTCATATTGCTCAGATCTTTTGAACTATCTTTAATAAAAAAATTGAAAATGGTTTCTGCATATAAGAATTCAAGAAATGATTACGTGTGCGATAACAATTTACCCAGCTCTATGTTACGTGATGCCTAAATGCCCAAGTACATTAGCATGATCTGTCAATAACAATGTGTTCTACAATAAATCAGCTTTCTTGAACGCAGATTTACTAGCTTCGACCTCTAACCATAAAACTTGAAAGTAGCAGTTTTCACAGCAAGATTCACAAGCAAAACAACTTCAAATGACATGTTAACCATATATTGAAAACACTTGGTCTGTCACCTTTATACCAACTATACACATATTCCAACATTCAGGCCAAATCCAATCATCTCAGGCTATTAATCAATACCGGCATATATACTTAAAGCTTAGACACATAATTAACAAAACATAAAGGTTGTCACCTCGATTATCAGCAAAATTAGAGTGATAATGCAATCTAGTTGCCTCGAGCATCTTCGACACCTCTTGTGCACACTCTGATGCCTTCAAGAAATGATCATCAATGTCACCCAAAATCTTCAACAAATTCACACTAGAATGACTAGCCCCGCCATTACTATAATTCCCTGGCATTCGCCTCATATCAGGAGGAGCAGTGCTTGAATGCATAAACTGTTTTCCCTTCAACCCAACCATCCCCGGTGTCTCCTCCTCCTCAGTAGTGAACCCCTCCATCTTCTCCGGCGTTTTAGGCTCACTCATCTCACTAAATTTCCCACCCACCATATCATTACCACGATTGTTAGCATTATCATCATTATCATGATTACGAATCTCATGCTCACCATAACTCTCATTAAACTCGTCATCTTCCCCTTCTTCCTCCTCATCCTCCTCCCTAACATCCTCCATTTGTCCATGCATATTCTCAACATTAAAAAAATAATCCCAAGCCATTCCTTTCGCATCAGGAGGCGGTGGAGCCACCGGAGTCCTAGGCGGAGTCTCCTCCTTCCTTAAACCCCCATTCCTCCTCTTCCTCAACTCCAACCCTCCACTCTCCTCCCCCTCCTTCTCCTCCACAATCTCCACATTCTCCACACTCTCCATCTTCCTAACCTCCTTCGAAAACACCGGCATTGTCACAGACCGTTGCAAAGGCGTAGCAGGCGAAAAGCTAGGCAAAGGTGGAGGTGGAGGAGGAAGACCATGATCCATCATAGGAGGAGGAGGGGGTTTCGGAACAATCGAAGGAGGATCAATACTACCTAATTGAACAAAAGGGTCTTGTTGTTGACCCTCACCTTGAGCATAATCACTCAAAGCAGCACCAGTATTCTTTAAAGCAATTGCATAACCTGAATGCCCAGAAGCAAATGCATTTCTTGCAGTCACTGCATCTTTCATAAAGTTCCTCCTTTCTTTACATCTTGCCACTGATTCTTCATTGTCAATCTTGGATTGAGCACAGCCCATTATCAACAAAGGGCTTTTACAAAGGGGTTTTACAAAATCTTGAAAAGGGGTTTTACAAAATCTTGAAAAGGGGGCTTTTTTATTACAGAACTTAAGGAAATCTTGAAAGTATAGATACAAGAGAAGTGTGTGTATATGTTGTTGAAATTAGGGCAAGGAAAGGGGGTGATGTTGGGTAAGAAAAAGGAGAGAAACAGACAAATGTGTAAGCAAAGCAGAGGACATGTAGTGATGATAGTACACTTTGTGTGTGTTTGAGTGTGTGTTTTGTTGTCTACTCGCGAGAGTATGTTGGTGTAAGTTTACTTGCCTGTTTTAAAAAATGGAAAATGCAACGGTCACGAACTTCGAGGCAGTTTTAACATACAGGCTTTTATGAATTGAATTATTGCCTTTTATCAAAAAAAAAAAAAACATACAGAGAGTACAGGCTCCGTTTCTTGATACAGTACCGTTCCATTTTTAACTGAAGTTGATGTATTTTTTTTCTTTTTGGCTTTTTTCACAATTTGTAAAATTTATTTATTACTCTCTCCGTCCCAATGGGAGTTTGTTTTTTACACGGAAATCAAGATAGTGGGTGTAATATTGTTAAAATAAATGAAGTAGTGGGTGTAATAGTGATTTTATAGTTAAAATAAGTTAAGTAGTGGATGTAATAGTGTAAAGTATTGTTAAAATAAGTGAAGTAGTGGGTGTAATATTGTTAAAACTTACTATTTTAGGAAATGTTAACAATCTATTGGGACATCCCAAAATAGAAAGTGTTAAGAATCAAAAGGGACGGAGGGAGTACTAGCTTAAAACCCGTGCGATGCATGGATTTTTTTAATATTTTATGAATTTTTTCATTAATTTGAATTAATTTTATAAACATTAATTTTAGAGGCATAAATTTTTAAATGAGATGATTTGATAATAATTATATAAATGTCATCCATGATATTTATAAAAAATGAGGGATTTTAGTTAGAAAATATAGAAAATGTGATAGGTTTTAGTTGAAAAAGGTAATCGGTTGATTATTAGTAATTATAACATTATCACTTAATTTTATTAAATAGAATGCCCGTGATATAATTGGAAAAAGAGAGATCTTAGTTAGACAAAATTAAGAAAAAATGCCCAAAATACCTTTATTTTAATACAGTTTTTCCAAAATACCCACGTACTGAATGCATTGCCCTTTTTACCCACTCTATGCGCCACACCCATATGCATATACCTTGTTCAAATCCACCACACATGAATACAGAACTCTGAAAACAAACTATCTCTCTTTTTCTCTTTCTGCTTCCTTTAACACGGTGCTGGATGCGGCGATTGAACCAGTGAACTCGATTGTGGGTCCCCCTTCAATCAAGCTATCTCTCTTTCTGCTGTAGGTAATCTTCTCTTTTGCTTGATTTTTAATTACTAACACCTAATTTTTTTTATTAGGGTTTGTATTCATGTATAAGTTGGGTTTTTCGATTTATAATCTTTAAGTTGATTTTATGATTTTACTATAAACTTTGTGTCATAGTTGTGTGTTACTTTCAGAATGTGTGCTTCATTGTATGAATTTTGAGATTATTGTGGAAGAATTTGAATTGTCCCATATGTGTCACAATTTTGAGAATCCAGTGCCTTCATTGTTCCAAATTTGAGAATTCCTCTGGGTTCAAGTTTTGTTGTACTTGTATATGTAAAAACCCAAAAAGGAAAGGAGCTGAAGTGGTTGTTACCAAGACCAAGTGAAACAAGAGATGTTATATTTATAATTGGGAGCTGATATGGGATGAATAGCTCATAGTTTACAGGAGGACAAATCAAGTACTGATAATGATTAGGAAGCATGTTAATGTCCCGAATCCAATCAGTGGCCCTAGAAAGGTTAACAAAATAGAGATCTTAGTATTCCAACAGAGAAAGCTTAGATAACCATCCCATGTTATAAATGCTTAGTAGAAGCTTACGTAGCTTGAAAAAATGAATTTAAGGATTCTAGTTTCTCCTTAATGCGTATACATGACTAGTATGTATAATTGTGTGTGGCAGTTTGGTGTTTTGAATTAGCCAATAAAGAACAGTCAGTCTTGTAATACAAACGAACACGCTAGCAGCTTGTAAAAATGCATTTAATTATCAAACATAGAGGGTGTGCACCATGATGATTATTGTAATAATTTCATTCAAATTAAACTTTTAGTTCTGTTACCGGGTTTATTATGCTTAGTTCCTTGTAATATCAATATAGTTTGGTATGAAATATCATTTTGCTTTAGTCATGGGAAAAATAATTCAAATCTACGATTGAATGGATAATATACATCCTGATTATGTTCTTGTTTAAAGGTCATGGATCCTAATGATGAGATGTCTATGGATACCGGACCTAGGGACCCTTCTGTATTGCACCTACAGTTCGAACATAGATCTGATGCAGTTTAGAAGGTTGGTGGTGGAGATTGTCAGAGATCGCGGAAGCCTGATCCTAATCAAGAAAGATTCCCAAAGATGCATAAGCGTATGATTCCCTTTCTTTTGGACTTGAGATTTGATGGTGTTAGCAGGCTGGCATCCATTGATTTGGATTGGGGTTTACTTACTGCATTAATAGAGCATTAGAGGTCTGAAACACACACGTTTCACCTTCCCGTTGGAGAGTGCAGCATCACATTACAAGATGTAAATGTTCTTCTTGGCCTAAAGATTGATGGTGATGCGGTGACTGGCGGTACACAAGTTGATGGTGGTTGGAACAACCTAGTTAAGCAAACATTTGGAATAGACCCGGGTAAAAGTTTGAAAGGTGCTCGGTTGCAATTAAGCTAGCTGACTTCAAATTTCAAATCACTATCTGATGATGCTTCTGATGTCGATGTCATTCGTTATACACAGTCATATCTGTTACAGCTATTTGCCCAGATACATTGTATGTATCTATCTCTGATTCAGGATTTTGGACGGTGTCGTACCTTAGCTTGGGGATCAGTTGTGCTTGCTTTCTTATATAGGGATTTATGCAAGGCATGTAGGATAGGTGTGGAGGAAAATGTTGGATGCCTCATCTTATTGCAGTTATGGGCATGGACTAGATTACCTACCTTAGCTCCTGTGCCTCGTGGTCCTTCATTGGATAATCAACTTGCATGGGAACACCGACCAGGTCCTTATGGGATGAGGTAATATTTTTATTCCTGTCTTTCTTTATATTCCATCATATGTCATTCTTTTTATTCTAGCATATAGTATTGTTCTCGTTCTTTTTTCTATTTTATGTCTTATATTCGTAGAATTGATTATGATGTGCTTTTAATGTGTTGTATAGGTGGTGTTATCATTTGTCATTTACCGATACTACTTCACATACACTATCCGCTATCAGATTATCTTTAGATGGTCTTGCGCCTTCCCATTTCATATGGCAGCCCTATTCAAACGAGGTATTGGCGTCGTTACCTGTTTCTTGTGTAGATGGTAGTCCTATTTGGTGCTATAAGGGTCCACTTATCTGTTTTCACATTGTTGAGCCACACACGCCTAATAGATGCATTCGTCAATTTGGTTTCATTCAAGATATACCTCCAAATGACACTTATTCAAAAGAAATTCATAGTATTACCTTACAAGGTAAGCAAGATTCTGATTGGCGATTGTTGCATCGCGACCATATATCACATTGGGATGATCGTGCACAACATGCTGTTACTGGTACTATTGGTGTTGGTGTGGTTGCTGCTTATGATCAGTGGTATGCTCGCATTACTCGTTTGTATCATACACGAGTTGGTGGCTCTCACTTGTTCGCGGTAATTAAAACTTATTTACTAGTGATCCGTAGTGTACTTACCGAGTAGTTGCTTTGCTAATTTGTATTTATTATGTCTTGTTGTTAACAGGTTCAGTTGCTCGATCACATCTCTTTAGTTGCTAGGGGAGTGATAGATGGAGATATGACCTACATTGATTCTATTGCGAGTAATGGCAGAGGGTTGTTACAAGATCAGTTCACCCGTGGTGTTTTTGAGGATTTCCCAATTGAAGATAGGCGAAAAAAAGAAATTGAGCTAAAAAAGAAACCCAAAAAAACTTGTCATAAGGGAGGTCGTGGAGGTGTCAATGCTCCACCAAAGCAAGGAATTGATGTTAATGATGATGGAGGTGTTCATTTGGATGAAGAAGGAGGTAATAATGTTGGTGATGATGGAGATATTCGTTTAGGTGATGAGGGAGGGTTTGCTGGCGAGAAAAACACCCACATAGATGACCATGAGGCAAAAACTAGGGCAGAAACCAGAGTTCTTTCATCAATTGATTATTGTCCTAAGTTTAACTTGTTGCCGTCTAATGATTCTATTTTCTTCACACCCCCTTCACCTCAGAAGTCAGATCTACGTGATGAGCAGGCTGTCAATGCTCATTCTCCACCCTTGTCACATCCAACGTTCAATCTGGGCATTTCACAGTCCCCCCTTCCCTATCATCCAGAACATGAAACATTGCTGGATTAACCGGGACAGAATCAGTTGGTGCAGCAACAACCAGTAGACCAGCAGTCAGTGTAGAAGCAAGCAATTTCAGTGAATGTAGCACAGCAGCAGAGACAGCTAGCAGTAATGGAGCCTGCACATCAGCCAGCGTAGGAGCCTGCAAATCAGCCTGCCCAACAGCCAGCTCAACAGCCTGTACACCAGCCAGCGGAACAGCCAGCGCAGCAGCAACCAATACAAGATCAAATGAATTTACGTCCTCGAAAGCGTGTTGCTCCATGTTGTGGCACTACTGGCCGTAAAAAGTTAGAAACTTTTGTGAGACGCCTAAGTAAGTTATTTCAACAACGTTTTACACTTGCTAGCCTTCCAGTCAACTTTTATCCTAATATATTTCCTGCAATGGAATCATAGTTATACCAGCTGTTATTATGCTACTTGGATAATCCTGTTATTACCTTTACTGAATCGATCAGTATGTGTTTTGCGTGATTCTGATGTGTATTTGTGCTTTTTATGATTAGGGGAAGTTTAATTGTGTTTATGAGTATTGGTTTTGATATTCGGACACTGTATAGGCAATTTGGAGTATATTGTTATTTGCATAATCATAGTTATAAACAAGCTTAATCAGTTTAAATGTATATTGTTGTATAGTTTAAATGTTGCTTAATCAGTTGCAAGCTTACGTAATTTAAAGTGATATTTTGCAACTGCTAAGATAGGAAGAAATTGACATAACTGGACCCTTGTGACCTCTGTACTCAAGATAACATGTGCTTGGGTAAGGTCTAAGATCTTTTCGGTTGGGCAGCTTGGGCTTTAGAGATTTAGGATCAATATTAATCTGAAGATAAATTGAATGTACGGTCGTCAAGAATTCAATCAAAATTATGTTTCTGAATTCTGATGTTACTGCTATTTTTTTGCAGGAAGTAGTAAAATAGCAACAATTATATTTTCCAAAGCTGATGTGAAGATTGTTTTGGACAGTTAAAGAAATGGTTGTAAAATGAGAGGCCGAAGAAATATTTGAATCATGCCTTATAATGGATTAAACCATTCGAGTACTTTCGTAGTTTTTGGATAAAGTAATTAACTACTTAATTATGCCTTGCAAGGACATATAGAACTCTTCTTTTGTTTATGTAATGGATTAAAATTTTATCTATTATGGATAATGGTTTTATGGACTGTTTGGTGTTCATTGTGTGTCTGGGCAAACTAGTATTAGTTTTACAGTACAAGTACTAATAGTCTGTTTTAATTACTCTAACTTTCCTATATAGTTCCTATATAGTTCTACATTGTGTATTGGATTTTAAATTGTAGCAGCCAACAAGTAAAGAAATAATTTGTTAACATTTTGAACTGGGCACTTCCAAGAGGCCACGCATAATGATAATGCATAGTAGAAGAGGCCACGCATAATTGTAATGCGTATAGTTCATGTACGCAAAACCTAAACGCGCATAGACTCTGAATATACATCAAGTCCCTTAGCTCCACGCATGAAGTTGATGCGTGTACACTGAGCACGCATGAAATAAATGCGTACACACTGAGAGTACGCATGAAAGAGATGCGTACACTGGGCAATGAACAATGCTGAAAAAGAAGTCTGAATTCAGTACTAACACAATATTGCACAGTTCAAATTTCAAAGTACTACAGATTGGAATAAAGCTGATAACCACTTAATATATTCTGCAACCTTTTTAATAATACATGTCCAGATACTATCATAAGTTAGTTACAGAACAAATGTATCACTATTGAGCATCAATGCCAGAATAAATGTATGGTTTATTGAACATTGTTTTTAATTTCCTCCTATGGAGCTTCATTTCACCATCTGCCACACTTGTTCCAGCAAGATATAGCAACAGATGGGATGAGTGTTTGTTCAGAAACAATAATGAAAAGCTCTGCAATTCATCTTTGAGTAGCCGAAAAGTGTCTAATAACAACCCGAGCAGTGTGTTAAAAAACCACACCTGCAATTGCCAAGATGCATTTTAAATTCAATAAGCATTTGAATAGAAATAATGACATTTCTACCACAATTTTTAACAAATATTCAATTTTTAATTATTCAATTTTTTAATTAAAATCAGTCCGCCATACTCATTAAGCTATTAAATTTTTTCATTTAAAATTTGTAATTTTATTCGTATTCCCTCAAGGTTTCAATGGTTAACATTTGGGGTTCAACAGTTCCATTTTGGGTTTTAGAAATATCCAGAATTAAAGAATAAATCGTATACGAACTTAGGGTTTAAGGTTTGGGATTTAGGGTTGTTTACAACCCTAAATCCTAGACCTTAAACCCTAAGTTATCCGCGTTAGCGTTTAAAAATCAGGCCGCCGGATTCAATTTTTCATTTAAAATTTATAATTTTATTTGTATTCCCTCGGGGTTTCAACGGTTAACATTTGGGGTTCAACAGTTCCATTTTGGGTTTTAGAAATATCTAGAAAGATGAATAAATCATATACGAACTTAGGGTTTAAGGTTTGGGAACCCTAAATCCTAGACCCTAAACCCTAACTTATCCTGATTTTTAAACACGTTAAAGTTTAAAAATCAGGCCGCCGGATTCAATTTTCCATTTAAAATTTGTAATTTTATTCGTATTCCCTCAAGGTTTCAACGGTTAACATTTAGGGTTCAACAGTTCCATTTTGGGTTTTAGAAATATTCATAACCCTAATTTAATGACAACTAAAACATCTCATTCTATATCTGGTTTTTTTTAAAGGAAAAGTATGATGCTAAACATACCAATCAAAGTGCTCTATGGAGAAGTAGATGAAGCTGCTTTCCCTTTTCCTAATGACTGATAATCCATAGCATTCTTATATCTTGTTGACTTCTTCCTGCCCGGTTTATTTGGAATATCATCATCGGGAATCAATGTAGGAAACTCACTCAATAAAGGCCATGTCTTCCTGCCCGGTATTGGTTGGAATTGACCCTCATAAACCTTTTTTGCAGTTTCCAACTTGTACCACTTACTTACAAAATTTGTGAGTTGCAATCCTACACTGGCACAACAAGCAAAAACATGAGAGCAAGGAATCTGATATGTCTGCCACTTGTTACATGTGCATGTGTGTTCCTGTAGGTGAACAATCTGCTTATTCCCTCCCTTCAGACCATGCTTCATTGTCATCACCTCAAATACCCAAGTATTACGATCAATTTTTGTCACATTGTGTCCAGTTGCACGCTCTTTCCATATGTTCATCATTTTATTGGCATGCTTGGTGAACTCATCACCCTTAAGAACTTGTTTCTCTATCTCCATGCGACGCTGGTCAAAGTAGCTAACCACCTTATAATATAAGGCTTTAACCATTGCAGATATTGGGAGTTTCCTCGCTTCTTCAATGGCATTGTTCCAGTTCTCAGCCACAGTTGTTGTCATGATCCCGAATCTCTTGCCTCCATCACAAGCTAATGATGAGTGTTTGGGATGCATTTCACTAAACCAATCATATGCTCTAGGCTCAACTGCCAACAATGCTTTCCAATGCAAATTTAACTTTTCCTCTGTCAATTGACTACACATTGCAACCACCCTTTCCTTCATGCCGCTTTTCCTAAAAATAGATGCAAAATTAGCTGCAAGGTGCCTAACACAGAATCGATGATATCCATGTGGTTCGCACCACCCAATGTTAGGATTCTTCATTACAGACATGATTCCTGCATGTCTATCTGAAATAACACAAACACCCATTCGTTGGAGGGCAACCGTCTTCCTCACTCTCTCCATGAACCAAGTCCAGCTAACTATATTTTCCCCTTCAAGAATTGCAAATGCTACCGGGAGAATGTGGTGGAAGCCATCAATGGCTGTAGCAGTAAGTAGTACTCCCCCAAACTTGCCATACAGATGTGTGCTATCTATCTGAAGTACCAGAATGCAATGTGCGAAGGCATCTATGCATGGCTTGAATGTCCAGAATAACCGTTTGAATCTCACCATCTGTCATTATATCCACACAATAAAACAAGCTAAGTCAAATCGAACCAAAAATGAACAATCAATTATATTATATGCTATGAAGACGACATAATCATGGTAAATGAATATACCTTAAGTATTGGCTCTCTTAACTCATGCTCCTTGAAGTACCAATCCACATGTGTGCCAATGTTTACTCTCTGAAGGACATTCATCAATAATGGAAGATCTTTGTACGATTGCTCCCAAGAACCATAGACCTTCTGACTTGCAATCCTTTTTCCATCTCTAACCTTTTTGCTTGATGGTTTATAACCAACTTTTTTCACAATTGTATCCTCAAACACCTTCTCCGAGACAGCAGGATCAGCAGCAACTAGGTTCATAATGATCTGTGCAATGTGTGAAGAGCTCAAGTTTTTGTGATCTTGTGAGAGAGCTTGATTCACACATGTATGTGGACCCCTTGTGTCCATAATCGCAAAATAATCACGCAAGCTCCTTTTCCTGGCTCTCAATCTCCACTGACAACCCTCTGTATCCTGTTTGCATACAACTTCCCAAATGATAGAATCAGATTTAACCACCTTTATCTCCTGATGGTTTGCAATGTGAACCTTCTTCACCACATTCATCAACTTTTCTTTCGATTCAAATGTCATCAAATTTTTAAATGAGATGATTTAATAATAATCATATAAATGTCATCCATGATATTTATAGAAAATGAGGGATTTTAGTTAGAAAATATAGAAAAGATGATACCAATGCGTGCTGTACCATCTGAATTCTTAGGCTCCCAACACGAATGTCTACGCAGATGTACAATGCGTATAACATCTACACGCATAACCTTTATGTGTGGTCACCTCTCCATGAACAACTGTGGCAGCATGGAAATGTGAATACGCGTACGCACTATATGTATGTGTATAGCTTCTGTATGCAATATACGTATTCATAATCCATAATGCCAGAATGAACAAGGCTGAATTATGTATGGAACACGCATAAAGGTGATGCGTGTCGCTGAACACGCATTCTGGTAATGCGTAATCGGTGGTTATTTTGGGCGTCAAGTCCCACAGACGGGTATTTTGGGTTTCCTGTATTAAAATATGGGTATTCTTGTGTTGAAAAAATGCCCAAAATACCTTTATTTTAAATAGGGGTATTTTTAAACGCGTTAGCGTTTAAAAATCAGGCCGCCGGATTCAATTTTTCATTTAAAATTTATAATTTTATAAGTATTCCCTCTGGGTTTCAACGGTTAACATTTGGGGTTCAACAGTTCCATTTTGGGTTTTAGAAATATCCAGAAAGACGAATAAATCGTATACGAACTTAGGGTTTAAGGTTTAGGATTTAGGGTTGTTTACAACCCTAAACCTTAACTTATAACGCGTTTAAAAATCAGGCCGTCGGATTCAATTTTCCATTTAAAATTTGTAATTTTATCCGTATTCCCTCAAGGTTTCAACGGTTAACATTTGGGGTTCAACAGTTCCATTTTGGGTTTTAGAAATATTCATAACCCTAATTTAATGACAACTAAAACATCTCATCTATATCTGGTTTTTTAAAGGAAAAGTATGATGCTAAACATACCGATCAAAGTGCTCTATGGAGAAGTAGATGAAGTTGCTTTCCCTTTTCCTAATGACTGATAATCCATAGCATTCTTATATCTTGTTGACTTCTTCCTGCCCGGTTTCTTTGGAATATCATCATCGGGAATCAATGTAGGAAACTCACTCAATAAAAGTCATGTCTTCATGTCTGGTATTGGTTGGAATTGACCCTCATAAACCTTTTTTGCAGTTTCCAACTTGTACCACTTACTTACAAAATTTGTGTGTTGCAATCCTACACTGGCACAATAAGCAAAAACATGAGAGCAAGGAATCTAATATGTCTGCCACTTGTTACATGTGCATGTGCGTTCCTGTAGGCGAACAATATGCTTATTTCCTCCCTTCAGACCATGCTTCATTGTCATAACCTCAAATACCCAAGTATTACGGTCAATTTTTGTCACATTGTGTCCAGTTGCACGCTCTTTCCATATGTTCATCATTTTATTGGCATGCTTGGGGAACTCATCACCCTTAAGAACTTGTTTCTCTATCTCCATGCGACGCTGGTCAAAGTAGCTAACCATCTTATAATATAAGACTTTAACCATTGCAGATATTGGGAGTTTCCTCGCTTCTTTAATGGCATTGTTCCAGCTCTCAGCCACATTTGTTATCATGATCCTGAATCTCTTGCCTCCATCACAAGGTAATGATGAGTGTTTGGGATGCATTTCACTAAACCAATCATCTGCTCTAGGCTCAACTGCCAACAATGCTTTCCAATGCAAATTTAACTTTTCATCTGTCAATTGACTACACATTGCAACCACCCTTTCCTTCATGCCGCTTTTCCTAAAAATCGATGCAAAATTAGCTGCAAGGTGCCTAACACAGAATCGATGATATCCATGTGGTTCGCACCACCCAATGTTAGGATTCTTCATTGCAGACATGATTCATGCATGTCTATATGAAATAACACAAACACCCATTCGTTGGAGGGCAACCGTCTTCCCCACTCTCTCCATGAACCAAGTCCAGCTAGCTATATTTTCCCCTTCAACAATTGCAAATGCTACCGGGAGAATTTGGTGGAAGCCATCAATGGCTGTAGCAGTAAGTAGTACTCCCCCAAACTTTCCATACAGATGTGTGCCATCTATCTGAAGTACCGGAATGCAATGTGCGAAGGCATCTATGCATGGCTTGAATGTCCAGAATAACCGTCTGAATCTCACCACCTGTCATTATGTCCACACAATAAAACAAGCTAAGTCAAATCGAACCAAAAATGAACAATCAATTATATTATATGCTATGAAGACGACATAATCATGGTAAATGAATATACCTTAAGTATTGGCTCTCTTAACTCATGCTCCTTGAAGTACCAATCCACATGTGTGCCAATGTTTACTCTCTGAAGGACATTCATCAATAATGGAAGATCTTTGTACGATTGCTCCCAAGAACCATAGACCTTCTGACTTGCAATCCTTTTTCCATCTCTAACCTTTTTGCTTGATGGTTTATAACCAACTTTTTTCACAATTGTAGCCTCCAACACCTTCTCCGAGACAGCAGGATCAGCAGCAACTAGGTTCATAATGATCTGTGCAATGTGTGAAGAGCTCAAGTTTTTGTGATCTTGTGAGAGAGCTTGATTCACACATGTATGTGGACCCCTTGTGTCCATAATCTCAAAATAATCACGCAAGCTCCTTTTCCTGGCTCTCAATCTCCACTGACAACCCTCTGTATCCTGTTTGCATACAACTTCCCAAATGATAGAATCAGATTTAACCACCTTTATCTCCTGATGGTTTGCAATGTGAACCTTCTTCACCACATTCATCAACTTTTCTTTCGATTCAAATGTCATCAAATTTTTAAATGAGATGATTTGATAATAATTATATAAATGTCATCCATGATATTTATAGAAAATGAGGGATTTTAGTTAGAAAATATAGAAAAGATGATACCAATGCGTGCTGTACCATCTGAATTCTTAGGCTCCGAACACGAATGTCTACGCAGATGTACAATGCGTATAACATCTACACGCATAACCTTTATGCGTGGTCACCTCTCCATGAACAACTGTGGCAGCATGGAAACGTGAATACGCGTACGCACTATATGTATGTGTATAGCTTCTGTATGCAATATACGTATTCATAATCCATAATGCCAGAATGAACAAGGCTGAATTATGTATGGAACACGCATAAAGGTGATGCGTGTCGCTGAAAATGCATTCTGGTAATGCGTAATCGGTGGTTATTTTGGGCGTCAAGTCCCACACACGGGTATTTTGGGTTTCATGTATTAAAATATGGGTATTCTTGTGTTGAAAAAATGCCCAAAATACCTTTATTTTAAATAGGGGTATTTTTAAACGCGTTAGCGTTTAAAAATCAGGCCGCTGGATTCAATTTTTCAATTAAAATTTATAATTTTATAAGTATTCCCTCTGGGTTTCAACGATTAACATTTGGGGTTCAACAGTTCCATTTTGGGTTTTAGAAATATCCAGAAAGACGAATAAATCGTATACGAACTTAGGGTTTAAGGTTTAGGATTTAGGGTTGTTTACAACCCTAAACCTTAACTTATAACGCGTTTAAAAATCAGGCCGTCGGATTCAATTTTCCATTTAAAATTTGTAATTTTATCCGTATTCCCTCAAGGTTTCAACGGTTAACATTTGGGGTTCAACAGTTCCATTTTGGGTTTTAGAAATATTCATAACCCTAATTTAATGACAACTAAAACATCTCATCTATATCTGGTTTTTTAAAGGAAAAGTATGATGCTAAACATACCGATCAAAGTGCTCTATGGAGAAGTAGATGAAGTTGCTTTCCCTTTTCCTAATGACTGATAATCCATAGCATTCTTATATCTTGTTGACCTCTTCCTGCCCGGTTTCTTTGGAATATCATCATTGGGAATCAATGTAGGAAACTCACTCAATAAAAGTCATGTCTTCATGTCTGGTATTGGTTGGAATTGACCCTCATAAACCTTTTTTGCAGTTTCCAACTTGTACCACTTACTTACAAAATTTGTGTGTTGCAATCCTACACTGGCACAATAAGCAAAAACATGAGAGCAAGGAATCTAATATGTCTGCCACTTGTTACATGTGCATGTGCGTTCCTGTAGGCGAACAGTATGCTTATTCCCTCCCTTCAGACCATGCTTCATTGTCATAACCTCAAATACCCAAGTATTACGGTCAATTTTTGTCACATTGTGTCCAGTTGCACGCTCTTTCCATATGTTCATCATTTTATTGGCATGCTTGGGGAACTCATCACCCTTAAGAACTTGTTTCTCTATCTCCATGCGACGCTGGTCAAAGTAGCTAACCATCTTATAATATAAGACTTTAACCATTGCAGATATTGGGAGTTTCCTCGCTTTTTTAATGGCATTGTTCCAGCTCTCAGCCACATTTGTTGTCATGATCCTGAATCTCTTGCCTCCATCACAAGGTAATGATGAGTGTTTGGGATGCATTTCACTAAACCAATCATCTGCTCTAGGCTCAACTGCCAACAATGCTTTCCAATGCAAATTTAACTTTTCATCTGTCAATTGACTACACATTGCAACCACCCTTTCCTTCATGCCGCTTTTCCTAAAAATAGATGCAAATTTAGCTGCAAGGTGCCTAACACAGAATCGATGATATCCATGTGGTTCGCACCACCCAATGTTAGGATTCTTCATTGCAGACTTGATTCCTGCATGTCTATATGAAATAACACAAACACCCATTCGTTGGAGGGCAACCGTCTTCCCCACTCTCTCCATGAACCAAGTCCAGCTAGCTATATTTTCCCCTTCAACAATTGCAAATGCTACAGGGAGAATTTGGTGGAAGCCATCAATGGCTATAGCAGTAAGTAGTACTCCCCCAAACTTTCCATACAGATGTGTGCCATCTATCTGAAGTACCGGAATGCAATGTGCGAAGGCATCTATGCATGGCTTGAATGTCCAGAATAACCGTCTGAATCTCACCACCTGTCATTATGTCCACACAATAAAACAAGCTAAGTCAAATCGAACCAAAAATGAACAATCAATTATATTATATGCTATGAAGATGACATAATCATGGTAAATGAATATACCTTAAGAATTGGCTCTCTTTGCTCATGCTCCTTGAAGTACCAATCCACATGTGTGCCAATGTTTACTCTCTGAAGGACATTCATCAATAATGGAAGATCTTGGTACGATTGCTCACAAGAACCATAGACCTTCTGACTTGCAATCCTTTTTCCATCTCTAACCTTTTTGCTTGATGGTTTATAACCAACTTCTTTCACAATTGCAGCCTCCAACACCTTCTCCAAGACAGCAGGATCAGCAGCAACTAGGTTCATAATGATCTGTGCAATGTGTGAAGAGCTCAAGTGTAATAACCCTAACTTTAGCAAAGCTACAGTGATCACATGAATAGTAAATTTCGAGGATTTAGAGAAATGGTATATAAGTACTCCATAATGGAAACGGAAAATGAATAAACAGAAACCGTATTAGTGTTGTACATCGAAAATAAGTGACTCAAAATGACAATGGATTTCAGAAATTCCTAAACATGGATTTTTGAGGATTTTGACTTCCAAAGAGCTTCTACTGGATATTAAGGAGCATGGAAATATTAAAGGAATTATATATTGAGGAATTAGAAGAATTAGGATAAACCAAGGGATTATTAAGTTAACAGAATACCAAAGGAAATTGGATTTGTAAATGATTTCAAAAACCACTGAGATAATGAGGTACATTCGAAACGAACCACAATTAGACGAGTATGGAAACCAAGCAACCAAGATTAGTAATATAACAAGGATACATACCACATTATTTACCAATGTGATGGGTATTATACTTAGAAAATTTAAAAAATAAGAGGTTAGAGCATCCAAGTGGTGTCATTAGCCATTAACTTGTTTTTAAGGGTAAATTAGTAACTTTGCAAGGTGTTAACCACAAAATATCTTACAAAGCTTCCACAAGACACTAGAATTAACAAGATTAAGATGAGATAAGATCAAAACAAAACACAAAAACCTCTCCCCCACCTCATTGCATTCCATTCGGCTTCAAGAGAAAAATCATGGAGCTTCTTGGAGGTTAGGAAGGATCATCTACAAAGTTTCATAGCAAACTAACATCATTTGGTAAGGTAATAAATTCATGAAAGTTGATGGTGAATAGTGATGAATAGTAGTTTTCAAGAAACTAACTTGATTTTCATGGATCTTTTAGTTGATTCAAGCTAGTATAAGGTTGATTAAGGATATATCAAGGATTGTTAAGGGTTATCAAAGCTTCAAGAAGGTATGATCATGCTTGCTCTTTTATATTTATGGTGGATATGGTTGTGTTTAGTGATTAAGTGGTATAAATGTTATGATTATGATGTTATAAGTGTTTGTAAGTGATTAAAGTTGAATATGGAAGTGTTTGGACTTGTAACCATGGCTGGTAATGAAGACCACATGGTGTAGGTGATGATTATTGTGTTTGATGATTGAGTTGGAGGAGTTGGATTTTTGGAAAGTATGAAAATACAGCGGTTATAATGTCCGATTTTTGTTAAAACCAAGAAACTGCCCTGTTTTGGAACAACAGATGCATACGGTAGGTTCCTGTTTAGAACACCAACTGACCATGAGATGATAGAGCTTGGTTCATAGATCGTTTCGATATAAAGTGCGTTAAAATTTGATGAACGGTTTAGGAGAAAAGTCAGTTTTAGTGAAAGACGTTTGAAAACCGAGAAACCGTAATTGTGTTAACTTTGAGGCTATAACTACCATACTTATACATTTTATAAGTCACGAAATTTTGGGATAGTGTAGTAGGGTGGTCAGAGGACCCTTGACAGTTGACCTTGCATTAAAATTCGAAATCTATATTTTCTGAGAATTTTTACAGTTAAGTGTGGTTGTTAGGGGGAAATGGTGAAAAACCCCTGAAACTTCGATTGAGTTTATAAATGGTTAAGATCTTGAACCTTTGGGGTAATAGTGATACGTTAAACATATATTAAAGTGTCAAGAGTAATGTTATGCAAGAGTGTAGTGAGTAAGAGATGTAGTATCCTAACGACGAACCTTTTGTGTTTATAGAAACTCCGGAGGAAACACGAGCCACACCGTCCGGATACCGAAACCGAGGCAAGATCTTTTCTATCCCTACTTGGAAATTATTTATCTTCAAGGAAACTTGATTTCATGAAATATATATATGTGATGCTATTGTTACTATATTGTTAAGAATTTGTTTTCCTTGATTATTGATGTTAAAAGGGAAGGTATATGGGTATGATATGAATATGGATATGAATATACATAGAGATGATTATGCATGAAGTGAACATGCCTTATGATTAAGGGAATTTGAAGGAATTGTATCAGTTGTTATCTAGAGTTATATATAAAGGAATGGTATCAGTTGTTATCTAGAGATATATATAAAGGAATGGTATCAGTTATTATCTAAGGTTATATGATTTATAATATTATATTCTTCCTAAGTACTGTAATTTAATAAATATTATTGAATGGTATTTAATACTTTTGAGATAAATGGAACACTCTACGTATATAAACGCATATTGATTCCATTGAATACATAGGAGATGCCTGAGTCATAATCATAGTATTATGACATATACAATTTTTAAAGGTGATGATAAATGGAAATGATATATGTGAAGGGAAATGTGAATGGAAATGGAAAATGTGAAATGGTATTTGATGATTTGAAAAAGGGGGATTGCAACAGTAAGCGTAAGAGGCTGTGTGGTAGTGGCACAGTCCAGCATCCAATATTTTATTTCGGCACGAAGATGCCAAGGGAGGATGTAGCAGGTAGCCTTCCTCCAGGGTTGATTACCAGGTAGGGATCATCCCTTCTACTAGTAGTAAATAGAGAGCGGATACGGTCAGGCGACTGATCATCGTCCTACGTATCTGGCGCCAGCAGAGATCCCCAAAACTTGAAAGAAAGAATTGAAAATGGTTTTCAGATTTTTATAACTGAAAACAGAAAAGTGATATGAAATGATGGAATTATTGTTACAAACGAAGAGAAACTGATTTTATATTAATCTATATGATTGTTGCATAAGAAGGAAATGAGAAGATTACAGTGAGAGATTTGTTTAAGTTTTTATATTATCTTGAAAGATTACATTGAAATGGTATATTGATGGTTATAGCATTCAAGAAGAGGAACTGATATTATATGATGTTAGAAGCGAGATTGATGGAATGATACTATATATTTCTCACGTACAAGGATAATTGGAAAGTGTATATACATATTGAATGGAAATAAAATACTTCCATAATAACTGAAGTTTGCCTTTGTCTATTATATATATATATATATATATATATATATATATATATATATATATATATATATGTAACGGTTTATTTTCCTTTGATGTTAGTAGATAGAAATTATCTTGCTGAGCTATTTTGGCTCATTCTTGCTACTTATCTATATACAGCTAGGAATGCCAATACTTCGCAGAACACCCCGCAAGAGGGTAGGGGGAAGGCGACCTTCTGAGAGCACGCTAGCATCGATTCCTGAGGTAGCGTAGAGGCAGACGGGTTCTGAGAGCTTATGTATAATTAAGGGTGTAAGAATGTAATAAACTTTTGATTGTTGGAATGCTTCATGTCGAAGTGTTATTCAACAATGTACTTAAGTATGATCCTGGTTTGTAATAACTGTTCAACTCTTAACTTTATTATGGTGAATGTTGTTCTTTGAGCATATGACTGGTGTGTGTGTGTGTTTATTATTGCGGGGTCAATGGCATAATTATTAATTAAAAAAAACTCAAGAGATATTGATATTGAATGGAAATTGGTCCGTGATGGCCCGGATTTATGCCCCTGGATTTGGGGCTGTCACATCAAGTTTCTGTGATCTTGTGAGAGAGCTTGATTCACACATGTATGTGGACCCCTTATGTCCATAATCTCAAAATAATCACGCAAGCTCCTCTTTCTGGCTCTCAATCTCCACTGACAACCCTCTGTATCCTGTTTGCATACAACTTCCCAAGTGATGGAATCAGATTTAACCACCTTTATCTCCTGATGGTTTGCAATGTGAACCTTCTTCACCACACTCATCAACTTTTCTTTCAATTCAAATGTCATCCCTTTTGTCAATTCTGCCGGATTCTGAAGTTCACCATTTTTTTTCATGCTAGGTCCTAGATCTGAAACAACCATTGATGATGCATCAAATGAGCTATAGAACGGGATATCATCATCTGTTAGCTCGTTGCTTCCCCTTGAATTTCCTTCACTACTACCGAGAAACAAATTCCTAGATGAACTCCCACTAGAAACACTACCCCAATGCACACTTTTTGAACTACGAGTGCTTGAACGAATTTCACAATCTTCCCCAATCTTTGAGCATCTTGCAGATTCAGTTGAATTTTTGGACGAGCCAATATGAATTTTTTCAATATAAAGCTCTACACACACTTTACTACCCGAACCATCCAAAGTTTCGAACATATACTCCACATCTTCATCATCTACAAGTAAGACAACTCCATATTTGTTGGTTGTGGGATTCATGAACCTACGTGATACCCGTAATTTACACAAAATTGGATCTACATTGAGTTTCTTGTGCACAACATTCAAAAGCTCTTCATATTTCAAATCAAAATTTAGCTTCACAAAAGCGCTTACATCTCGATCATATGCACTACCAATTACGCTATCATGAACAATATTTCCACCATAGTATAACCATCCCCATACATAATTAACATTCAAAGAAGCCATACCTAATTTAAACCTAAATAATTTTAACCACTTAACAAGTGAAATAGCATTACCGCATAATCAATTTGATGAATTCGATGACAAGAGTTAAAAGGATTACCTCAAAACCATTTGTGATTTTGAAGAAGATGCCAGCTGAAAAGAATAGCAGCAGCAACAAATAACTGCTGTCGGGAGACGATATTGGGGATACAGACGATTTGGGGATTTAAGTAAGGAATATACGCATCTGGAAATTGCGTAGTAACGTCCACGCATTAAAGGTTTGCGTATAGGGCACCTTACGCGCATTTTTTATATGCATATAGAATGTATACGCATTATACCAATGCGTGCTGTATCATCTGAATTCTTAGGCTCCCAACACGAATGTCTACAAAGATGTACAATGTGTATAGCATCTACACGCATAACCGTTATACGTGGCACCTCTCCACGAACAACTGTGGCAGCATGGATACGTGAATACGTGTACGCACTATATGTATACGTATAGCTTCTATACGCAATATACGTATGCGTAATCCATAACGCCAGAATGAACAAGGCTGAATTATGTATGGAACACGCATAAAGGTGATGCGTGTCGCTGAACACGCATTCTGGTAATGCGTAATCGGTGGTTATTTTGGGCGCTGAGTCCCGCAGACTGGTATTTTGGGTTTCCTGTATTAAAATATGGGTATTCTTGTGTTTCACCCCAAAATTAAAAAGGTAACATGTTTTAGGTGAAAAGGGTAATTGATTAGTTTATAGTAATTATAATTTAATTATGTTATTATACTAAAGAAATTTCTCGTGATAATCAATGTTGCTCGTGATATTTCTAGAAAAAGAGGGATTTTAGTTGGAAATAATAGAAAACAAGATATGTTTTAGCTGAAAAAGGTAATCGGTTAATTATTAGTATTATAATATTATTATTTTATTCTATTAAATAAAATCGCCCGTCATGTAATTGGGAAAGATTGATTTTAGTTAGAGAAAATATAAAAGATAACGTGAAAAATTAAAAAGGTGACATGTTTTAGGTGAAATATGTAATTGATTAATTTATAGTAATTATAATTTAAATATCTTATTTTACTAAATAAAATTCATGGTAGTGTTTTTATAAAATGAAAAATTATTGTTGACCCTGATATTTCTAGGAAAAAAGGGAATTAATTAGAGAAAATAGAAAATATTACATGTTTTAGCTAAAAAGGTAATAAGTTACTTATTAATATTAAAATATTATTATTTATTTTTATTAAATAGAACCGTCCGTGATATAATTGGAAAAAGAGAGATTTTAGTTATAGAAAAAGAGAAAAGGTAAAATGTTTTGGCTGAAAAAGGTAATTGATTAGTTAATAGTAATTATAATATAATTATGTTATTTTATTAAACAAAATTGCTCGTAGTGTTTTAAAAAAAAGAAATTTTAGTTAGATAAAATATAAACGATGTTGTATTTTACCTTAAAAAGAAATTATTTATTTATTGAAAAATAGAAAAGGTGATAGATTTTCGTTGAAAAAGTTAATATGTTAATTATTAGTAATTATAAAATTATTATTTTATTTTTATTAAATAGAATGCCCGTGATATAATTGGAAAAAGAGATGACTTAGTTAGAGACAATTAAAAAGGTAACATGTTTTAGGTGAAAAAGATAATTGATTAGTTTATAATAATTATAATTTAATTGTGTTATTTTACTATATAAAATTGCCCGTAATGTTTGTAGAAAAGGAGAAATTAACGTTGCCCATGATATTTCTAGAAAAGAGGGATTTTGGTTAGAAAATATAGAAAATATGATACGTTTTAATTGAAAAAGGTAATCGGTTAATTATTAGTTTTATAATATTAATATTTTATTCTATTAAATAGTATTGTTCGTGATATAATTGGAAAAAAAATATTTTAGTCTGAAAAAATAGAAAATGTAACGTGAAAATTAAAAAAGTGACATGTTTTAGGTGAAAATGGTAATTGATTAGTTTATAGTAATTATAATTTAATTGTTAATAAATTTGCTCGTAATGTTTTTAGAAAATGAGAAATTAATGTTATCCGTGTTTTTTTTAGAAAAAAAAATAAATTTAATTAAAAAAAATAAGATGATACATTTTAGCTGAAAAGGTAATCAGCTAATTATTAGCATTATAATATAATTATTTTATTTTTATTAAATAGAATTGTCTGTGATATAATTGGAAAAAGAGAGGTTTTAGTTAAAGAAAATAGGCGAAAAAGGTAACCCGTGATATAATTGGGAAAGAAAAAAATTTAGTTAGAGAAATGAGAAAAGGTAACATGTTTTGGCTGACAAAGTTAATTGATTAGTTAATAATAATTATAATATACTTTTTAGTTAGATAAAATATAGAAGATATTATATTTTACCTGAAAAGGTAATTACTTAGTATTGAAAAATAGAAAAGGTAATATGTTAATATGTTTAACCTGAAAAATAAAATTGATTAGTAAAGGAGAAATTTTAGTTAGATAAAATATAAAATATATAAATTGATTAGATATTAGGATGGATATAAATTGATAAGTAAGGGTAAATAAGGGTAAATAACTAAAATCAATAGGTACCATACCGACCAACCAAACTTTTAATGTTTCGGCTTTTATATAATAGTATAGATTTATTTCTAGTTACAGAAATTATAGTTTTTGTTTGAAACAATAACTGTATTTGTGTTATTTTGTTTTGTTTTGTTGTTTTTGGATAAAAACAAATCTCATCAGAAAACTTGGAATTTGTAATAGTTTATTTTATTTAATAATAGAAAATTTTAATCATGTCGTATCAAACAAAAAACTAATTTTAAACAATCATACTTTATTACTATGTATTTTACAATTCACCACACTATCAAATAATTTCAATCAATCAGCAAACAAATTGATAAATGTATGTTCATTGTTAACATATACTGTATAATATTAGCATATTATTGGATAATTTTATTATTATGTTAGTTTCCTTGTTATGATAATTTCCTTTATTATTGTTTGATGTTGCCTATATAAGCTTCTCTTCTATTATAAATAAAAAACAAATTTCATTATAAAAAATTGTATTTCTCACTCTTCTCCCATCATGATATCTAGAGATAGGTTGATTCGATTTGAGATCGGTTGATTAAGAGTTGAACGTGATTTTTTTGCATGTTGGATTAAAAGATGTGTTTCGATTTTTTTTTCTTCTCGTTTTCTTCTTCAAATCGGTTGTGTTTTCTTTGGATGATATTGATTTAGATTTCTAATCGTGAATTTTTTCCCCCTTCCCGAATTAGTTAATATGAGTTCTTTGGTTGTTTTGATTATGGATTTAACCACCGTTCCCGAATTGTTTAACTACGCCATAGATGGCCTGCAGCAACGTTTTCAAAACGTTGCAACAAGCCAAAAAAACGTTGCTGTAGAGCAAAAAAACGAAACGGCAACGCTTTTTCAGCGTTGCATTTGGCACAGCTGCCGTAGGTGTCTACGGCAACGCTTTTGTTCACTACGGCAACGCTACTACTTTTTTTACCAGAAACATCTATGGCAACGTTAAATGTAATGTACAGCAACACTAAACTAGTGTTGCAGTAGATGTTAAAATTTGGTAAATCCACATGTGGGGCCCACCTGTGGGGCCCACCTATGGGACCCACACTATTTGGGACTGCCTGTTACAACGCTTTTCATGTTTTTGCAACATATTTGTATTAATTTCTTGCAACGCTAAAGATACCTACGACAACGCTTTTACACTAAAATCTGACAGGAAATATTTGTTTCTATTAATTCCCCATAATCCATAATACATCCAAATACATCCAAAAATCCATCCAAAATAGATAAAGTTCCACACCATCTATCCACCTTAAAATCTAAAACCATCCATCCACCTTAAAAGTCTAAAACCATCCAAAATACATCCACCGCAAATCAAGAAACCATAGTCTTATACTACTTTAACTGTTTCTAAACACCTTAGATCAGAAGCGATTAAAAACAGTTAAAACACCTTAAATACGATTAAAAACAGTTAAATACCTTAAATATGACCAAAAGCGATGAAAAACAGTTAACTAAGATGTGGCAACAGTAACAGGGGTGCCGTTGTCGTTGTCACTGGATTTTGCAGCACAGAGATCCACCAGATTGATGTTGATACTGGGGTTTGCTTGGCCAAATTTACTGAGCACCAGATTCACCTTTGCATCGACTTCCTCTCGACCTTTTTCTTCAGCTTTTCTTCCATTTCGGCAACAACTTCTTGCCTGATTTTTGTTGTCAAGTCACTGATTTGTGAGTCAGCCGGGGTAGAAGAAGTGGAATGTTTGTCAGAATTGACACATCTGCCAATAAGCCAAGAAGGACCATGCGATTTTCCTTGCAATAGAAGTTCATCGACACCATCAGTTGGTCCTGTTAAATCAGTACCCAGAACCTCTTCAATTTTGTCCTACAAAATAAAGCCACGACCATATTTCAAATAAAGTAGAATTAAATGGAAGAAAATGCCTGGCATGTGATCAACTAAATGACAGAATACTTACAACTAAGAACTTAGTTACATTCCCATCCGTCTTGTACTTACGATCGTCTTTTCGCTTACGAGTCTTCACAAAAACTGCACCATCCGATTCCTTGACCTGGACGCAAAATTCAGATCATAAAATCAGAAACAAATTAATATGGTGACATTAACTGATATGCTCATATCGAATTAAGAAAGTACAAACATGACGTATGAATTTATTTATTAGAGTAATAGTCCAAAAAACAGAGTTCGCTAGTAACAACTCAATTTAGTATGAATCAATTAATTTAAAGTCTGACATTTAAACAAATGCTTCCCATGAATTAAAAAATATGCATGTGTATGAAAAATTAGCACGAAATGGAATACAAGTTCAGTGCACAAAATAAAGCAAAAATAAGTTAAACGATGTTGTGTCCTAATAGGAGTTGCACAAATTGTTCTCACACGAATCAATAAAAGAGTCCAGAAATATACCAATTTGTGTCGAATTTGGGAAAATAACTTTGGACCAGCAGTGTGTGTCTCCACATACTTTTGCCTAATTTCAGCATTTTTCTTGGCCTTGGCCTATTAAGAAATATGATAAAAAGCACTGGTTTATTTTTATGGAATTGAATGCATAATAAATAACTCCCCAATACTTGTTTACCTGAACATCTTCATCTCCCCAATACTTCAAGACCAGTTTAAAATCCTCAAGTGGAATCTCATCAGGCCTGTTCTCCAGCCTCTCCTCGACAGTGGTATAAGGGGTATAATGTGCCGCTTTGAGACGACTCTTGTACCCCCTCCAATCTGCATTAATTGACTTCAGCACCCACTTTCCCATTTCCTAGGGGAAAATATACCGTTGCTTACATACAAATCAAACATAAAATAAATAAATAAAGAGTGTCTACTGTGTGACCAATATTATTTATATAAGCAGAGAAAATTGAGCTAAATTGTAGTTTACAAGTTACCTTAACATAATTCAATAGAGTGTTCTTCAAATTTTCATGAACATCTCTCCAAGATTTATAAGTAAGGGGCACACACTTCCTCAATGTCCCCAGAAAGTAACCAAGTTCAGTCACAATGTTGTCATCATCGGAAATAGGTTGGCCTTTCTTATTCATGTTCACGACGATTCTTTTCTCAAAGGGCCTTGTGTGAACTTTATCCATGTTTGTTTTTCCTCGGGTTCTTTTACGAACTACAACTTAAAGTACCAAGAATACGTGTTCAAAAGGTTAAAAAAACTAACATCAATTTATTTCATAAATAACTAAAATGCAAACTACAAAGAATGATACTTGAGAAATTAAGGGGCTGTTTACTTGCAGAAAAATTTCCCAGTTTTCTATTTCCAAATTTTCCAAATTTTTCTTAATTTTCTGTTTCTAAGAATATAATCTATTGAATTTTTACGTATTCCTGTTACAGTTTTTATTTAGGTGCTTGTAAGTTGACTTATCAATAAATATGCAATGGTACTTATGTAACTTAAAAACTAAAGATTAGCTGCTAACCTTCTTCGACTTCATCTCCAATATCATGCAAGACATTTTCTCCATCAACCGGCTGATTTGCAGTTCCACTTCCACTAGCAATCACAACTTTTTTCTTACCAACTTCATTCTTCTGACGCTCCCTCATAGCCAAATAAGCAGCCATTGACCCTGGTTCTTCATTCTGCGGTAGCTGGATTTGTGCAGCGGGATGTATAAGAATTGACTTCCTTGCTTCCTTATCTGCTGCTGCTGCTGCTTCCTTATCTGCTGCTGCTTCCTTATCTGTTGCATCCTTCTGAGGGGCAGTTACGATATTGGACCGTGAACGAGTTGTTGGTCCACTTGGAAGCTTCGTCTTTAGTGCTTTTTTAGTTCTCTACAATGTACAGTTGAATTAAATTTTGCAATCATGATTATTTTAACCAGAAAAGACAAACATATACAATATTATTATAACATGAATTATGCAATGATTTTAAATAAAAACTAAAGACAGAGATGACACACCTTCCTTGGTTTTTCTCCACCATCATCTCCAGTATGTTCCTCTGCACCAGGATTATATTCTGAGCCTTCCTCCTAAATCTTTTTATTTTCTTTGTGTCCTTTGCCTTTTTTTCATCTCGGCATTTAGAGAAGTTGCTAGTGTAGGCAAACCTAGCATCCGGTACACTATATCGTTCAAAGTCACATTAACAAATCGGTTTTTTTCATAATCTGTAAGGGGAGGTGGGGGAGGTAGCACCTGCAAGTAAAACATAATGCAATAATTAAAAACTTCTGCATAAATATCCTATTTATGGACAAAAAAATTACATCAAAATGCATTCTTACTTCATTTTCAGACTTTCATGTATCGTCATCCTCTGCCATATCCCCCGTATTTTCATTCGATCCCATTTCTTCACTTGCAGCTGGTGGATTGATTAACTCCAATTTCCTCTTAACACGTGCAACATTCAGATTCACAGTTGCATCCTCCACTTTTTCTGTAGCATCCCCACATGCTGACCTCTGATGACTGTTGACCTCTTGATTATTCAACCGTGATAACCTCCGAGGACTGTTAACTTGTAGCTCATTCAGCCGTGATGACCTTCGAGGACTGTTGACTAATTGAGTTGACTTCTTGTTTTTCTGTTGCTGGAGTTGGTAGTGGTCACGAACGTCCGTTTCCCTTGGCTTTTAGCTACACCAAAACATAAATCATAAAAATGGGATACTTACAAAAGTATAATCAAATACTTTCCATCTAAAATTTTAAAGTAAAATATGATCAATTTAAGTCAGGTCAAAATGCTAAGACATCTAATTGTTAATATATATCAGAAATAACTATAACTCTGTCCATCAACTGATTTCACTTTTTTTTTTTGCTAATTGATTTCACTTTAAATTAAAAGAATCAAATTAATAACAGAATTTGATCTGAAGCAGGGCAAATCTTTGGAATTATATATGATGATATCACACGAAAGCTAAAACTTGTAATTATTAGAAGAGAAACAGGACCTGCAATTAAATTCTGCCTTGGTCGCATGACCACATGAGGCTGCATCTGTTTCAAAGGCTTGATTTTACAATCGACCACGTTGTCGATATAAAAATCCAAGTACTCTCCAACTTTTGCGGCTTTTGCTGCTTTAACCAGCTCGTTCAAGTCAGCATCATCTGCACATAATTTCCACCCTTCCATATCACCTTTGCTCACATATATTCCTCCGATTTCAGTGTATTTGAGGTCATCCTTGACATGCTCCATCAGTACTGTGTAAGAAAACCTATCAAGATCAACAAACACGACCGCAGTCTCTTCTCCTCCAACATATCTATTATTTTGAAATTTCCCATTGTGGTAAAACCTGAGATGCACAAAGTTATCTTACATCCTGCACAAAAAAGGAGAAACTTACATTAAAATCAAGATATGAAATTTCAAAAATAAACACGGAAACTGAAACTAAGTGATTACATAATTATATGCAAGTGCAGACAACATAAACTAGAACAAATTAAGCAACAAACTAAAATCACCATGATTATCAATTAAGTTTATATTGACTATGAAGCAACCACTTAAGTAAATTGACATGCAATTAAAAAACAAGCACTTAACTAAGAAGCAATATATTAAAAAAGGAAGTCTCAAAAGTCACTTAAGAAGCAGTGAGTTACAACGTATGAAATACAATAAATAGTAGTCACTTAATTAAATATTATGCAAAAATACTAAGAAGCATTTTCTTCCTCTTCGGCAGGAGGAACAGGAATCTGTGTTATTGGGACATCATCTCTACACCATATGTCATCACTAACTTCATTTGCCCCAACACCACAGTAAGTATCACTTAAAACCGGATCATTTAGATTATCTTCATTTGCATCTGCACTTTCAACCTCACACCAGTCCCTTGGCAATTTCTTGATAACATTAAGACATGTCTTATCAACAGGATCTTCTATATAAAAGATTTGTTGTACTTATGACGCCAATACATATGGATCCGATTTTTGGCACAATCGATTAAAATTAACCCGAGTTCGCCCATATAAATCTTTCTCCTCTTGGTCCACAAAACACTTGCACGTAAAACAAAATTTTCATCAGCGAAAGCATCGTAGGTTTCGATGCCTACGTCCCACAACTCTTTCAACTCGGCGATAAGAGGCTGCATAAATACATCAATATTGTTGTTCGGAGATTCTGGACCTGAGATTAGTGTTGAGAGTATTAAATTTTCCGGCTTCATGCATAACCAAGGTGGGAGATTGTAGTTTACTAACACTATCGGCCAAGTACTATACGCAGTACTCATTGTACGATATGGACAGAACCCATCAGATGCTAGACCTAATCTGACATTTCTATGTTCTGATGAAAAATTAGGAAATTTGGCATCCATTGTTTTCCAGGCCTCGGCATCAGCCGGATGCCTAAGTTTCCCATCATTTTTCCGTCGCGATGAATGCCAAGTCATAAGTTCAGCATAATCCTTGGACATAAACAGCCTTTGCAGCCTCGGTTTTAGTGGAAAATACCGCATCACTTTTGCCGGTACTTTCTGCATCAACTTCTCTAGAACACCATCAGAAGTGTCTTTCTTTTCCACTACGACCCACCTCGAAGCTTCACAAGTTTTGCATACATCTTCCTTTTCATTTTCTGCCCAATACAACATACAATTATTTGGACAGGCATGTATTTTTTGGTAATCTAGACCTAATTCTTTAATGACATTTTTCGCAGCATTAAAAGATAAAGGGATGTGGGCCTGTGGGAAAGCCTCTTTCATCAACTGTAACAAATCACTAAATGCAGACTCGGTCATTCCGTGTATACATTTCAAGGAATAAATCCTAATGATGAAACTTAATCGTGAGAAATTTGTACAGCCTTGATATAACGGCTGCTTTCCCTCTTCAACAAGGCGATAAAATTTTGTAGCTTCCTCATTTGGTTTACCAAGTTTCCTACAGTTCTGCATACTGTTGTGCCCAAAATCTCCATGGGCTAGATTTAGGCCCATTGGGCTTAAGGATACAATCCGTATGAGTAATATGGGTTATGATTTAGGTCCCTTAAGTTAAATGGGGCTAAATAGCATGTGAAATGGATCTGGACAGGTTCAGGTTCCCGAGAAACAGCTTCCCGAGAGACAGCTTCCTGCAGACAGCTTCCCGAGAGACAGGTTCCTGCAGACAGGTTCCTGAGAGACAGCTTCCTGTACGAGAACAGATTTATTCCAGCTGAATTCTAGTATGATAAAGCCTCCTATTCTTTAGGAGCAAGTCATGAACATCAACTCCTTATTGGAATGTATTCCTTGGGCGCAGCTGATCCTTGAATACATCTAATAGGACGAGAACTTGTAAACATACTCCTAGTCGGACTAGAACTCGAGTTCTATTCGACTTAGGTCGCCTATTCGTGGCTGAAATCTGGAGAAAAGGAGTTCCCCACGAATTAGGAACCTAGTTTATTGCCGCCTAACCAGACTTCTAGTCTAAAAAGAACTACGTGAACTTGATCCCTATATATACAAGGGTACGTAGGCACCTTGAGAACATGTTTTACAAGCCTTGCGAGACACCTATGAGATTCTTGCTAACACGGGGACAAGCCTCGCAATACACCTACGAGATTCTTGAGAACACACGACACAAGCCTCAAGGGAACTCGCGAGATTCTTGTAAACGCTCTCGAGCTCAGTTCAACCCCCACAAAAAACCTCCATTCTCCATAGATTAGTTGATCGTTAGCCTTTACAACTCACCATAAACCTCTCAAAAGTTGTTACGAAATCCACTCATCAACATTGGCGCTAGGAGGAGGGGAGAGTTATCATCTTAAGAGTGGAAAGATGGCAGGCAGTTCTGATAGCGAAGCAACACAATCTGTAGAGAAAAATCAAACCCCGAAAGCGAAGAAGATTACTCCTGCTGACGTCCTAGAGCATCTAAAGTCGATTGAAGAAAGGCTTACAACCCTCGAACAAATAAAACAGAAGAAGAAGAAGTCGAAGTTAGCAGCTGGTAAGAAGGGAAAAAAAGCTAAGATTAATCCCAAGCAGTTAGGCGTCGATGAAGAAGAACGTGAAGAAAAGGCTGAGGAGGAGATCGAAGACCCAAAGAAAGATACTGAAGGTGAAGAAGATGGTGAAACGAAGGATAAACAACCTCCTGTTAAGGAACCTTCCATCGAGATAATTAAAGATGATTCAAGTTCAGTCGAGACCACGAACGATTCGTGTATAGCAGATTCACAGGAAGCCGATGATAAAGATAAGGAAGCAAAGGACGGTGGAGTTGGTGATTTGAATGCTGAAGACATCAAGAAGATTCTAGTGAAACTCAAGGAAGAAAAGCAGTCAATAACAGGTGCGATGACCTCATCTCCATTCACTAAGAAGAGGTTCCCAGAGTTAAGAAAGCTCCTGACGAGATCATTATGAGCTTCCTGATTGCTGGAGTTAGAGCTGGTTCAGACTTCTGGAAGGAGCTACAAGTACGTGAACCTGGTACACTAGCTGAGTTCTACAAACAAGCTGAACTATATAAATGTGTGGAAGAATCCTTGTTGAAGTTGAGAGAAACAGAAGATCTTGGAGATGAAGCTAGTCATAAAGGAAGCAAGCGAGAGAGGTCTCTAAGCCCGCAAGCATATGTTATTGGGGATCGAGCTTCCTCCAAAAGAAGTAAAGCAAAATCAAAGATAAAGTGCAACAATTATACATCTTTGGTCGCTCCAGTAGACCACATCTTCACGGTTTATGGGAAAGAAGGAATATTTATGAAGCCTACACCTTTACCTGTAGGAGCAAGGAAAGATCTGAAGAAATATTGTGACTTCCATGAGGATAATTGCCATGATACTTCTGAATGTAGAGCACTGAAAGACCAAATTGAGGAATTGATTAAAGCCGGGAAGCTTGCGGAATGGATAGCTCAAGGTGACCAGTAGTTGAAAGTTTGAGAGCTTCCTTAAAGCAGAGTTGAGAGATCTTTATTTATATATGTATTTCCTTCTTAGAACTGGGGGGTAGTGCATGTATACCTCCCCAGCAAGCAAACCTATTTCTTTCGAGTAGTTTTCAACAAAATTATGAGTAGTTCTTTTCCTTGTATTACGTCATACGTGAGCTTATATTTAGCTTGTAAAACAAGGAACATACCTCATTCAATTCACTGACCTGCGAGAAATACCTCACAAGTAATCTCTTTAAGTATCTCTTGTTTCTTACAATGAGTTAGCTCGCGTAAGCTTAGAGGTACTGTATTGGGATATTTGTATAGAGGTTCATTCTCAACATGTTTCGTAAGAAGATAAAGAAGAAAGGAGAAGACATGTTAAAGCTACAAGCAAGAATGATGTGAAGAGGTTATAGTATTTATTCGAGCGTTAAAGAAAATTCGACATAGTTGAAGATTTTGATGAAGAGTATCTACAAGAGTATGATATGAGCATCTTGAAGAAAACACACAGTACTCAACTTCATGGATGAATATTCAACGACTTATTAGAAATTATCGAAGAATTGTGAAGCTTCTTGGAGTTAGTTCTTCATCAAAGACAAGCTTCCCTGAAGAACTGGGGGGTAGTATGATTACTATTGGACTTGGTACTTTGAAAATTGAGGATTTCAAAATTTTGAGAATTCAGATCATGAACCTCACCATCAGGTCCAGGAAGCTCGTGATTTGATTCAGGAACCTCATAGCTCATATTTGGTTCAAGAACCTTGAGGATTGATTTGGTCTAGTATCTTGAAGAGCAGCATGCTTGCATCAGGAACACGTCAATGAGTTTTCAAATCTTAACGGAGGCTTCCACTTCACATCTGATCAGTCTACAAAAAGATCCAGGTGATTCCTCTTCTTTTATGCTTAGATATTCGTAGAAAACCTCCCAGGTACGCTCAGCAAACTCTTACTATACCTAAAGCATGCTTAAACATCTATGATATTGTGGTCGTATATGCGATAAAGTTATGATTATGTATTGATTATGTTTCTAGATGTTAGAATGCACATGTACCTAACAGGTTACAGGTTCCTTAATATTTGCCTGCACCTCGCAGGTTCCTTGATATTTACCTGCATCTCGTAGGTTCCTTGTTATTTATCTGCAGCTTGCACTTTCCTTGATATTTACCTGCAGCTTATAGGTTCCATGTATTTACCTTTAGTTAACAGGTTCCGTGTTTCTCACCTGAAGCTCATAGGTAGTAGCTTTCAGGTCTAGTTGTATTTATATGTGTCTAGTAGATTACTCGTTATTCTCTTGTAATTGACGTCTTGCAGGTTCATTGATATATACCTGAAGCTGGTATGTAACAGCTTCCAGGTTCATTGACATTTGTTATAAGCCAATTGTTGATAGTTTCTGATTAGCAGCTTCCTGCTTGAAGTTCCCAGCCAGCCAATACCTGAATAGAAGAGAGTGTACATACAGCAAGAGCTCCATGCCTTTAGAAGATTAATCTAGTGCCCTTCTGGATTCTCTTTGTGCTCCATTCAAGGATTCACATAGAGCCCATAAGGATTCACTAGATTCCCCGAGAATTTTTCATGTATTCACCCAGTGCCCTTAAGGATTCTATTTGCCCGTATAGGTTCACTTAGAGCCCAAAAGGATTCACTTGGTGCTTCATGCGTCCACGCGCATTTCTTTGGTATCTTGATGGATTCTCTTTGCACCCTTTTAGGGATTCATTTGGTGCCCAATTGGTTTCAATTTTTGACCATAGCAGAGGTTCACATAATGACCAGTTGGATTCACCTTATGCCCTTATAAGGATTTGCATAGAGCCCAGAAGGATTCACTTAGAAAAGCCCTGTCAGCTACATGCACTCGATAGCCAGAAAAGACTTGCAAGCATGAAAGATTCATCTCGAAAAGCCCTATGAATCGTAGGCACACATTAAAAATTCCCATAAGCATGTGGGCACCTAGTTAAGGGTTTTAGGAACCTAAGCATGGGTAACCTAACCTAGAGTTTGATTGTACCTGAAAAGCCTTTAAAGGGATTCACCTTGTGCCCATACGGATTCACTTGGTGCCCCTAGCATTTGAAGGGATTCACCTTGTGCCCGTACGGATTCACTTGGTGCCCCTAGCATTTGAAGGGATTCACCTTGTGCCCTTACGGATTCACTTGGTGCCCCTAGAGTTTGAAATGATTCATCATGTGCCCTATAGATTCTCTTTGTGCCCTCTGCAGGATTCACTTAGAGCCTATAAGGATTCACTTGATGCCACAAAGGAATTCACTTAGTGCCCAATCGGATTCTCTTCGTGCTCTTGCCATGATTCACCTAGAGCCCGGATGGATTCACTTCGTGCTTCCTAAAGCCAAAAAGGATTCATTTGACGCCCAGTCGAATTCTTTAAGTGCCCTTCTCAGGATTCACTTAAAGCTCAACTGGATTCGTCTTATGCCCTGTCAAGGATTCATTTGACGCCCAATTGAATTCTCTAAGTGCCCTTCCCAGGATTCACCTAGAGCTCAATTGGATTCGCCTTGTGCCCTCATCGAAGCGATACGTAAATGAATTCTCCCACTTATAAAGCTTGTATATGATTGAAAGAGGTACCGTACTGCTAACATGTTCTTGATAAAGTAGCTTGCAACATCCTTGATGATCATCAGAAGCTTCCAGTTTATAGCTACAGCTTCCAAGTTCAGTGATATTCAGCCGTAACAAGCAGTTTTCAGTCAACCGCTTCAACAAGCTATAGGAGGTTCACGCATCATGACGACTCGGGGGGTAGCTCAATTCCCCTACGTTTGCACAGAGAAGAGCTTCCATCTTCCAGGTTCAGCAACGGAACCTCAATCCAAACCGGCACAATGAAGCACAGATAAGTTCTACTTTCATGCCTTTATATCCTTAACTATCATGCACATTACCTGTCAATGAGATCTTATATTCTGTCATGCTTAGATACATATAGCTTATAATACGTATATTGCATGATCCTTAGAAATGAAATTTATGTGAACTTGTACTTAGGATGTTGTCATGCCCTATAGGTTTAAAGTTTACACAACATATATGCTTAGTTTATGATCTCGAACGTGTTAGTTGAATCAGTCAAGTTGATAATTGATATGCCATTTGAGAAGGTAGCAACATATATAATGTAGATAATCATTCATACTTGCATACATGCTTCACTTATATGTTAGCTCTTCAACTCGTATTACTAATCTATTTTTCTAGTTTTCTTAGTGTTGTGCCCAAAATCACCATGGGCTAGATTTAGACCTATTAAGTCATAGGTTCCAATCCACAAGTAGTGTATAAGTCAGGAGACAAATCCAGTACTCGATATGAAGACCAAACGCGAAGCAATGAGCACTAGCTGAGAAGATAGTCAAGAGATTATGAGTATCAAGAGGATCCTGATGAACCAGTAGCTGAGCAGATTACAAATGGACCAGGTACAGTTTCCTGTAGAGAGGTTCCTGAGCATCAGGTTCCAAGACGTAGGTTCCTGAGCACCAGTTTCCTGAGCATAGACAACAGAAAGATCTAGAAGCCAGCTAGAGAGAAGCAGACTCATTGTGGGAGAGTACTCCTAGGACGCAGCTGATCCTAGATTACCTCTGATAGACAAACATTAGATAATCAAATGAAAAGAATCTTATCAGATGAAGCAACCTTTCGAGCAATCAAGTTATGATTTTTAAGGTTAACCTCGTGCCATTTTAAGGATTCATCCAGTGCCCTATTGGATTCGTTTTGTGCCCTCGGCATAGGTTCACATAACGCCCAACTAGGTTCACTTTATGCCCTTATTTGGATTCACGTGGTTCCCTTAACAATCTTAAGATTCACCTTGTCCCTTTTAAGGATTCATCTAGTGCCCTATTGGATTCGTTTTGTGCCCTCAGCATAGGTTCACATAACGCCCAACTAGGTTCACTTTATGCCCTTATTTGGATTCACTTTTTTCCCTTAGCATTCTTAAGGCTCACTTAGTGCCCAATTAGATTCGCTTTGTGCCCTCGTCAAAGGATTCACTCAGCGCTTAATTGGATTCACTTTGTGCCCTTGTCACGATTCAAGCAAGAAGATAAAGACCCGCATGGTTCACTCAGAAGAAACATGGGAGCACTGAAGGGATTGGACCTTAAAATATCAAGCTATTTAGGTTCCTCTCGCATCCTATGACTTCGAGGAACCGGGGGGTACTTGTTGTGCCCAAAATCTCCATGGGCTAGATTTAGGCCCATTGGGCTTAAGGATACAATCCGTATGAGTAATATGGGTTATGATTTAGGTCCCTTAAGTTAAATGGGGCTAAATAGCATGTGAAATGGATCTGGACAGGTTCAGGTTCCCGAGAAACAGCTTCCCGAGAGACAGCTTCCTGCAGACAGCTTCCCGAGAGACAGGTTCCTGCAGACAGGTTCCTGAGAGACAGCTTCCTGTACGAGAACAGATTTATTCCAGCTGAATTCTAGTATGATAAAGCCTCCTATTCTTTAGGAGCAAGTCATGAACATCAACTCCTTATTGGAATGTATTCCTTGGGCGCAGCTGATCCTTGAATACATCTAATAGGACGAGAACTTGTAAACATACTCCTAGTCGGACTAGAACTCGAGTTCTATTCGACTTAGGTCGCCTATTCGTGGCTGAAATCTGGAGAAAAGGAGTTCCCCACGAATTAGGAACCTAGTTTATTGCCGCCTAACCAGACTTCTAGTCTAAAAAGAACTACGTGAACTTGATCCCTATATATACAAGGGTACGTAGGTACCTTGAGAACATGTTTTACAAGCCTTGCGAGACACCTATGAGATTCTTGCTAACACGGGGACAAGCCTCGCAATACACCTACGAGATTCTTGAGAACACACGACACAAGCCTCAAGGGAACTCGCGAGATTCTTGTAAACGCTCTCGAGCTCAGTTCAACCCCCACAAAAAACCTCCATTCTCCATAGATTAGTTGATCGTTAGCCTTTACAACTCACCATAAACCTCTCAAAAGTTGTTACGAAATCCACTCATCAACACATACGTTGCAACATCTCAGCGAGATTATCTCCGAAATCGAGACCACCATCGTCGCACTCCATATTTTCATTACTCGCTTTGGATTGTGGGCGTGAAACCTCACAAATCCAGTTCGCATACATGGGACACGGACCCGCGTAGATGAGGTGATCATAAATCACATCCTCACAAAGCCACTTGCGATTTTTACAATTTTTGCAGGGGCACGTAATTTCATCACCAATAGCGAATCTAGAAAATGCATTCCGTAAAAAAGATCTTATCCCACTAATATATCCTTCACTGAATTTTGGAAGTTCAATCCAGCCATCCATCACTACAATTATGACGACAAGAATTATACTATTTGAAAATAAGAGTGGATGCCGACAAAAAATCTAGTATCTAGTATTACTACAATTATCACATACAAAGCATTATACTATTTGGAAGCCTAGTGCAGGGACCTAACCTAGTATCAGGAAAAACATACAATGGTTCTTTTCCTAGTATCACGTAGAAATGTCTATGTGGATTCATTTGGCTCATATGTGGATAATAGAGTTTAGGTTCCACATCTTAGTTGTCCTTTTCCCTAAACTTCACTAACACGGTCCATATCGGATTGTGAACGATAATCGTAAGTCTGTGGGCATATATTGTATTTGAAATTTGAAAACGGAAAGCAAGAGCAATTTGCAATTCCAACTAGAATGACATGTCCACTCTTTAGTGGTACATAACCAGACTAGAAAGTGTAGGAGCCATATATAAAAGAGAGAAAGATAACAAAAGTGGACCCAAAATATCGATATAAGTATAAAATAACCACATAAAATGACCATTTCCAAACAATTCCTACTTGCCAAATACCAGATATTCTATTTGGAAAGCAAGAACCAAAAACTGACGAAAGGGATCAACTTGCATTTCCAACATCAGTCACTAGTCCAATGCTAACACGTACATAAAGAAAATCAATAAGCTAATACAAGTAAAACAAAATCAATAAACATTTTATCAGAAATTACAACCCAGTCCATAAACAATTTTCAGTACTGTAAAACCGAAAACAAATCAATACCTACAGAGAGTGAGAGACAGAGAGAGGGGGAGAGGGAGAGAGACAAGGAGGGGGAGAGAGGGAGGGGAGAGAGAGAGAGAGAGAGAGAGAGAGAGAGATAAAGAGATAGAGAGAGAGAGGGAAAAGCATGAAATCAGATCATGTATACAACATACATACTTTAATACAACAAACAAATCGAAACCCTAAATCAAATCAGAGAAAATCACCAATTCAATTTGTATTCAAGCAGAGAATAACATTTCAAAAGCCCTAATTCAATTCGAATTAACAGCTAAAAATAACAAATTCGAATAATATTTGATGCATGCAAAACAAATTAACAGCTAGAACTTCAAAAGCGAGCTGAAATTAAGAATAATACCTGATGATGTTAAAAGCCCTAATTAAATTAGATCCCCAATTCAAACCCTAACTGAATCAGCCTCCAAGCTTGAAGAAACGCCAAATCGAAACCCTAATTTCCAGTGAATGAGCGGTGAGCGGTGACCGGTGACCGGTGGTAGAGAGTGAGCGGCGGATAGGGTTAGGAGTGAGTGAGTGTGTTTTCTTCGTGTTAGAGTGAGTGAGCGGCGGATAGGGTTAGGAGTGAGTGTATTTCTTTTTTTACTAATTAGTGTGTTGACTTGCTAAAATTACAAGCGGCAAAATTGCCGCGCTCCAAAATTCGGACAGCCAAAACCCAGCCCACGCCAAAAGCAAAACCCAGCCCACTATTTTCAGCACTGCATACAGTTATTTTATTTTTCTGTTTATTTTTCTGTTTTATTAATTTTTTATTTGAAAATTTCTTCAATTTAATAAAATTTATAAGAAGAATATATGTTAATTTATTTATAAAAATGCTATATTTTAGTTCAATAATGCATACTCCCTCCGTCCCAGTGAATTATATACGTTTGTTCTGGGCACGGAGACCAAGAAAATGTATAGAAAATGAGTAAAGTTAGATGAAAAGTGGGTAAAGTGGTGGGACCTATCAATATTTAATAATAGATTTGAGATAGTGGAGGAAAGTAGTGGGTGTAATAGTGTTTTATATTATAAATTTGAGATAGTGGAGGAAAGTTAGTGGGTGTAATAGTATTTTTTATTATTAAAACTTTACTATTTTTGGAATGTATAGAAATGATGGGACACCCCAAAATAGTAAGTGTATAGAAATGAGTGGGACGGAGGGAGTACAATTTTTTTATATCAAACTTAACATTATTTCTCAAACTTTATTCATTTTCTGGAAAATTATTTTTTTTCAAAAAAAAAATTAAGTTGTTACGTTTTTTTTAATGATTTGGTCTATTTTCAAATTATAAAAATGTTATATTTTTTAAAAATTCTAATATTGATTCTAATAACAAATTTTGAAAATTTAAATTATTTGTTTTTTAAATTAATTATTTTAATTCACAATAATTATTTATTTCAATTTTTGTTAAAAAGATTGTGTTTAAATCATATTAACGGCAACACTTCACAAGCGTTGCAACTTGCTACGTTTCTTATAGCTACGGCAACACCATGTTTTGTATACAGCAACACAAAAAAAAACGTTGTTGCAGGCCATCAAGTTTAGAGCTACTGTAACGTTTTTCATTGCAACACCACGTAGTGTTTTTTTCCTTTCCCTGCTCTTCTATTTCTCTTTCGTTCTCGTGTTCAATAGGGAGAGTAGACCTAGGCACATCTATATACCTTCTCCTTTTCTCCTTCATTCTATGTAACATCCCACATCGATTAGAATAAGAGTAATTAGGTCTTTTATATGTATAGACAAGTCAATAACTAATATTGTTAGTCATAGAAGCATGCCTGAATACATCTAATAACAAGGCTAAATTGTTTGTAATGCTTTGCATTACCTACATGATCCTTTAACTGGGGAACCCTCTACTTGTAGAATTTCTACTTGTATTTAGTACTTGTAATAGGCATCAAAACTCTAGCTGTGTAACTTTACAAATCAAGTCATGAAATAATGCTTGAAAGAAGATCCAGAGATCATGCCTCAAGCTTGAAGAACAAGGTTGTAAAAATAAACACAATTGAATTTTGAAGATTGAAGATTTGCCTAAGTACTAATTCGAGAAGTATTTTGATCTATTCGAGAAGTTAAGGTTTCGAGAAGCCAGAGATTCGATATCGAAGATATCTCAAAAGACACTGTTTGATATCTCAAGGAGTCAGCGAGTCAAAGCTTCATTCGATAACTCAGAGATTCGACATGTCTAACACTCTATTCGAGAACTCAAGAAGTCAACAAGTCAAACATTCGAGTTCTCGAATAGTCAACAAGTCAAAGTTACATTCGATATCTCAAGGACTCAATAAGCTATTCGACATCTCAAGGATTCCATAAGTTAAAGCTCTATTCGGTAAGTCAAGGATTCCTGAAGAAAAGACTCATTCGAGAAGTGATTCGATAAGTCAAGAATTCAATATTCGAGAACTCAGAGTTATCGAGTTAACCAATTCTAGTTCTCGAATTAATCACTTAGTCATTTCTCGAATGGATTCTTGAAGACAAAGTACTGAAGATTGTACAAGTCAGACACCTGCAACAAGCCAAGACACTTTCAGGATCACAGTACTGTAAAGTGTTTTTAGAAAGTCTACAAGAAGCTCAGAGAGTTGTTACATGAGACAAGCTGCTAAAGAAGTGGATCTGAGCATGTTAAAGAAAAGTCAAATTATATGGTGCTTGGATGTTTACTCAAAAAGGGATAGACAGATTAGAAAGTAGTTTCGTATGTCATTACATTTGTAGTAAGTAGGCTGTACACATGTTCTATAAGTGTACAACCTCACTTCTCTAGTGTTGATGAGTGGATTTCGTAACAATTTTTGAGAGGTTTACGGTGAGTTGTAAAGGCTAACGATCAACTAATCTATGGAGAATGGAGGTTTTTTGTGGGGGTTGAACTGAGCTCGAGAGCGTTTACAAGAATCTCGTGAGTTCCCTTGAGGCTTGTGTCGTGTGTTCTCAAGAATCTCGTAGGTGTATTGCGAGGCTTGTAAAAACATGTTCTCAAGGTGCCTACGTACCCTTGTATATATAGGGATCAAGTTCACGTAGTTCTTTTTAGATTAGAAGTCTGGTTAGGCAGCAATATTCTAGGTTCCTAATTCGTGGGGAAGTCCTTTTCTCCAGATTCAGCCACGAATAGGCGACCTAAGTCGAATAGAACTCGAGTTCTAGTCCGACTAGGAGTATCTTTACTAGTTCTACTCTTATTAGAGGTATTCAAGGATCATCTGCGCCCAAGGAATACAATCCAATAAGGAGTTGATGTTCATAACTTGCTCCTAAAGAATAGGAGGCTTAATCATATTATAAATCTGCTGGCATAAATCTATTTTCGTACAGGAAGCTGTCTCTCAGGAAGCTGTCTGCAGGAACCTGTTTCTCGGGAAGCTGTCTGCAGGAAGCTGTTTCTTGGGAACCTAAACCTGTCCAGATCCATTTCACATGCTATTTAGCCCCATTTAACTTAAGGGACCTCAATCATAACCCATATTACTCATACGGATTGGATCCTTAAGCCTAATGGACCTAAATCTAGCCCATGGAGATTTTGGGCACAACAAGTACCCCCCGGTTCCTCGAAGTCATAGGATGCGAGAGGAACCTAAATAGCTTGATATTTTACGGTCCAATCCCTTCAGTGCTCCCATGTTTCTTCTTAGTGAACCATGTAGGTCTTTATCTTCTTGCTTGAATCGTGACAAGGGCACAAGGTGAATCCAATTAAGCACTGAGTGAATCCTTTGACAAGGGCACAAAGCGAATCTAATTGGGCACTAAGTGAACCTTAAGAATGTCAAGGGAACCAAGTGAATCCAAATAAGGGCATTGTTGTGCCCAAAATCTCCATGGGTTAGATTTAGGCCCATTGGGCTTAAGGATCCAATCCGTATGATTAATATGGGTTATGATTGAGGTCCCTTAAGTTAAATGGGGCTAAATAGCACGTGAAATGGATCTAGACAGGTTCAGGTTCCCGAAAGACAGCTTCCTGTAGACAGCTTCCCGAGAGACAGCTTCCTGCAGACAGCTTCCCGAGAAACAGGTTCCTGCAGACAGGTTCCTGAGAGACAGCTTCCTGTGCGAAAATAGATTTATTCCAGCAGATTTATAGTACGATAAAGCCTCCTATTCTTTAGGAGCAAGTCATGAACATCAACTCCTTATTGGAATGTATTCCTTGGGCGCAGATGATCCTTGAATACATCTAATAGGACGAGAACTTGTAAACATACTCCTAGTCGGACTAGAACTCGAGTTCTATTCGACTTAGGTCGCCTATTCGTGGCTGAAATCTGGAGAAAAGGAGTTCCCCACGAATTAGGAACCTAGTTTATTGCCGCCTAACCAGACTTCTAGTCTAAAAAGAACTACGTGAACTTGATCCCTATATATACATGGGTACGTAGGCACCTTGAGAACACGGTTACAAGCCTTGCGAGACATCTACGAGATTCTTGCTAACATGTTTTTACAAGCCTCGCAATACACCTACGAGATTCTTGAGAACACACGACACAAGCCTCAAGGGAACTCGCGAGATTCTTGTAAACGCTCTCGAGCTCGGTTCAACCCCTACAAAAAACCTCCATTCTCCATAGATTAGTTGATCGTTAGCCTTTACAACTCACCATAAACCTCTCAAAAGTTGTTACGAAATCCACTCATCAACATTGGCGCTAGAAGGAGGGGAAGTTATCATCTTAAGAGTGGAAAGATGGCAGGCAGTTCTAATAGCGAAGCAACACAATCTGTAGAGAAAAATCAAACCCCGAAAGCGAAGAAGATTACTCCTGCTGACGTCCTAGAGCATCTAAAGTCGATTGAAGAAAGGCTTACAACCCTCGAACAAATAAAACAGAAGAAGAAGAAGTCGAAGTTAACAGCTGGTAAGAAGGGTAAAAAAGCTAAGATAAATCCCAAGCAGTTAGGCGTCAATGAAGAAGAACGTGAAGAAAAGGCTGATGAAGAGATCGAAGACCCAAAGAAAGATACTGAAGGTGAAGAAGATGGTGAACCGAAGGATAAACAACCTCCTGTTAAGGAACCTTCCATCGAGATAATTAAAGATGGTTCAAGTTCAGTCGAGATCGCGAACGATTCGTGTATAGCAGATTCACAGGAAGCCGATGATGAAGATAAGGAAGCAAAGGACGGTGGAGCTGGTGATTTGAATGCTGAAGACATCAAGAAGATTCTAGTGAAACTCAAGGAAGAAAAGCAGTCAATAACAGGTGCGATGACCTCATCTCCATTCACTAAGAAGTTAAGGAGCCAACAAGGTGTAGATTATTGGCGGCAACCCTTTATGGTGGAGCTCATCAGTGGTTTAAGAGGTTACCATCAGATTCTATAAATTCCTGGGAGAATATGGGGAAACTCTTCGTTACTCAGTTTAGAGCTTCCATCACTTTTGCACCCCCAACCAATACCTTGGCCAACATCAAGCAGAGAGCAGAGCAGCACGCTTGCATCAGGAACACGTCAATGAGTTTTCAAATCTTAACGGAGGCTTCCACTTCACATCTGATCAGTCTATAGAAAGATCCAGGTGATACCTCTCCATTTATGCTCACATATTCGTAGAAAACCTCCCAGGTACGCGCAACAAACTCTTACTATATATAAAGCATGCTTAAACATCTATGCTATTGTGGTCTTATGTGCGATAAAGTTATGATTATGTTTCTAGATGTTAGAATGCACGTGTACCTAACATATTATAGGTTCCTTATATATACCTGCACCTCGCAGGTTCCTTGATATTTACCTGTAGCTTACAGGTTCCATGTATTTACCTTTAGTTAACAGGTTTTGTGTTACTCACCTGAAGCTCGTAGGTAACAGCTTCCAGGTCTAGTTGCATTTATATGTGTCTAGTAGATTCCTTGTTATTTTTCTGTAACTGACATCTTGCAGATTCATTCATATATACCTGAAGCTTGTATGTAATAGCTTCCAGGTTCATTGACATTTGTTAGAAGCCAGTTGTTAGTTTCTGATTAGCAGCTTCCTACTTGAAGTTCCCAACTAGCCGATACCTAAATAGAGGAAAGTGTACTTACAGCAAGAGCTCCATGCCTTTAGAGGATTAATCTAGTGCCCTTCTGGATTCTCTTTGTGCACCATTCAAGGATTCCCTTAGAGCCCATAAGGATTCACTAGGTTCCCCGAGAATTTTTCATGTATTCACCTAGTGCCCTTTATGGATTCTCTTTGTGCTCCATTCAAGGGTTCACTTAGAGCCCAAAAGGATTCACTTGGTGCTACATGCATCCACGCGTATTTGTTTGGTATCTTAATGGATTCTCTTTGTACCCTTTTAGGGATTCATTTGGTGCCCAATTGGTTACGGTTTTTGTCCTAAGCAGAGGTTAACGTAAACAACCAGTTGGATTCACCTTATGCCCTTACAAGGATTTGCAAAGAGCCAAGAAAGATTCACCTTGAAAAGCCCTGTCAGCTACAGGCACTCGATAGCTAGAGAAGACTTGCAAGCACGAAAGATTCATCTCGAAAAGCCCTATGAATCGTAGGCACACATTCAAAAGTCCCATAAGCATGTGGGCACCTAGTTAAGGGTTTTAGGAACCTAAGCATGGGTAACCTAACCTAGAGTTTGATTGTACCTGAAAAGCCTTTAAAGGGATTCACCTTGTGCCCATACGGATTCACTTGGTGCCCCTAGCATTTGAAGGGATTCACCTTGTGCCCGTACGGATTCACTTGGTGCCCCTAGCATTTGAAGGGATTCACCTTGTGCCCTTACGGATTCACTTGGTGCCCCTAGAGTTTGAAATGATTCATCATGTGCCCTATAGATTCTCTTTGTGCCCTCTGCAGGATTCACTTAGAGCCTATAAGGATTCACTTGATGCCACAAAGGAATTCACTTAGTGCCCAATCGGATTCTCTTCGTGCTCTTGCCATGATTCACCTAGAGCCCGGATGGATTCACTTCGTGCTTCCTAAAGCCAAAAAGGATTCATTTGACGCCCAGTCGAATTCTTTAAGTGCCCTTCTCAGGATTCACTTAAAGCTCAACTGGATTCGTCTTATGCCCTGTCAAGGATTCATTTGACGCCCAATTGAATTCTCTAAGTGCCCTTCCCAGGATTCACCTAGAGCTCAATTGGATTCGCCTTGTGCCCTCATCGAAGCGATACGTAAATGAATTCTCCCACTTATAAAGCTTGTATATGATTGAAAGAGGTACCGTACTGCTAACATGTTCTTGATAAAGTAGCTTGCAACATCCTTGATGATCATCAGAAGCTTCCAGTTTATAGCTACAGCTTCCAAGTTCAGTGATATTCAGCCGTAACAAGCAGTTTTCAGTCAACCGCTTCAACAAGCTATAGGAGGTTCACGCATCATGACGACTCGGGGGGTAGCTCAATTCCCCTACGTTTGCACAGAGAAGAGCTTCCATCTTCCAGGTTCAGCAACGGAACCTCAATCCAAACCGGCACAATGAAGCACAGATAAGTTCTACTTTCATGCCTTTATATCCTTAACTATCATGCACATTACCTGTCAATGAGATCTTATATTCTGTCATGCTTAGATACATATAGCTTATAATACGTATATTGCATGATCCTTAGAAATGAAATTTATGTGAACTTGTACTTAGGATGTTGTCATGCCCTATAGGTTTGCAGTTTACGTAACATATATGCTTAGTTTATGATCTCGAACGTGTTAGTTGAATCAGTCAAGTATATAATTGATATGCCACTTGAGAACGTATCAACATATATAGTGTAGATAATCATTCGTACTTGCATACATGCATCACTTATATGTGATCTCTTCAGCTCGTATTACTAATCTATTTTTCCAGTTTTTAGTGTTATGCCCAAAAATTACCATGGGCTAGATTTAGACATATCAAGTCGTAGGTTCCAATCAACAAGTATTGTATGAGCCAAGAGACAGATTGTATCCAGTACTAAATATGAAGATCAGACATGAAGAAATGAGCATTAGACAAAGAGATTATTAAGAGTTGACAAGTATCAAGAGGTTCCTGAAGAACCAGAAGCTGAGTAGATTACGAATGGACCAGGTTCCTCCCCGCAGAAGAGCCCGAGTCAACCTAGCAGCAACAATGAGGATAGAAAGAAGTACATGGGAACCATAGAAAGGCTCCCCAGACTAACAAATTTGTTATTTGTGCAGGTACAGTTTCCTGTAGAGAGGTTCCTGAGAACCAGGTTCCGAGACGTAGGTTCGTGAGCATAGATAGCAGAAAGATCTAGAAGCCAGCTAGAGAGAAGCAGACTCATTGTGGGAGAGTACTCCTAGGACGCAGCTGATCCTAGATTACCTCTAATAGACAGACAGTAGATAGTCAAGCAAAAAGCAGTTAGAAAATGAAGCAACGTCTCGAGCAAGTTATGATTTTCAAGGTTAACCTCGTGCCCTTCTAAGAATTCATCTAGTGACCTATTGGATTCGTTTTGTGCCCTCAGCATAGGTTCACATAACGCCCAGCTAGGTTCACTTGATTCCCTTATTTGGATTCACGTGGTTCCCTTGACAATCTTAAGATTCACCTTGTCCCTTTTAAGGATTCATCTAGTGCCCTATTGGATTCGTTTTGTGCCCTTTTGTGCCCTCAGCATAGGTTCACATAACGCCCAACTAGGTTCACTTTATGCCCTTATTTGGATTCACTTGGTTCCCTTAGCATTCTTAAGGCTCACTTAGTGCCCAATTAGATTCGCTTTGTGCCCTTGTCAAAGGATTCACTCAGCGCCTAATTGGATTCACTTTGTGCCCTTGTCACGATTTAAGCAACAAGATAAAGACCTGCATGGTTCACTCAGAAGAAACATGGGAGCACTGAAGGAATTGGACCTTAAAATATCAGGCTATTTAGGTTCCTCTCGCATCCTATGACTTCGAGGAACCGGGGGGTACTTGTTGTGCCCAAAATCTCCATGGGTTAGATTTAGGCCCATTGGGCTTAAGGATCCAATCCGTATGATTAATATGGGTTATAATTGAGGTCCCTTAAGTTAAATGGGGCTAAATAGCACGTGAAATGGATCTAGACAGGTTCAGGTTCTCGAAAGACAGCTTCCTGTAGACAGCTTCCCGAGAGACAGCTTCCTGCAGACAGCTTCCCGAGAAACAGGTTCCTGCAGACAGGTTCCTGAGAGACAGCTTCCTGTGCGAAAATAGATTTATTCCAGCAGATTTATAGTACGATAAAGCCTCCTATTCTTTAGGAGCAAGTCATGAACATCAACTCCTTATTGGAATGTATTCCTTGGGCGCAGATGATCCTTGAATACATCTAATAGGACGAGAACTTGTAAACATACTCCTAGTCGGACTAGAACTCGAGTTCTATTCGACTTAGGTCGCCTATTCGTGGCTGAAATCTGGAGAAAAGGAGTTCCCCACGAATTAGGAACCTAGTTTATTGCCGCCTAACCAGACTTCTAGTCTAAAAAGAACTACGTGAACTTGATCCCTATATATACATGGGTACGTAGGCACCTTGAGAACACGGTTACAAGCCTTGCGAGACATCTACGAGATTCTTGCTAACATGTTTTTACAAGCCTCGCAATACACCTACGAGATTCTTGAGAACACACGACACAAGCCTCAAGGGAACTCGCGAGATTCTTGTAAACGCTCTCGAGCTCGGTTCAACCCCTACAAAAAACCTCCATTCTCCATAGATTAGTTGATCGTTAGCCTTTACAACTCACCATAAACCTCTCAAAAGTTGTTACGAAATCCACTCATCAACAGGCATAAAGTGAAACTAATTGGGCGTTATGTGAACCTATGTTGAGAGCACAAAACGAATCCAATAGGGCACTAGATGAATCCTTAAAAGGGACAAGGTGAATCTTAAAATTGTTAAGGGAACCACGTGAATCCAAATAAGGGCATAAAGTGAACCTAATTGGGCGTTATGCGAACCTATGCTGAGGGCACAAAACGAATCCAATAGGGCACCAGATGAATTTATAAAAGGACACGAAGTTAACCTTAAAAATCATAACTTGATTGTCGAAAGGTTGGTTCATCTGATAAGCTTCTTTTCATTTGACTATCTAATGTCTGTCTATCAGAGGTACTCTAGGATCGGCTGCATCCTAGGAGTACTTTTCAATGATGATTCTGCGTCTCTCTAGCTGGCTTCTTGATATCTCTGATGTCTATGCTCAGGAACCTGGTTCTCACGAACCTCTATCTCGGAACCTGGTTCTCAGGAACCTCTCTTCAGGAAACTGTACCTGCAAAAATAACAAATTTGTTAGTTTGGGGAGCCTTTATGTGGTTCCCATGTACTTCTTGCTATCCTCATTGTTGCTGCTAGGCTGACTCGGGCTCTTCTGCGGGAAGGAACCTGGTCCATTCGTAATCTGCTCAACTACTGCTTCATCAGGAACGTCTTGATACTCATAATCTCTTGACAGTCTTCTCAGCTAATGCTCATTGCTTCGTGTTTGGTCTTCATATCGAGTACTGGATTTGTCTCCTGACTTATACACTACTTGTGGATTGGAACCTATGACTTAATAGGTCTAAATCGAGCCCTGGTAATTTTGGTCACAACACTAAGAAAACTAGAAAATATAGATTAGTAATACGAGCTGACTAGCTCACATATAAGTGATGCATGTATGCAAGTATGAATGATTATTTGCATTATATATGTTGTTACCTTCTCAAGTGGCATATCAATTAACTACTTGACTGATTCAACTAACAACTTCGAGATCATAAACTAAGTATATATGTTGTGTAAACTTTAAACCTATAGGGCATGATAACATCCTAAGTACAAGTTCACATAAATTTCATTTCTAAGGATCATGCAATATACGCATTATAAGCTATATGTATCTAAGCATGACAGAATATAAGATCTCATTGACAGGTAATGTGCATGATAGTTAAGGATATAAAGGCATGAAAGTAGAACTTATCTGTGCTTCATTGTGCCGGTTTGGATTGAGGTTCCGTTACTGAACCTGGAAGATGGAAGCTCTTCTCTGTGCAAACGTAGGGGAATTGAGCTACCCCCGAGTCGTCATGACGCGTGAACCTCCTATAGCTTGTTGAAGCGGTTGACTGAAAACTGCTTGTTTCGGCTATTGACTGGAAGTTGTAGCTTATAAACTATGGGTTGAAAACTAGAAGCCGGAAGCTATTAACTGGAAGCTTTTGATGTTTATCAAGGATGCTGCAAGCTGCTTTATCAAGAACTTGTTAGTAGTACGGTACATGTTTCAATCATATACAAGCTTTATAAGTGGGAGTATTCATCTATATATCACTTTGATGAGGGCACAAGGTGAATCCAATTGAGCTCTAGGTGAATCTTGAGAAGGGCACTTAGAGAATTCAATTGGGCGCTAAGTGAATCCTTGACAGGGCATAAGACGAATCCAGTTGAGTTTTAAGTGAATCCTAAGAAGGGCACTTAAAGAATTCGACTGGGCGTCAAATGAATCCTTTTTTGGCTTTAGGGAGCACGAAGTGAATCCATCCGGGCTCTAGGTGAATCATGGCAAGAGCACGAAGAGAATCCGGTTGGGCACTAAGTGAATTCCTTTGTGGCATCAAGTGAATCCTTACAGGCTCTAATTGAATCCTGCAAAGGGCACAAAGAGAATCTATTGGGCACATGATGAATCATTTCAACTTCTAGGGGCACCAAGTGAATCCGAAAGGGCACAAGGTGAATCCCTTCAAATTCTAGCTAGGGGCACCAAGTGAATCCGTAAGGGCACAAGGTGAGTCCCTTTAAAGGCTTTTCAAGTACAATCAAACTCTAGGTTAGGTTACCACGCTTAGGTTCCCAAAACCTTTAATTAGGTGCCCACATGCTTATGGGACTTTTGAATGTGTGCTTACGATTCATAGGGCTTTTCGAGATGAATCTTTCATGCTTGCAAGTCTTTTCTGGCTATCGAGTGCCTGTAGCTGATATGGCTTTTCTAGGTGAATCTTTATGGGCTCTATGTAAATCCTTGTAAGGGCATAAGGTGAATCCAACTGGTTGTTTATATGAACCTCTGCTAAGGACAAAAACCGTAACCAATTGGGCACCGAATGAATCCCTAAAAGGGTACAAAGAGAGTCCATTAAGATACCAAACATATGCACGTGGATGCATGAAGCACCAAGTGAATCCTTTTGGGCTCTAAGTGAACCTATACGGGTACATAGAGAATCCTTAAGGGCACTAGATGAATACATAGATATGCTTAGGGAACCTGGTGAGTCCTTCTGGGCTCTAAGTGAATCCTTGAATGGAGCACAAAGAGAATCCATAAGGGCACCAGATTAATCCTCTACATGCATGGAGCTCTTTCTATAAGTACACTTTCTTCTATTCAGGTATCGGCTGGCTGGGAACTTCATGCAGGAAGTTGCTAATCAGAAACTAACAATTGGCTTCTAACAAATATCAATAAACCTGGAAGCTGTTACATACAAGCTTCAGGTATATAATAATGAACCTGCAAGATGTCAGTTACAAGAAAATAATGAATAATCCACTAGACATATATAAATGCAACTAGACCTGAAAGATGTTACCTGTTGTGCCCAAAATCTCCATGGACTAGATTTAAGCCCATTAATCAATAGGGTCCGATCCATACAAGCTAGAAGAATGATCCAGTACGAGTTATGAAGATCAAATAGAAGAAATGAATAAGGAAGTATGAGTATTAGGAGGTTCCCAATGGTCAGGAAGCTGAGTTGAGCACTCGAAGACCAGGTTCCTCCCAGCCGAAGAGTTCGAATTAGCATAACAACAGCCATAGAGATGATAAAAGCATATAAAGAGTTATCCAGTCTAACTAGTTTGTTACTTGTGCAGGTACTAACACCAAAAGGGAGGTCCCTAAGTGATATGTCCCGAAATAAGGAGGTCCCTGAGAAACAGGCTCCTGAAATGTAGGTTCCTGAGCACCAGGTTCCTACGAGTTGCCAACAGAAAGTTCTAGAAGTCATCTAGAACAGATAAACGAATTGGTATCTGAGTATAATTCTAGGGCGCAGATGATCCTAGAATAACTCTAACCAATGAGAGAATCATAAGTGGGGTACGAACTCGAGTTCTACTCTACTTAGCCAAACTAGTTCGTGAAAGGCTCTAAAGGAACCTGAGTCCAACACGAACTAGATGACCGAATACAGCTATTCCAATAAGAGACAGAATCATATTAGAACTACGTAAGCTTGATCCCTATAAATACAAGGGTACGTAGGCACCTCAGGGTACGAGGCATTAAGTTCTCTAATTTTCTCTAAAGGCATCTGAGATTATTGGAGATACCCTCGAGCTCAGCTCAACCCCCACAAACACAACCCAAACCTAGTTCGAAGAACAGTTGATCGCTAGCCTATACAACTACCTATAGACCTCATATAAGTTGATTACAAAATCCACTCATCAACATTGGCGCTAGAAGGAGGGGCGATAGTTAATATCTTAAGAGTGGAAAAGATGTCAGGCAACTCGGATAGCGAAGCAACCCGTTCTGAACGACAGATTCATGAGGGGAACACATCTCCTCCCAGAGCACCGAAGGTTACTAAAGCAGCCATGATGGAAATCTTAAAGACTGTGGGAGAACGTTTGTCGACTTTGGAGCAGGCTTCAAGCAAAAAGAAGAAAAAGAAGGCAAAGAAAGGTAAGAAGTCGAAGGTTACTCCGAAACAGTTGAATTTTGAAGAATCTGAGAATGGAGAAGAGGTTCCAGACGATGGTGGAGAACCGAAGCAAAATAATGGTGATGAAGAGCTAGAGAATCCTGAGAAGAGTAAAACTGTTAGCAAGGGCCGTACAGGATCCAAAGGAAAGAAGAAAACCAAGACTGGAGGTTCCTCACAGAAAAAGAAGAAAGATAAAGACCCATCTATCGAGATAATTGAAGAAGAAAGCACGGATTCAGATGAAGATACTGAAGAATCAAGCACTGCAGAGTCGCAAGAGGAAGAAGGAACGAGTAAGAAGACAAAGGCGGAAGCTACTGGGGAGGTGACAGCAGAAGATGTCAAGAAAATTTTGGCTCAACTCAAGGATGAAAAGAATCTTGCTGTGAACCCTATAACAGCTTCTCCTTTCACCAAGAAGGTTCGAAAGTCGACTCTGCCTAGGTCTTATAGGCCTTCGAGTGAGTTGAAATTCGATGGGACTACTGACCCCATTGAGTACCTTAGTCGTTTTGACACAGAGATGGATGTTTATCAAGTGAAGGAAGCCACCAGGTGCAGGTTACTGGCTGCAACTCTACAGGGCGGAGCCCATCAATGGTTCAAAAGATTACTTGCAGATTCGATTGGTTCTTGGGCAAGTATGGGGAAGCTCTTTGTCACTCAATTTAGAGCATCTGTTGCATTCGCACCACCAACCAATACCTTAGCCAATATCAAACAAAGACCTAGTGAAACGTTGACAGAATATTTCAAGAGGTTTAATGTGGAGGTTCCTAAAGTTAGGAAAGCATCTGAGGAAACAATAAAGAATTTCTTAATTGCTGGAGTCAAAGGAGGCTCAGATTTTTGGAAAGCACTGCATGGAAAAGAACCAGAGACGTTGGCAGATTTTTATGCCCAGGCAGAACCCTTTCGTCTGGTGGAAGAGTCTCTAGCTGAATTAAGGAAGGATCCAGATTTTGTAAGGCAAAGTGGAAGCAAGAGGTCGAGACAAAGAAGCCCCAATGGTCGTGACAACAAAAAGGTGGTTAGTCGCACGTCCCAGGTGAAGCCTGAAGCTGTGAATCCAACTAAACCTGTCATGAGTCAGGTACCGCCACCAGCTTCCTATAACAACAATAAACATGAGAGACCTGTCTATGAAACTTTCACCCCTTTGGTAGCTCCGATTGATCACATTTACGCAGTGAATGAGAAGTCCCCATGGTTTAAGAAGCCTTTTAGAACCGGTCCCCCAGGGAATAAGAATGAACGCCCATACTGTGACTTCCATGATAATAATGGGCATAATACTGCAGATTGTCGTCACCTCAGAGATCTAATTGAAACTCTAATCAGACAAGGGCAATTGAGTGAGTGGGTGGCTCAGGAAGGAAAAAAGTATAGAGATGAGAAGACTCAAAAGACACAGACACAGGAACCTGTCGTGATGGAAGGACCACCTAAGGCTGGGTGCATACGCACAATTATAGGAGGTCCCCACATTGGAGGAAGCAGCAGGAATGCCATGGAGAGGTATACCCGTGAGGCTAAAGAACGTCCTTTAACCAGTATTTACAATCTGTCACAGAGGTCCCCAAAGTTGTTCGAAGGAGAGGATGCAGATATTACTTTCACTGAAGAAGATGCTTCCTGGGTACATCATCCCCATACTGATGCTTTGGTTGTTGAGGCAGGAATTGGGTTTTATGAGGTTCATCGAGTGCTAGTTGATAATGGAAGCTCTGTAAACTTGCTATCTTACTCAGCTTTCAAGAAGATGCATTTTCTGGATAAAGATTTAACTCCAACAAACGATACCTTGTACGGATTCACTAATAATCAGGTTCCTATCAAAGGTAAGATTCGTTTGCCAGTAACTTTAGGTGATAAACCATGTTGCATTACGCAGTTGGCAGAATTCATCGTTATAGAAGAGAATATGAATTACAATGCTATTTTGGGAAGACCCATTTTGAAGGAGATGAGGGTAATAACCTCCATTTACCACCTCACTATGAAGTTCCCGACACCAAATGGGGTTGGTATAGTTCGAGGATGTCAGTATGAGTCTAGAGAGTGTTACACCAAAGCTTTGCAACATGCTGCTAGAGCTGCTAAATTGCCTGAACCTATGGACGAGGTTCCTGACAATTTTCCAGGAAAAAATCCAGACAAAATAACGGTCGACCTGCGTGGTTCGCCTTTGGAAGGTTTTGTGTCAGCATCCTGTAGAGCTATAAGAATTGAAGAGATCATAGAAGAGGAACCTCATGCTGAGATTCCAGTTTTTCGGGGACCAGATACCCCGTACTTACTGATAGAAAGTGCACCCCCTACGGACAAGGATGGTGACGTGTGTATGGTAGAAGGATTGGATGAAGAAAAATCCCGAAAACTGAAACATAATGGAAGCAATAAAGACAGTCAGCCAGCATCAAAGAGAAGGAATGTCATGCACGAAGTGCAGGAACCGTCTACCGTCCAGGAACCTCAAGAGGACTCAACCACAGAGATGGAGGTAGACTTAGACCCTCGAATGCCAGAAACCATGGTTAAGGCTGGACCAGCTGGTGAAACTCTGGATGTGAAAATCAATGACAAAGATGGTACAAAGGTGTTGAAGATTGGAGCTCAACTCGATCCAGCCTTAAAGGAATCTCTCATTACCTTTTTGGGCAAGAACCTGGATGTGTTTGCATGGTGTCATGCAGATATGGAAGGGATAGATCCAAGGGTCATGTGTCATAAGTTGAATATTGATCCAGAAAAGAAAGGAGTGAGGCAGAAGCGAAGACCAGTTAGTGGAGAAAGGGCTCAAGCATTGAAAGAAGAGGTGGACAGGTTATTGGATGCAGGATTAGTTAAAGAATCTTTCTACCCAGTATGGTTGGCAAACCCTGTTTTGGTAAAGAAACCTAATGGGAAATGGAGTACCTGTGTAGACTTCACAGATCTCAACAAAGCATGCCCGAAGGACAGCTTCCCACTGCCACGGATTGATCAGTTAGTGGATGCAACAGCTGGACATGCCCTCCTCAGCTTCATGGATGCATATTCAGGTTACAATCAAATCCCTATGTATGAACCTGACCAAGAGCATACTTCTTTTATTACGGATAGAGGTCTTTATTGCTATGTATGCATGCCATTTGGATTGATTAATGCTGGAGCCACATACCAACGATTAGTGAATATGATGTTTAAAGACCAAATTGGCCATACTATGGAAGTATATGTGGATGATATGCTAGTTAAATCTAAGGAAGCTGTTGACCATGTAAAGCACTTAGAAGAAATGTTTGGAATCTTGCGGAAGTACAGAATGAAGCTGAACCCTCAAAAATGCGTGTTTGGGGGTAGAATCAGGAAAGTTTCTGGGTTTCATGGTAAACCACAGGGGTATCGAAGCCAACCCAGCCAAGATTAAAGCATTGATTGATATGAGGTCACCGAGAACTGTGAGAGAGGTTCAGTCTCTTACAGGAAGAGTTGCAGCTTTGAATAGATTCATTTCGAAGTCCACAGATAAGTGTCAGGAGTTCTTTAAAGCTATAAAGAAAGGAAGCAAATTTGAGTGGACTGCAGAATGTGAGATAGCGTTTGGAAAGTTAAAGGAGCATTTGGGGAGTCCCCCACTGTTAGCCAAACCTGTGGATGGAGAAACATTGATACTTTATTTGGCTGTGTCAGAGTATTCCATTAGTGCAGTTCTTGTTCGAGAAGAGAATGGACAGCAGAGCCCAGTCTACTATGTCAGTAAAAGATTACTTGATGCAGAAACAAGGTACACAGGAATGGAGAAGCTAGTTTTCGCATTGATTCTGGCTTCCAGGAAGCTGCAACCTTATTTCCAAGCTCACAAGATTGAGGTAAGAACCTCATATCCACTTAAGCAAGTGATGCATAGGCCAGAAACTTCTGGAAGAATGTTAAAGTGGGTTGTGGAGCTAGGTCAGTTCGACATAGAATACAAGCCAAAGACAGCAATCAAAGCTCAAGCTTTAGCAGATTTCTTAATCGAGTTTCCACCTCATGTAGAGGTGACTGGCCAGGAGGGGCCAAAAGCGGTGGTAGAAAAACAAACAGACAATGACAACTGTGCACCTTGGTGGACACTATATGTAGATGGGGCAGCTAACAGTAGTGGAGCAGGTGCAGGCATAGAACTAATTAGTCCAGAAGGGCACCAACTCTATAGCTCAATTCATTTTGCTTTTAAAGCCACGAATAATGATGCAGAATATGAGGCATTGATTGCAGGTCTCAAGTTAGCCTTGGAGATGAAAGTAGAGAATATCAAGGTGTTTAGTGATTCGATGTTAGTAGTTTGGCAGATTCGTGGTGGTTTTCAGGCGAGAGGGCCAAGAACAGACTTATATTTGAGGTACTCCCAGGAGTTGATCGCAAGGTTCAAAGAGGTGAAGCTAGATCAAGTACCTCGAGGAAAGAATACCAAAGCGGATGCATTAGCCAAGCTAGGGTCACAGAGAGAATCCACGTTATTGGGGGTAATTCCACTTCAAATCCAGGAGCAACCTAGCGTTTTCAAGGAAGAGATAATGGACATTGAATTCCCAGTTGAAGATTCCTGGATGACCCCAATACATCGTTACCTGGACAAAGGGGAGCTACCTCCCAATCAAAGTGATATCAGGAAGCTGAGGTATCATGCAGCCAGGTATGTAATTTATGATGGAGTTCTGTATAAACGAGGATTCAATCAGCCTTTGCTCAAGTGTGTAGCTGGAGAACAATGCAAGTATATCCTCGAGGAGATTCATGAAGGAGTATGTGGAAATCATTCGGGAGGTAATTCTTTAGCCATGAAAGTCCTTCGACAAGGATATTATTGGCCAACCATCAAAGCAGATGCTACAAAGTTCGTGCAGGCATGCAGTAATTGTCAGAGGTTTGCCAATTTTGATAGTCGTCCGGTAGCACCTATCAAACCGATTGTTAGCCCTTGGCCATTCGCTGTTTGGGGAATAGATCTCATTGGAGAGCTCCCGAAAGGAAAAGGAGGAGTGAAATACGCAGTGGTTGCAGTCGATTACTTTACAAAGTGGGCAGAAGCAGAACCATTTGCAAAGATTACAGCGTCAAAATTGACTGAGTTTGTGTTTCGAGCCATTGTATGCAGGTTTGGCATTCCACAGAAACTGATTTCTGACAATGGGAAGCAGTTCGATAGTAGAGAGCTTAGAGGATTATGTGAGCAGTTTGGAATCCAAAAAGCATTTTCAGCAGTATATTATCCGCAGAGTAATGGACAGACTGAAGCAGTGAATAAGATTATCAAGCACACTTTGAAGACAAGGCTTGAAGATAAGAAAGGAAGCTGGCCAGAGGAGCTTCCTGGAGTCTTGTGGTCGTATAACACCACGCCTAGAACTACAACTGGTGAGTCTCCTTTTTCCCTAACTTATGGTTGTGAAGCTATGGTACCTGTGGAAGTTGGAACAGGTTCCTTGAGAAGAAAGTATTTTGATCCCGAAAGCAATGAGGTCAATCATAGACTGTATTTGGACATGGTCGAAGAGTTGAGAGCAGATTCGCAAGTGAAGTTAGCAGCATATCAACAGAGAGTTCGAAGGTATTACAACAAAAAGGTAAAGGCAAGACCTTTTAAGGTTGGAGACCTAGTTTTGAGGAAAGTCATGCCAAATACCAGGGTTCTAGCGCATGGAGCCTTTGGAGCAAATTGGGAGGGACCTTACCAGATAAAGTCAGCAATTTGGGAAGGAACCTACCACTTGATGGATATGGATGGGAACCTAATTTCGAGAGCTTGGAATGCAGAACATCTCAAGAAGTATTATCAGTAATTCTTTTATGAATTTTTTCTTAGGAAAAGTAAGGCTCTTTCAGCCCACGAATAAAGGCAGCTTATTAGTTATAGCTTACCAGTATTTTGATTCCAGTATTTAATTATGCATGTACTCGGGGGGTACTTAATGTGAACCTCTCTACTTGCAAGACGATTTTTTTTTAAAGTATTGAGCGATGTATAGCTCTACGTTGAATATTTTGAGTGCATTATTTGCAGCTATAGCTCCTTAATAGTTCTTTTACGTAACAATCATTACCCAAAAGAACTGGGGGGTAGTATTCCTACTTAGACAGAATTGTACATGCTATGATTTGATATTTCATATGTCAATTTGAAATTTTTGAAACAGGTTACCTAGACTAACAGGTTCCTGTAGCATGGTGTTGTATTTTGCAGGTTACCTGAACTGACCAGGTTCCTGTAGCATTGACAGTATGTGCGAAGTATGAATATGAATTGACAGAATATGTGGACTACGAATGATTGATATGCAAAGTCCCAGGTAGCTTCCTGGGCATTGAGCAAAGTCCCAGGTAGCTTCCTGGGCATTGAGCAAAGTCCCAGGTAGCTTCCTGGGCATTGAGCAAAGTCCCAGGTAGCTTCCTGGGCATTGAGCAAAGTCCCAGGTAGCTTCCTGGGCATTGAGCAAAGCCTCAGGTAGCTTCCTGAGCAAATGTGATTGAAAAGCCTCAAGTTCCTTGAGCACGAGAATTAAAGTCCTGACAAAAGGCATCTAAAGTCCTGACAAAAGGCATCTAAAGTCCTGACAAAAGGCACCTTAAAGAGAAGCCTAATAAGCTCTCCCTCATGTGGAACCGCCTTTGGCACATGGGAAGAAGGGATAAAATCCTTAGCATTTACCTTCATAAGATGTCTAGCCTGACATATGAAGAAGAGGAATCTGTGTGGACTCCTAGAACGGCGCACAGGTTCCTAGAGTCGCCTCGAGGCACAAAGAGGAACCAACATGTCTCGAGGCATGTTGGGACCTAGAGAATAGGACTGGGAACCAAGCAGGTTACCTTTCCAAGAGAAAAAGGAACCAACATGCCTCGAGGCATGTTGGGACTTAGAGATTAGGATTGGGAGCCAGGCAGGCAACCTTTCCAAGAGATGACCCGAATTAAACAAGAGAAAGCTTTTACTAACGTTAACTGTTTTTTGTTTTATGTTTATTTTGCAGGATTAATACTCGAGGAACCTGGTCTTGATGAAGAAGAAATTATTAAAGAAGACTACGGTTTAGATTATCAATACAAAATATAAACACAGAGGTTCCAGGTTTTACAATTCAGCTGTAGTTTGTTGCATTTATTTTGAATAAACAAGTGGAAATATGCATGTGTTCTGTTTCTTACAATGGGTTAGCCCACGTAAGCTTGACCATATGAATAAGGAAGCTGAATTATTCTCTAGTGCATAACAGCGAAGTATTTCATAAGGTTTTGAAGAAAGGTATGCAGCAAAAGCAAATATCATAAACCATAAAGAGAGTTATGGGTACAGAGACTCAGAGAACCAGCATAAAAGTTATTGGCACAAAGGCCATGGAAACCAAATTTAAAGTTACATCTTGCGAGGTGTTACGAGGAGCCCGCGACCTCATCAAAAGTTATCAAAAGTTTTTTAAAAAAAGGATCTTGTTGAAACTATGAAGGAGGAACTTCATCAGAACCCTTGGTAGCAACAGGAGGAGTTGAAAGGATAGGTTGAACAATTTCAGGAGTAGGAACCTCTGCAGTCTCAAGGTTGGCACCTGGAGACCTCTCAACCGTTTTCACGGGAGGTACAGAGGTTGCAGCAGCAGCTTCATTCCCAAAATCTTTGATCATCCCTACTACGTCCTCGCCTAGGAGAGACCAGTTTAGCTCGGGCATTTTCTCCCACATGGACCTCATGTAGTCACGAACGCCTTCGTCATAACCTTCATCATACCTAGCTTTTTCCTGGATGAGCAGAGATGATTTGACAGTAACGGCTGCAGCATTTAAGGCATCAACCTGAGCTTTCAGTTCATTGACTTTCTCTAGCATGGATAATTTCTCATCCTGCAAACTCTTCACCTGTTCCTGAAGTTCATCCCTGCTATTCTTTAGTGAGGTTTCAACAGCCTTAGCCCTCCTTACCGCAGCATTGGCAACATTCACACTCTCCTCTCTGGCAGCCAGCTCCTCTTTGAGTTTCGAGATCTCTCCTTGTAGCCTGAGGTCATATTGGATCTTCAAGGCAAAATCATCACAGAACCTAAGAGTAAAGAAGGCGTTCTGGGCCGCAGAGAACCTCATAGCTTCCAGAGCTTCAGTAGAGTCCATTTTCGACCAGCCGGTAATAGTCTCAGCAGGAACATGAGTGTCAATCAAGTCCTTAAATTGGTTCTGGGCAGCGGTAGGATCAGCCTTCACAGCTTTGTTTTTCCTCATGGACCTGGTTTGGGAGCTCCCTGATAAGTCAAGTGTGGTCTGAGCCAATTTACGTTTTGAGGAACCCGATGGTTGAGTCTGGACAGATACAGGGGTTGGAACTTGGTTAATTGGAGTTGCAGCAAGCGGAACCTCCTTCATATTGTCATCAACCTTGAAAATTTCTTCCACATTTTTAGATCTTTTCACAAATGAAGGAACTTTTGGAGCCATGTCTGCATAAGCCAGTAGATTAAGGTTAAAGGTATATATATGAAGTAAGCGAATGAAATTGCACAAATATAGTTAATAAGAAAGGCATAACTATAAAGAAACTCCTACCAGAAGTCGAAGGAATAAAACCAAAAGCCATCAGGTTACCAGGGGTCATTAAGATCAGACAATCTCTAGTGGAGGCTGACAGTTTCAAAATCTCAGTTGCTCTTTCCAAGCAAACTCCCGTAAGGACGGTTTGCTTAGGGATATTGGGACGACGATTAAACTCATATCTAACGTAGGGGCAGTCATAGCAATAAAGAAACTGTTCCGGCCATTGTTCAAAGTTTTGTTTAACATTTTTTATGCACTGACCCTGGTGACAAGGCCAGGCTGAAAGGTAAAAACAGCCAGAATTTCTCCCAGTGTCTTTCAGTCTGAAGAAATAGCCCAATTCAGGGGCTGTCAAAGGAACTGTAAATTTGCTAGAATATAGTATAAAGGTGCTGATGGCTAACCGATAAGAATTAGGGGTGAGTTGCATTGGTGCTAATTCGTAAAAGTCAAGAACCTCTCGTAAGAAAGGATGAAGAGGCATGGAAACACCTACCCTCAAGAAAGCAGCAGATATAACAGCATGGGGGATACCTTGTTTTGGGATTTTCAAATCAAACCTGTGAGCTCTTTCACCAGGTTCTGGGATTGTTATCTTACAGACAGGGCGGTGACATTCCTCAAATAGTTTTTCCAGTTTAACTGAGGTCATGATGGAATCAGATTTTTCACAAAAAGGGACAATCTCTTGTTTGAATGGTTCTCTTTCTACAGATATCTCACTTTGAAAGTCGGGTTCTAGGAAGGACTTAGATTCAAATTCGGGTTTTGATACCTCTTCATTGTCAGACCAGTCATCTCCTAAATCAATTAAGCTTAAAGGCCTTAAGGGGTCAATAGCATTTGGAGGTTTCATCAGAATGTCTTGAGGATCACTAGTGTCAGGAATCAAGACCCTAGACCTAGTTCTATTACTTACAGATGCGACAAAAACAGGTTTTACGGAAGAGAGGTGGTCAGAATGTGTTGAATCAGAAGACATCTGCAAGAAACAGACGAAGAAAGGTCAGACTTTGGAATTCTTAAAGGGAAACCTGTGGTCTAGAGACGATTGAACTACTGTGACTATGTCAAATAAGTTCTTTAAGAAGTTATATGGAGGTTGAGTATTCATAGAGATAAGTATGGACTATGACATGCATATGAAACGAATTGAGAATAGAAAACAAGCAAATGGTCAAAAATTTTCAGTAAAACCATAGTGATGAAACCACAAATCGGCGATGGAATCACCAGTAAAGAAGGTATTATGAATGGTTGTGTGTGTGTGAGATGTGAAGACTATATGCAAACATATATCATAAAAAGATGACGTGCAAGATTGAAGAAAGCAGATAGTTGAAAATCTAATCGAAGTTACGAGAGAGCGGAAAGAAAAGGTTCAGAATCATACCTTAAATTGAAGAAAAACGGCGATGGAAGGGTTGGATCCAGTAGATAACCGTCGAACTTCTGCTCTTTCCTCTCCGAGGGTTTTAGAAAATATTTGGTAAAGGTAAAAATGAAGATGAAGTCATTCATGTGTTTATATAATCGAGGTAAATAGGAGGCAGCAGTGAACACGTGGCAGCAATCTACTGGGGCAGTAATTAAAGGGATACACGCACCAGAGGCGTGTGAACCTTGGGAACTCATACATTAACTGCAGCTTTGGTAAGTGATAAGTTTAATTCGAATTTTGAATTATCTCCTGCTTACCAACCGTTATCTCTTCTTAAATTATTAAATTTAAGAAATGTGGAGTTGAGTGACAAGCGAGCATCAAGATGATTTCGAGAGCTGAAGTAAGAAGAAGAAAATAGCGAGATAACAAGTTCCTTAATACAAAGGAAGCTTACTCAAAATTATATCAAGCTGAAAATATTTTATGTCCTGTTTCCTATACCGAGTTAGCTCATATAGGCTTGGATATACAATGCTGAAGCAAGATATAGTTACCAGGATGGGTTAACATTAAACCTCTGATCGTAGAATTAGAATAGGTTCCTTTCACATTACATGATTTCAAGGAACCGGGGGGTACTTGTTGTGCCCAAAATCTCCATGGACTAGATTTAAGCCCATTAATCAATAGGGTCCGATCCATACAAGCTAGAAGAATGATCCAGTACGAGTTATGAAGATCAAATAGAAGAAATGAATAAGGAAGTATGAGTATTAGGAGGTTCCCAATGGTCAGGAAGCTGAGTTGAGCACTCGAAGACCAGGTTCCTCCCAGCCGAAGAGTTCGAATTAGCATAACAACAGCCATAGAGATGATAAAAGCATATAAAGAGTTATCCAGTCTAACTAGTTTGTTACTTGTGCAGGTACTAACACCAAAAGGGAGGTCCCTAAGTGATATGTCCCGAAATAAGGAGGTCCCTGAGAAACAGGCTCCTGAAATGTAGGTTCCTGAGCACCAGGTTCCTACGAGTTGCCAACAGAAAGTTCTAGAAGTCATCTAGAACAGATAAACGAATTGGTATCTGAGTATAATTCTAGGGCGCAGATGATCCTAGAATAACTCTAACCAATGAGAGAATCATAAGTGGGGTACGAACTCGAGTTCTACTCTACTTAGCCAAACTAGTTCGTGAAAGGCTCTAAAGGAACCTGAGTCCAACACGAACTAGATGACCGAATACAGCTATTCCAATAAGAGACAGAATCATATTAGAACTACGTGAGCTTGATCCCTATAAATACAAGGGTACGTAGGCACCTCAGGGTACGAGGCATTAAGTTCTCTAATTTTCTCTAAAGGCATCTGAGATTATTGGAGATACCCTCGAGCTCAGCTCAACCCCCACAAACACAACCCAAACCTAGTTCGAAGAACAGTTGATCGCTAGCCTATACAACTACCTATAGACCTCATATAAGTTGATTACAAAATCCACTCATCAACATTACCTATGAGCTTCAGGTGAGTAACACAAAACCTGTTAACTAAAGGTAAATACATGGAACCTGTAAGCTACAGGTAAATATCAAGGAACCTACGAGATGCAGGTAAATATCAAGGAACCTGTAATGTGTTAGGTACATGTGCATTCTAACATCTAGAAACATAATCAAGACATAATCGTAACTTAATCGCACATAAGACCATAATAGCATAGATGTTTAAGCATGCTTTATGTATAGTAAGAGTTTGCTGAGCGTACCTGGGAGGTTTTCTACGAATATCTAAGCATAAAAGGAGAGGAATCACCTGGATCTTTCTGTAGACTGATTAGATGTGAAGTGGAAGCCTCCGTTAAGATTTGAAAACTCATTGACGTGTTCCTGATGCAAGCATGCTGCTCTTCAAGATACTAGACCAAATCAATCCTCAAGGTTCTTGAACCAAATATGAGCTATGAGGTTTCTAAACTGCATCCTAGCCGTGAGGTTCCTGAATTAAATCACGAGCTTCCTGGATCTGATGGTGAGGTTCATGATCTGAATTCTAAAAATTTTGAAATCCTCAATTTTCAAAGTACCACGTCCAATAGTAATCATACTACCCCCCAGTTCAGTTCTTCAGGGAGGCTTGTCTTTGATGAAGAACTAACTCCGGTAAGCTTCACAATTCTTCGATAATCTCTAATAAGTCGTTGAATATTCATCCATGAAGTTGAGTACTGCGTGTTTGCTTCAAGATGCTCATATCATATTCTTATAGCTACTCTTCATCAAAATCTTCAACTATGTCGAATTTTTCTTAACGCTCGAATAGATACTATAGTTTCTTCACATCATTCCTACTTGTAGCTTTAACATGTCTTCTCTTTTCTTCTTTAACCTCTTACGAAACACGCTGAGAACAAACCTCTATTGCTAATACAAATATCTCAATACAGTACCTCTAAGCTTACGCGAGCTAACTCATTGTAAGAAACAAGAGATACTTAAAGAGATTACTTGCGGGATATTTCTAGCAACTCATTGAATTACGTTCCTTGTTTTACAAGCTAAATATAAACTCATGTATGACGTAATACAAGGAAAAAAACTACTCATAATTTTGTTGAAAACTACCCAAAAGAAATAGGTTTGCTTGCTAGGGAGGTATACATGCACTACCCCCCAGTTCTAAGGAAATACGTAAAGGTCTCTCAACTCTACTTTAAGAAAGCTCTCAAACTTTCAACTACTGGTCACCTCGAGCTATCCATTCCGCAAGCTTCCCGGCTTTAATCAATTCCTCAATTTGGTCTTTTAGTGTTCTACATTCAGAAGTATCATGGCAATTATCCTCATGGAAGTCACAATATTTCTTCAGATCTTTCCTTGCTCCTACAGGTAAAGGTGTAGGCTTCACAAATATTCCTTCTTTCCCATAAACCGTGAAGATGTGGTCTACTGGAGCGACCAAAGAGGTATAATTGTCGCACTTTGTCTTCAATTTTGCTTTACTTCTTTTGGAGGAAGCTCGATCCCCAATAACATATGCTTGCGGGCTTGGAGACCTCTCTCGCTTGCTTCCTTTATGACTAGCTTCATCTCCAAGATCTTCTATTTCTCTCAACTTCAACAAGGATTCTTCCACACATTTATATAGTTCAGCTTGTTTGTAGAACTTAGCTAGTGTACCAGGTTCACGTACTTGTAGCTCCTTCCAAAAATCTGAACCAGCTCTAACTCCAGCAGTTAGGAAGCTCATAATGACCTCGTCAGGAGCTTTCTTAACTCTGGGAACCTCTGCATTAAAACGTTTGAGGTACTCTGTCAAGGTCTCATCTGCTCTCTGCTTGATGTTGGCCAAGGTATTGGTTGGGGGTGCAAAAGTGATGGAAGCTCTAAACTGAGTAACGAAGAGTTTCCCCATATTCTCCCAGGAATTTATAGAATCTGATGGTAACCTCTTAAACCACTGATGAGCTCCACCATAAAGGGTTGCAGCCAATAATCTACACCTTGTTGGCTCCTTAACTTGATAAACATCCATCTCGGTATTGAAACGACCCAGATACTCCACAGGATCCGTAGTGCCATCAAATTTAAACTCATATGACATACGATAGGTTTTAGGTAACGGAGATTTTCTAACCTTCTTAGTGAATGGAGATTTTCTAACCTTCTTAGGTTTTAGGTAACGGTCATCGCACCTGCTATTGACTGCTTTTCTTCCTTGAGTTTCACTAGAATCTTCTTGATGTCTTCAGCATTCAAATCACCAGCTCCACCGTCCTTTGCTTCCTTATCTTTATCATCGGCTTCCTGTGAATCTGCTATACACGAATCGTTCGCAATCTCAACTGAACTTGAATCATCTTTAATTATCTCGATGGAAGGTTCCTTAACAGGAGGTTGTTTATCCTTCGGTTCACCATCTTCTTCACCTTCAGTATCTTTCTTTGGGTCTTCGATCTCCTCCTCAGCCTTTTCTTCACGTTCTTCTTCATCGACGCCTAACTGCTTGGGATTAATCTTAGCTTTTTTACCCTTCTTACCAGCTGTTAACTTCGACTTCTTCTTCTTCGGTGTTATTTGTTCGAGGGTTGTAAGCCTTTCTCCAATCGACTTGAGATGCTCTAGGATGTTAGCAGGAGTAATATTATTTGCTTTTGGGGTTTGATCTTTCTCTACAAATTGCGTTGCTTCGCTATTAGAACTGCCTGCCATCTTTCCACTCTTAAGATGATAACTCCCCCTCCTTCTAGCGCCAATATTGATGAGTGGATTTCGTAACAACTTTTGAGAGGTTTACGGTGAGTTGTAAAGGCTAACGATCAACTAATCTATGGAGAATGGAGGTTTTTTGTGGGGGTTGAACTGAGCTCGAGAGCGTTTACAAGAATCTCGCGAGTTCCCTTGAGGCTTGTGTCGTGTGTTCTCAAGAATCTCGTAGGTGTATTGCGAGGCTTGTAAAAACATGTTCTCAATGTGCCTACGTACCCTTGTATATATAGGGATCAAGTTCACATAGTTCTTTTTAGACTAGAAGTCTGGTTAGGCAGCAATATTCTAGGTTCCTAATTCGTGGGGAAGTCCTTTTCTCCAGATTCAGCCACGAATAGGCGACCTAAGTCGAATAGAACTCGAGTTCTAGTCCGACTAGGAGTATCTTTACTAGTTCTACTCTTATTAGAGGTATTCAAGGATCATCTGCGCCCAAGGAATACAATCCAATAAGGAGTTGATGTTCATAACTTGCTCCTAAAGAATAGGAGGCTTAATCATATTATAAATCTGCTGGCATAAATCTGTTTTCGTACAGGAAGCTGTCTCTCAGGAAGCTGTCTGCAGGAACCTGTTTCTCGGGAAGCTGTCTACAGGAAGTTGTCTCTCGGGAAGCTGTTTCTCGGGAACCTAAACCTGTCCAGATCCATTTCACATGCTATTTAGCCCCATTTAACTTAAGGGACCTCAATCATAACCCATATTACTCATACGGATTGGATCCTTAAGCCTAATGGGCCTAAATCTAGCCCATGGAGATTTTGGGCACAACATCTAGCATAACGACTAAGAGAGAGAACAGCAACGAAGGAAGTTTTACACATTATCTTAGATAACATTTTTCTGAGGAAAACGAAGCTGAGAATACTAATATTTGTATTCACAGATTGTAGCAAAATCTTTATCTAATACAACGTTAGATTAAAGTGAGTGACTGTGTTCTTGTGTTTCTTAATTCCGTACTTATATATTCTGATAAACACAAACGCACACTGAGCTACAAAACATTAAACAGATTCACACCTTCAAACAAACGTTCTTGAGATTAAAATCAAAAGAAAAGTTTGAAAATACATTGACCACCCTAAGTATTTTCCTTGTGTGTATTCCATACTCAACAAGTGGTATCAGAGCAGGTTGTTAATCAAGACAAAAAAAGATCATGAATACACCAAAGACAACAGGAACGGTGAAGGTCCCTAAGTTTGACAAAGATAACTACAACCTCTGGCAAATCAAGATGATGTTGTTCATCAAAGCTGCTAACCCTCTATATCCTGAGATTCTCAAGAATGGTCCATTTGTTCCACAACAAGAGATTGATGAGACGATTGTTGGAACCACAACCATACCAAGATCCCATATCGCCAAAGATCTGTCCAAGTGGATAGAAACAGAGAATGAGGAGGTTGCTCTTGACAAACATCTCATGTTGCTAATCATAGATTCGATGGAGCTATCAATGTTTGCCAACATAGCTTCATGTACAACAACAAAAGAGATGTGGGATCACATTGGGATTCTGTGTGAAGGGACAGAGGAAGTTAGAGAAAACAGAAAACAGATACTGTTCACTCAGTATGAAGCTTTCATGGCTCAGCCTAAAGAAAGCATCAGTGAGATGTTTGAAAGGTTTCACAAATTGGTAACTGAGCTACAGATGAATGGAAAGGTTTACAATACCAAAGAACTGAATATGAAGTTTCTACTCTCTTCACCAAACCATTTAAAGCAAAAAGTTATTTCTCTAAGAGAAAGAATGCTAAACAATCAGTTTTGTAGAAAATCAAGAGAATATTTTCAAAATATCTAAAATACAATGATTCTGAGGTAAAACGAATTTAATATGACTTTTTAAAGTATAGATGTACTAATACCAAAGTCACACAAATAATTTATACATTGCATAATTTGGCATATTAAAGAGAAGATTTTCAAACATGTTTAAGGTTAAAAATTATAGGTAATTAGAAGACCTTTTTTAAAAAATCTAAAATTGTTTGATTTTGATTTAAACGAATATAATATGACTTTTACGAGAAATATCAAATTGCATCACTCAAAACATATAGATTTAGAGCAATACTTTGAAAATGAAGATGATGATAAAGATGTGTACCTTATAATCTTAAAGTGTGATGAACAATTCTCTAAAGTTTTAGATTGATCACCTTGAACCTCTTGGATATAATCAACCATCATATTAACGGAGAGAAAGAGGAAGTCGTGTTGATAACGTGTTGTAAATATATTATAACTAATAACGACCACGATCCGATCCCCTTCTCATTCGAATTGGGGATTGAGAAAATTTTTCTGTTAGTATGGGAAATAGGGAATCTTATAAAATAGAAATTCGGGGGATAAGAATGGGATCGGGGATTAAGGTATCCCTACCTGATCCCCAATTCACTTTCCAGGCCGATTATCGGGGATTAAGGGAATATTACATTAACTAGATTTTTAAAAATAAGGGAAAATCAATTTTTTTGTCACTAAACTATTGACCTTTTTAGAAATCTACCACTCAACTATGAATTTTTCTTTTTTAGTCACTAAACTTAGGTTCGGATTTTGTTTTATTCACTAAACTTAGGTTCGGATTTGATTATTAGCATTATGTTAGTTTTTTTACTCGCTAACCATAGGTTCGGAGTAAAAAAGTCAATTGATGCTTTAATACTTAAAAATGATGCATTACAGAGGACAATTTGTTAAACTTTAATACTTGAAAATGATGCATTAAACTTTATCTTGAAAATAAATCGATAAAATTTAATAAGATAAAGTCTACATTAAACTTTATCTTGAAAATCAATCGATAAATTTTAATAAGATAAAGTTTGCATTAAATTGTATCTTGAAAATAAATCGAAAAAGTTTAATAAGATAAAGTTATCTTCTCTAATGCTTTATCTTTACAGTTAAAACTCGATAAATGAATACGCTTGAGATCGAAATTTTTTATTCATTAATCGAGGTCAAAAATACACTATCTCTATTATGTTTGGACCGGGAAAAAATATTCATTTAACAAGGTTATTCGTTTAACGAACATTCATTTATCGATATTTTACTATATCTTAAAAATCATAGTAAGATAAAGTTTAATAAGATATAGGAAGATAAAATAAAATTTGAGAGGGATCGATTTGGTAAGCTCGTTACCGACTCGGCTCAGGTCGTAATGAACTCGAGTTCGACAAGAAAAAAAACTTGTTAAGGTAATCGAGCTCAAGTTCGATTCGGTACAAAAATTAATGTATATATAGATGATATTAAAGATAATACAAGTAAAAAATTAATGTATATATAAATGATATTAAAGATAATACAAGTAAAATATTAATGTATATATAGATGATATTAAAGATAATACAACATCTTTAGATCTGTTGCACGTAAAAAGTATTCAAGATATTGAAAACATTAATTAATAATTTTTTGATGGAGTACAAAAATAACATATTTAAATTTTTGGATGTAATAAAAAAGATTAGGGATGAGTTTCAATTTAAATTTTAAATTTATTAGAATTATTTTTTAAAAAAGTGTAATAAATATTTTTATGATTATAAAGGAATTATTAATTTATGCTAATAATTAACATAATGCTAATATTCAAATCCGAACCTAACTTTAGTGAGTAAAACAAAACCGAACCTAAGTTTATTGACTAAAAAAGAAAAATTCATAATTGAGTGGTAGATTTCTAAAAAGGTCAATAGTTCAGTGACAAAAAAATTCATTTTCCCCTAAAAATAAATATAAAAAATACAACAAAATAAAATTTAATTTTAATAATTTTAGTTATATCTTTCATCTTTTATTACAAAAAAATAATTTGAATTGCTATTTATGATATATATATAGTTATTTTATAAAATAAAATAACGATATTATAGTTCCTAATAACTAACCAATTACCTTTTCAGCTAAAATACATTATCTTTTCTAACATCTTTTACTAGAACCTCTTCTTTCCAAAAATATCACAGACCATTCTATTTAAGTAAATAAAATAATAAAATTATAGTTACTAATAACTAATTTATTACATTTTCAGTTAAAACATAACATCTTTTCTATCTTTTCTAACTAAAATATCTCATTTTCAAACTTTCTTTTCTTACTTAATTATCCATACTTAAATATTTATTATTGGTTAAAACATGTTACCTTTTCTATTTTTTCAATAACTAATTAATATCATTTTTATGTAAAACATCTTATCTTTTATATTCTAAAAATACTACGAACAATTATATTTAATAAAATAAAATGATTACTAATAACTGAAAAATTATATTTTCAGCTAAAACACATTACCTTCTATATATTTTCTTTTACTAAAACCTCTAATTTTTCAATAGTATCATGGATGATTGTATTCAATAAAATAATATTATAATAATTAATAATTGACTGATTACCTTTTTTAACTAAAACGTATCATCTTATCTATATCTTATAACTAAAATTATTTTCTAGAGAAAACCCCTTTAAAAGGAGAACTTAGAAAACTAAATTAAAATATAGCACATATGGTATGCAAACTGATCGTTGAGAGATGGAGAAAAATATGGTGAAATTAGATTTTGAAAAAATATCACCGATTGACGGGAAAAATCAAATTAAAAACGGAGGGGATTAGGTGGGATTGTGTGTGTGAGGGTGTATTTGATTAGTGTGTGGGTGCCCCTGGCGGGGCCATTGATTATAATACATCCAATAGTTAGGATTAGTATCTTAGTTTTCTTCAAAAAAGAGTTCTCTTTTGAGCCACACCCTATATATGTATATATATATATATATATAAAATAATTATCAAATCATATCATTTAAAATTTTAACTTGCAAAATTTGTATCATAAAAAATTCATTCAAATTATTGAAAAATTATTTAATATTAAAGAAAATCCGTGCATCGCACGGGTTTTAAGCTAGTATGAATAAAGGTTATAGATATAGATCATCGGATCATGTAATTGGACCAATGATAATGATATAATTTATAATTTTTTAAAATTTTAATAATCTAAATTGATATGAATAAGTGAATAATGACAACTTATAAATTGTCACAATTTGAATCCATAAATTTTGTCAAGTTAACATTAGATAAATATGACAAGAGTAATTAATTACGGAAATATTAGAACCCTAGTTCTCCCACGGTATATAATAACCGAGTACGAGTCGCATAACAATAGGAGTATGCTAAGAGTAACAATGAAAGAGCCTAAAACAGATGCCGAAATATATGTTCCAGGTTCTTGTTTTTGTCTGTACAAGGTATGTAAATTTTTATACTATCAGAGTATTGTAACATTATGAGATTATATGTTGTATTACACGTTTATGTTAGAATCCAACCATACATGTCTACTTTGCACTGTTAAATTGTTCGATCCTAAGTTAACAGGAACGTAAGTGATACTCTGATGCACATTATCCCCCGCACGATGCTAGTCTATATATTTTTGTTTTACCAATGTTTTAAATTGTAGTATCTTTAGTTTTTTGAAAATCAACAATCACGACATTCTAAATTTCCTGAGCATTGAATTATATGATTTAACTTCATCTACTTCTTCACAGGAACTTGTGTCGTCAAAGAGTATTGGACATTTATGTTGGATCCTCAGATTATGTAATTGGACCAATTGTAATGATATAATTTATAATATTTTAAAATTTTAATTATCTACAAATTGATATGGATAAGTGAATAATGACAACTTATAAATTGCCACAATTTGAATCCATAAATTTTGGCAAGTTAACATTAGATAAATATGATAAAAACAATTAATTATGTAAATATTAGAACCCTAGTTCTCCCACGATATAAAATAACCGAGTACGAGTCGCATAACAGTAGGAGTCTGTGAAGAGTAGCAATGGTGAGCCTAAAACATATGTTCAAGGTTCTTGTGTTTTGTGTGTACAAGGTATGTAAATTATTATACCATCAGAATATTGTAACATTATGAGATTTATGTTGTATTACATGTTTATGTTAGAATCCAACCATACATGTCTACTTTGCACTGTTAAATTGTTCGATCCTAAGTTAACAGGAACGCAAGTCATACTCTGATGCACAATATCCCACAATATCCCCCGCACGATGCTGGTCTATATGTTTTTGCTTTGCCAATGTTTTGAATTGTAGTATCTTTAGTTTTTTGAAAATCAACAATCATCGCATTCTAAATTTCCTGATCGTTGAATTATATGGTTTAACTTCATCTACTTCTTCACAGGAACTTGTGTCGTCAAAGAGTAATTGGACATTTATGTTAGATCCTCGGATCATGTAATTGGACAATTGTAATGATATAATTTACAATTATTTAAAATTTTAATAATCTACAAAATTGATATGGATAAGTGAATAATGACAACTTTTAAATTGCCACAATTTGAATCCATAAATTTTGGCAAGTTAACATTAGATAAATATGATAAGAATAATTAAATATGGAGACATTAGAACCCTAGTTCTCCCACGGTATATAATAATCGAGTACGAGTCGCATAACAGTAGGAGTCTGTGAAGAGTAGCAATGGAAGAGCCCAAAACAGATGCCGAAATATATGTTCAAGGTTTTTCTTTTTGTGTGTACAATGTATGTAAATTTTATACTATCAGAGTATTGTAACATTATGAGATTATATGTTGTATTACACATTTTTGTTAGAATCCAACCATACATGTCTACTTCATCCAACTCCAAATTACCAGGCTATAGGCGTTATTAAACCCAAAAAATAAAATAAAAAATTAACAGGTTATTAAACTTAGGCAAGAGATAATCGGGAGGTAACAAGGTAATAAAGAAAGAAAAGACAACAAGCAACCTTAGAGAACTCAAGTAGATCATTAATATGCAACTCCACGCCACGAAGGAGTTCGAGAACAAGGCTATCACATAAGCACGGGATATTCGTTGCGTGAAAGATATTTAAACAAAGGTTAGGTTCTCCTACTCCTAAACTGAACTCTCGCTTCTCTCCGACCTCAACTTTAGGGAGATTAATTAGTAATAAAAAGTTACTCAATTCAGCAGTCACAACACCTACATATTAACCAATATATCAGTCAAACTCAAAACAAAGTAGATACTAAAAGCTGAAAACACATAGAACAACTAATCCAAGAATGAGGATCACACATGTTGAAATATGGAAACCAGAAATATAGAAACCAGATAGTTTATTCATGGCATTATATAAAGCCTTACTATTTGCTGAAAAAACAAGAAAAGTTGACCTAACTAACTGAAGAATATAACTCCTATAAAATAGCTTATTATTTGCTGCTAAAGAAACTACATAAAACATGGTGTATAATAAACTACCTTGAGAGATGACATCAATTTGATTTTGCTCAGTTGAGTCAAACTTGTAATAAGCCACCGGATCTAAAGTTTTTCTGAAAAGACCGGCTTCACTGACAATATTTCTAATTTTGTTTTCTCCAATTTTGAAAAGTCCATAATAATTGAACAGAGCATACCCTGACTTGGAAGGGTAAAGAATATAAAGAACCATGGTTGTGTGTTTCTGTATACTACACTATAAGCAATTTATAAAAAATTAAAAGTAACCCGTGCTTTACACAGGCTATAAGCTAGTTTAATATAATATGAGAAGATATACAACAAGCCATGTCGAAAGGAGTTCTTGTATCAAAATTAAAAAATATACTATATAAAAAAATTCAATTGTCATTTAATATAACGTTTTACATTATAGGATCAATTATAGTTTTAAAATAAAATGATTATATCGTGAATTTTGAACGTAAGTAAGTTATTTATTTCACATCGAAATAACTTTTTAACAAATCAAGATTTACATACAACAAAATAGAGTTAACAACATCTCATGTAATCATGATTCTAAATGATTAAACTTCTTTGTATACACCGTCTATAAAGCAGAACATTTTTCTTATAAAGAAAAAATGAATATCAATTTTTTTGTATTGACATCTGAATTCCATAGTTTTAAAGAGAGAAAAGGTCATAATGCTCCTCATCCCTTTTCAACATTTTCCATAACTCGTTGATTATCATTTTCACAATCTTTTTCGAGTTTTCAGTGTGAACCTTTCTTTGAATTTAGACGCCTTAAAGACGAATTCCATGGGTTTATATTCAGTAATCCATTCCTCTAGATTTTTTTAGAATTCTTCGACATGCAGAAAATAAATATAGTTCTATAGTTGTTGTTTTCTCTAGTTGTTGTTTTACAAGAAACTTGTAATTATCGATTTGAAAGACGTAACATCCACGTAGTTTCTTTGAAATAAACAAATGTCTAACATTCTCACAATTAGGTTTATATGCATAGTCTTCACCATCAAATTCATCAATCTCGCCCTCACTACCATTCTCATCAATCTCCACTGCTTGTTCCTTTTGTGTAACTGTAATCAAGACAACATACAAGTAATTACGACAATGGAGGTAACAAATAATTGCAACAATTTTGGAATGAACACAATATAGAGAATGATACACGGCAAAACATAATAACAATCTTTTATAAACATAGAGTAAAAGCAACATTGTTGAGACCTATTTACATTCAAAATACTCGTAGAGAGATTTATAGAATTATGAATATGGAAAATCGGTCATCAATTACAATAAAATTAGCTATTAAAAACTGAATTGGAGGAGGGGGTGACATTTAATGGTCATATAATTAAGGATAATTCAAACTAATTGGCCAAAAGAAAGTTTGAATTGCGTTAACCTTAATTAGCACCTAATTTTAAATAATTCGACTTAGTAAATTCAAATTTATTTATGATTCAAATTAAATATGTTAAATTTAATAAACTAATTAGGGGTAAACAAACCTAATTATCACATAATTTGGATTGATAATTAAGATTCAAAGGGAAGAAGAAAATACTGTAGTAATGGATTGGACGTTTTATTCATTCAAGGTGTCACTTACATGATAATCTTCTACCTTAAGTTCCTTAAAACGAATAGTCCATCCGAATAACAATAGGCAATCAAAATAATAAGTCTCCAAAAATATTACCTAGAAATTTATAATAGCTAAACTCTTAAAAAATTAGGGTTTTTTTTTCAAAAACTTCAAATTATTTTTTTAAAAATACTACCACTTTTAAACTATTTATAAAAATATCTTTGTTTAAAATTCTTTTTTCAAAAATACGGTTTGCAACATGTGCAACCTTTGCAACCTCATTTATAACTTCAGGCGACGCAACCGTGTGAGTTGCAAATGAGGTTGCAACTGAAAACTGGAGGTTGCAAAAGTTGCAAAGGTTGGAAATTCGTCTGCTCCCCTATATAGCATATAAGGTTGCATAGCAACCTCATATGCAACCGAAAACTGAAAACTGAAAGTTCAAGTTCCAGTTTTCAGTTGTCATTTTCGACCAGTTTTTTGAAATCTATTATATATATATATATATATAGGGTTTTGTTCAAATGAGAACCCCCAATTAAAATGAGAATTGAGATCTAATCTCAGCCCTCCATTTTATATATTTTCTTTTAATCTTCACCACACAATTTATTCCACCCCCAAATCTACCCACCTGCTCCCCCAATCCCTCCCACCCATTCGCTCCCGCCGTCCCTTCCCCCGTCGCCGTCCCCCCCGCCAATCGTCAACGCCACAGGCCACCAACCTTTTACATCACCGAGCACTTCTTGAACAGCCATGGCAAATCGTCTCCACTTCTCCACCGACAGCGACAACACCGACCTCCACTTCTCCGATACAGGATCAAACGCCTTCAAATTAAGAGAATCACTCAGATCTGTAGCTTTATTCGAAACAAACAACACATGTATAAAATTTCCGATCGAACTTCGAGAGACAAGTCTCGGCTATGTGGTCTGGTAGTCCAGGTAGCAGCGGCAGCGCTAGTGATGAAACTTTGCTTTTTTTTTTTCCCAATAGGAGTGATTGTATTTGGCCTTACTAATTTGATTTACTATGTTAGATTTTTGTGGTGATTTGATCGGTGTTAGAATATGGTGATTTTGTTTTTGGTAGTGGTGTTTGTCATGGCAGTGTGATGATGGTGGAGACGCTGGCGGTGATTAAACGTGATGGTGGTGATAAGCGGTGGCGTGGCGGTGGTTTTCTGGTGATTTTTGGACCGTAATTGATGATTTGTTGGTGGTGTAGTGATCTTATTAATGGCCATTTTTCATTTTTCGGTGGTGATTTTCGGCTTCCGGTGGTGATTTTTAGTGGTGGTAGCAGGTGGTGGCGGAGATGGGGTGATTTGTAATGTTTTTGGTTGTGGTGATTTTCGTTATTTGGTGTTGATTTTTGTTGGTGGTGGCAGTGCGGTGGCCGGAGGTGGCGGAGTGTGGTGATTTTCTGTTTACAAGTGGTGATTTTTGTTGGTGGTGACCGGAGGTGGCGGCAGTGTGGTGATTTTTTGTTTACCGGTGGTGATTTTCTGGGTTGGCCGGATTTTGTCGCCGGAGATGGTGACCGGAGTATGGAAGAAATGATTGTGGAAGATAATGTTGAATTAAATGAATAATAAAAAAAAAAAAATTTTAAATATTAATTGTGGGGCTAGGATTTAATTTAGATATAAAAAATGTATGGTTAGGATTAGATCTCATATCTCACCATCAATGAGGGTTCTCATTTGAGCAAGACCCTATATATATATATTTTAAAAAACTGGTAAAAAATGACAACTGAAAATTGGAGCTTGCAATCAGAAATTTGTCTGCTCCCTAATAGCATATAAGGTTGCATATGAGGTTGTATAGTTCAAGATCCAATTTTCAATTGTCATTTTCGACCAGTTTTTTTTAATAAATATATATATATATATATACATATATATGTATACACACACACACACACACACACACACACACACACACATATATATATATATATATATATATATATATATGGATATCCAAGATATTCATACCAAAATAATCACTATTAAAATATATTATATAACTATATATATAATTTTATGTAAAATTATCATAGTTAAAATACAGGACGTGCATTACACGACTATCATGCCATCATAATAATTTCACTTTTAAAATTTTAAGATAAAAGTGTTTTAATAACTACAAAAGAAAATTATTATTGAAAAAAAATTTGTTCTGAAATTAGAATGATGGTTTTATGAAATTATAATACAATAATAATTTTATCTATATTATGAATATTCCATGAAAATAAGATATACATTCACGTGGTACACAAAATAACGTGAGTTTTTCAACCATCGAATTAGGACATCTGATATAGAATATATGGAAACACGACATGACTTTTTGGTCTTATCAAGGAAACTGGATTTATGACCTCTAAATACAAATGGAGTTATTAAATTCACAACTACTGAATAAATTATGTCTTTTTAGTTTTTGTTTATATCTTATTTTAAATTAACTTTTATTAAATTGATTTAATATGTGATTGTTGGGGTTTGATACCTTTACCTAAAATTGTTGTCTACAAAAGTTACAATTGTGAAAAATAAATGCGAGGCACGAGTCATCTTTTAGCCATTGATATAAATTCGTACATTTTTACGATTAATTTTTTTAAAAGTACAATTGTATATATTATGTTCACACATATTATAATATCACTACTTAATTTACGGATCATTTTATTTATGCATAAATCATATGAGCACTAAAAAGAGGATGTTTTGTAGCATATAAATATATTGTATAGGCTATAACATAATTTCCTTTAGAGCAATGATAAAAGGACATAAAACAATATAAGTCATCATTAACATATTTACTCAAAAGTTAAATTAATAGCAAAAATAGGAAAAATGCTGAGAGACCGGGTTTAAATAATACGTTTTTTTAGTTCAAACTCAAAAACTTATGAAATTCAATCGTTATAAGGATGAGTTTTTTCGAGAAGGACATGAGTTCATTCCCCATGAGAACATAATTTACTCAAATTTTTTGTGTGAATAAAAGAGTTTATTTATGCATAAATCATATGAACACTAAAAGAAGATGTTTTGTTGGTTAAATATATTTCATTGTATAGGCTATAACATAATTTTTTTTAGAGCAATGATAAAAGGATATAAAAGAATATAAATCATCACTAACATATTTACTCAAAAATTAAATTAATAGCAAAAATAGGAGAAAGGAGAGACGGAGTTTAAGTAATACGTTTTTTAGTTCAAACTCAAAAATTTTTGTAGCTCAATGGTTATAAAGATGAGTTTCTTTGAGGAGGACATGAGTTCAATTCCCCATAAGAACATAATTTATTCAAATTTTTTGTGTGAATAAAAGAGTAGTGACAACTTCATGTAATTTTCTAAAATCTAAAGATGAGAGATCAAGAAGAGAAATTATATTACTTTGAAGCCCCTATTACAACTTAGGCTCTCAAGATATAAATTACATATAAGGAACTAGAAATTCTAAGGTCTTAAATTATAAAGACTTGAAAGACCAAAAATTCTAGTAGTGAAATGCCAAAAGTTTATACATGAGAATTATGGAGACATCCATTTTGTAACAAAACATTAATTATCATTTAAATTCTCTGTTATTGAAATCGGCCGGTTTATTTCTGAAAAATCGCCGATAAATTGATCAAAATTTTGGAACCAATTCGGTCGATTTTTCAACCGAATCACCCCATAAATCATAAATTGGTACCTCAATCGAATAATTCCGATTTCCGAAATCTGAAACACTAATATTACAAATAAATTAATCTAAAATGATACTCCTCCTTAATTAGCCGCTTTTTTTCCATTTCCCAAGCTCGTCGCATACAATAAACAAAAACATCACAAGCTCTTCTTATTTGGTGCGACACTGCGACATATATAAAGATTTCAACCTTGTTTCTCAGACCAAATCACCAGTCTCTGATCTCAGCTCTCAACTCAGGGTAATTCCCCCTAAGCCCTGGCTTCTTCACTATGCTATTTTTGTTCTATTATATATTTCTTTAAATACCCCAGTTTTATTTCCTTGTTTTTTATATCTCCGATTTCACTATCTGTATGTTTTTTTTTTATTGCGTAATCTGTTTACTTTTATAATGTGAAGTCGAAATTGGTGACCCTCAGTTTGAGAGGGGTTCATTTCATTACAACAAGTTTTTCTATTTGGTGCCTGCTATGTGTTTGATGAAAGTACCCAAAGAAGTTTATTCTCTATAGGCATTTAAAGAAGTTTTTCTATTTGGTGCCTGCTATGTGTTTTTCAGATTTGATGCAAAATTTTGTTTCGGGCCCAAGATTACGTATTTAATTTGGATATCATAGCTACATTAGTGTAATACTAAGCAGGGATATGTGAACTTTATAATACACACACGTTTAACATGTTGGCGTGAGTAGGAATGATATTGTTTACAATGGTTGTTACTTGTGAGTTTCCATAGTTGGAACTTAGAACTAGTTTTTGTAAAATGGCCTTGTTAGTTATGCATTCTACTTCTACAGCTAATACATAAACCTGGTAATTTTGCAGTAGCTCAGTGACATACTAGCACACTATTCTTAGTTTGAGCAAATACCTCGGCATGATTAGCTACCTTGATTTTGTGTGGGGAGGAGAAAATGAACAGCTTTGCGTTCTGATATACTCTTATTATATGACTTCCCAACGAGACTAAACCTGAGAGCATTGCTGATTAAATGGCACAGCAACATACCTGTTATAGTTTGTGTTACTTTAGGCTTTCTGTAATGGAGTATATTTTCTTGTAACATATGTAAGTTAGCATTGCTCACTACGAGCCATTTGGAAATTGTTTTCCTTCAAGCTACTGTATTTCTTTCATCACAAAAACATTTATTTCTTTCTCTCTAAAACCTCGATGCAAATATTTAAATGCTACTAGAGCTTGCATTACACAGATGAAGTGCATTCAACATAAGCCGACACATTTTCAGAACTGTCAGTAGTTTGATTATATTAAATTAAAGCATTCTGGTAAAGGTTTTGTAAAATGTTTGAGGAAATGTGACCTATTTTAAATTTGTTAATTTTATTATTAAACGTTGTTATTGTTTGTGTAATTAAGGTAATTAGGTTGGAGGAATCATGTTCAAGCAAGTGCACAACAAGCTATTTGCTCATGGAGGTGATAAAATTTTGCCTTCCGTGTATATGTTAAGAAGTGGTCTACATTGTAGCCAGGTACACCTTATTATGTTTTCTACAGGTCTATTATTAATTAAATACTGGTTGCCTACTTGACAAGGCCTGTAGCAATTTTTTACTTAATAGTTAATAAGATAAGATGTTTTTTTGTGTAAGAAATTCTGTATATATACCAAAGCGCAGGAGTGGAAAATTAGGTTGTACTGGAGTAATAGTATGATAGTGCAATACGTGATGGTGAATATTAGCTCAAATTTGCATACTATAATTAAAAAAGCAAAAACTTAATTGTGTGGAAGGAAGAGGGATATAACACTTATTCACGTAGATGGTCTAACAAAATTACAGTTACAATCATCACATTTAAAATTGACTAAATTGCTGGACAGTCACTGCCAATTATGGAATCACCTACAGCTATTTATTACACTTCTAGAAGCTAAACTCTCATCTTTGCTGAGCAGCTGAGTTCCTTCTTCAAAAGCTACTTGTATATCTAGTGTTGTCCTTCGTATATCATCATTTGACTTTGGTTACTTAGATACTTAATGCTTGTATGTTAAGAAGTAGAACGAGTTTAGAAAAGCGTGAGTATAGATGAAGAAAGAAAATGAGAGTGGATATAGTCCTTGTGCAAGAAAATCATGAATTCCAGAAGGAAACCCTGAACTTTAGTATCGAGTATTTAAATTAAATTTTAGGTAATTTTAAGATTAAATCTGCTTATACCGCATTCTGGATACCTAACTGAATTTATTCTTGGCCTCAAAATTCCAGTCACGAGTCAAATATGATATCATTCACGAGCAACGAGTTATTGTTTTTTGGTAAACAGAATATATATATAGTTTGCTGTAATCCAGGTAATCATGAACCTTTTATGCTTCTAAACATCTCTTTTACATATTTTGCAGCCTCGTTCTGCACCCAGGAGCTTTTTTGGAGTAGAGGATTTCCTTGATGATAACAATAGTCGACCGTACACATACCAGAAGGAGAAGAAGTCTAAGAATCCAAACAAACACGTATCATTCAAACAGCGCACTGTAGCTTACATGGAACCTTTTACACTGGATGTGTTCATTTCAAAGCGTTTTGTTTCCGCCTCCATAACACACAGAGTAACCAGCAAGCAGGTTGCTGTTGCCGGTACCAACTCCAAAGATATTAAAGCTGCACTAAAATCACGATCAGATATTCCGGCATGTTTGTCTGTAGGCAAGATTTTATCGGAAAGGGCTAGGGAAGCCGATGTCTACACAGCTTCTTACACTCCAAGAGATAGGGACAAGTTTGAAGGGAAGATCAGAGCAGTTGTTCAATCCTTAATTGATAATGGAATTGATATAAAAGTATACCTGGATTAGCTCATTATTCATTGTTTTGCTGGCATTTTAAAGAACTCTTGCTAGGTGTTAGCATCCTTTGGATGATAATCTTAGTATGAGAATGTGAAGGTTTTACCAGTTAAGTTTTTAAGCTTTTTAGTAGTTGGTTTCCTAGTTCTTGCATCTAGTATGTTCTTGCTGTTTGTTGGGTTTCAAATTTCATATCTGTCGATGTAATCCTCTTTTGGTTTGTGAATGAAAAAATCTGATTATTGGAAAAAAAGAAAAACAACTAAATATTTATGTTGGATGCCAAAGAATAGAGATAACATAAGTAGAGAATCTTATCATAATTTTCAGTGTCTGTTTGAATTTTTAGATATGGAAACATATAATTACACGAGCAAACATTGATCTGAAATTCAAGAAATTATGAATCTTTTTATTTAATAAAATTACTTTTAATATTCTATATTTTCTCCAAATTATTAGCATGTAAATTTCAAATTATATTGATCACAAAAATTCATCGTACACCAAACATATTCGTATATCCGCAATAAACTTGACAACTTAAACAGAATTTTTATTTAAAAAAAAACTTAAACTGGATTTTTTTATTAGTTTTGGGTCAAATTATATGGGCCTTTACAAATACAAAAACAAATTTTAAAATAAAAAAGGTTTGGTTTGGTTTGGCTTATATGTGACCGAGGGTTATAACAGATGTTTTACAACAATTTGTTCAACTCAAACAATTCGATTCCTATTTTTCAAATTACATTGGGAAAAAAAGGATTTTAGACACACACACATATAAATAGCAGCAGCAGTAGTATCAGCAAGACGCAACCATCTTCTTCTTCTTCTACCCATTTCGCTAAGGAGCTCAAACACAAACAATGGTGATTTTTCAAAAATTTTTTGGTTGAATTATGTGTAGTTATGATAATTACTCAAATGGGTCACTGTTAATTTATGTTTTTACTGATTCTTGTTGGTGTTTTTGCAGTTTTCAATTGCAGCTATTAATGATACAGATGCTAAAAGCCAGTGGGAGCCTTTAGCCCCTACTAAAGAAGCCCAGGTATGTAATGCCATCTTTTCTTTATTCTTTTTTGTTTGTATCTATATGTATATATGTGTATGTATAGGTGATTCTTGTTTATAGTTCTTGATATCTTTTTGGGTAGGTTTAGATTGTGTAAAAGTTTGTATCTTTATATATACATGTCTTGTATATGTGATTCTGTTAATACTTTTGTTATTTTTGGTGGGTTTCTATGTTTTCGATTTTTTAGTATCTGTGTTAGGGTTTTGGAATGCTATATTGGAGGATTACTGGATTACTTTTGCTTTAAAAATAAGCCTAAACATACTCGGTATATGTACCTCAGTCGAAAGTAGGATCTGAGGTGGTAAGATTTTGGCAAACCTAAGACCTTTAGGGTGTGTTCACTTGGAAAGAATGGAATGAGCTAGGAATGGAATGGAAATTTTAAACAAAATTTATGAAGAAAGAGGGATGTTGGGGGAAATAATGAACAAATATGAGGGAGAAGAAGTTTTTTATGATGAAGATTGCAATGAAAATGATGAAGATTGGGAATGGAGCATTCCTTCCAAAACATGTGGGTTAGAATTCTAGTTCAAATTATTTGGAGAGGAATGAAGCAAGGAATGAACTTTATAAACACTTTCCCCAATCTCCCCCAAATAATAGTATAAATTTCATTCCATTCTCCCCTCATTTCATTCAATCCAAGTGAACATAGCCTTACTTCTTAGGGTAGGGAGGCTGTTTTGAGAAGACCCCGGCCTTTAAAGATGTTTGGGGCAGGGTGGGGGGAATCAATTATGAAAAGTTAGGATTTTTTGAAAGATATGCAACTACCGGCATACCGTAACTATATGTGTCTATCTAAGAGGCTGCTTGTGTTACACAGGAAACACAGATTAAATGTAATCAAATCCAAGAGAATGCTGATACATTGTGGGAATTTCAAAATTTTCTTAGTATTAATTATGATGCTATAGTATGGATATTGTAAATCTTTTGGTAGTGCTATGATTTTGGTATTCTGCTCATGCCTAAGGCCTAAGGGATCTTTTGATATCAGGAATTTCATCTTTCACAAACTTACCATGAAGGACTTCGGAAGTTACAGTCTAAAGAATATGAAAAGGCTCGGGAGCTTTTAGAGGAAGTATTAAAAGATCCTATTCTGTCAAGTGTTCAGGTGCCAAACGAGCCTTTATTATTTGATCAAATGTTGGATCTCATGATAAATTACTTAACTAGATCTTTTCGCTTTTGCAGGCTGATGCTAGTGCTAGTGATGGCCATCTTTTACAGCTCAGGTTCCAATTTTGATTTCCATGGATATCTGTTTTTTTGGTCTCACTTTGGATTTGTTATAAATTTCACACATCATCAAGTCTGGTGTCTGAGCTAAATAGGGTTTTCTATTCTGTCACATTTTCAGTCCATGGACTTTGTCCCTGAACTTTGTGTTAAGGATTGTTTCCACTTTCCAGTACCTAAGTTCCTATTGGATTAGACTTCATGGCATTTCATTGTGGGTTGCATATTCACCTTTGTTGTAGGGGAAAGAAATATCTTTAAGTTTATATTAAGTAAATTTGTCTTTTTAGTTTTCCCCTGAATGCCTATGTTTTATAATAAAGCAAGACTGTGCAGTTTTATTGTTGAGCCTGTTGCGTATTTATTTAATGTTGATGCTTATCATCCACTTACATCGGGAATCTGACAAGGTATACAATATACCATTCCCAGTTCCCACAATTTCATTTCTTTTTAAATTGTATATGTGCTGTCAGTTATTTTCAAGATCTGGATTTATTGTAATAAACACTGTGCTTGCATCATGAATCTGTTTATTTTAAGAAGCAATACATGTAAAAGGTAAAAGGGACATACTCGGTTATCCCGCTTAGAGCGGGCTCTGAGGAGGGTGGGATGTACGCAGCGTTACCCTACTCTATTGAGTAGAAAATCTGTCCCCTTTCCTTTTTCTGCAATGAAATCCGTCAAGTATTCCATCTATTAAAGTTCTTTTCTGGAATCAGATCTCTCTATTGACTGATGAGTGTTTACATAATTTGCACACCCTTGTGTATCTCCCACTAGAAAATTTTCTCGACAATCACCGCATAAAAAGACAAATTCACCTTATTAAGACACTACAGAAAATCTATAACCATTGTAATTGTTGAGGTATAGTCTGTGTAATATGTAGGAAATTATACATGTATACATTTACCCTCTTCTCTGTGCCTTCTCTATGTGTTTATGTACCACCTATTTTTCTGTACGTGAAATGTATTCTCTGTGGGGGCATGGTTGGAGGACAAATATGCCTCATTATTTTCATCTGATTAGAAATATTAGTCATAATATTCTCCAAGACCCTAAATAAATTTGTTGTTTATTACTTCCTATTCATTCTTATTTTACCTGAGTTTGGAAAAAATAGAGATAAAATATTAGTAGTAGCTATAAAATTGACTTACAAACACAGTAACTAACTAGGAGGATCACTTTGAGGCCGTTCTCTGCTGCTAATAACAAATTTTTAGGTTGTTAGGTCGAGTTGTAATCAGGGTTTAATTGTTGCAGCATTTGCCCGTATATATCAAAGCCTGCTGTCTGTGCTGTAACTAATAGACATGTATTCTAATAGTTTGACGGGAACTTTTTGGCTTTGTTCACATTTTAGTATCCAATTGCCTTTAAGCATGTGTTAAAATCAAACCTTTTCATTAGTTGAATTTATGTATTGACAAAATTTTAATTATGTTCTTATTACTTGCTACTTCTGGTATATACTTATAAAATCATTAAAGCAATAATTGAATATTGATTTTATGTATTATTATAAATGTAGTAGTCGGGTCAGCCTAAAGATATTTACCCTTTTCTGTAGATTTTTGGCATTAAAGAATCTTGCCACCGTTTTTCTTCAGCTAGGCTGTAATTTTCATGAAAATGCTCTTCGTTGCTACCTCCAAGCAGTGGAGATTGATTCAAAGGATTCTGTTGTCTGGAACCAGCTGGGCACATTGTCATGCTCAATGGGTTTATTGAGCATCTCCCGTTGGGCATTTGAGCAGGGGCTTGTTTGTAGTCCTAACAACTGTGAGTCTCTCTCTTATAAAACACACATGTGCATCCTCTTTGTTTTATAATCATTTTTTGTTTTTCATATGTAGATAGCATCCTGCATGGAAATATCTTTTTCGTGTTGTTATATATAATTTTGACGTGGCTTGATGGGCATGAAGTTTGTCAGGAGGGAATTTTTTTAAGTTCGCCTTGATAGAGTCGTAAAATATGAATGTCTTCTTGTCAATGTCTTCAGGGAATTGCATGGAGAAACTACTGGAAGTTCTAATTGCTATTGGCGATGAAATTGCTTGCCTCTCTGTTACAGAGTTAATTTTGAGACACTGGCCTTCCCATTCTCGTGCTTTGCATGTGAAAAATACCATTGTAGAGTCAGAACCAATACCATTTGCTCCAAGAGGTATAGACAAGTTGGAACCCAAACATGTCCGCTTGAAATTCCAGAACAAAAGAAAGGCAATAAATGATGAATTAGTAGAGGGTGTTGCTGCAAAGAAGCTGAACCAGAATCTAGATGTCCATCTTGCAGAAGCTACCTGGATAGCTCTTGTTGATGCACTACTTGACATACTACTCCCATCAAATGTAACTGGTACTAAAGTAGTGACTGAAGATTCATGTAGAAAAGGAGATACTAGATTGATTATACATCTGCCTCAAAGCTCAGAAAATGTTATCAGCTTTGAGGAAGGGAGAGGACCTGCAGTCACCCCAAATAAGGTGAATGTATCGACTGCTGATTGTAATTCAGAGAGGAGCAACAGTTGTAAGGTGAAAGAACCAAATGCATTTGAAGAACAACCTCACGAAAGGCGCAGCAGTCGTCTTGAAAGGCTTAGAAGTCGTAAATCAGATAAGGAGGAGTTAGATTTTTCAAAAGATCTAGGAAAAGTTGTGATTCAGTTGCTTGCACCTTTTGTTGTGGGTGGATCAGGATGTAAGAATTTCATTGGAGATAAAAGTGCTGAGGTTGCGACCAATTCGTACAGTAGTGAATTCGATGAAGTTACCAGATTTGCTGAAAAAGCTTCAAAAAATTATGGTGCTTATCATGTGGCCCACTTGCTCTTAGAAGAGGTTTCCTCTAAAGGCATTATCTACCAAGAGGCATTTATTAAATTTCTTGAGTTGGAGAAACTGACAAGGCACTGGGGACAGGACAGGACTCCTGAGTGCAGTCTTTTTCTATCAGAGCTGTATTTTGATTTTGGGTGTCGTTCATCAGACTCGTCTGTGCAACTTGACTTAATGTCAGATGCAAATTATCTTCTTTGTAAAGTCATTGAGTCCATAATTTTGGAGCATCCAATTTCTATGGGTTGTTCATCTGGGGACAAAACTTCAGAAGAGAATTCCGTAAGAAACTTTGATTTTAGTTCTCTTCTAAGTGATAATAGTTCTTTCTGGGTTCGGTATTACTGGCTAAGTGGTCAGTTATCAGTTCTTAATGGTGATAAGGCAAAGGCTCAGAAAGAATTCAGCATTTCTTTCTCACTTCTGGCTGATCAGAAAATTGTGAGTAATCCTGTTGCATCTGTGTGCGTGCCACATAGCAAAGTTATAGAAATGTTGACTGTTGATAAGGTTCTCCACCAGATTAATATTCTGGAGGTAGATTTCTTACTGAAGACTGTAGAAGATATGCTAAAGAAAGAGATGTATCCTGAGTGTGTTGGTTTGCTTGCTCCTCTTCTGTTTTGTACCGAAGATGTCCATATTGGAGTGTCATGCATGAACAATAAAGAATCCGAAGGGATCCTTTCCGTTGAAGTAGCTGCACTGGATGTTCTTAGTAAAGCTTGTGAAAAGATGGAGCCAATGGATGTTGAGGTTAAATTAAAGTGTCACTGTCGGAAGTTGCAAATACTGATGAAAAAAGCTGGGATCGCCGCAAATCCTGCCTTGAAAAGCTCGGCTTTTAAGATGTCGGAATTCAACTCAAGCACCCCTCCGGAGGAATCGAAAGACTCAAGCAAGCAATGGAATCACTTGGTTGCGGAAGAAGTGAAGGCGATCTCTCGAGATATCTCAATAATAAAGAGCTTAACCAGTCCTTGGGGAAATTCTGTAAGTGATATTACTTTGTTGCACTTGTATTAATTCTAGCACTGCACTTAGTGCTACAAAAGGTATGAGAATAAGCGACTGTTACTTCGTCATTAGTGACAATATTCATGCTTCTACTCTAAATTAGGCATCTTTCATGTCATCATGGTCCCTGAATACCATTTGACTTCCGGTCCACATTTAAGACACTCCGTTATTCTCACAACTGCTTTCGGTACGAAATAATTGCTGTGCTTCATAATAGTATATGCTGATAAAGTCAATGCGAGACAAGACAACATGCAACCCTTACTAACACAAGGATGCCGTTAGCTATAAGGAGAAGAAAAAGGGGTGCACACACATCTTTTCATAATCCCTCCCTCCCTCTCCTTTCATTTCTGTTCTTAGCCCCCCCCCCCCCCCCCAAACAAATATGCATAAACAGCCACTAGATAGTAGCCGTACTAGCTTTCTTTCTAAAGTGGTTGGAATCAGCAATAATTTGTAGTTCACTGTCATCTTAATTAGGTGAAGTTCCATCTTTACAGGAAAATTATACATAAGTTTTTCTATTCCTTAAATGCTTCTTCTTTTTCTTTTTTAGCAACCACAGAATGTCATTGTTGTCGCTTCGAGAATCATTGGAGATATTCAATTACCGCTGCTAGCTCTCATGTGCAGCATTGTCAACATGAATTTTTCTAGGAGGTCTTCTGGTGTTGCTGTTTCCGAGGAAAGTGAACAATGGCAGAAAGGCTGCTTTGTTGATGCAGCAATTGCATTCTTTAAGCTTCAAAACCTGATCCCCAGTGTTCCTGTGAAATCACAGGTAACTAAGTCCACCTTCCATTGAAAAATATTTCTGTATTTCAGTTGGTTTGGCTGTAATCTAATTTCTCCTTTTTGTTTGTCATGCTTATTTGACCTACTTATTGCCATAGACTGAACTGATTGTCGCAATCCATGAAATGCTTGCGGAGTATGGTCTCTGCTGTGCGGGTGGAGATGGTGAAGAGGATGAAGGAACATTTCTTAAACTTGCGATAAAGCATCTATTGGGCTTGGATATGAAGCTAAAATCAAATTTAAACTCATCTAACAAAGGAATGGAAGTGACCCAAGCTGATGAGCAACTTTCACTAGATGGTCATGCCAAAAGATCTCAAAATGTAACAGATTTGGATTCATCTGTTGTCCTGGACCATACTGGGACAACTGAAACAAGCAATTTTGAAAAGGAGACTGTTAGGTGGATGACATCAAATGGAATCCAATCTCATAAAGATCTAGAAAAGGAAAATATAGATTTAGAATGCGGCAAAGGTTCTAGTGATGGGCTTGATGTTGTGGTACACAAATTGGACAATGTAAGCAACCATAATACTGAATGCAGCGATGAATTAACTGAAGATGAAAGGGAGGAACTTGAGTTGGGAATTGAAAATGCCCTGGATCAGTGTTTCTTCTGTCTGTACGGTTTGAATCTTAGATCTGATTCATTGTCTGAAGAGGATCTAGTCGTGCACAAAAATACAAGCCGCGGTGACTATCAGACGAAGGAACAGTGTGCTGATGTTTTCCAGTATATACTGCCATATGCAAAGGCTTCATCTGTGAGTAGAATCTTATTGTCATCTCTCTTTATTGTCTATATTTTTTTCGTTTGCTTTGCTTCTTGTTCATCTCTTCCCAATGAGCTATATCTTCCTTTAAAAACACTAAATATATGTAATCTTATTGCAACACTTATTTCGGTAATTAATTGTCCGCATTTGTATTTTTTCAGAAATCTGGCCTAGCTAAACTGCGGAGAGTATTAAGAGCTATACGAAAGCACTTCCCACAACCACCGGAAAACATATCTACTCAAAACGCAATAGATAAATTTTTAGATGATCCTGGTTTATGTGAAGATAAACTTTCAGAGGAGGCTGGATCCGAAGGTTTTCTTAATTCCATGATGCAAGTAATATTTCCTAACAATGGAAGCCTCAAGCAACAGACAACTTCATTGATAGGAAGGTAGGATCTAATAGTCTATTGTAATATGTTTTTCTTGCTTAGTTTCAGTGCTGAATCTAAGTAGTTGAGTTGTATTTTTCTGGAGGGTTTTGACTTAAATTATGCATGGAACAGTAATAAGATTTGATAACCCTCTTGCCCTTTATTGGGTTACCGAGAATGTTATTTGCTAAATCAGTGTTTGATTTAATATATTGTGTACTACTAATCATTGTGAGGTTACAAAGATTTTGGAAGGTACTCCACGTACATATAAGCCTACATAGAGCCCTTCTTATAGTTGGAAAATCCTGAGTCTCGGAGAGGACTTGTAGTGGGAAATTCGGGAAATTCTCGAGTGCAGGATCGGAGCACTTGTTTAACTGGAAAGTTCCAACTCTAAATTAGGTGCTCGGGGACCGGAGTACGAGTGTTTTATATCTACTAGGGATATATTGCGGCCAGGATGAAAAAATGTGTTCTATCTTATTATTTACTAACGTCACTAGAGGATAATGAATTAATTAAATATATATATGAATATGGGTAACAAATGCTAAAATAAGATAATGATCTATCCAACTCCTTTCTGTATTAGTTATGCCTTACTTGTGACATAATTACAAAAATAAAAATGCACGATTGTTTCACACAATTGCAAACCATACAACGGTGATTTAGCTTCATTTCTGTCAAATCGGCACTGAGATTTGCAAAAATATTCAATTCCGGAGAACTATATTCAGTAAAAAGAATATAAGATTCTTATTTATAGTTCTATATCTTTAACCTTTGTTTTTCAGAACTTCATCATTTAGGTCGCGATTGGCCGAAATAGCTTGATTTCTGAGTTGCATTAAATAATTTAGTACCTTTTTAACATTTTACAATAATCTCTATACCTGACCCCTTCCATTCTACCAAATTTCCTCAAGTTCCTTCATTCTCACATAGGTTTGCTCATCCCAGTCAGTCCTAATCCATATCCTTCACAAATTTCATCATGATCTTCTCCCTTGCTCATTTTTTACACAAGTAGATATAGAACTGGAATGATGAGTGTATAAATATATATTTATTTGTTTTTTCTGTACTTATATTTTCATGTACATGGACATTATTCATGTTCCTCATATTGATTCTTCAAATTATCAACTAATTGCAGCTCTGAGCCATATTTGGAGGTGTACAACAACTTATATTATGTCCTCGCTCTTTCTGAGGAAATGAGTGCTACTGATAAGTGGCCCGGCTTTGTACTCACAAAGGAAGGCGCGGAATTTGTGGAGCAAAATGCAAATCTTTTCAAATATGATTTGTTATATAACCCACTTCGCTTTGAGAGTTGGCAACGACTAGCAAATATATACGACGAGGTATGGTAGCCATGCTTGTTGTATTTGTTTTTTTAGTCTGTGGACGCTTTTTGCAATTAAATGTGGAAACTGCAATAAAATTTTGTTGCTTTGCCTGCTTCAACATATTTGTTACATGCGTGCAGGAGGTCGATTTGTTGCTGAATGATGGCAGTAAACAGATAAATGCTGCGGCATGGAAGAAGAATTCTACATTATCAGTTAGAGTCGAGACAAGTCGAAGGAGGAGTAGGCGGTGCTTATTAATGACATTGGCTCTAGCAGAAACAGCTGTTCAGCAGGTTTCTACTTGATCGATCTGAAAATATTGATAAATATCTTTCTTCTATTTTTCCAATTAAGAATGTGTACGCAATAAGTTGCAGGCTCCAGGCTCCAATTAAGTCCTGTGTAGTCATGCTTAGTAGTTTATTAATTAACACGAGGTTATTTATATTACCTAATGAATAAATTATGATAGCTGACTTGGTACATTTAATAGACTAATACTGAACTCTTGTTTAAACGAATCGAGGTTTTCCTTCTATGTTTAATTTGGTATGTCTGGTAACAAATAGGATGGTGTCTCAACTTTTAATGCTCTGAAAAATTAATGCAATTTTTTTTTTTTTTTTTGAAAAAACTGGCTCAGGACCCTTCACGAACTTCAGGTCTAGCTCTATTTCTGTTTGCATATAGTTGAGATTTTTTGTTGTACTACAAATACTTTTTGACAGGCAAAGGGGACACACTTTGTTGTTTCCCCTCTTACTTACAAAAGGTATCAGTCCCCATTGTAATTGAGGTGCAACTCATTGATAAAATATTGCTTATTGTCTGATCCTGTAATTTAGTAACCCCTTAATACCAATACAGCTTCCAACCCAAATTCTTAAGGATGCAGTAATAACTAGGGACAATTTTCTTGAGCTCGTGGTAGAATATTTTAACCACTTAGAATGCTGGTAATGGTTATTACATTTTTTTATATTAACTTAGCAACTACTGTGATGAACTCTTTGTGCCAGGGTGAGATACATGAGCTTTTAGCATTGGTTTACTATGACGCCATTCAAAATGTGGTCCCAATTTATGATCAGAGATTAGTTACGCCCTCAAAAGATGCACCATGGGTTATGTTTTGCCAGAGTTCAATGAGACATTTTAAGAAGGCTTTTTCGCACAAGTAAATCTGCTCTTCCCATTGGTGTCAATTGTTAAACCTTACCATATTAATCAATCAATTAACATTTTATTTTTCGCAGGGAAGATTGGTCTCTCGTATTTTATCTTGGAAAACTGTGTGAAAAGCTTGGATATTCGCATGAAATGTCATTTTCGTTTTATGACAAGGCTATTTCTTTGAATCAGACTGCTGTAGATCCTTTCTACAGACTGCATGCTTCACGCCTAAAGTTACTATGTACATGCGGGAAACAAGATAAAGAGGCTTTAAAGGTTTCTACTTTTCTTTTTGGCAAGATTAATTTTGTTCTCACGATACTGGTTGTTGTTTTCATCCTCTCAGTGATTGTTCTTTTTATTCAGATTCATGCTGAATATGTATACTTCTGTGAAAATGTGAAAATATATTACTCCCTCTGCCCCTCTCATTTCTTTATAGTTACTATTTTGGGATGTCCCTCTCATTTCTTTACGTTACCATAAATAGTAAGTTTTCCCACTATTACACCCACTACTTTCCCCCACTATCTCATATTTAATAATTAAAAATACTATTACACCCACTACTTTCCTCCACTATCTCAAATCTATTATTAAATATTGATAGATCCCATCACTTTACCTACTTTTCATCTAACTTTACTCATTTTTTATGTATTGTCTTGGTCTCCGTGTCCCCCTCCAACGTAAACAAATGAGGGGGACGGAGGGAGTATATTTTAGGAGACTAGTATTAGAGCAACTCCAACCCATCACACTATTTTGGTGTGATTTCTGCACCAAAATGGTGTAAACATTACACTATTTCCAAACTCAACTCCAACCCACTTATACTAGATTTTACACCAGAAGGAATCTTTTTTGTATTATCTAAGGTTATTTAATTGAAGTACAAAAGTAAAGTAAAAAGGTAACAAAGTTGGTGGGATACAAGAGGAACAAATTTGTTTTAGATAAGGTTTATAAGGGCAATGTTGGAATATACAAAAACTCTTAAAGTTCGGTGCAACCAGTATAGTATTGAGATAGTTGGGCGAAACATGCTGTGGTTAGATAATATAATATTGTGGCTTTTCCTACAATCCTTCTTTTTTATCTTGATCTATGATATAGTTGGACTTGCAAAGATTACTGTGTTCATCCTTCTAAAAATGACTCTGATCTGTCATAGGCTGTTTCTGCATATTCTTTTAATCAAGAGACAAAAGCTACCGCCATGGCTATCTTTGGAGACAGAGAATCTGAAACTTCGGAATTGGCATTGGCTGGTGAGGAGGGAAGCACTGTATCCAATTCTGACAATAAGCAAGTCAGTTACCAGCAGTTGGAGGGCATATGGGATATGCTTTATAATGATTGCCTTTCCGCCCTTGAAATTTGTGTAGAAGGGGATCTCAAACATTTTCACAAGGCCAGATACATGCTTGCTCAGGGATTTTACAAACGGGGTGATAAAGGGGATCTAGAAAAAGCAAGGGATGAGCTTTCTTTTTGCTTTAAATCTTCTCGGTCTTCCTTTACATATAATATGTGGGAGATCGATGGTATGGTAAAAAAAGGAAGGTATGAACTCCCATGCATTTAAGCTACCTCATCGTTCAATTAGGACAATAAAAAATATGATAATTATGTTTATGTCACATCTTTAGTTTCACTTCACACTGAGAACATAAGAAAGCGCATAATTTAAAAAAGATGTAGCCAAGACGATTCATGAATCCCGCCAATTCTATTGGATCCTTGGGAGTAAATAGTCCAAATAATGTCTATATCCACTATCACAAGTGTTTACCATTCTTGTTTTTTTCTAGGCGCAAGACACCAGGTGTTTCTGGAAACAAAAGAGCCCTTGAAGTTAACTTGCCAGAAAGTTCTCGTAAATTCATTACTTGCATTAGGAAGTACATATTGTTTTACTTGAAACTACTGGAAGAGACTGGGGACACCTCGACTCTAGAGCGGGCTTATATCTCTATACGGACAGATAAGAGGGTATGGACGGCCTGATGTCATTTTTAAATTTAATTGAAAGTGATATACCAATAATATCTTGTATGGATGTTTACTTCATTTGTTATCTTAATTTCGATAACTTTGCAGTTCTCTTTGTGCCTGGAAGATCTTGTTCCAGTAGCTGTTGGGAGATATGCCAAATCTCTAACTTCTTCAATTTATAAAACTGAGATCGAATGTGGTGGTGAACATACCCCAAATGGAACTTTATTAGAAAAGATATTCTCTTTGTATATGGAACAGGTGAATTTATGGTCAGATATATGCAGTTTGCCAGAGATTAAGTGCCCTGAATTATCAGAAAGCAGTTTATATGGGTAAGTCATGATGAGAATCTTAACAATAAAAGTCATTTTAGTTATAAATTAGAATCAAACTGTAAACAGGTTAAATTCATTACGTGATTTTGACGTGCATGTGAAGCACACATGGTGTATCCATTTGATGTAGGTATTGTGTAGTCTTCTTACGCAAGTGATATTCAGTTATTCACATTTACATTTTTTTGTTACAGGTATCTCTATCAGTATATCCAGACATTAGAGAGATATGTTAAGTTAGAAACACTTGAAGGAATTAATGAGAAAATACGAAAGCGTTTGAAGAACCCGAAATTGTCGAATAGCAATTTTGCTAAAGTATATAAGCATGTATCCGTTGCTTGGTGTCGTTCTCTGGTAATTCGCATGGCATTGATCACACCTCTTCATTCCAGAATTGCGAGTGATATCCAAGTCTCTGATCTGTTAAATGGTGCCTTAGAAAACAGCCAACTCCTATGTGTTGATTTGCAAACTGATGAATTATGGACGTCATCACTCGAGGACTCAAAACATCTTAAGACTCTTGAACTGCAATGGAATCCTATAGTCTCTAAGATTAAGAATGTCATAATCAAGAAAGCTTCTGAAGAAGATTTGGAGACTGCAACCACATTGCTTAGATCTTGCTACAACTTCTACAAAGACACTTCTTGTGCTATGCTTCCATCAGGTATAAACTTATACACTGTGCCGTCTCAGTTGGCGTCAGAAACATATATTCAGCCAGGCATTGATGGGGTTGACATAATTGATATGAGCACTTCACGGAAACTTATCTTGTGGGCTTATACCTTGTTGCATGGACACTACACAAGTATATCTGTTGCTATAAAGTATTGTGAAGAACAGGCAAAGGTATGGAATGTAGCCCACTTAATAAAATACTATTTGGTTCCCATGTCATGCATTAAGTAGATAAATCTAAAGGAAGTGTTATCATTTATTCAGTTTTGTTCAGGAAACAGAGTAGATTACCGAATTAAGTCTTAGAATAAAATTTACGATGCAGTAGTACAACTCCTAAATAAAACAATTGCAGATTTAGAATAACAACTAGCTCCAAGTCTTGAGTAGTCATCCCTTGTTGACAGTGTCTAATATAATGAATAAGCAAATTATTTACTAAAACTGGCAGTTCTAAAAGCCCTAATCACTTTATTTCTTGAGTTTGTATTAAACTGTTCTAAAGCCATTCAACATTTGCATTCACTAAGTGCTGCAAGGCTGCTACCCTTGTTCGAAATACGGATTCTTGATTCTGTTAAGGAACTAATGTTGAATGGTTTCTGGTTGTTTATTGCAGTCGAAGCTAAAAAAAGGAACTGGAATTTCATCTATTGCTCCAAGTCCCAGCACAGCCACTGCCTCAACTTGTCATCCAGGTTGTCATAAATTTTCTGTAAAATCTTTTGTCTCCACTTTTCATATTTTATATTTTGCGTGAAGGGGCAAGAAAAGTTTGCAGTGACATTCAACTATGGTTATTATAGTTTTTTTTTCCTTCTTTGTATTTTGATGATTCTTATGATAGGGTTGATGCTATGACATTAATTATTTCTGATGTAAGTTTGAAAATTGTAATTATTTCTGATGTAAGTTTGAAAATTGTATACTGTAGGTGATGGCAAAGATGGAACTAATAAATGTGATGACTCAGAGACTCCTCCATCAACAGCCGTATTAACTTCTCAATCTGAAACCGAGAATGCTGATAATGTTGGATTTTCTTCATCATCCAAATCCAAAACAGCAATTGATGCTACACCATCTTTACCTGAAACAGGAAGATCGTGTAACCCGGACAAAACTTCATTGGTTGAAACAGAGAGTACTGGGGCTGAAGGATCTGCTTCCTTAATTTCAAAGGAAAATAATGCAGGTTGAAAGTAACTTCTGGGAGCCAACATATTCCGTTAGCAACTTCAGACACGATCCAGTTCAAAAGCAATTGTACTGATAGTAGTTATGTTGATCCCACGAATGAAGCAGATCCTACTGCAGAAGGATTCTTTGTTTTGTGCATGTATGGTATACACATGGCAAGTGTTTTTTGTATCCGGGTTGTTATGAAATGTAACAGAGCCAGTTGGGTGAATTGTAATATGACTTCTGATACAGATACAAGGCAAAAACAAGTAGCAGCAGGGTGCAATAGGTTCAGTCTGCAACACAAATCATCGTACTTCACAGAAAGTCAAATGATCAAGATTAAAGGGTCAGAGGGTTATTAGCATAAAGCAGCTACTGTGTTTGTGTTTTGTTATGTTTCTAGCAATTTGTGTCTGATTGTTAGTTAGTCAGCACTAAGCACCAGTGATATAAGCAGAGTTGTATGTACATTTAGTCATTTACTATCAATGAAGATATGTAATATTTCTTTGTCATTAAATTTAAGTTTAAAACTGTTAATTTCTCAATTGCTGCATATTTAATATGAAACTGTACATCATATGGAAAACCATGTGAGGATTTCCCTTTAAAGTTTTGTTGATCTTCTGGATTCCATACTCTGCTTGATTGGTCAGAAATTTATTTTTATTTTTGCAGGAGAGTTGCATTGACTGTAATTTTGAAAAGGTAATTTAGCTAATTCTTGATGCATCTTATAAAATAATTAGCCGGATATTTCATTTAAAAGCCTTTGGCATTGTTGTTGCAAGTAGTAGCAACAGTTTTTTTTTTCTTTTTGCACTGCTATTACTCGAATCAATGAAGGTATTATTTTTATTTTATCCATCGATTTTGCACGTACGTTCCAGCTTTTGGATTAATGATTTTTTTCTTCTGGATACATACATGGATGATGTTTGTGTGCATTTTCGTTACTAGCTTTATACCCGTGCGATGCACGGTAACTTTATTAATATTTTATTGTTCAATTTTGGTTGAAAAATAATTTCTTAAAAAATTAGTTTTATAGCATTTTGAATAATTTATTTTTACTTTTAATAATAATAATACATATGCTATATGGTTTGTAAGTAAACATTTGTTTTTTTCTTGTAAATAGTTTTCCTATAATTTATATTTCAAAATTTAGGATAACATATTTTTTAGTATTTCATAATTATTATTATTTTTTTATAAGATTACATATGATATACCTGAAACATATAGGTACTATATTCATGTAATAATTTATTATTATTTTTTTATCTTTTGATTATGTAATTTAACGGTTATCTTAAAGATTTTAGATATTTTGTTAAAGTGTTTTTACAGTTTTTAAACATTTCTGGGAATATGAGTGGTATTAATTTTTTTATTTGTTTGAATATTGATTATTTTCATATTAAATTTATATTTTTGATATGTGTGGTGTTTATTATGTGTTTTTGTTTAGATTAATCTTGGATTTATATGTTGTATTATATTTAGATATTAATATAAATTTATTTTGTGGGTGTTTAGATTGTTTTCTAATTTAAAATATGTTTATTTATTGATTTGTGTTCACTTTTTTTAATTTAAAATTTTTCTTTGCAAAGTAAGAATTTTTTATTTGTTTATTTGTCATCACATTTTTTAAATTTAAATTTTAGAAATATATTATTGTCAAACCTAAAAATAGAAACTTTAATGATTTTTATCAAAATAATTTTTTCTTAACGCACTTTATTTGTTAAATGTTTTTTTGTAAATTATATTTTAAGGTTTAGCCTAACATATATTTTAATATTTCATATTACTTGGAGAATTTGTTTTCTATTTAATTAAAATATATATAATATACTTTAGAAATGTGGGAATTTATTGACTTAACTATTTTTTATATATGTATATGTGATTATGTAATTGTGAACACACATTCATTTGCACCTTTTTTTAAAGAAAATTTGTACTATATTTTTATGTTTTTGTGTTGATATATATTTGTTTTAAGTGCATTATATTAAAGTTTATTGTTAATTTTAGTTCTCTACATTTAATAGATATTTTTTTAAATTGGCGTTTGTTTTGTAGATTATATTTTGTTGAGTTTTGGCGTCACATGTTTTTTTATTATCGTATTTTACCATATATTTTCTTAAAAACTGCTTTTTTGTTTTGTAAATAAATGTACATTCTTTTTTTTAAAATTATTTTTTAAATTGAAATTCTGATAATATGCTTTGCTTACTTGTTTATTATATATAAAGAATGAATTTGCGACTTATATTTAAAAAATGTTTTTGCTAATTTATCCTTGTTTGTTAATATTAGAAACATATTTGTATTGGCAAAAAAAAAACATATTTGTTGTCAACCCTAAAAATAGAATCTTAATAATTTTTATTAAAATAATGTTTTTCTTACAACACTTTTATTTGGTAAACGGTTTTTTTGAAAATTATATTTTAAGGTTTAGCCTAACAAATATTTTAATATTTCATATTTTTTATTGTGTTTAGCCTTAGACATGTGGGAACTTAATTATACATTTGTACTTTTTTTTAAAAAAAAGTTTATACTTTCTATTATATTTTTATGCTGAAGTTCTTGTGGTATGCTTTGTATACTTGTTTATTTTATATAAAGAATGAATTTGTGATTTATTTTTCATTATGGTTTATTGCCATTTTATCCTTATTTGTTAATTGTGTGTAAATTTTGTGCTACTACTACTCTTTTTCCTATAATAATAACATCTAATTAAGTTGATGATGAAATTTAATATTTTTGTAACTTTTAAATTATTATAGGATTTTTTGTACTTATTATATTTAGATTCTCTGTTAAATATTTTATTTTAGATTTTCGGATTGTTTTTTAATTTATTTACAATTTTAGTACCGAATCTAGAATCTTTGCAAAATAATAAAATGTTAATTTATTGATTTGTGTTGACTTTTGTTAGTATAAATTTTTAAAACATGTTTGTTGTAAATCTAAAAGTAAATTTTTTTTATGACTTTTAAAAAAAAAATAGGTTTCATTGAAACTCTTTTTTGTGGTAAGGCTTTTTTAATTTTATTTTAAACTTTAGCATAAATTATTTTGTATTAATTTTAGTTAACAATGATTTTTCCTGTTTTATCATATGTTACCAATAGTTACTTGTTAGCATAGTTTTAGTTTTTTTTTTGTTAGGATAGCATAATTTTAGCTTTTAAACTAATACTTTGGCCCAACTTATTCTCTAGCCCATTTCTAATTTTTAATGAACTTATCCTGACGACCAGACGACCACCTAAAGTCCCTTACGCTAATTATATATAGGATATAATGTGATTTGTGAGTGGTAGATTTTAATTGTGTTTTTATTGATAATTCAGTGACAGTATCCGCAGAACTTTTGTTATGATTCGGAGCAGAAAATTTTCTTTTTGGATATTTTCCGCAGATCTTTTTGGATATTTTCTTTGTGGTAACGTGACCTCATATATCATATTCAAAATAACTTTTAACTAAAATAATTATTAAAAATATATATATTTTTTAATATTTTTACCATCTCGAAAAGTTATCAAAAGTTACCTTATTTGATAAATTTTGACTAAAATAAATATTCAAATTTATGAACTTGATTAAATAACTCAAATATCAAACGTTTATCTCAGTTGATAATAATTTTTAAGTTTAATTCTCAATTATCTTTGAAATTTGTTAATATATATATATATATATATATATATATATTTATTTATAAAAATATAAACTTGTTATGTATTATTAGATGACTCTTAGCCTTTCATATATCCCTCATTAATATAGCCAACCTTTGGCTTTACACTACCCTTGTAAGTTGTAACATACATTTACATAGCCTATATAAAGGCTTGCTTGTACTTTGATTTGATATAACAAATAATGAAATGATCTCCCCCTTCTCCATTATACGACACTCTAAAATATCTATAGAAGAGAGTATTATTTTAGTGGAGTCACGCCGAAGAGAGCTTGAGAGTAAGGCTGTAATTCGAGTCGGGTAGCTCGTGAGCCTACCCGGCTCGAACTCGTTTAACCCAACCCGGCTCGACTCGAGCTCGTAAACGAGTCGAGCTCGGCAGTGATTTTAGGCTCGTTTATATAAACGAGCCGGTCCGGGTATGTGCCGAGCTCGAATGAAACCCGGCTCGAAAACTCGAACTCGATCCGACTCGACCCGGCTCGAGCTCGTTTACAATTTTTTTTGTTATTTTTCAAAATATTGTTTCTATATTTTTCAAAAATATTTCTCGACGATCCAACCATACAGATGTCAAGATATATCTAGTTAAATGATATTCCCAAATTTTCAAAAAATAAAAAATTAATTTGGTTGGAGATCTTAATAGAACACTACTATATTGTCTAGTACTTGTAACTAGTGCTTCATCCCAAATTATTGTTTCTATTTTTTTAAGAATATTTGTCGACGATCCAACCGTAAGAATGTCAAGATATATCTAATTAACTAATATTCCTAAATTTTCAAAAAATAAAAAATTAATTTGGTTGGAGATCTTAATAGAACACTACTATATTATCTAGTACTCGCAACTAGTGCTTCGTCCCAAATTATCATTTCAAATTTTTTAAAAGTATTTCTCGACGATCCAACCGTACGGATGTCAAGATGTATCTAATTAAATGATATTCCTAAATTTTTAAAAAATAAAAAATTAATTTGGTTGAAGAACTTAATAGAACACTAGTATATTGTCTTGTACTCGTAACTAGTGCTTTGTCCCAGATTATTGTTTCTATTTTTTAAAAAATATTTTTCTACGATCCAACCGTACGGATGTTAAGTTATATATAATTAAATGATATTCTCAAATTTTCAAAAAATAAAAATTTAATTTGGTTGGAGATCTTAATAGAACACTAGTATATTGTCTTGTACTCGTAACTAGTGCTTTGTCCCAGATTATTGTTTCTATTTTTTAAAAAATATTTTTTGACGATCCAACCGTACGGATGTCAAGATATATCTAATTAAATGATATTCCCAAATTTTCAAAAAATAAAAAATTAATTTGGTTGGAGATCTTAATAGAACACTAGTATATTGTCTTGTACTCGTAACTAGTGCTTTGTCCCAGATTATTGTTTCTATTTTTTAAAAAATATTTTTCGACGATCCAACCATACGGATGTCAAGATATATCTAAATAAATGATATTCCCAAATTTTGAAAAAATAAAAAATTAATTTGGTTGGAGATCTTAATAGAAACTCGTTAGGCTCGTTTAACAGCTCGTTTGGCTCGGCTCGTTTAACAGCTCGTTAGGCTCGACTCGTATAACTGGACTCGACCCGACTCGTATAGCAAAATTCGACTCGACTCGTGAGGGACTCGCGAGTAGCTCGACCCGACTCGTATAACAAACGAGCCGAGTTCGGCGGGGATTTTTGGCTCGTTTAATAAACGAGCCCGGCTCGACTCGTCAGAAAAAGCTCGACTCGATTTAAAGCTCGGCTCGAACTCGCCCGGCTCGACTCGAATTACAGCCCTACTTGAGAGGCAGTAGTGTTCAAAGATCAAGACCAAGTTAGCTTACAGGTAAGTTCACTGGTAATACTTATTAGTTAAGTTTGCTTCGTCCTTTTATGATAAAATTTGTTTGTTTCTCGACTTCTATTTATATAAAGATAAAAGGATTTGTGGATGATACCTTCAAAACTTGAATTATATCATCATGCATATTCCACTTTATACATAAGATTTCTTGTATTTATTTAATTGCATGCATTTGTTTTATTTGTTTGGCTGTCACTCCATTTCTTGTCCGTCATTTTAAACTATATATGACTTCCTATTATCCTTTATGTATTAAAATGATAAAAGATCACGTATTTTTATATTTGTGGATGTAATGTTTTTAGACTTAAAATGACATGCTATGAGATACTAGTTCTTGTGAGATACTAGTTCCTGTACTCACGATATCTTGCATTAAAAAAAAATCTTTATATGCTAATGATGAATTACATGACTCTTGTGTTTCTTTTTGTTAGAATCCAGTTGGGTATATTTAATAATAATAATTAAAAAAAAGGGGGAGGTCTCTTACTTATCTTTAATGGACATCCAATTTTTAAGTGCAAAATTGATATCTCTCTTCTATGCTTTTTGTTTTACATGATCATGAAAACTTGACATGCATATTTTTATATATGTTCTTGAAGCCTATACCTTACGTTTCTCTTGCATGTAGAATTACTTTAAATATGATCATGGTTATGGTTATTTAAGGTGATAGTAAAATGGATTTAAAAAAAAATACTTATGTCTTTGTATACTCGTGACAATTTTAATTTGCACATCTTTATATGATTAATTTATAAATTGCAATTAATATGCATTTTGTTTATTTAGTAGTGACAATGTCAAATATTACCAAACTTGAGTTCAATGCTCTTGATGTCACGGGAAAAAATTATTTGACATAGATTCTTGATGCCGAAATCCATCTTAATGCTATGGGGCTTGGTGACACTATAAAAGAAGGAAATAAAACTTCTGAGCAAGATAAAGCAAAGGCTATGATATTTCTTCGTCATCACCTTGATGAAGGGTTGAAAACCGAATATTTGAGTATTAAAGCTCCATCAATTCTTTGGAAGGATCTCAAAGAAAGATATGACCACCAAAAAACGGTGATACTCCCAAAAGCTCGCTATGATTGGCTACACTTGCGATTGCAAGATTATAAAAGTGTGAGCGAGTATAACTCAGCCATGTTTAAAATTACATCTCAATTGAAAATATGTGGCGAGAATATCACCGATAAAGATATGTTGGAAAACACATATTCCACATTCCATGCCAATAATATGCTCTTGCAGCAACAATATCATGAACGTGGATTCACAAAATATTCTGAGCTAATTTCTGTCTTGCTTCTTGCTGAACAAAATAATGAACTTTTGCTAAAAAATCATCAAGCCCGCCCAACTGGCTCAACACCATTCCCTGAAGTGAATGCGGTGACTAACAATGAATATATAGATAATAATCCATTTGGACGTGGACGTGGTCGTGGATATGGACGTGGACGTGCCCGTGATCGTAATTTTGGGCTGATCAAGGTCATAATCATCAAAATTTCACCAACTTTAAAAGGAAGCCTCACCACTAGAAGTGGACAAAAAATGAGGAGAAACCCGAGGGAAGTAAGATGATTAAAAGGGGTAAAAGTATTTGTAGTCGTTGTGGAATGAAAGGTCATTGGAGACGTACATGTCGTACCGCCAAGCACTTTGCTGACCTTTATCAAGCCTCTTTGAAAAATATTGAAACTAATTTTGTTGAACAAAACGATCCCTTGGGAATTGTTCATCTTGAAGCACACCTTGGTGGTGCAGATCCAGTTGAACCTTCAGGCCTCACTTACATGAAAGTTGCTGACTTCTTTGAAGATGGGAATGATAAGATGGCCAAATCTGGTGGTGGCAATAATTAGACCATATATTAAAACTTTGATTTTGCTTATTGAATATTTCATATTTCTGTTTGAACTCTATAATGATTGGCTTTGCTTTATGCATTCTATATAATTATCTTTTAGCATGAATGAGTTGTTTTGGATATTATTCTAATCTTCATTTATATATTTGTTTTGTGAAGAATTATGGCTAGTAATATCTCATTATGTGCTATGAAAGATGAAGAATCATTTTGTTTGGCGGATAGTGCAACAACACATACAATTTTGAGAAAGAAAGAATATTTTTCGCATATCATATTAGCTAAAGCTAATGTAAATACAATATCGGATGCATCAGATATTATTGAAGGCTCCGGAAGGGCATGCATAGTGTTACCTAATGGTACACAACTATTTATTGAGAATGCAATGTTTTCCACCCGATTAAAAAGAAATATTTTGAGTTTCAAAGATATACGTCACAACGGCTATCATATTGAGACAACAAGTGAAAATAACGATGAATATCTATGTATAACGTCTATAGTCTCTAGGAAGAAGCAAATAATAGAAAAACTTCCATTATATAAATCTGGATTATATTATACATTTATTAATCCAGTGGAGACACACATGTTAATGAGCCAAAAATTATCAGACCCGAAAAATTTTCTTATGTGGCATGATCGTTTAGGCCATCCGGGTTCAACAATGATGCGAAAAATTATTGAAAATTCAAATGGACCTCCTCTAAAGAATAAGATTGTTCTATTGTCCAAAGATTTTTCTTGTGTTGCTTGCTTTCAAGGAAAACTAATAACAAAGCCATCGCATGTGAAAGTTGCGATTGAGTGTCCATCATTTTTGGAGTGAATTCAAGGAGATATATGTGGACCTATTACACCATCAAGTGGACCATTTCAGTACTTTATGGTACTTATAGATGCATCAACACGTTGGTCGCATGTTAGTTTACTGTCCACTCGTAATTTTGCATTCGCAAGACTCCTTGCTCAAATAATTCGATTAAGGACACAATTCCCAGATCATGCAATTAAGAAAATTCGATTGGATAATGCAGAAGAATTTACTTCTCAGTCTTTTAATGATTATTGCATGTCAATTGGGATTGATGCGCGACCTGGGTTCTGTAAAGTTTGTGTTAAGGATGAGGCAGGCCAAGTGTTATTGAATGAAGATGCTATTAAGGAGAGGTGGAGTTCTTATTTTCATAATCTTTTAATGAGGCTAGGAGGAGTGGTGCCGGTGTGGACCAAGAGGTTCTTCCTTAGTCTGTGCTTTCTTTCGGAGCCTGTGAGCGTATCAGCAAGGAGGAAGTCAAGGGTGCCCTTCAAAAAATGGGTAGAGGGAAGGCGGTTGGTCCAGATCAAATCCCAATAGAGGTGTGGCTTTGTCTCGGTGAGGCTGGAGTCCAATGGCTAGCAGATCTGTTCAATGCTCTCCTATTGGGTGATAAGATGCCAACTGAATGGAGGCGTAGTATTGTGGTCCCTTTTTTCAAGAACAAAGGCGATGCTCAGAGTTGTAGTAACTATCGGGGTATTAAATTACTCAGTCATACTATATATGAAACTTTGGGAGAGAGTGGTTGAATGGCGGATTAGAAGAGAAGTCGAAATCTCAGAGAATCAATTTGGTTTTATGCCTGGGAGATCGACGACTGAGGCTATTCATCTCGTTAGATGCCTTATGGAGAAGTTCAGGGAGCATCGTAAAGATCTTCACATGGTGTTCATTGATCTTGAGAAGGCTTATGATAGCATCCCCCGTGAAGCTATTTGGAAGAGCCTTGAGGAAAGGAGAGTGTCGTCGTCGTCGTATGTTAGGGCGATTCAAGATATGTACTCCCGAGCTAGCTCTTGCGTCAGAACCCCTGTGGGCGACTCCCATTTTTTCCCGGTTGAGATTGGGCTCCACCAGGGGTCGGCCCTTAGTCCCCTTCTTTTCGTCCTTATCATGGATGTCATGTCGCGAGGGATTCAAGATGTCGTCCCTTGGTGCATGCTCTTCGCGGATGATATCGTGTTAGTGGCGGAGTCGAAGGGGGAGGCGAACGAGAAGTTGGAATTATGGAGATCTACTTTGGAGTCCCAAGGCTTACGTATGAGCCGGTCTAAAATCGAGTACCTCTGGTGTAACTTCAGTGGTGAGGCCAACGAGGAAGGAGTGGAGGTTAGGATTGAAGATCAGATCGTCCCTCGTACGGACAAGTTCAAGTATTTGGGTTCAATCATCCAGAAGGAAGGTGAGATTGAAGACGATGTCACGCATCGTATCAAGGCAGGGTGGTTAAGGTGGAGGGCAGCGTCAGGGATGATGTGCGACAAGAAAGTACCTTTAAAGTTGAAAGGGAAATTTTATAGAGCGGCAATCCATCCAGCGATGTTGTATGGCTCTGAATGTTGGGCGGCGAAGAAGGCCCTCGAGAGTAAGCTGGAAGCGACTGAAATGAGGATGTTGAGGTGGTCTTGTGGGCGCACGATGTTGGATAGAATTCCGAATGTGGTTTTTAGGAGCGAGCTTGAGGTGGCGCCTTTTTCTGTAAAAGTTAGGGAAGGGAGGTTGAGATGGTTCGGTCACATCCGTAGGAGGCTGGTTGAAGCGCCAGTGAGGAGGGTCGAGAGTCTTTCGGTTGTGGGGGTGAGGAGGAGAGGTAGACCAAAGAGGTCGTGGGAAGAGCATATTAGGTTGGATCTAAAGGCCTTAAACTTAAATGAGTCCATGACCTCAGATAGATGCTCTTGGAGGCGCCAGACCAGAGTGGTGGATTCTCTTTTAGGGAGCGGATATGTGGTAGAGCATCTCAGAGTTGGGTTGTCTCGGTTAACGTTATTTTAGAATTCGGCTCTTTCATTCTCATTTTTCTTTTTTATTGTCTTCTGTTTTCTGGTTTTTCAGTTACAGGGAGCTTGGAGCGGTGCTTGGAGTCGACCTATATCAGGAGAGGAGTATCTAATGTCCGCTTAGGTAAGTCCCATGAGGTCCAAGCCATGGGCCAAAGTTCGGCTGAGCACTTTCCCATTCGTAATCATATTTGTATATAACACACACTGTCTTGTTGCGCACTAAGCCGGGGGTCTCCACGGAAACAGCATCTCTACTGTAAAAAGTAGGGGTATGGTCTGCGTACATCTTACCCTCCCCATACCATGCTCTGAGCGGGATATACTGGGTATGTTTGGTTTGGTTTGGTTTAATTGATTGCTAGAACATTACTTATGAAAACAAAATTACCAAATACTGCTTGGGGACATGCAATATTACATGCTACATCACTTGTTCGTTTAAGACCGACTACTTATCATAAATATTCCCCAATGCAGCTTGTAAATGGTCAAGAACCAAATATTTCTCACTTAAGAGTTTTTGGGTGTGCAGTTTATGTTCCGATATCTCCTCCCCAACGAACAAAAATGGGACCCCAAAGAAGATTAGGGGTATACGTTGGGTTTGACTCTCCCTCAATTATAAAATATTTGGAGCCGATGACTGGTGATTTATTTAAGGCAAGATTTGTCGACTGTCAGTTTGATGAGACAGTTTTTCCTGCATTAGGGGGAGATAAGTCAAAATTTGAAAAAGAAAAACAAGAAATTTTGTGGAATGCAGCATCTCTGTCTCATTATGATCCTCGCACAAATCAGTGTGAACTTGAAGTTCAAAATATTATCCACCTAAAGAGGTTGCAAATAAATTGCCTGATTCATTTACCGATGTCAAGACAGTGACAAAGTCACATATACCGGCTATCAATGTTCCTTGTAAAATAAAACTTCCTGATGAAGAAAATAAAGTTTTGCTAGCAAATGAGTCTAAAGCACGCCAGAAGCGTGGTAGACCTATTGGATCCAAAGATAAAAATCCGAGAAAATCAAGGAAACTTGATAAACAAGCTGGTACATCAAATGACATCATTCCAAATGAAATAGAATTGATCATTGAAGAGACGTCTTCAAAGGATGATCAAACACCGGAAATTGAGGACAATGAAGAGATCTCAATAAATTATATCATTTCAGGAAAAAGGTGGAATATAAAAGAAATTGTCATGGATGAAATATTTGCATATGCAGCTGCACTTGACATTTCTGAAGAAATCGAGGATCATGAACCTAGATCGATCTATGAATGTAAAAGAAGAAATGATTGGCCAAAATGGAAAGAAGCAATTGAGGCAGAATTGAAATCACTTGAAAAACCTCAAGTTTTTGGACCTGTTGTCCAAACACCTGCAGGTGTGAAACCCGTTGGTTATAGATGGGTATTTATGTGCAAAAGAAATGAGAAAAATGAAGTCGTGAGATATAAGGCACGCCTTGTTGCACAAGGCTTCTTTCAAAGACCGGGAATTGAGTATGAAGAGACTTATTCACCGGTAATGGATGCAACAACATTCAGATTTTTATTAAGTCTATCAATTCTAGAAGGGCTCCGAATGAATTTAATGGATGTTGTGACTGCCTACTTATGTGGGTCACTTGATAATGACATTTACATGAAAATCCTAAATGGATTAAAAATGCCTGAAGCATATAGTTCAAGACCCTGAGAGATTTATTCAATTAAATTACGAAGATCATTGTATGGGTTGAAACAATCAGGTCGAATGTGGTATAATCGCCTTAGCGAGTACCTTTGAAAAATGGATATGTTAATAATGTAATTTTTCCATGTGTTTTTATTAAAAGGACAAAAATGGGGTTTATTATAATTGCGGTTTATGTTGATGATCTAAACATCATTGGGACCCCAGATGAGCTTAATGAAACGATTGAATATTTGAAAAAGGAATTTGAAATGAAAGACTTGGGCAAAACAAAACTATGCCTTGGTTTTCAAGTTGAACATCTATCCAAAGGAATTTTTATCCACCAGTCATCATATATTGAAAAGATCCTTAAGCGATTTATTATGGATAAAGCATATCCTGTGAGTACACCTATGGTTGTTCGCTCACTTGAAAAGAAAAAGGATCCATTTCGCCCAAGAGAAGTGGGAGAAGAACTTCTTGGTCCCGAAGTACCATATCTTAGTGCCATTGGTGCACTAATGTACCTTGCCAATTGTACACGACCTGATATTGCTTTTTCTGTTAATTTATTGGCAAGGCATAGTTCTGCTCCAACTCGAAGACACTGGACTGGTGTGAAACAAATTTTTAGATATCTTCGAGGTACAATGGATATGGGATTGTTTTATTCTAAAGACTCAAAAGTATAATTAGTTGGTTATGCAGATGCAGGTTATCGATCTGATCCCCATAAAGGTAGATCACAAACAGGTTACATATTCACATATGGTGATAGCGCAATATCTTGGCGGTCTACAAAACAGACTCTTGCAGCAACTTCTTCGAATCATGCTGAATTATTAGCACTACATGAAGCTAGTCGAGAATGCGTGTGGCTAAGGTCTTTGGTCCATCATATTCGAGAATCATGTGGTCTTTTAGTCAATAAAGGAAGTCCTACTGTTCTATTCGAAGATAATGAAGCATGTATCACTCAGACTCGAGAAGGTTACATTAAAGGAGATCGGACGAAGCACATCGATCCAAAATTCTTCTTCACCCATGAACTTCAACAAAGAGGAGAAATTGATGTTTGTCAGATTCGCTCATGTGAAAATCCAGCAGATTTGTTTACAAAAGCACTTCCTACTTCTTCATTCGAGAAATTGGTATACAAGATTGGAAGGCGGAAACTTCGAGATATGCGATGATATTCATAGTCATGTTAAAATGAGGGGGAGATATGGTACACTCTTCACTTTACTAAATGTATAACACATGTACTCTTTTTCATTCACTTGGGTTTTTCCCACTGGGTTTTTCCTAGTAAGGTTTTAACGAGGCATGATGTTTGTATGAGTCATCTAAGGGGGAGTGTTATGTATTATTAGATGACTCTTAGCCTTTCATATATCCCTCATTAATATAGCCAACCTTTGGCTTTACATTACCCTTGTAACATACATTTACATGGCCTATATAAAGGCTTGCTTGTACTTTGATTTGATATAACAAATAATGAAATGATCTCCCCCTTCTCCATTATCTAGTTCTCTCAAATCCTATCTCTATATTATATTATATATAACAAAACTTAATAATTAAAAAAAATTATAATGTCATATCAATTTTAACAAGCTTTTGCAATATCACAAGAGCCCACAGTCTCACAAATAAAGTCAAATTTATAAATTTCGTATACGTTTCATGATGTATGGTATGATTACTAGTACTACCAGCTTATACAGTTCGTGCAAAGGTTAATTTTGAATTTTTATAATTTGTTTATAGTTTAGTATAATAATATTATAAATAGTAATTTTAATTATCTTATAACCCGTGCGATGCACGGATGTTTTTGATATATAATAAATTTTATTTTGTATTATAACAATATTTTTATATAATAAATTATTTTCAATAATTTATTTAAATTTAAATAATTTAATAAAAATTTAATTAATGATATGCATGGTTTAAAACTTATATCATAAAATTTTAAAATAAATATGTCGTTGACGGAATTCGAACCTTTAAATTTCAATAAATTAATTTAATCATATAACATATCTGATCATTAGATCTAACGGTTGATACACGTTAGATATATACAAGTTTTTATATTAAATATGATCTCATTTCTACTTGTTTTGTAATGAAATTGTCCTTGATTAATAGTAGTAGTGGTTGATTTTTAAATGGTGCTAATCTACATTTTCTTGGTGATTGTAGGCATTAGACGATATGAATGATCGTTGAAAGAGATGCAACGAAGAAGGAATATTTTGGTTAGAGACAAGAAGATGTTCAATAATTTTCAGTGAAGAAGTCAAGGCCTTTACTCAACAAATCAAGGCCTTTAGCTGAACAGAGGCAAACTCAAGGCCTTTACATTGAAACTCTCAAGGCCTTTACATGAACAGTAGCGAAACTCAAGGCCTTCACTCTGAATCTCAAGGCCTTGAGCTCTGACGAAAATTGGAATTTTAAGGCTTTTTTAATTGGTCTTGTAACATATTTTTACATCTTCTAAAACACTTAAAAGAGCCCATTCATATATATACGTTATTATTAGGGTTTTTATTGTATTGTACGTGCGGAGAGAGATTAGAATACCTTTGAGAGAGGATTAGAGAGCAAGGATTGAAGGGATTCTATCCAAGCTTTAAGTGATTCTTCAAGTTGTATTCTCTTAACTCTATTATCTTGTAACAATGATTTTGCCCATTAATATATGCATGTTTTCTTTATCTAGCATGGGTAACTAATTCTCTAATCCGAGAATTAGGTAGTATTCATTGGTGATATATGTTTGTTTGATTGTGATGTGAATTCTCTTCTTTTGCTAATCTATCATTGATGGCTTAACCCAATTAAGGGAGTAGCTAACCTTTAATTGTATTCATAGGGATTACGATGAATTGGGAGAGGAGTCATAATTCTTATTCATGATTTGGTAGACGTAGTTCGATTATTGAATCGGGAGATTAATAAGAGGGCTATGAAACTTATAATTCTTGGGTCTTAATAGTCTATAATTGTATTTTGATTGATCATGGGAGTGACTTTTGATATATGGTTGTAGGCACTATCTTGTTTCTTGGGAGAGAACATTATAAAGTTTAGAAGAATTGTTTTTATCAAAGTACGAGAAGTATATATCGCATTACATCAACATCATTGAACCAATTGAAGAATCCTAGTTCTCCGGTAGCTTTTCCTCGTCGATAAAACTTAGTTTTAATTGCTTTATAGAATTAAATTTAGTTAGAAACAAAACACCCAATTTATTCTTCTACACTTCTAGATTGTAAGGAATTAAAAGTTAAACTTGAATCAATAGTCCTTCCCTGCGAACGAACTTACAAATATTACTTCAATAACTGTTCTGATTTTTTACGAAAAATCTAACAGTTATTATTCATTGTACACGGATTTCTATTATATTTTGTTAGTAATTAGAATATATGGTGTAATATTTTGGGTATACTTTAATTATTGTAACATTATGTTTTAAATTAAAAGTTAACGTGTTATAATTAGAAAAGAAATATTATTGATTGGAAGATACAATATTTTAGGTGTTTATAAAAAGAAAAATCATCAATTAAAAGTAAATGTCTTTTAATTAAAAAAGGCAATTGTCTAATTATCATTTTTTATATTATTTTATTATTTATTTTAATAATTAGGATGACCGTGTCGAAAACCGAAACGATAAACTTTCAGTGCCTATCATGTTATAAATTTTATTTAATATTACGATCATGTTTTTATATAATTATTATTTTTAATAATTTTCTAAATTTTAATTTAATATAATGTAATATACTCATGTTTACGGATTATACTAATACTTTCTTATTATAAACAACGTATGCGGATTTTTTATATACTAACTTATGACCCGTGCAACACACGACTCCTTTTTTAATATTTATAATGATATGAGTTTTTTTTTAATTTTATATGTTATTAATTTACATATCAAATTATTATTAAAAAAATTGATATATATATATATATATATATAAAAAAAAGATTTTACACATTCGATTTAATATTTATACTCTATCTTAAATTCTTAAATTCTTAAAATTTGATTCGAACGATTTTACGGTCCACGTGAAATTCACAAAATAATCTTTAATTTAGTAATGGTTTAACAATTATTTTTCAATTAAACATACGCAGAAACAAAATAAAGAAGAAATTGAATATTTTTTACGTTGAAAATTCTATTTGATTTATGAATTTTACTTATAATTCGTTTTGATTATTAAAATACACTTGTTATTATTTGAAGATTGTTCTACTAACAACCAAATACAATTTTAATAATAAATATAGGAGAGATTTTATCCAAAACTTTGATAATCGGTAGTCTGGTCCTTCGTACGACAAAATAAATAAGAACCGTTAGATCTTAAAATAAATAGATGAAAATTGTTGGATCTCACATAAAAAATATTTAATATTTTAATACGTTATAAACTAAAAAGTGTATTTATATTAAAATACGAAAAAGGCGTATGTCAATGATTTAAATCTTATATAATTAGGTTTTGTACATTGAATAGATCAATGTATGTCTTCTACATTGAATATAATTAATGCAAAAAATCGTAATTATATTTTCTCTTGGGATTCTAAGTGTTTTCATTTCAATAATAATTATTAAATCATTACTAAATTAAAGATAATTTTAAGAGTTTCTTAACAATAAGTGTAGTAGAGATTTTATCCAAAACTTTGATAATCGGTAATCTGGTCCTCCGTACGAGAAAATAAATAAGAATCATTTGATCTTAAAATAAATAGATGAAAACTGTTGGATCTAACATAAAAAAATATTTAATATTTTAATATGTTATAAACTAAAAAGTGTATTTATATTGAAATACGAAAAAGTGTAGGTCAATGATTTCAATCATATGTAATTAGGTTTTCTACATTGAATAGATCAATATATGTCTTCTCCATTTAATAGGATTAATGCAAAAAATCGTAATTATATTTTTTCTTGAGATTCCGAGTGTTTTCATTTGAATAATAATTATTAAATCATCAATAAATTAAAGATAATTTTATGAGTTTCACATGTAACGTAAAATCATCCAAATATGATTTTTAGATCTGAAGATAGACCCCAAATAGTAAATATGAATTTTTTATAATACTAATAAAAATAAATAAAATTCAGTTATAATACAATTTTTTTTTTACTATTTAGGCTTATATGCCTTACAATTTAGTATCTGTTCTAAGATAATTCTCGGGGTGACCGAGAATCGAACCCACATTCTGGGATGATAGAGTATACACCATTTACCACTTGGGCTATCCAATCGCGCTCTAATACAACCTTTTTTAATTATATCTTTTTCCGATTATGATTTTCTTTTTAAAATTCAATTGTAATACAACCTTTTTAATTATATCCTTTTTAGATTATAGTTTTCTTTTTTAATATGATATAATCTTGATCGTCTATATTAGATTATACGGTTGAGATTATTTTGGTAGTACAATGACGAAAATTATGGATAAAATCTCTTTTACACTTATTATGGGGGTGTTTGCGTGATTTTTTTTCCCAGAATAAGTCAACTTATTTTAAGACAAAGTTAAAGATTCCTAACATTTTTCATTTTTTTGCAACTTATAGAATCTCAAACATACATTAAATAGTATTTTTTTTTATCAAAATATAAAATTTTTACCCGAAAATAAGTCCCTAAAGACTTAAATTAAGTTGAGCCAAACATGCTCTATAATATAAATGATATAATATGTTATTAGAATAATTCGAACCTCACATTTTTGTATATAATAATTTTTAGTATTAAATATAAATTATTATGTTGTTGGCGGAAATCGAACCTTAGACCTCTGTTTATAACAACTTTTTGTATATAATAATTTGTATATAACAACTTTTAATATTATTGTATTTAAGGGTTATGACGTGTTTGAGTTGAAAATCTTAGTAATAATAAAAAATATGGAATTAACAAAATTACAAATTATACATCATCATTTCGTTATATTATAGTATGGTATAGATTTGTCATTTTGGTGAACTCAAAAGTTATTAAAACCCCAGCAATAATTAAATTAACTCGATTCGATTCTTAAATATCCCTTCAATATTCCAACCTCATAATCAAACTCATACATACAATATTTGTATGGGTAAAGAGTTTCTACCTGACAATCTAGGAAACTTTTCTATAGTGTCGGCTTAAAATTACGATTTTGATATACATATGATATGCAAACTGATCGTTGAAAGATGGAGAAAAATACTGTGAAGTCAGATTTCAAAAAAATTCACTAATTGAAGGGAAAAATCAAATTAAAAATGGAGGAAATTTGGTGTGATTGTATGTATAAAGGTGTATTCAATTTATATATGATGTCCCTAGTGGGGTCATTGGATTAAATTAATTTATAAGACAGATTTAATTTAAGGCGATACAATAGAAAAGTTTCCTGACTTATCAGGTTGAAGCTGTTTTTCCTATTTGTATCTATATCTCTATTCTCTATACATTAATTAAAGCTTTATGCCTTTATCTTGGGACTTATCATTTTTTTTGCAGGAATTAAAAAGATGAGCTTTTGTTGAATTTAGGGCATTTTTCTTGTAATACAAATCGATTCATTACTGGGGTTGAATTGAAAATGACTGTTTTATGCGAAAAAGGTATCATCTTTGTCTTGCTTTAACTTCATTCTTGTCTGTTTGATTCATTTCTATTATCTCAATTTTCAATTTTTTTTGCTAGTTCTTATTTTTCTTGATTTTGCTATATTGTTTGTGGTTCTTGATTATGTTGTATTGTTTGTGGTTCTTGATTATGCTGTATTGTTTGTGGTTCTTGATTGCTCAATTATGGTAATGTTTTTTGTGTGTGTATAATAATTGTGGGTTCTGAGAATGTGATATACTGATATGGCCTGTTGGTACTGTCTTTTTTGTTACTTTGATGGTCGTAAACTTTGCCGAGTTTGGTTAGTTGTATATGATATATCGTACTCATTTATTATTGATTGTATGTATCGGTTTATTTGTGGGTTTTGAGAATGTGAGATGGCCTGTTGGTGCTTTCTTTTTTGTTACTTTGATGATCGTAAACATTATCGAGTTTGGTAAGTTGTATATGATATATCGTACTCATTATTTATGCATCAGTTTGTAGAAAGTTCAACCATTTATGGATTGATGATATTGGTTTTTAATATAATCAGTTAGATATTTTGTGCAAACAGTTATTGTCGCAAAGTATTCTAAGATGTTTCGAATTGATTTCTTTACATGTGCATTTTTGTGGGTAAAGGTGTATACAGATAGCAGTATCTGATTGGACATGTTTAGTTATTTAAGTGTTTCAGTATTTTTTTTTTTAAACATACCATTCATTTTCTGTATTGCTACCTTTTTTTGTTCCCTGAAGTAGTCAACTTTTTGATAGTCGTAATTTTTTGGTTGTGCGATTTTCATTAGAAAAGTAGCGTAATAGTCAAAATTAAATTCCAGAACATGTCTGTACTTGTTATACCTTTCAGATTCAGTGCTTTGCATTAATATGCAATATAACATTTACCACTTTATCATACTCGGCCATTAAGTTTGGATCTTGTACTGCGATTTTCATTAGAAAAGTAGCGTAATAGTCAAAATTAAATTCCAGAACATGTCTGTACTTGTTATACCTTTCAGATTCAGTGCTTTGCATTAATATGCAATATAACATTTACCACTTTATCATACTCGGCCATTAAGTTTGGATCTTGTACTTGTTCATATATCACAAATGGTTGCATTTTTGATCTTCATATTGTTGTAACCTGGTTTTAACTTAAGTTTCAAATTGATTTCTTTACATGTATGCATTTTTGTATTAAGTTTCGAATTGATTACTTTACATGTATGCATTTTTGTGGGTAAAGGTGTATACAGATAGCAGTATCTGATCGAACATGTTTAGTTATTTAAGTGTTTCAGTATTTTTTTTTTTTAAAACATACCATTCATTTTCTGTATTGCTACCTTTTTTGTTCCCTGAAGTAGTCAACTTTTTGATAGTCGTAATTTTTTGCTTGTGCGATTTTCATTAGAAAAGTAGCGTAAGATAGTCAAAATTAAATTCCAGAACAAGTCTGTACTTGTTATACCTTTCAGATTCAGTGCTTTGCATTAATATGCTATATAACATTTACCACTTTATCATACTGTTAGGAACCATAATAAAAATAATAATTAATAAATCAGTTGCAAATCTGAATAATTAGTTTGTGCATCAATTAAGGATTTGAAAGGGAGGATTTGGTGGGATATGTAATATCTTAGCTTTAATTTAGGGATTAGGGATTGGGAGTTGATATGGGGTTATAAATATAGAAGTCATTTGTATAATTGAGGTATCAAGAAATAAGTTTGAGTGAAAAGTGTGTGGAGAGTAGGTGGTCTCTCGAATACCACCCGAGTGTGTGGAGAGTGGGTGGTCTCTCGAATACCACCTAAATATCGTTTTCAGTGTGCGTGTGTTTATCAATAAAAGTGTTTATTTCAATTATATTAGAGCATATCATATCGGGTCCTAACAGTGGTATCAGAGCAATTCCGTTCTTGGGACAATAGCAGATGCAAAACAAATTGAAAATCGAATCGAGGACCTAGAGAAGAAAGTGGAAGCAATGCAATCAGGTCTAAACGACATCTCTTTTCTCAAAGAAAGTATGATTGCCATACTTAAAAGGTTAGACATCCTTCATTTTGAAAGTACTGGACCTTCCACGACTGTTTTTGGGATTTTGCAACAAGTGCCGGCAGAATCTGGATGTGGCAAAGACAAAGAACAAGGGAACAACCTTCATTTTGAAAGTACTGGACCGTCTACGACTGTTTTTGGGATTTTACAACAAGTGCCGGCAGAATCTGGGTGTGGCGAAGACAAAGAACAAGGGACTCAAATGTCTGATGGATTGCCACCAACAACATCCATGAATTCAATGCCGGCACTAATTGAATTGCCTGTGCTTAATGATGAGAACCTCGAAGGTGGGCTGTTTCATGAGGAACACTATTTTGAACTCAAGAATCTCCCATCACCACAAGGCAAGGCCTGGTCTGTTGCACTATGCTCGAAAAACGATGCTTTGTTTTGGTACTGTTACAAGGAAAGTCGGCAACCTTTTTGCAGCTGGGAAGAATTCAGAATATTATTGGTCATGCAGGGGTACTCAATCAAAAAGAAAAGGAAAAAAAAAAAAATACTTAAACCTTGAGGACAAGGTTTGAGTTTGGGCGGCGAGTAATGTTAGGAACCATAATAAAAATAATAATTAATAAATCAGTTGCAAATCTGAATAATTAGTTTGTGCATCAATTAAGGATTTGAAAGGGAGGATTTGGTGGGATATGTAATATCTTAGCTTTAATTTAGGGATTAGGGATTGGGAGTTGATATGGGGTTATAAATATAGAAGTCATTTGTATAATTGAGGTATCAAGAAATAAGTTTGAGTGAAAAGTGTGTGGAGAGTAGGTGGTCTCTCGAATACCACCCGAGTGTGTGGAGAGTGGGTGGTCTCTCGAATACCACCTAAATATCGTTTTCAGTGTGCGTGTGTTTATCAATAAAAGTGTTTATTTCAATTATATTAGAGCATATCATATCGGGTCCTAACACATACTCGGCCATTAAGTTTGGATCTTGTACTTGATCATATATCACAAAAGGTTGCATTTTTTATCTTCATATTGTTGTAACCTGGTTTTAACTTGATTCAGTCTTGCGCAAGAAGGTAGAGAAGCTTGAGTTAAAAGGACTAAAAATACATAAATTGATTCCAGAAAAGCTATCTGGACTGGAAGAACTACTACAGGATGTTTTTCTAATCCTTCAGCCAAAACCAAGTGATTATCACAATCGACGGGATCTAGTTCGAGTCTTCAATGAAATAGCAAAGGAGCTCTATGGTAATTTTTTTTTTTTTGTTGTCTAAACCTTTAGCGATTTTCTGTTGCACTTGGGAGATTTGGATGTGGATGTTTGTGTGCGTATGAGAGATAATATGTGTGCTGTCATAATTGCAATTTATATTTGTTACATGGGAATGTACATGGGTTTTGTTATGTCAGTGATATCCTATCGTAGGTAATGAAAGCATCACTCCACTGGATTTACAATGCAGTACAATTTCTAGTTTCCTATTTTATCAATAAAAATGAAAATATGCAGTCTCTTTTTAGTGAAAGAACATGACCCTCTTTATTATCTCCAGGAAAATCTGACCATCCTGCTGTAGAGGAATTTGGTTCATTTGTGATGGACTTATTCAGTCCCACAAGTGATCTTGATTTGTCAGTAAGTTTTAGTAATGATGCAGCTGAGTACCCCCGCGACAAGAAAATTAAAGCTCTCCGAAAGTTTTTGAAAAAGTTCTATGCACTTCAAAGTAATTTCTTGGTACCTCCTGTTCTTAATTATTGCACATCATTTTTTATTTGTGTTTGACTCCCTCTGTTCCTTAAAAACTGGCAGTAGCGTTATGTGAAAATTTTACAATAATAACCCCTATTCATATTAACAAACTATTCTCATATTAACACACGGTTCTTGTATACTTATCTACATGGTATGACCCTAAAGTTAACTAAATCATACGTAATTATTTGTATTCTACTGTATTAACAAACTGACACTAATTTTTTTTTTTTTTGGTTACTATTATTTATTTCAATGTTGATATTAGAACACTAATTTCCGTGTTAAGTAAAAATCTAAGCGTGTGTGTAGAACAGCTAAACCATGATGTAACTTTTAACTATCCCACATCTGCTGAATGATAAAGTAATTGACTTGAAAGATTTTTTTTTATGCACTCCTTAAAAATAAAAGAGTACTATATTGTGTCAAATATGTATTGGGGGTACACATCTGTAGCAGATTTTTGTTAGAATGATTGTGGGTCCTAATGCTTAGTTAGAATGTTAAATTAGTCTGATGTTACTCGCAATCGAATATTGGAGCAAAAGTAATAGTAATTATATGTTACTCTATAAGAATATACTATTATAAGCCCTTTTCCCCTTTATAAAATTGGATTGTCCAATTTGTAATTTTTTCGTAGTTGATCTCCTCCGTGACACATGACCTGATGTCAGGAACTGGTCAGTTCCTGAAGGTTTTTAGGCATATTTTTGGTATTTTCTGTTTAATAGATGTAAGATAACAGCTATATAGGTAAGATAACAATGTTTTAGAGCAGAAATAGATGAGAATCAGAAGAAAATAATTGAGAAACAGAGCAGAATCAGATTAGATGAGAAGAGAATAAGCAGAAAACAAGCAAAGCTTGCAGAGAAAGAAAGGGTTGTTAGAGAGAGAACCCTAGAGAGAGTGTCAGATAAGGAGAAGAGAGAGGTGGAACAAAATTCCCTTTTCTGTATTTCATAATGCATAATAAGAAATTACAACTGAGCTGCTATTTGTACTACTGCAATACTAACTAACTCACTCTGAAATTACTTTACTACCCTTACAATTATATAGCATACTACTACTAGTACTATTAGACTACTGCTGCATTCCTGACATTCCTTCCTCCTTGAAAATTAACCATGTCCTCATGGTGGATCATTCATTTCCAAACTTCTTTTCAGCTGGATCAAATACATATCTGATGATCCCTGAACTGCTATGTTTTCTCCCTTTATATGCAACTCTTTCCCAATGAAAATATCTTGCAACAATACTTCAACATATACTATTCCAGCAGAACCACTGATAGGTGAAGCCTCATAGCAATATCTTGAAAATCCTCCTGGATCAGAAATGGTGATTGTTTTGTAGTAAACTAGAATTCCAACATAGAGGTGCTGCTGAGTGCTTCCAATTATTTTGCCAACCTCTGGTGGAACCACATTTGGACTTGTTGAAATTAAGTAAGAATCACATTGCAACCTTAGTCCATCCACCTGTATAGTCAAGTCTTTTGAAGCTTGAAACTCTGGTTTTAGCTCTTTTGGTTGGTCCAAACCTTCTTTGATAACAGATATAGTCTCAATTGATGTTCTTCTCAACTCTGTTTCACCTACTTTCTCAACATGTATCTTCTTTGGCACATGTGCAACCACTGCATTAGGAACAGATGCAAATGGTTTCCTAACATCAGTTGTACAAACCAATCCCTCAACAACACTAGAATTGTTTTCTCCAAGGTTCTGTTTCTGTTGAGAAAGGGCCTCCAGTCCCAAAACTATTAAGAAGATTTCCTCCGATTGCCAATCCTCTTTGTCCTCCCCAGGTTCTTCATCATACCTTGGATGCTCTTGATAAGCTTCTAGCTCTTCTGATCTTTTACTACTGTAGATTTCAGATTGCAGGGGATTAGGTGCTTCCAGGTTACCCCCGTTTAGTGCTGCTAAGATGAATGCCCGCTCTGGCCAGCACTCTTGGCCCTCACCTTGTTCTTCATCATAGACAGGTTTCCTTGTGCAAGTTTCCAAAACAACATCAAAGATGGGTTCCCCTGTATAAGCTTCCCAAGAAGCATGTGCACGGTTTTTGAACACTTCTCTCTTCTGTTGTCTATTAGGAGGTTCCTTTGTTTGGTTTGGCCACTCCTTTGCCATATTTCCTATGCCACAACCATCCAGCTTTTGCTCATAATCCTGTGAACATTCAAAGACTTCTGCTCCTTCAGGAAATCTCAACTTAAGGTGATGTAAGGGTTCGGGTTCTACTTCTTCATCCTGACAATCTGTCTTTGTTTCAGCATCAGGATTATCAAACTTGAACTTCTTCTTCTTTAATTTCTTCTCCTTCAACTTCTCCAATTGTTGAGCATCCAATCCTAATAATTTTTCTATCTCTTCGAATCTCTTATTGACTGTCTCTTGATAACACATAAATTGCTGATAAACTTCTGGCACAGGTGTACTAAATTCTATGTCCTTTCTTAACTTCATAACCAAATCAACACAGTCAATTCTCTCATGGACAATTTATCGAACACCTTGACTACACACAGTAAACTTAATAGTTCAACACTATTATCAACCTCTACAACTCAACAATTCACCACAATCCACAAAAACAACACAACAATATAACCTCTCAACTCTACAATATCACTTCTCCAAAGGAATCACACTTTACTCACTGAGTCACAACTCAACTCACTGATTCAACCAGAAACTTACAACTACACTACTATTTTTTTGTGAATTGCTGATAAGGAATGCAGTAAACAACTATCAACTACTGTGAACGAACTAATAACAACAATTTCTCACTTCAAATCCACAGAATCACATCCACAATCACAGATCTGTGAAGAACAGTTAAGAAATAGAGTACCTGAACTGTTTTAGGCATAACTTCTGATTTACAACTGCGATTACTATGATTCCACAACCGCACAGCTCGTTTCTACCAGCACAACTCAATCGAAGCAGTGGTTGATCGTTTAGAACAGCTCTGATCTAATTTGTCAGGAACTGGTCAGTTCCTGAAGGTTTTTAAGCATATTTTTGGTATTTTCTGTTTAATAGATGTAAGATAACAGCTAATATAGGTAAGATAACAATGTTTTAGAGCAGAAATAGATGAGAATCAGAAGAAATTAGGTGAGAAACAGAGCAGAATCAGATTAGATGAGAAGAGAATAAGCAGAAAACAAGCAAAGCTTGCAGAGAAAGAAATGTTTGTTAGAGAGAGAGAACCCTAGAGAGAGAGTCAGATATGGAGAAGAGAGAGGTGGAACAAAGTTCCCTTTTCTGTATTTCATAATGCATAATAAGAAATTACAACTGAGCTATGAGTAATTAAACATAATAGGCACATATGAGGAGCAAAAAATAGACGAAATATCCTGGGATATGGTTTGATAAACCCGTTGCAAAACTGTAAAACACCGCACACACCACGCTATCCAAACAGAAAACACCACACAAAGCACACCAACAACAGAAACAGATAGTAAAGTCGGTTTCCACAAATTTCATACTTTATTAAACTTTAATCGATATCAATCCCGAAGGATCGTTACAATATTGTAGAAATAAGAAGAAAAACTTAAACATAAATAGAAGTTGGGGCTTTTAAACCCCAACAGCCACAAGAACCACACCAACTTTTCACTAGCCTCCCATCTCACGATCCACAATCGCCTTCACACTACGGGGCAGAATTCGTATTTCATCAACACCACCTTCCCCATCCAGAAAATAATCAGCAAGTTCCGCAGCAGCACCATTTGCCGAAGGCGGTATTGCCTTCATCTCCAGATTGTCCCAATCTTCATCCATTATCCTGACAATCATATCTATCAAGTACATGCATGAGTCTTCTGGATCCGGGTTCATCACCCTCCTTAGCAGTTCCCCGTCGTCCGTTTCAAGCGTCACCGTGGTCTTCTCTTTCTCCCAAGCCAGTACCAAACCGTAGTAGATGGCCCACAAGCCGGCAAATTCTGGGTCTGACATTCCGAGCATTCCCCCCGAGGCCCTGTACACCTCTCCGTCATCATTCCGTAAAATGCATCCTACAGCAGCCTTGCCATGGGGCCAGTTACTCACTCCACTGACGTTTACTTTGTAAAATCCATTGATTTTTCCTCCACGAAGACATTTTTCCTGAATATTTTTATGAGATGGAACAGTTCCTGAATATTTATAGTTGGAGAAATGGGGTTTAGATTACCAGTCAGCCGCGTTCTACATCGAAAAGGCACATCCATTTAGTATTTCTATTTCTTGACCAGTCACCACCCTTCCAATTTCCAATTACTGCGCTCGTAGATTTACAAACAAATTTCAATATATATGTGGGAAATAATTCATTATCATTTTTTTCATTATTAAAGGTAAACGAAAAATTATATTACGTTTGGGATAGACACACAGAAAATATATCGTCATCTACTTTTCTAAAATGGGACGGTGCCACGTCTGCACTGCACCAGTGCATCAACATCACTGTGCTTTACCATATATTTAATAAAAAGTTAAAACGCAAAAGCATGGATTGTTGTTTAAATTCGATAATTTTTAATCATTACTATTGTGAAAAAAGAATACCCTGTTTATCGAAAAAAGAATTTATTTTGGGGCTATTGTGAAAAAAAGAGCATGTAATTATATTTTAATTGGAGTGTTATTAAAAGCTATGATGCTCAGACTCTTTTAGAAGGATCCGGCATGGACACAAATCGAAGTGTTAGATCTTTCTAAAAACCCAGACGTACCCGTGTCCATAGGACACGACCCTGACACTGGGATCCGGATCCAAATGTCATCCAGAAATCCGACTCTTCATCTCAGACAACCTATCTTTAATCTCAATGACCCATCTTTAATTTTGATAACCTATATCTATGAGGACGAGAGGAATAAGAAAATGTATGAAGAAACAGAGGTGAAATTCATGTAAAAGAAGAATGAAGCAACTCTTGCCTTAATTTGTGTAATTGTTTGTTATGCAGTATAATCAAATGATAGTTATTTATTTATTAAAACTATCATATTAATTAAAAATAATATTTGCAGTGTCCAAATCCAAGTGTCGGATCCTTAAAAAAAAGTGTCCCCGAGTCTTTATTTTTGTAGTTAGAAAGATCTAACACTTCGATTTGTGTCCATGCCGGATCCTTCTAAAAGAGTCTGAGCATCATGGCTTTTAATAACACTCCAATTAAAATATAATTACATGCTCTTTTTTTCACAATAGCCCCAAAATAAATTCTTTTTTCGATAAACAGGGTATTCTTTTTTCACAATAGTAATGATTAAAAATTATCGAATTTAAACAACGATCCATGCTTTTGCGTTTTAACTTTTTATTAAATATATGGTAAAGCACAGTGATGTTGATGCACTGGTGCAGTGCAGACGTGGCACCGTCCCATTTTAGAAAAGTAGATGACGATATATTTTCTGTGTCTATCCCTAACGTAATATAATTTTTCGTTTACCTTTAATAATGAAAAAAATGATAATGAATTATTTCCCACATATATATTGAAATTTGTTTGTAAATCTACGAGCGCAGTAATTGGAAATTGGAAGGGTGGTGACTGGTCAAGAAATAGAAATACTAAATGGATGTGCCTTTTCGATGTAGAACGCGGCTGACTGGTAATCTAAACCCCATTTCTCCAACTATAAATATTCAGGAACTGTTCCATCTCATAAAAATATTCAGGAAAAATGTCTTCGTGGAGGAAAAATCAATGGATTTTACAAAGTAAACGTCAGTGGAGTGAGTAACTGGCCCCATGGCAAGGCTGCTGTAGGATGCATTTTACGGAATGATGACGGAGAGGTGTACAGGGCCTCGGGGGGAATGCTCGGAATGTCAGACCCAGAATTTGCCGGCTTGTGGGCCATCTACTACGGTTTGGTACTGGCTTGGGAGAAAGAGAAGACCACGGTGACGCTTGAAACGGACGACGGGGAACTGCTAAGGAGGGTGATGAACCCGGATCCAGAAGACTCATGCATGTACTTGATAGATATGATTGTCAGGATAATGGATGAAGATTGGGACAATCTGGAGATGAAGGCAATACCGCCTTCGGCAAATGGTGCTGCTGCGGAACTTGCTGATTATTTTCTGGATGGGGAAGGTGGTGTTGATGAAATACGAATTCTGCCCCGTAGTGTGAAGGCGATTGTGGATCGTGAGATGGGAGGCTAGTGAAAAGTTGGTGTGGTTCTTGTGGTGGTTGGGGTTTAAAAGCCCCAACTTCTATTTATGTTTAAGTTTTTCTTCTTATTTCTACAATATTGTAACGATCCTTCGGGATTGATATCGATTAAAGTTTAATAAAGTATGAAATTTGTGGAAACCGACTTTACTATCTGTTTCTGTTGTTGGTGTACTTTGTGTGGTGTTTTCTGTTTGGATAGCGTGGTGTGTGCGTACAGGTTTGCAACGGGTGGGTGGTCATTTGAGCGGTGAATTGCAACGGCTAGTTTTGGTGGGTATAAATAATGGTGTCGGGTATAAATAATGGTGTCGTGTAACTATGTTGACTAATCGTATTGTTTTGTACTTGTATTTTTCTGTTTGGGTTTGTCTTTGCAGATAATCGAAATGGCAGTTGGAGATGATAATTGCTGTTTTTGTGAGACGCCCATGATAGTAAAAACCATGTGGAGTGGTTCTTGTGCCGGCCAAAGGTATCGTCAGTGTTCTACCGGGGAATGCTACTTTTCCGAGTGGATAGACGATAGTCTAAGTGCACGGGCCGTGGAGGCTATTGGAGAGTTGATCCGGAGGCAAAGTGGACTTGTTGGGCAAGATGTTTACCATTTCCTGGAGATGAGCACTGTTCGTTGTTCGGAGTCCATTAAGAGAAGTAAGTTGAAGTTGAAGCTCGCGGAAATGGAGTCTGAGATTAGGCTGATGATGGCAGATCGGCTAAGTTGAAGTTGAAGCTCGCGGAAATGGAGTCTGAGATTAGGCTGATGATGGCAGATCGGCCCGCTATTACTCTTTTTCTGTTGTCCAAGTTATCCGAGACTCAGATCCGTTGTCTGGCTCTCCTAGTACTCCTGAACAAAGTTCACGTGTTGCAAAACCAAATACAGTTATGTCAACAATTCCTAGGGTATACCTGTGGAGTGACACAAAGAAGATGTAAAGAGCCATGTATTGAAATTGCCTAAGTTGTTTAACAAGAGCCATGTATTGAAATTGTTTAAGTTTAACTTGTTTTAAGTCATTTCTGTTCATGTTAATTTGCATTTTAGTAATCATTTGAAGTTTGTTATAATCTTGTGGGTGTATTTTATTAATATATTTGGTTTAATTTAGTTTGTTGTATCATGAATGTCCTTTGCTCTTGATGGGAGATGTACCTGCTGTGGCAGGAGATGTACCTGGGTCCCTCACTGTGGCGGGAGATGTACCTGGGTCCCTCACTGTGGCAGCATGGCAATACATCGAATTTGGAACTGTTGTATGAAGTAACTTTTAACATTAATATATTCGAAATAGAATAGGTTTTCGAATTTGTAGGAACGGAAAATTCAATTATTTTTTGAGTGTTACCTTCTAATATATACAAAAGATTATACCTACAAAAATTGTTTCAGGTGGAGAAAGATATTTAATGGATTAATGCTAACACAAGAGTGAAGAAAGCATTTGTGGAAAAACTTCTGTGTACACATTGTTTCATTTCTTGTTTGATCTCTGTACAAGTGTTGTGTTTATATACAGGATACAACCAACTAACTAGAGTGGGAAAGTTTGTTACAAGTAAAGAACTAATCTGTACAAGTATTAACTAGTATAATTAAGTGATGACTGTCTTTCTTATTTGTGTAGAAGTGGAGATCTAGTCAAGGATTATGAGCTCCTTGAAATGATTGCAGAGACGTGGTGAGTTTTACTTGGAGACAGAGTTCATTCATCAAGGCATGTAATACTGTAAGGGAAAGGGATTCTGAAAAGCCAATGTACATGGCCAAAAACTGTGCAAAATGACGAGTTTTGGTATTTGTTATTTGATTTGCATTGCTTCTGTATTCATAAGATTGTTTGCTGTCAAAATCTATATGTACAATTTATCTTCTCACAATTGCTTCTGTTACAAATCAGACTTTGGTATTTGAACATGACATCCCTCATCATGTTCAGCAGCAATTCAATGCCTTTCATTGTTTTTATCACAATCCTATACAGAGTACTCTCAAATTAAAACCATGCCTTGTATAATAAATTTCTCACAATAAAAATCAACATGCAATGAAATTTATTAATAACAATTATCAATAAAAGAGTATTTGGTTCTGATAAAACCTCTTTAAATTAATAAATAATTAATTATCAATATAATATCTCACTAAATTAATAAAATATCCCGGTCCCAACATTATTAATTTATAGAGGTTTTACTGTATCTTTAAAATATTCCAAATTATATTGTATGTAAGGGTTACAAGTCAAATCACATTATTTTGATATTTTCAAATTTTAATATTTTAATAATGAATTATTGAATTTAGTTGAATTTTAAGCAAACTCTTAATAAATATTGTCATCCATATTTTATGAAAGAAACGTAAAAGCTATTATATAATGTAAATGCATCCTCTTGATTATTATACGAATTTAAATGGTGCCCGTGCTTCGCACGGGCTATCATGCTAGTTTTCAGCCTTAATTATATGTATAACTAATGTTAATCAACGGCAAGAAACTTTTAAATTATGCTGTAATCATTTTGGGTTGTAATAACCTATATTCGTGGATCCTATAATTAGAGACTTATTTCAATTTCATCTCTGAGACTATAACTGGTTGTGTGATGTGATATTATTGCGGGGTCATAGCATGCAGTTTATTTATTTTGATTCAAGTTCAAGGTATTATTGATGGAATTGAGACCGTAACGACCAGGTCCCCGACCCCGGATCTGGGGCGTTACAGATAGAGTAGAGAACCAACCATGCCTCTGTAGACAGAAACATCCACTTTCTTGCCCTTAGCATCTTCATTCAATTTAGTGGCAGTGGCCATGGGTGTCTTTGCAGGTGAGCTATCTTCTAAGTCAAACTTCTTTAATAAATCCTTGATGTATTTAGTTTGAATGATAAAGATACCATCCTTTCTCTGACTAACTTGCAAACCAAGAAAGAATGTCAACTCTCCCATCATGCTCATCTAATAACTGCTTTGTATTAACTTAGAGAATCTTTCACACAACTTCTCATTTGTAGAACCAAAAATGATATCATCCACATAGATCTGAACTAGAATGATATCACCACCATGTTGCTTGTAAAACAATGTCTTGTCTATTGTGCCTCTAGTGAACTGATTTTCCAGCAGCAAGAATTGTGACAATGTGTCATACCATGTCCTAGGAGCCTGCTTAAGTCCATACAATGCCTTAAGAAATCTGTAGACAAATTCTGGGAAATGTGGGTCCTCAAAGCCAGGTGGCTGTTGCACATATACTTCTTCTTCCAATTCTCCATTCAAAAATGCACTCTTGACATCCATTGGATAGACTTTGAAATTTGAATGTGCAGCAAAATGTCAAGAAAATTCTGATGGCTTCCATTCTAGCAACAAGGGCAAAAGTCTCATCATAATCAATGCCTTCCTATTGAGAATAACCTTTTCTAACCAACCTTGCTTTGTTTCTTACAATTACACCATCTTCATTCATCTTATTTTTCAGAACCCATTTTGTTCCAACAATGGTTCTATCCTTTGGTGCAGGCACCAGTTCCCATACTTTATTTCTTTCAAATTGATTCAGCTCCTCTTGCATAGCAATAATCCAGTCTGGATCCAATAATGCATCATCAAGTTTCTTAGGCTCAATTTGGGACAGAAAACAGCCAAAGAGACACTCATTTTGAGTTGCCCTTCTTGTTCTCACACATGCATTTGGATTTCCAATTATTTGCTTTGCAGTGTGTGATCTATCCCATTTCCTTACATGCTCAGTTTGATTTCTCAAATTTGATGTTGCTTCATCATCCAAGACATGATCATCTTAATTTGCTCCCCCGGTGAAGATGCTCTCATTCACAGGTGTGTCTTGGATGATTGTATCCTCACTGTTGATTGGTACAAACTCTTCTCTTGTTTCATTATCCACTGGAGTTTGTTGAGCTGTAGTCTCAACTTCAGTTTCAATCTCTTCATCAGAATCATTCATATTTTCAAATCTCAATGGATCTCTATCTTCATCATTGGATTCTCCTAGACCAGGTAGTTTACTGTCATCAAATGTTACATATGTGCTTTCCATAACTTTCTTCTGACTGATGACATAAACCTTATATGCAGCTCTTTCCATAGAATAGCCAAGAAAAATTCCTTCAAATGCTTTTGCATCAAACTTACCAACATATTCAAAATTATCTTTTAAAACAAAGCATTTGCTTCCAAAAGCATGAACATGCTTCAGAGTAGGTTTCTTTCCAGTCATCAAATTATAAGGAGTCTTTCCAGTATTTTTGTTGATGAGGGTTCTGTTTTGAATGTAGCATGCAGTGCTCACAGCCTCAGCCCAAAAACATGTAGGAATTTTTGCATCAAGTAACATTGTTCTAGCAACTTCAATCAAAGTCCTATTCTTTCTCTCAACAACTCCATTTTGTTGTGGAGTTGTTGGAGTTGAAAATTGTTGTGAAATACCATTCTCTTTGCAAAATGCCTCAAGAATGACATTTCTGAACTCTGTTCCATTGTCACTTCTTAATGCAATCACACTTGCATTATTGACCTTTGCTTCTTTATCAACTTTCTTTATGTGCTCTATCACTTGTGGAGCTTCATCCTTTGCTGCTAGAAATTCTACCCATGTATACCTTGAGAAATCATCAACCATAACCAGGGCATACTTCTTTCTTGGCAAAGACATGATGTTGACAGGCCCAAACAAATCCATGTGAATTAACTGTAAGGGCTTGGTGATAGATGTCACTGTCTTTGACTTGTGGCTAGATCTTCTCATCTTTCCTTTTTGGAAAGCCACACACACTCCTTCTTGACAGAACTCAAGTGTGGGCATGCCTCTCACTAACTCTCTTTTGACTAGAAAATTAATGGCTTTGAAGTTCAAGTGTGATAACTTCTTATGCCACAGCCAACATTCTTTATTTGATGCTTTTGAGTAGAAGCAGCAAATTTTGTCCTTATTTGTAGAATCCATATTGGCTACAAATAGGCTTCCCTTTATCACTCCAGTTAGAGCAAGATCACCAGTCTTCTTATGAGTGATCAAACATTCATCTTTATCAAAATCTACTTTGAATCCCATGTCAATAAATTGACCAAAACTCAGTAGATTATGCTTGAGCCCTCTGACCAGTGCTACATCTTCAATGATGACATTACCAACTTCCAACTTGCCATATCCCAATGTGTTACTAATGCTGTCATCTCCAAAAGTAACCATAGGGCCAGCCTTTCTTCATACTGTGATAGCAGGGCCATATCACCAGTCATATGGTTTGAGCATCCACTATCCAATACCCAAATGACTTTCTTTTCCTTTTCTTTGCCCTAAAAACACAAATGTATTACTTTTTCTTTGGTACCCAAATAATTTTGGGTCCACCAGGCTTAGAAACATTCTTATCATAAACAACATGTTTGTCAACTTTCTTACGGCTAGTCTTCTTATCACAACTAGGAGTCTTAGAACCTGAGTTCTCAGACTTAGGTGACAGAGGCACCTTCCTAACTTTTGGAGGACTTGAAGACTTTGACCTTGTATAGTGTGTGTATGAACTGTGACTGATACAACCATCAATGAATTGCCTTCTCAAATTGAAACAACTAGTCATAAAATTCATATTGCATGGCATACAATCAAATTTATCACAGAATGGTGAGTCTCTATGTCTTAAAGGCACAGAGCAATCATAAAAAGGCTTAGGCACACTACCAACAGGTTTCTTGCAATCATGAGTCAAGTGATTAGTGCTAAAATAGTTTTGACATGTTTTCCTAGGGGCATTTGGCACATAAGAATAATTATTATCTTTGTTAATCCCTAGTTTGCCATTTCTGTTCTGTTTCTTCTTAGCCACATTCTTCACAAATTCATTCCTTTTAGCTGGTTCAAACTTAAAAGATTTTTCAGGTTTGGGTTCAACTCCAACAGGCTTCTTGATTTTCAATTTGACACTCTCACTCTTAGAGGATACTGGTTGTTTACTTGATTGGGCTTCATCCTCATTGTTAACTCGAATAACTTGTAGAAGGGGGGGGGGGTTGAATACAAGTTATAAAATCGTGTCTAATTTTTGCTTGATTAGATAAACAAGAACAAACGAATAAATCAATCTCTGTTTGTATTAAAATAAATCAAATACAAACTCTACCAAAGGTGTACAAATACCTTTAGCAGCTGCTGACAAAATAAAACTCTCTCTCTGTTTGTTTCGAACTTTCGAATACAAACCTTATACAGAGCTACGCACGACCAAGACACTTTTTACAATGATATAGAGAGTATTTATAATGCTTCATATCAACTAATAACAGAAAGATAATCTATACATTACAATGTTCTGCCGTCCAGTTGATAGTTTCCATCAATAGAAAATTCTTTCCTTCATGATATCTTCTTGCTTGTTCTTCAAACAAAGATCCTATTTTATAGCACTTGCCAGTTTCTGTAGCATCCTTAATGACATCATCAGTAACACGACTGATATCAGGATTCTATCCTGCATCAGGATCTGACCATCCCATCAGTACTTGATCAGTATTTGACTTGTCGTATCAGGATCCAATCTCAGTTCCTGACATGTAGTACTTGATGCACTGTTCCTGACTTAACTCTACAGATTACTGTCTAACACATATATCCTATACAAAGTGCTAAATCCTTTATAAGATCAGGATATATAAGAAGTATAAGTAAAATTCTATTCTTAACATCACAACTCATGAATTATTCCTAACAATCTCCCCCTATTTATGCTTTAAGATCTGAAGCATAAATCTGAGTTGTTGATGTCAAAACATATAACAATACAATCAAAATAGAATTTATGAATTTAAAAATCATGAAGTTAAGTACCTCCTTCTTCAAATGTAGACAAAGTATCTAGTACTTAGAAGAAAGATTTCAACTATTTGATGGTTCTTTTCCTTTACCACTTCCACGATAAGATTCACCTTTGTCATTCTTAGGTCTTCTTCTATCTTTCCTAATCTGTTTATCTCTCCCAGTATGTTGCCTTTGAATTGTTTTTATCTCCCCCTTTTTGACATCAGCAACATTAATTCCAAGAGACTCAGTAACAGAATAAATGAGATTCATCAAAACTGCTTGATTTTCCATAATAGTGACTTGGTTATCTTCAAGTGTTTGAAGTCTTGATTGAATTTCAACTTGAGATTTCTGAATGTCTTGTAAAACTTCAGAATTGACTTCAATGTTGGAAGTGTTTAGAACATCTTCAGATTCAAGCCTTGTAGAAGAAGTTGCCTGTGTAGAATGATAATCAAGTAATAATACTCGATTAGAGTTACAAACATCTTCATCTTTCTGATCTGGAGCTGCAATATGATCATTCTGTCCTTCACCATTATTCTGTGTACTAACATCTACAAATCCTGACTCCTCCTTAGATTAATCAGATACTGTTGATGTCTCAATTCTGGCTGATATTGGAAGTACATACAAAGGAATACTAGGATCATTAGGAATTTCTTCTGGTACAAGTGGTGTAGAAGTTTTTCTTAGCCTTTCACCTCTTCTGTTGATAATTCCTGCAAGCCTTTCTTTTGGCTTCTGAGCTTTAACTTCTGGCTTTGCATTGTGCTTTGCTAAGTCATTCTTCTCATACATCTTGATAAAAGAATAAGTACCAGCATCCATACCAATATTTTCAGACCAAATGATGGTGGTTTCCTAATTTTCTCTCCCTCACTATGGAGTTGATCATCCATACCCTCATTCTCACTTTGACTATCTAAAGTCAACACTCTTTCTACCTCTCCTTTTGCCTGGTCAGGAGCCAGCCTCTCAGATTGTGGATCAATATCCATCTTTTCAAGTGTATCACTCAAATTTGGATAAGTGCTCTCATGACCTACAGAAAAATAGAGTTTAGAAGAAGTTTTTATACCTGAACTCACATGGAGAGAGGGTTCCTCATTTGTCAAGGGGCTTGAGGTTTTCTCCAAGAAGTGAGCTGCTATAGTCTTTGAATTCTCACAAGCATCTTCTTTCCTTTCAGAGACTACAGGCTCCAGTATACCACTTTCAGGTTCTCTACTAGACTCTGATGTCTTCAGTAATACTTCATTAGACACCATAGTTAGTATGTCACCGTCTTTAAGTGTTGTTTGCTGAGACTCACCCTCAAGGTGGATAGACTCTGACTGAACAATGTTTGTTTGATCTTCAGTAAAATCAATCAAAGTCATTCCTCCCATATCATAGGGTTTCTCACTTGCAATTTCAGTCATCACAGAAGACCTTTCAACATCAGCTATCACAGCTCCTGAGTCATCCAACCTCTGACTAGATGGTTCTTGTGTTATAGTGATTGTGATCTGATCTATCCTACTCTCCATCACTGGTGCAATAGTATCTCCTGTTGACTGCATTCCTCTATCTACGTCCTCCTGTTGTTCACCTTGAGCTGAAGCATCTTCAATAATGACATCCTTGTCAAATAAATATGTATGAAGTGATTAAAGTGCAACATGCTTCGAGAGTCCAAATTTCTTGACTAATTGTCTTCTGACTGATACATGGAAATACATCTTCATTAAGTCAAGTCTTTGATGTAGAAGTCCATATTCTTCAGGAAATGAAAGTTTTGGTACTCTTTCAACTAGAAAATCTAGAACATGCCTGGATAGCTTCACTTTGATAGAAATAACTCCCATAGCTAGTCTGTATGACAATGTAGTTTCCCATAAAGAATCAATATCAAAATCTCTATTGTCAATTGCTGACTTGATTGTAGCTTCATTTGTAGAGACCTGCATGATGTTAGTTGGACTAGACTCTGTGTGTGTAGGTGACAATTGAATCTTTCTCCTTGTTCTCCTGATATAGTGAGCAAAAGATTTATCCTGAGAAGACTCAAGAGGTGTAGACACAGAAGTGATCTTGGGATGAGATCCTTTTTCAATAGACACAGTCTTTTGAAAGACAGTATCCAGTAACTGTTTTCCCTTTTTAAGTACTACAGTCTTTTGAGAGACTGCAGCCTGGCTGTGACTAGGTGCTTCATCTCTTTGTCCTAGCTTAGAAAGTTGAATTGCAGCCTTCAATTCTTCTCTCTCAGCAAGAGATATATTATCATCATCTTCACTAGAACTACTACTTGACACAACAAATCTTCTCTTCCTTACAACTGATGTCTTTTGAGAAACACCAGAGGTTGGTTTCTTTGAAACAACCGACTGTTGATTAAAACTTGGTTCTCGAATTATTTCAGAGACTATAATGTTTTGGGCTACTTGGGTAGACACAGGGGGTTTTGTTAGGTCGAATACACAATATATAATCAAGTACCGTATGAGTAAATAACAAGAACACACGTTTTAACTCTTAAAACTGTTTGGAATTAATAATTCCTCTCTCAGTGATGTAAAATATCACAGAGAGCTGCTTAGGTTACAAGAATGATATTCGTTCACAATGGATACCCTTCTAGGGTTAACCTAACTGTATTTATAAGATATACAGCTACGTACAATCGTTAATTGATTCTCCTAAAATTAAGCTATACAATTGATATCAATTATGATTGCTACACGTCTTCTAAGTCAACTCAATCTCTTTGACAGCTATCCAATCTTCAAAGATATTGCTTCCATATTAATATTAAATTAATCTTCAAACTCTGTTGACTTGCAGACGCTTCCTGTAGACAGACTTTAGCAAACTCTATTTTCTCCAAGCTAACAGTGTTTGCACTTCCATGTGTTCAGCTAACAGTGTTTACGCTTTCCTCTGTCAGCGTTTGCGCTTCCAGCTATCAGCGTATACTCAAACTCCGTTACAACTGCTTTCAATATCAAGTTAAACTCTCTTTACCTGTAACACTTAAACACTGACATTAAATCACATCAATTATATCTAACAATCTCCCCCAACTTGTTCATTAGAAAAATGTACAAGTTTACAGTAATTGATGATGTCAAAACGAACAAATAAAAACACAGTGTTTAACATATAATCAGAGTTTAAACTTGACTTAGCAAAATCAACTGAAAAATTCAAATTACTTACAAAATCTGTCTACCTAACCTCCTCAAGATCTGGAGTTGTTCTGAGATAATCAATCAACAATCTCCTCTCAGCATTTTCAAGTTCAATCTCCATAGCTTCCTTGATCTCTCTTAAATCTGGATCATTCTCATCAGTTTGAAAAATAGCAGCTCTGAGATCATAGATCTTGTTTCTTCTCATTTCATTTCCCAACCTGATAAACTTCACTTCTTCAGACTTTACATTAAAATCCAGAACAGTAATCCCAAGATCAGTCTTCAGCTTTGTAGTTCCCTTCTGCATTTCTATCAGATTCCCATTCCAGTCTCTGTACTTTGGAACATAACTTTCAGCAGACTTTGATCATGTAACAACTTTAGCTTTCTGCATATACTCCCTTATAGAATTAGCAATAAGCTGTGTTCGATGATTTCTAACTCTGAAGATATGCAAGACATATTGAAGTTCCTCAAATAATTTTAGCTTGATTGCTTCTTCATTCACTCTATACACTGACCCATCTGCCATAAAGTATAGCAGAAAGTGAATGTCTAAGCTCCTTTGACGAACTAGCTGAACTGACTCCAACTTGTCTAGATTTTCTTGAGTAATACCAGAACCAAGAGATACAAGTGCAGAGGGATCTCTTGGACTGTTACTAACCCTCAAATCTCTTCTTGATCCTAAGCCAGAAGTATTCCTCCCTGGTGGCTTTCCTGAACATGCAACATTATGTTGATATCCACCAGTTACTCCTGCTTCTTCTTGTACTGGAATCTTTGGCCTTGAAAAACCAGGTAAGAGTTTACTTTGAGTCTGTACAACTTGTGTAACAACAGAGGTTGTATCTATCATTTTGCCCTTGCTCTCTTCACCAATTATCCCTTTTAACTTCAACTTGGCATCAAGAGAAGACTTTCTAACCAGCTTTCCAGTATCTTCTTCTTCTTCTTCTTGAATACCAGATAGTTTTTCTTTGATCTCAAAACCTTTCATTACAGGCTTTGAAGCTCTAACAGTTTTCTTCACTTTCTTGGACTTTTGAGCTTTTAAATGCTCTTTCTGCAACAGCTTTTCTTCAGCTTGAATATCCTCAAGTGTAGCTTCAGCATTCTCTTCACGAAAGAGTTTTGCAGCCAATTCTTCATTTGTTTGTGGATTGTCAGTGAATGACAAATCCTTTGGCTTTGAACCAGAAGTACTCTGACTATTTATATCTATCTCCAAATTTGGCTTTGACCTTGTAGACCTTCCATGTCCTTGTCTGAGATTTGCATTTCTTAAGCCCTTATCAGCAGTACCTTCATCATCAAGATGATCTTTCTTTGACAGAGTTTGAGTTTGCTTGCACTTGGTTTTAGCAATTCTCTCCCCCTTTTTGACATCACCATCTTGAATCAGAATTGAGGTGATTAACTCAAGAGAGTTTGCAATGGAATCAACCTTCTCAGTCAGTAAAATCTGATTCTTTTCAACTGTGCTCAGTCTGTCATTAAGATTTGCTTGAGCTTTGGAGAATTGTTGAAAAAGCTTAGCATTAGCTAGTTGAGCTTTCTCCTCATGAGTAGCAACCTCTGTTCGAAGATCAACAATAGATTTCTGAGTATCATCAAATCTATTATTCAAGGTTTTGATTTGAATCACTGTGCCTTGCAAACAAGTGAATATTTCTGGATTTTTAATCTTCGAAGAATTTGCTTGGAGAAACATAGCTGCCCTTCCAGGAGGAAAAATACACTCTGACTTGTACCAATCAGCAGTTTGTTTGGCCAAATAATCATCATCAATTTCATTGACAGAAGGCCCAGCAAAATCTGGTTTTTCTCCTGTTTTCTGACCATCAGCTTGAGTTTGTGGTTGTTCAACTCCTGTACTCTTGGCTTCAATTGAATCACTTATCGACTCACTAGTAGAGGCAACAGGTTCTTGAGCAACCTGTTTTCCTTTAGCAACTTGAATCTGCTCTGAAGAAAGAACCTTCTCTGGTTTATCAACCTCCTCACCATGATCAGAAACATGATGGGCATCAGAGTTTAACTCAGTGTGTGATGCAACCACAGTGTCTTCAAGAACAACAGTAGGCCCATCAGCAACACCAGTATCAATAGAATGTGTAACCTCCATGAGTGGTGGAGTAGATGCTTCATGATTAAGAGAAATTGGAGTTTCATCAAACTCTTCCATTGGAGACAAAGCATCTCTAACATCTTCATTTTCTTGAACCTTAGCAGATTCTGGTTCAGCAATCTTGACTTCTGATTCTGGTAAAATAGATTCTATTATAACCTCTGTCTCACGAGTAGGAATATCAATAGAGATTTTCTCTTGAGCCTCTTCAATATGCTCATCATCAGAATCAGATAGAATGAGCCTTCTCCTCTTAGCTTGAGGCACTGCAACCAGGTCTTCATCCTCACTAGAACTGTCCTCAGCTGGTGGTGTAGAAGGTCTATTTGACAACTTATCACCCAAATTCATTAATACATATCTACCAAAATCAAAATTACTGCCATAGAGTAGAGAATACCCAATTTGCAGACTGTCCATTGGAATAGCATCCCAGTTGGTTACCTTCTTCTGAAATGTCCTGGTGATACAATCAAAGAAAAAGTTCCACTCTTTTCTCAGATTCGGCCTCCTCACACTGCCCAGCTTTGCAAGTGAGTCCATATACCCAATCTCTGTTAGCATCTCTCTCAGATTTTGCTCAGAGACAACAGCATACGAAGTATGTGTGTCAAAATCCATGGCATCACGAACAGTTTGTGGAGTAATCACAAACTCTTGTTCTTCATGAGAGAAGATGATAGACGGAGTTCCATTCTCTCCTCCTTCTATATATCTTGAGTTTTGCCAGAAGTTAACAACCTGAGAAGCAGATAGAGTAGCCGGTTCAACCAGCGCTTGCCCAATCTCAGAATCGCGAAGAAAATTTTGCATTAGATGAAACGCCTCTGGAGCCCGGTCGTTCTCAAGTAAAGCTGCATAATTGTTAGGCACAAATCGTAGACCAAACGAAGTGAAAGGTTTTGTTGCCATTGAATCAAGAAATAAGCAAAAAGCAACTGTGAAAATGATATGCAAGAAAGGTGTTTGCGAAAATGCCAAAGTGAAAAACAAAGAAGTTCTCTGTTTTGGTAAAGTGAATACGAGTGGGTGAAAGTGATTGTGACAAAAAAATAATTTGAGTTATAATTAAAAATTAAACTCAAACGTTTTATCTTGAAAACACACAACTGTTCCCTCGAGAAATGCGAAAGTGGTAGATAATGATGAGTGATTGGGTGAAAGTGAGACACGTGTCAAACATGCAATGATTCACTTAATACACGCGCAGTAAAAACCATTATTACTGCTGTCTTTCCGTTTATCAAGACACTTTACCACTAAATACACTAATTAACAGTTGTCAACTACTCCATTTACTCCAAAATTTTCAAATTATCTTAATGAAAATTTACCTTAGAGTACGTAACACAATCAATCAGTGTTTGTCAAATTTTCAAACTTTGTCACAAAAACCCTTTCAAAAATGCACAGTCGTGATTTTTGTGTGTGAGTAGCAGAGTTTACCAAATCAATTTTTATAGCATCTAATATTTCATAAAATCCATAAATCAAAACAATAAACACTGAATGCACAAACTCTCATATTAAACACAGAGTATATGATGAATGCTAAACTCTGTAGTTCCTTAATTACAGAAATCTGAATATCTCTGTTCCAGTTTATTGTTCATGATTATCCAAGTAAGCACACAGTCTTTATAGACAAAAAGATCAGGAGATAACTATCAAAGCATCATTCAGTGAGTTACATGTCAAGGATTTCCTCACAAACTCTCACAGAACACAAGTGTTTAGGTGAAGTGTTTTCGCTCAAATTCAATCAGTAAAAGCAGATACTACCATAAGCTTGAATTTCCACCAAATCTACACCACTTTGATTACATATATGCACAAATCAAAAGGACTTTGTTCAAGGTTGTAATTGAGTAAAATCAAACAGATGAGAAAAGATATTTTTCGAATGAGAATTCCTAACTGAACAATTTACCAGATCAAAATGTTCAGTCAAACGGTTAGTACATATTTGTACAAGATGATCAGTATATATATACCTCCTTTTTTTTATTATTAATTTACATATATATATATACTGAGTAAGATTTCTTTTCTTGAGAAATTCTCACCTGCTTGAATTTGATTTATCAAAAGAATATAACTGCTCTTAATACTTCAGTATTCAAGAAAAATGAGCAGTTAATTAGGCTCAAAAGGGGTTTACTAAGGGTCATGTTTATGAACAGTGTTTATTATCAGTGTTCAAAGATGTTTTGAACAGTGTTTGAAGAAAGATGGTTAATCCTAGTGCCTTTATCATTTTCATGCACACATATATCATGTAGTCTCAAAATGGTTTAATGCAAGTTCTAGAGCAACATACTTACTGATGAACTTCACACAGCAATAAAATCTGATTGATATAAAATGTATCAATCACTTATTTGGCTCAAAATCTCACAGGGTGCAGACATGAACTGTTTCTCACCAAACTAAACAATGACACATCTCAAGTTTTAAAATTTTCACAACTGCAAACAAAGAATCATCAAGAATCAAGTATGGCTTGGAAACAGAGTGTTACTAATCAGAGTTTAGAGTTCATCAATATCAGAGTTATTCATGAGAGGCAATGCATACAGTATTCATAGATTCAGAGTTTAGGATCAAATAAACTAAGAGATGCTCTAAATATGAAACAGTATCATGCTGTGTTAATTTACTGCACAATTTCTGATTAGATCACAGTGACTCAGAAAGAATCTTGATTTTTCACTGAGAATCATGCTTCATACATTTTTCTTCATTGGTATTTTCATTCAGACAAAAATCAATTGTGAATTCACTGAGTGTATCCAACTTGTTAACAGTGTTTAACAAACAGACATGCTGACAGAGTTTAACAAGGTTTAAACATGAGCATGCATAACAGAGTTTAATACTAAGGTTCACATAGCACTTAACAGTTTGCATAGCATGAGCAATAAGTTTTTGAGTCTAACCAACATCACTTAGTCAAAACTAGAGACCATTCCTAGTTCATTGACCAGTCTTGTAAATGTAGCTTCACTCAATGGCTTGGTGAAGATATCTGCAAGTTGTTGTTCTGTAGACACAAAGTGAAGCTCAATATTGCCTTCCTCTACATGCTCTCTGATAAAGTGATACCTTATGTTGATGTGCTTGGTCATTGAGTGTTGTACTGGATTACCTGTCATTGCAATAGCACTTTGATTATCACAAAAAATAGGTATCTTACTATACCTTAACCCATAATCCAGCAATTGATTCTTCATCCATAGAATCTGTGCACAGCAACTACCAGCAGCAATATACTCTGCTTCAGCTGTAGATGTTGATATTGATTTTTATTTCTTGCTGTACCAAGACACAAGTCTGTCACCAAGAAATTGACAACTTCCACTTGTGCTTTTTCTGTCAATCTTACAGCCTGCAAAATCTGCATCAGAGTAACCAAGTAGCTTAAAATCTGATTCTCTTGGGTACCACAGCCCTAAAGTTACAGTGCCCTTGAGATACTTGAAAATCCTCTTCACAGCTGTTAAATGTGGTTCCCTTGGATCTGCCTGAAACCTTGCACACAGACAAGTGGCATACATGATATCAGGTCTACTAGCTGTTAAATAGAGTAGAGAACCAATCATCCCTCTGTAACTTGTCATATCCACTGATGACCCTGTATCTTTGTCCAGTTTTGTTGCATTTGCCATGGGAGTTGTTGAACAGTCAAGCATGCCAAATTTCTTGAGAAGATTTCTGGTATATTTTGCTTGATTTATAAAAATTCCATCATCTGTTTGCCTCACCTGTAGGCCTAGAAAATAACTAAGCTCTCCCATCATACTCATTTGATATCTTGACTGCATGAGTTTGGCAAACTTCTTACAGAGTTTATCATTAGTAGATCCAAAAATGATATCATCTACATATATCTGAACTAAAAGCAAGTCACTACCAGATTGAAAGTAAAACAGAGTTTTGTCAATAGTACCTCTGTGAAACCCACTTTCTAGTAAAAATTTGGCAAGTGTTTCATACCATGCCCTTGGTGCCTGCTTAAGTCCATAGAGTGCCTTGTCTAACCTGTAGACATAGTCTGGATATTTTGGATCTACAAAACCAGGTGGTTGTTCAACAAATACTTCTTCTTCAAGTTTTCCATTCAGAAAAGCACTTTTCACATCCATTTGAAAAACTTTGAATTTCTTGTGAGAAGCATAGGCAAGAAACATCCTTATTGCCTCCAATCTGGCAACTGGTGCAAAAGTCTCATCATAATCTATTCCTTCCTGCTGTGAATAGCCTTTAGCTACCAGTCTTGCTTTGTTCCTTGTGATCACACCATCACTGTCAGTTTTATTTCTGAAAACCCATTTAGTACCAACAATGGATCTGTTCTTTGGCCTTGGTACAAGAGTCCACACTTCATTCCTCTCAAATTCATTTAGCTCTTCTTGCATTGCTGTTATCCAGTCAGCATCTTTAAGAGCTTCTTCTACTTTCTTTGGCTCAGATTGTGACAAGAATGCATGAAACAGACATTCATTTGTTGTTGCACTTCTTGTCCTTACTCTTGCATCTGGATCACCAATAATCAAATCAGGTGTGTGTGACTTAGTCCATTTTCTTGCAGAAGGCAGATTGCTTCTGTCATCATGTGATCCTCCCCCTTGATCCATGCTCTCCTGATTTTCTTGGTGCCTTTCATCATTTTCTGATGCTCCCCCTGAATGTGACTGCTCAGAATTTGAACGATCAGAGTTTGAATCAACAGTGTTTGATTCAGAGTTATCAACTGAGTCACTATCAGTGTTTAAATTATCACTTTGGTGAGATTCTTCATGCTCCCCCTCAACTGGTTCTTCCCTTGTTTCTGATTGAAAAGTCTCTTCAGTGTTTACCAGTAGAGGTTCAGAATTGACCTCAACAGTGTTTGTCAGATCTGTCTCATCCGAGTTTAATAAATCTTCATTTTCAAAGTATAGTTGATCATGTTCACTAACATCTTCAAGTCCAGTTATTTTCTTGTCATCAAATGATACATGAATAGACTCCATGATCACTCTAGTTCTCAGATTATAAACTCTGAATGCTTTAGTTGATAGTGGATAGCCAACAAAAATTCCTTCATCTGCCTTTAGATCAAATTTGGTCAACTGTTCAGGATGAGTCTTCAACACAAAGCACTTGCATCCAAAAATATGAAAATATTTTAGATTTGGCTTTTTCTTTTTCACCATTTCATATGGTGTTTTCCATGCTTGTTGATCAGTGTTGCATTTTGAGTAAAACAAGCAGTTTGAACTGCTTCTGCCCAGAAGTATGTTGGCAATTTTGCTTCATCTAGCATGGTTCTGGCAGCTTCTATCAAGGTTCTATTTTTCCTCTCCACTACACCATTTTGTTGTGGAGTGCCAGGTGCAGAAAACTCTTGTTTGATTCCTTTACTCTTGCAAAATTCTTCCATTGATGAATTCCTGAATTCAGTTCCATTGTCACTTCTGATTATCTTCACTTGATTCTCTGACCCTTTGTCCAGTTGGATTATATGTTCTGTCAGTGTTAATGCAGTTTCATCCTTCTTTGCCAGAAAATACACCCATGTGTATCTGGTGTATTCATCAACAATGACTAGAGCATATTTCTTCTTTCCAAGTGACATGACATTTACTGGTCCAAAAAGATCAACATGTAGAAGATGATAAGGATCAACAATTGAAGACTCAGATTTGCTCTTGAAAGAGGCTTTTCTCTGTTTGGCCTTTTGACAAGAATCACACAGGCCTTCTACATTCAACAAAGACCTTGGTAGGCCTCTTACAAGATCATTCTTGATTAGTTCATTGATGTTGTTCAGGTTCAAATGAGAGAGTTTCTTGTGCCACTTCCAACTCTCTTCACTGGACATTCTTGTTGATAGACACACTGCTTTGCCATCAGTGTTTGTTGACAATTTAATTTCATAGATGTTATTGTGTCTGTTTCCAACTAGAGCAACTTTCCCTGTAGATTTGCTGATCACTTGACAATATTCAGGCTAAAAATCCACATGATATCCTCTGTCACAGATTTGACTCACAGATAGCAGATCATGCTTGAGTCCTGGAACCAGAGCTACATTTGTGATGATGACACTTCCTAGATTAATATTGCCATATCCCAGAGTATGTCCTATGTTGCCATCTCCATAGGAAACTTTTGGGCCAGCCTTCTCCTCATACTCTGATAGCAGGGCTTTATTTCCAGTCATGTGTCCTGAACATCCACTGTCCACGACTAGGGTACTCACCCTGGTGCCCTGCAATCACAAACAATCACTGATTGTTAGTTTTAAGGATCCAGACTTGCTTGGATCCTTTGGCTTTCTTAATTCTGTTAGCTTTTGCAGCGGAATTCACATTATCAGAATTTAAGCTAACTTTTTCAGAATTTACATTCGCAGAGTTTACTTTAACCCATTTCAAATTTGGTTTGAGATCATAGTAATTATAGTAAAGAGCATGATAATCTCTGCAAGTGTAAATAGAATGCCATGTACTTCCACAGTGTTTACATAAAGTCTGTGGTCTAGTTCTCACATAATCATTTTTAACTGCAGTTTTAGAGGGCAAAGAATTAATGTTCTTATTCTTACTGCAGAAACTAGCAAGATGATTAGTGCTTCCACAATTAAAGCATGTCTTTCTAGGAGCTAATGAAGCAAGCATTGGCTTAATTCCTGATGTTATGCCTATTTTTCCATTTCTGTTTTTCTTAGGCATTCTCTGCTTGTTGACAGATTTTATCTCTTTAAGCTTATGCTTGAGTTGTTTATCTGTCATTGAACCAATATTAACCTCTTTAACAAAAGTCTTAGCATATGATTCTTTAACAGCCTTTTTCTCAGCTTCAGTCTTAGGTCCACCTGTTCCCATAACATTTCCTTCAGATGGACGATGTGGTCTAACTTTTACCATATTTTCAAATCTAAGTTCATCTCCTTCAGAGTAACCTAGACCTACTGTATCTGACTGAAACACTTCTTGAGTGTCTTTACCAGAGTGTGTCCAAGTTTTAATGATGTGTTTAGTATCCTCCAATTCAGATTCTAGTTGCTTATATTTACCTAGCAACTCCTGTTCAATAAACACTGCATCATCTCTCTCTTTCTGAATTTTATTCATGTTTTCTAGCTGTTCCTCAACAAGTTTATTTCTTTCTTTGAGTTGGGAGCACTCATTCTTTATCCTTTCATTTTCTAAAGTCTGATCCCTATAACTGATATGCAATGCTTTAAGATAAATTCTCAATTCAGTTATATTATCAGTATTATAAGCATAGGTAGTTGGGGGTACCTTGAGATCATCATCTTCATGTTGAGTAGTAGCCATGAGTGCATAGTTGACTTCCTCATCTGAATCTGAAGTGTCTGCCCAATCTTTGCCTTTGGTGTAGAGTGCCTTTTCAGTTTTACCCTTCTTGCACTCAGGAGCATAGTGACCCATCTCCTTACACTTGTAGCATTGAATCTCAGACTTATCTTTCTTACCAGATTTGAAGTCCTTTCCCTCAGTTTTCTTGAAATTTTTCTTGTAATTCTTTGAGTAGTCCTTGGAGAATCTCTTTCCCTTCTTGAAGTTCTTGAATCCCATCTTCTTGAAGGTCTTTACCATCAATGCAGCCATCTGCATCATCTCCTCATCATCTTCAGAATCAGATGTTTCATCTGTGTTTGAGTCAACATCAGTGTTTGATGACTCACTTTCTGAATGTATGACTAAAGCTTTTCCTTTTGCCTTTCTCCTTGATGCTTCCTTCTTTGATGGTTTCTCCTCAACCTTAAGAGCAACAGACTTTGACTTTCTACTTGATCTTTTGTTTCTCTGCTCCAATTCCAATTCATGGGTTTTGAGCAGTCCATAAATTTCATCAATCTCTGTTTCACCAAGTTCATAGTTATCTCTTATGGTGGTTGTTTTCACATCCCATTTTTCAGGTAGAGAAAGAAGAAACTTGAGATTTGAGTCTTCTAAATCATACTCTTTGTTAACCAATGACAAATCATTGAGCAATTTACAGAATCTGTCAAATGTTTCTGTCATGGTTTCTTCAGACTTTGCCTCAAAGTGCTCATACTCCTGAGTGAGTATGTTTCTTCTGTTTTTCTTGATTGCAGGAGTTCCTTGACACCTAACCTCAAGTGCATCCCATATCTCTTTTGCAGTTGTGCAATTAATCACTTTATTAGACATAACATTGTCTAAAGCACTGTGAAGTAAATGCCTTACTTTTGCATCCTTTGCAATAGATGAAAGATCCTCAGCAGTTAGATCTTTCTTTTCTTTTGGAATGACCTTTGATTCCTCACCAGCAGCAGCAGCAGATAACTTTGTAGGTTTGTGAGGACCTTCATAAATTCTATCCAGATATTCTGGATCTGTAGCCTCCAGAAACATGGTCATCTTCACCTTCCAAATTGCATACTCTGATGGCCTAAGTATAGGAACCCTAATTGTTTCATACCTACTAACAGTAGTAGGGGCTTTCTCAGATGGTGGAGGTATCTCTGCCATTGATTACTATTGTGTTTGGATCTTTTTCTGTAATAAAGTAACAGATTTGCTCTGATACCACTTGTTAGGTCGAATACACAATATATAATCAAGTACCGTATGAGTAAATAACAAGAACACACGTTTTAACTCTTAAAACTGTTTGGAATTAATAATTCCTCTCTCAGTGATGTAAAATATCACAGAGAGCTGCTTAGGTTACAAGAATGATATTCGTTCACAATGGATACCCTTCTAGGGTTAACCTAACTGTATTTATAAGATATACAGCTACGTACAATCGTTAATTGATTCTCCTAAAATTAAGCTATACAATTGATATCAATTACGATTGTTACACGTCTTCTAAGTCAACTCAATCTCTTTGACAGCTATCCAATCTTCAAAGATATTGCTTCCATATTAATATTAAATTAATCTTCAAACTCTGTTGACTTGCAGACGCTTCCTGTAGACAGACTTTAGCAAACTCTGTTTTCTCCAAGCTAACAGTGTTTGCACTTCCATGTGTTCAGCTAACAGTGTTTACGCTTTCCTCTGTCAGCGTTTGCGCTTCCAGCTATCAGCGTATACTCAAACTCCGTTACAACTGCTTTCAATATCAAGTTAAACTCTCTTTACCTGTAACACTTAAACACTGACATTAAATCACATCAATTATATCTAACAGGTTTCTCCTCCAAACGAGATTCCTGAGCCATTTCACCACAAAAGAAAGAAGAATTGTAGAGAGTAGGAAGATGAGTTGTTAGAATTACCTGAACATGATGTGGATAATGAATTGCAGGTATTTCATCTAGATTCTTTTCATTGTCCTTCTTTGTAATGTCAGAGAAAATTCTCTTTTGTTGTACATAAGAAGAAATACAATGTTCTCTACCAAATCTAGCTTCATCATCAGGAATAAAATGGTTAATAAACATTTTCATAAATCTATGATAATAAACCATTTTCCTGTCTTTATCTCTTGACCCAAGTTTAATACTCATTTGACTTAAGATAATGTGACCAATGTTAATTACTCTGTCATAAAGCAAACTATAAGCAATATGTGATGTAACAGAAGTAATTTGCTGAAAAGAACTACATTTACCAGTAAAACATTTAGCAAATTGATCAAAGAAGAAATACCATTCTTTCCTAAGAAAAGATATATTTAACTGGCTCATGTTATCTAAAGGTCCACTATAACCTAATGCAGATAACATAGTTCTAACATCATCATCAGATGGTACATTCTCAAAGTTCATACTAACAGGTAAGTAAAGTACTGAATTAACAACAGATTCAGTAATATCAAATGAGTCTTGTCCTAAGTGTAGAACAATCTTACCTGATTGACTCTGAGTAGAATCAATTACTTCAGCATTCTCCCAAGCTTGTGAAACAGCAGCTTGATTTATTTCTGGAGATGCTGTCAATGCATAACTTAATGGTCCATTCATCAAAAAGTCCATAATCGGGTGAAAATCAGATGACACTCCTTCCTTGTTGGTGATAGCTGCTACATGATTATTCATCATAAAATCAAAGTCACCAAACTTGAAAGCTACTGATTTTGGTAGTTTTCTTTGAGCTGCCATATTTGATTTGAAAAGAACTTGAGAAATCTTGAAATTGATTAGAGATTTTGAGAACTTAAATGAATGTTTTTGCCTTAAGAAATACAATTTAGAAGTTAGCAATAAACAATCAGAGTCTTGAAATAAAGATATATTCAAAAATTCTTCAGACCCACTAACCCACGTTGACACGTAGGTTGACATGTGTTAGTCCCTGAAAAATGAAGTTTACCCACGATTTTTGGAAAATAAAATCCAAAATTGATTTTAATTGAATAAATCAGGGTAAAATCAAAATTAAATCAATACTGATCAGCTTCCTTTTCTTGTTGTGATCTCCCATCAAAATAATCACAAAATGCATGTGATTTTAAAAATGATAAATTTTCAAATCCTGATGGGCACATTTGAAATCCTGATCAATATCATCCTGATTCCAGAGAATAAATGAAGTTCCACGTGGCAATCTCAGAATTTTAACCTGAAAAGAACATCAATATTCCAAACAAAAATATTTTGTTAGATTGTCAAAATATCTTGGAAATACGAAAGGACCAGTCATACGCATAGATATTTACGCAGATACATTGAACACTTTAAAATGACTGTTCAGCTTCTCACTCTTTCCTTTATAAACACCTGATGTCTTTTCCTTTCTTAACTCCAAAAATACAAAACTCTCTGTAAACCCAGAGCTTCCAACAAAATACAATGACCTTTAACCCCATCTTTCGATTCCTCATAAATGATGAACAAACTGTTCATTACCAAAGATTCATTGTTCGTCTCTTTGAAGAGATGACTTTTCTCATCGCTTTAGACATGGTTGGAGTAGATCCACATAATATCCAGAATCTTCTCTTAAAACATCCATCTGTTGGATACAATCACCCTCTAACCTCCTCAAAACTTAAGGATGAAGAATTTGGTCGAGAGTCTGAGGTTGATCTTGATGGAGATGCTATACATTCTAGTCAGCCACTCTCATTCAAGTCGCCCATACAAGGAATTCAGGAGTAGATCCTCCAAGTGACTCTTGAGATGCTCTTTGTCCTGAAGTAGATCTGTGTAGACTAAGAACAGCAACAACTTTAGACAAGAATATAGTTATCAGTAGAACTGTAGAAGTTAGACAAAAAGATATTTGTATTTCATTTCCATGTATGTAATACTTTCAATTAATGAAAATTCAATTTCTTATTATCTACTTGTCTGTTGTTCCCTGTTTATCGAATGATCTGACTAATGATATAAATTATCAGTATGCACATATTAAAACTTGCTGGCATAGACTTAACAAAACTCAGAATTAGATTACTACACAAAGTAAACGTTAGGATCTGAAACAATTTTCACAATCCTGATACTGACACAATACTGATGACGTCAGCATCCTGATAACAATTCTAATCCTGATTATTATTAACAAGTCTATCATACTGAAATTTATCAAGGCAAAGTGTTACAGCTAAAGCATTTAACAATCAAATATAGATCCTGACAAGAATATCAAGTCTATAAGCTGAAAACAACATACCTTGCTACTTTTGCAGATGTTAAAGATCTAGAAATTTAACATTCCTAACTCACTTACTAACCTACTGAATGTAGCCTCATCAAGTGGTTTAGTTAGAATATCTGCAAGCTGTTTGTCAGTAGAAACAAAATGAAGTTCCACAGTACCATTTTCAATATGGTCTCTAATAAAATGATACCTGACATCAATGTGCTTAGTCCTTGAATGTTGAACTGGATTTTCTACAATTTTGATAGTACTAGTATTATCACAAAACATAGGAATATTACTAAGTGTCATACCATAATCCATCAACTGATTTCTTATCCAAAGGAGCTGTGCACAACAACTGCCTGCTGCTATGTACTCAGCTTCTGCAATTGAGGTTGAGACAGATTGTTGCTTCTTGCTTGCCCAAGAAATCAATCTGTTTCCCAAAAATTGACATGTACCTGTAGTGCTTTTCCTGTCTATTTTACACCCTGCATAATCAGAGTCTGAATAGCCAATTAGGGAGAAATCAGATTCTCTAGGATACCACAAACCAAGATTTGGAGTTCCTTTGAGATATCTAAAAATTCTTTTCACAGCAATTAAATGAGATTCCTTAGGATCACTTTGGAATCTAGCACATAAACAGGTAGAAAACATTATATCTGGTCTACTTGTAGTTAAATATAACAATGAGCCTATCATGCCTCTATAACTAGTGTTATCCACACTCTTTCCCTTAGGATCAGAGTCTAGTTTAGTGGTTGCTGCCATGGGTGTTTTTGCAACTGCACAGTCTTGAAAGTCAAACCTTATTAAAAGATCTTTGATATACTTTGACTGATTAATGAAAATATCAGTCTCAGTCTATTTGACCTGCAAGCCTAAGAAATAATTTAGTTCACCCATCATGCTCATTTGATACTTAGACTGCATAAGCTTACTAAACTTAGCACACAACTTTTCATTAGTAGAACCAAATATAATATCATCAACATAAACTTGAACTAAAAGCAATTCACCTTTTATCTTTCTAAAGAATAGAGTTTTGTCAATTGTACCTCTTGTGAAGCCATTTTCAAGAAGAAATTTAGACAAAGTCTCATACCATGCTCTTGGTGCCTGCTTTAGTCCATAGAGTGCCTTGTCAAGTTTGTAGACATGATTTGGAAACTTTGGATCAACAAATCCAGGTGGCTGCTCTACATATACTTTCTCATCAAGCTTGCCATTTAGAAAAGCACTCTTTACATCCATCTGGTATACCTTGAACTTTGAATAAGCTGCAAATGCAAGAAACATTCTGATTGCTTCCAATCTTGCTACAGGTGCAAAGGTTTCATCATAGTCAATGCCTTCTTCCTGAGAGTAACCCTTGCACCAGTCTTGCTTTGTTTCTTACAATCATACCAGATTCATCTAGCTTGTTTCTGAAAACCCATTTTGCACCAACAATTGATCTGTCTTTAGGTCTTGGTACCAGTTTCCAGACTTTGTTTCTCTCAAACTCATTTAATTCATCCTGCATTGCAATTACCCAATCAGGATTCTGTAAGGCTTCTTCAACCTTCTTAGGTTCATTCTTTGAGAGAAAGCAACTATACAAGCATTCATTTTGAATTGATCTTCTAGTTCGAACACCACTATTTGGATCACCAATAATCAAATCTTCAGTATGATCCTTTGTCCATTTTCTAACAGATGGTGGATTGACTCTGTTAGTCTCTCCCCCTAAGTTAGTGGTTTCTCTTGTAGAAGAGTTCTCTCTGCCTTCAAAAACTCCCCTTTGATCAATAGAATCAATAGATTCCATATTGCTGCTAGTTACTGATCTTTCCTCAGTAGACTCTGAAGAATCAGTTCCTGATGGAGTAGACTCTGAATAGCTAGTCTGCTCCTGATGATCACTGTGTCCTCCTTGATTTATTTGCTCTCCCTCAACAATAGCATTCCTTTGAGAAGCAATAGAAATTCCTTCTGGAGAACCTTCATCATCACTGGAGAGTATCTCAGAATTCTTCAGATTTTCAAATTCCAATTTGTCATGGCTTTCATCAGTTTGCAGAATTCCAAATTTCTTGTCATCAAATGCAACATGAATTGATTCCATAACAATGTGAGTTCTGAGATTATAAACCTTGAAGGCCTTTGATGCTGAATATCCTAGAAAGATTGCTTCATCCGATTTGGCTTCAAATTTTCCAAGTTGTTCTGGATGAACTTTTAGGACATAGCATTGCATCCAAAGATGTGAAAGTATTTCACACTTGGTTTCTTTCCTTTGATCATCTCATAGGGAGTCTTTCCATGACTATTTACCAAGGTACAATTTTGAGTGAAACATGCAGTGTTAATAGCTTCTGCCCAGAAATAGGTTGGAAGTTTTGCATCTGCAAGCATGGTTCTTGCTGCCTCTATGAGAGTCCTGTTCTTTCTTTCCACTACACCATTCTGCTGAGGTGTACCAGGTGCAGAAAACTGTTGAGTGATTCCATTTTCTGCACAAAACTCCTCTATTATAGAATTCTTAAATTCTGTACCATTGTCACTCCTAAGTACTTTGACTTTGTACTCAGAGTTATTTTGAATATTCTTGACAAGTTCAATGATTTGCTGAGGAGCTTCATCCTTCTTGTGTAGAAAGGACACCCATGTGAACCTTGTGAAATCATCCACTATAACTAGAGCATATCTTTTCTTGCTGATAGACATAATGTTTACTGGACCAAACAGATCAAGATGCAGCATGTGAAATGGTTCAATAATTGAGTTTGAAGTCTTGCTCTTGAAAGTGGTTCTTCTCTGTTTTCCAAGCTGATAGGCATCACAAAGTCCATCTTGCACAAAATTTGCCTTAGGTAGACCTCTCACAAGATTGTGCTTAACAAGTTGATTAAGCTTCTTGAAGTTGAGATGTGAGAGCTTCTTGTGCCAATTCCAGCTTTCATCATTTGATGATTTGCTGTAGAGACATCTAACAATTCCTTTAGATGTATCACTTAAGATGGCTTCATATATGTTACCATGTTTTTGACCAGTTAGAACAATGTCTCCATTCTGCATATTCAAGATTTTGCATCCTTCTTTGTCAAAGATTGATTGATAACCTTTATCACCCAGTTGACTTATGCTTAAAAGAGTATGTTTCAAGCCTTCAACCAGTGCTACATTTTCTATGATGACATTCCCCAAAACAATTGAGCCATATCCCAGAGTTTCTCCTTTGTTGCCATCTCCAAAAGATATTACTGGGCCAGCTTTCCTCTCAAACTTTGTAAGCATGGACTTCTTTCCAGTCATATGTCCAGAGCATCCACTATCCAAGATAATTGAATGCTTCTTTCCTGTGCCCTTAACAGAGGATGGAGAAGTTTTCTTTGGAGATCCAGGTTTGTCTGAAACATTTGCCATCAGTGCAATGTTGTCATAATCCAATTCATCTTCAGAATCACTGGAATCAGCCCAATCCTTCTGTGTGACCATAAGTGCATTACCCTTTCCTGAATTCCTAGGCTTCTTACACTCACTAGCAAAGTGTCCAAGCTCGCTGCAGTTAAAGCACTTGATTTTGGCCTTATCAAGCTTGACAATTGTACTTTTGCCTTTGTCACTCTTCTTCTCCTCCTTCTTTTGAAAAGGTCCTTTGCTAAATCTTTTCCTGTTGAATCTTCCTTTCTTGAAAGCTTTAGCAAACATAGCAAAGAGTTCCTGCATCTCTTATTCAGAATCACTGTTGTCAGAGTCTATATCAGTATTATCTGACTCAAAATTTTCTTTGCTTTTCTTCTTCCTTGAGTTCTTTACAACAGGCCCATCATGCTGTTCCTCTGGAAGCTTCTTTGATTCAGATTGAGCAGTAAGTGCAACAGTCTTCATTTTTTCCTTCACTTCTGCTCTTCTTCTGCTGCTTGTCAAGTTCATAAGCCCTCAGTTTTCCATACACTGCCTCTAATGATATCTCATCAAGATCATTAGCTTCCTCAATTGTAGATATCTTCTCATTGTAGAAATCAGGCAAGGCTTTCATGAACTTAGTATTCATATCCTCCAAGTCATAATATTTACCATGCATGGCCATCTCATTGATGAGTTTTGTAAACCTATCAAAGGTGTCAGTAAGTGACTCACCAGACTTGGATTTAAAGTACTCATACTGTTGTATAAGTAGTGTCCTCATGTTCTTCCTGACAGGCTTAGTTCCTTCACAGTGAACCTTAAGATTGTCCCATATATCCTTAGCAGTCTTACAAGAGAGAACATAGTTAGTGAGAACAGAATCAAGACTGTTGAATAATATGTTTCTCACTTTAGCATCTTTAAGAACATTCTCCTTGTCCTTATCTGACCATTCAGATTTAGGCTTCTCTATTGTATGTTCTGGAACAACCTCGCCATCAACAGTTGCTTATCCAACAACCTTCGTTGGGATAAAAGGTCCATCTCTGATTCTGTCAAGATAATCAGGATCTGTTGCTTCCAGATGATGCAACATCTTTACTTCCCATAGAGTATATTCGTTTCTCTTGAGCATAGGAATCTTAGTATTCCCATCCTTGTAACCAGACATGATTGCAGATCTTTATGATTATTCGAAATCAACCTGCTCTGATACCAATTGTTAACTCGAATAACTTGTAGAGGGGGGGGGTTGAATACAAGTTATATAATCGTGTCTGATTTTTGCTTGATTAGATAAACAAGAACAAACGAATAAATCAAACTCTGTTTGTATTAAAATAAATCAAATACAAACTCTACCAAAGGTGTACAAATACCTTTAGTAGCTGCTGACAAAATAAAACTCTCTCTCTGTTTGTTTCGAACTTTCGAATACAAACCTTATACAGAGCTACGCACGACCACGACACTTTTTACAATGATATAGAGAGAGAGTATTTATAATGCTTCCTATCAACTAATAACAGAAAGATAATCTATACATGACAATGTTCTACCGTTCAGTTGATAGTTTCCATCAATATAAAATTCTTTCCTTCATGATATCTTCTTGCTTGTTCTTCAAACAAAGATCCTGTTTTATAGCACTTGCCAGTTTCTATAGCATCCTTAATGACATCATCAGTAACACGACTGATATCAGGATTCTATCCTGCATTAAGATCTGACCATCCCATCAGTACTTGATCAGTATTTGACTTGTCGTATCAGGATCCAATCTCAGTTCCTGACATGTAGTACTTGATGCACTGTTCCTGACTTAACTCTATAGATTATTGTCTAACACATATATCCTATACAAAATGCTAAATCTTTTATAAGATCAGGATATACAAGAAGTATAAGTAAAATTCTATTCTTAACATCACAACTCATGAATTATTCCTAACACTCATCAACTAACATTTGCTTGATAAGTAAGGCTTCCTCATCAATCTCAATTGTTTATTCTTTAAAAATAGGTGCCTTAGCATGTTTCAAAACATGAGGCACACTCTCATGAACAACCTTGTCATCATCAGTGACTGTACAGCCTTTCCCCTTTCTGAGAGTGTCATAGTCAAAACCAATAGCAGCCTTTGCATTCTCTTGATGTTTCTCATGATAGGACTGCAATAGGCTAGAGGAGTTCTTAAAAATTCTAAGTTTGAATTCATTCTCAGCAATCTCATCCCTAAGAGCCTTTTCAATCTGACTAGCACATAGAACCTTATTCTCTAGATATTCAACTTCTTTCTTAAGGTTTTCTACTTGCATAGCAGTTAACTCTAGTTCCTCATTCTTTTTGCTTAAAACTTCATTTCTAGCAGACAGTTTCACATTAGGAGCAGTCATACTAGTACGAATATTAAACATCTCAACAGATAATTGTTCAATCATATCTTTGTATTCAGAAACAGACAATGTCTATGGTAGTGAGAGATGGTACATGAGATGGTAGTGAGACATATCTTTGTTTCTTCCTTGGAATTGGCCATCAAGGCATAGTTGCAGAATTCTTTCTCTTCTTCATCACTGTCAGTATCATCCCAACACTTTCCTTCAGCTATGTAGGCCTTGCCTGGTGTTTGCTTCCTAAGAAGGGCCTCATACTTAGCTTCAAGCTCAAGAAACTCCTTGTCCTTCTTCTTAGGCTTCTTGCATTCACTAGCAAAATACCCTAGGTCATTGAATCTATAGCATCTCACAGATGACCTATCTACATAGCCAATTTTGAATTTATTCTTGTTTGGCTTCACAGGAGCTTTTCCTTGTTGAATGAATGATTCTGAGGTCTAGGTCTAGATAATTGTTCAATCATATCTTTGTATTCAGAAACAGACAATGTCTATGGTAGTGAGAGATGGTACATGAGATGGTAGTGAGACATATCTTTGTTTCTTCCTTGGAATTGGCCATCAAGGCATAGTTGCAGAATTCTTTCTCTTCTTCATCACTGTCAGTATCATCCCAACACTTTCCTTCAGCTATGTAGGCCTTGCCTGGTGTTTGTTTCCTAAGAAGGGCCTCATACTTAGCTTCAAGCTCAAGAAACTCCTTGTCCTTCTTCTTAGGCTTCTTGCATTCACTAGCAAAATACCCTAGGTCATTGAATCTATAGCATCTCACAGATGACCTATCCACATAGCCAATTTTGAATTTATTCTTGTTTGGCTTCACAGGAGCTTTTCCTTGTTGAATGAATGATTCTGAGGTCTAGGTTTGAAGGGTTGTTTTCTCTTGAACCCGGTGTTTGGAAATTTTCTTGCCATGAAAGTAAATTATGTGTTTTCCATGGCATCTAACTCCTCAAGAGTGTAGAACTCATCTCCTTCCTTATCCTCTTCAACAGTCTCTGGCATTTCTACCTCAGGTTCTTCATCCGCTATCTCTTCAATTCTCAGCTGACTTGCAGAGGCCTCAAGGTCTTGAATAGATTTGTTCACAATCAAAGTACATGATGTATTAACCATCTTGCCTTGATTGGCTTGGATAGCTCTCTTTTACAAAAGCTCCAGCTCATGAGTTTTCAACACACCATAGAGCACATCATAGGTAACTTTGCTCAAATCTCTTTCTCTGAGAGAGATGACTCTTTGCTCTAGATGGTTGGGTGAAGAAAGTAGAAATTTCATGTTTAGCTCCTTGGTGTTGTAGATTTTTCCATTCATTTGAAGCTCAGTCACCAGCTTGTGAAATCTCTCAAACATCTCAGTGATGCTTTATTTTGGCTGAGCCATGAAAGCCTCATATTGTGTGACCAGTATCTATTTTCTGTTTTCTCTAACCTCCTCTGTCCCTTTACATAGAATCTCAATATGATCCCACATCTCCTTTGTTGTTGTGCATGAAGCTATAATTAGCAAACATTGACATCTCCATTGAATCAATGATTAACAGCATTAGATGATTGTCAAGAGCAACCTTCTCCTTCTCTATGTCTGTCCATTTGGATGGATCTTTGGCAACATAAGATCTTGGGATGGTTGTGGTTCCAACAGTCTTCTCAGCAATCTCTTATTGTGGAACAAATGGACCATTCTTGAGAATCTCAAGATATAGAGGGTTAGCAGCTTTGATGAACAACATCATCTTGATTTTCCAGAGGTTGTAGTTGTCTTTATCAAACTTAGGGGCCTTCACTGTTCCTGTAGTCTTTGGTGTATTCATGTTGATCTTTTACTGTCTTCATTAACAGCCTACTCTGATACCACTTGTTGAGTATGAAATACACACACAAGAAAATACAGGGGGTGAATGTATTTTCAAACTTTCTTTCGATTTAAAGTCTTGAGAGTGTTTGTTTGAAGGCTTTGAATCTGCATTTATGTTTTTGTGTAGCTGAGTGTGTGTTTGTGTTTAACAAAATATTCGTGCGGGAATAAAACACAAGAACATAATACTCACTTTAATCTAACGTTGTATTAGACAAATATTTTGCTACAAATTGTGAATACAAATGTTAGTATTCTCAGCTTCGTTTTTCTCAGAGAAATGTTATCTTACTACAAAAGTAGTGACAAACAAATACACTTTCTAATTTGTCTATCCCTATTTTGGAATACATCCAGGCAGCATGCAATTTGACTTTCTTCAGCCTGCCCAGATCCACTATTTTAGCAGCTTGTCCCTTCTAACATCTCTCTAAGCTTCTTTGTAGACTTTTCATGCACACTTTGCAGTATTATGGTCTTAAAAGTGTCTTGGCTAGTTGCATGTTTCTGACTTGTATAACTTCAGTCATTTGCCTTCAAGAATCCATTCGATAAATGGCTAAGTGTTTGATTCGAGAACTAGAATTAAGTTGTTTGATAACTCTAAGTTCTCGAATAGCTATTTCCTGAGATATCGAACCACTTCTCGGATTAGTCTTTTCTTCAGGAATCCTTGAGTTGTCGAATAGTGTATTTGACTTATCGAATCCCTTAGATATCGAATAGTTCCTTGAGTCCTTGAGATATCGAATGTAGCTTTGACTTGTAGACCCTTTGAGAACTCGAATGCTACTTTGACTTGTTGACTCCCTGAGTTCTCGAATAGGGTATTTAGACATGTCGAATCCCTGAGATCTCGAATGCAGCTTTGACTAGTTGACTATTTGAGATATCGAACAGTGTCTTTGAGATATCGAATCTCTGACTTCTCGAAACCTTGACTTCTCGAATAGAACAAATTTACTTCTCGAATTTGTACTTAGGAAAATATTCGATCTTCAAACTCTAACCGTGTTTATTTCTGTAGTCTTGTTCATCAAGCTTGAGGCATGATCTCTGGATCTTCTTCCGAGCATTATTTCATGACTTAATTTATACAATTACACAGCTGGGAATTTGATGCCTATTACAAGTACTAAAACAAGTAGAAACCCTACAAGTAGAGGGTTCCCTAGTTAAAGGGTCATGTAGGTAATGCAAAGCATTACAAACAATTAGGCTTGTTATTAGGTTTATTCAGGCATGCCTCTATGACTAACACATCTGACGAAGCTTTAGCTTAAAAACAATTGACTTCATCCTTTCATTTAGGATTCATGTTATCTACAGATAAGTTTCCTTTCCTTACTTCTTTAAGAGCAGGCTTTTCATTTCTATTGTGTGAGATCAGGCACTTCTCCTTGTCAAAATAAACATCGTATCCTTTGTCACAGAATTGACTGAGAAGATTATGCTTAAGACCTTCCACACAAGACATGTTATCAATGATAAACATTTCCAGCTTCTAAACAGTCATATCCATCAGTTTTACCCTTGCTGTTATCTTCAAAGGTAACCACTGAGCCAACTTTCTCAACCACATTTGATAGGTCATATGTCTTGAACATATTTTTTTTTCTTTTTCTTTATAAATACTATATTTTTATACCAAAAAAAAAAATTAAAAATAACATGTGAAAATCTCTTTTCTCCGTACCTTAAAATACGTGTAGAAAGTTAATTTGGGTGATTCCAACATAAAAATATACATGAATCATATATGGTTAAAAGTACCTATTTAAGTTAATATGAATGTTACCTCTTCATATATGGTTACAATTAAATATGTTCCAAATTATAAGGGTAAATAAGTAAAATCAATAGGTACCGACCAACCAAACTTTTAATGTTTCGGCTTTTATATAATAGTATAGATAGATATAGATTATTCAACTAAAGAATAAAGAAAGGTAGGAATTTTTATATTTATAATTCTATTCAGTTTGAAAAATCTACTTATATTTAGAGGCCAATTGGGTAAACTTAAAATTATTATTTATACTTAAAATTGCTTGTTAATGGAGTATAAAAAGAAAAGGAAAAAGAAAAAGCACTCAAAGATCTAGAGTTGTAAAGTGGAGGCCCAAGAGCAAGAGCAACCAGCAACAAGCCCAAAGCCCAAAGCCCAAGCTACTCGAATATATTATATGAGCCCCTTGAAGTGAATGAAGGGAGTATATTAAAATATGACAAATATACTAATTATACTACTATATCTTGATATTAATATATATTATTAGTTTATAATCCGTGTAATACACATATTTTTTAATATTTATAATTATATTTATTTACGGCTTTTTTAGTATTTACAATTTTTTTATTTTAAAAAATTAATATTTCTAATTCTAATAATATAATTTTATATTTGTAATATGTTGGGTATAGGGTTTTAGATTAGAAAGAATTATTTTACCTATTAAAAAATATAAAATACTTTTTTAATAAAAAAATCAAATTGGAGTTTTAAAAAAATTGATATTACTTAGATTACTCTCTGACTACGGCCCCGTATGGTATTGATGTTGTTGACAGAACAGCAGCTTATTTCTGAAAAGCAAGTAAAATGCTGTTTGGTAAATTTTAAAAGCAGCTTTTCTGAAAAGTGCTTTTGGCTGAAAAGTAGTTTTTAGAGAAAACATGTCCCCCCATGCTTTTTAAAAAAGCTGATTTTTAGCTTTTACCGAAAGCAGTTACTAATATCAACATCAAATCTCACCAAAAACATTATTTTTTAAAAACTAATATTCAAAACATGCATATATCAAAAATATTACAAAACAGTTATCTGATTTTCGCAACAACACTAATTTTAACAGCACTTTTTTCAACAGCACAGCAGTTTCTAACAGCAATCCCAAACAGAGCCTTTATCTTAAAGTTTGATGGTTCACAAAAAGTTATAAATTGATCTTTAATTTAGCGATGATTTAGTAATTACTAGCTTATAACCCGTGCAATGCACGGGTTTCTTGTATTATGTTATAAATTTTATTTAATGTTTCAATTATGTTTTTATATAATCATTATTTTTAATATTACAATCATGTATTTAATATGCTCATGTAATCATGTTTACGAATTATACTAATTATAAACAACGTATATGATTTTAATATATTTTTATTAATAATTGAAAAATATAGTGTGATATTTTCGGTTATATATTAATGATTGTAAGATTGTTGTAAATTAAAAAGGTAACGTGTTTTAATTTGAAAGAAAATATTAATTATTGAAAGATATGATACATTGATCTTTTTAGGTGTTTATAAAAGGTAATATCTTCAACTAAAAGTAAATGTGAAAAAACAATCGACTAATTACCATTAATTATATTATGTTATTATTTATTTTAGGTGTTATATTTTTTTGAAAATTATGGTGTGATATTTTCGGGTATATATTAGTGATTGTAAGATTTCTTTTAAATTAAAAAGGTAACGCGTTTTAATTCGAAAGGAAATATTAATGATCGGAAAATATGATACGATTGATATTTTTAGGTGTTTATAAAAGGTAATATCTTTAACTAAAAGTAATGTAAAAAAGTCAATCGACTAATTACCATTAATTATATATCTTCAACTAAAAGTAAATGTGAAAAAGACAATCGACTAATTATCATTAATTATATTATATTATTATTTATTTTAGGTGTACTTATTTTTCTTTATAATGAAGGGTAAATAAGTAAATTCACGAAGTACCAAAAAACTGGTACCAAAAAACAGGGGGCTATGGACAAGAATACCCGATTTCCTTGAAAAACTTACAAAAATACCTCTTTTAGAAAAGTTGAGCAAAAATACCCGATGGGTTATGCATTCACCAAAGGGGTATCCATTTTAACAAAGGATACGCATTTGGTGAATGCGTATCTCAAAAAAAAAAACATATGAATACTCCATCACAGAATGCGTATTCTTTGTAAAATGGAATACCCCATTGAAAAATGCGTAACCCAGCGGGTAAACTTGCTCAACTTTTCAAAACTGGTTATTCTTTGTCAAGTTGTTCAGAAAACCGGGCATTTTTGTCATTCTTTCAAAAACAGGTACCAAAAAACAGGTACCAAACTTTTAATGTTTCAACTTTTATATAATAATATAGATTATTCAACTAAAGAATAAAGAAAGGTAGGAATTTTTACATTAATAATTTTATTCAATTTTAAAAATGTACTTATATTTAGAGGCCATTTGGATAAATTTAAAATTATTATTTATAACTTAAAATTGCTTGTTAATGGAGTATAAAAAGAAAAGAAAAAAGAAAAAGCACTCAAAGATCTGTGGAGGCCCAAGAGCAAGAGCAACCAGCAACAAGCCCAAAGCCCAAGCTACTTGTTTGCACTAAATCACGCAAGCGTACGTGGTCACAAGTAATATATGAATAAGTCGAGTTCGTTCCCACAGAGATCTGGTTATGGTTTTAATTCAGTTTTGTACCTATGCAACAATGTATGGTTATTATGCACTGCTAAGACAATTAACAATATTGGGTTTTTGATTATCTAAATTAAACTAAGATGCAAACTATTAAACTAAGAATTACTTAACTAATGATAATTAAAATCGAATTACTTATGCAAGATAAACCATGGGATCCTAACTTCATTAAATACTTCGCTTAGATCTGACGCCTTTAATCACTATATGCAATGGATATGATATCTGATCGGACAACACGAAACAAGTACATGCTACCTGTCAGCATACGTATACCAAACTACCCATACATCCACAAAAGAGATAGAAGATGAATAGACACCAATTATACTTAGACCCTATATGTCTATAGAATTTGAAAACATAGCGGTTGAAGAACAAGTTATCCATAAAGATCACACAGGGCAATATAAGTATTTTCATCTCATACTACGAATCATATTGATAAACAATAATGAACCTATGCTAGCATGGCAAGTTCTAAATCTCAAGATCCACTTTCACTTCACAAGAGATTAACAAATTAGATGTCCATGACGCATCTATCAGTTAAGCATAACCATACGAGGATATCAAATTGTAACACCCCAGTCCCACATCGAGGAGATTTGGGACTTCTGTTCAGTTTATAAGGTAAAGTACAACTACTAAGTGCACCAACAAATCATGATCTTTTGGGAGCCTGTGGTGGGCTTGTGGATTACCCAACACTACACCATATAATGCATATTGCAACGACAGGAAAACATTGCCTTAAGGCCTATATTCGTTGCAGTAGAGTCTATGGCAACAAATTTGCAAATTTTGGGCGTTGCATCCGGTTGCCTTGCAATAGGTCGATTTAGCAACGTTTTTGATACCATACAGCAACATAATTAAATCATTGCAATAAATTTCAGTAGCAACATTTTAGACTCTATAGCAACAATTAAAAACTATTGCAATTGCATAAGGAGGTAGTTTATTGACACTTAAAGCAACATTTTTCAGACCAATTGCAATGATTTTTTATAGATTATTGCAACATATTTTGACCCTATTGTAACATTTTTTCAAAAAAAAAAAATTAGCAGGATCATGCTGGAAATACACTAAACCAGGCCATTTATAATAGCCACAATCATCAATATTTCATAAACAAAATCATCAATATTTCATAAACCAGGGAAACTTAATGCCAAATATCCAAATGTACCATTACAAGGCTATGACCAACAATTCAAAAGTAGCACCATGTAACGACATGGTCGTACAAACCATTCAAAATGTAAAGCAAAATTAAAAGTGACTAAGGCGCATCGAAACAATCATGCATGCGCAAATTTAAACATAAGGTACATTGAGTCTACCAACTGTTAACACTTAATTTATACATAAAGTGACAGAAACGACTCATTCGTCGTCATCTTCATCTTCATCATCTGCATCATCTCCATTCCCCACATCTGATCCATCAACACAGGTACAGCATATAACATCAGCACTGAGAAATTTCTCTCTCTGTTGCCCGCTTCAGAGCCTTGTACTTTTTCTCAGGACAGTTCTCCTGTAGAAGTGAGGAAAAGTGTTAAAATTCTCAAATCGGAATATATGGAAGCATCAGAATGTCATAATAGTTGACACAAATATGAAATGAAGATCAATTTACCAAACAAACAGATTAGAATTTCAGTAGACCCCTTTTCAGGTAAAATTTTACTATATATAGATTGTGTACAGGTAGATTATTAAAGTATCATAGCAAGTATAACACCGTCAAATCATATGTATCTCGCTGAAACAAAGAATAGGAAAAATTAGGCAATGTAAGAATAAAGATGTTAAACACAATATACTGATCATGCTACATATGAAACTATATATAACAATTTCAGAAACATAATTGTATGACAGTATAACTTATGTAAAGAGTGGATGGCATACTGATGGAACTTGATATCATCCAAGTCAATGGCCTTTCCCTTAGTGGCTCGTCCTTGTGCCTCTAGTAAAACTCTATCATTTAGCCCAAGTTTGCACTCAGGCATACCACTGCAATAGATGAGCAGCAAAGCATTTCAGTTTCCAGACAGTAACATATATAGAGTAGCAATTACAGAATACCAAAATATTTGGGTGGCATTTGCCATACGTACTAAAACGATTAATAATATAGAGACATCTCGTACAAGCAGAATGAAATCAGAACTTTGATAGTTTGATTTAAATCCAAGCACTTCCGAATAAAATAGATCCATACATGTAAAGGTAGACTTAAGCAATACTCTTGCGTTAACAAAGTGGATTTTCCTAATGACTACAAATGTGTTATTGTTGAATATTGTATGGATAATTAACGATGGTCTCAATTTGCAAGATTTAATACCAAAAAAAAAGGCATTGCTTGCTGCAAGCACATGGATCATAAGATGTACTCTCACTATATACTGTCTTAATTTATTAAATTTAATAAGATCGTACACCTGGCATCAAAATACATCCACGTAAGCATCAGTCTTGATAAACTCACTAAGAATGTTTGCTTCGGTAAATTGGGGATAACCAAAGTCCATCATTTCATCAAGTAGTTCATACTGTGTAAAACGAAATTTGAAACAGCACGATAACATCCACATATTTCCTTTTCTATATATAAAGTTAAATAATAGTTTTCCATACCACTACTTTATATATCTTTTTACCTCTGTCTTCTTTAAAACATGGCCTATGGGCTCTTCCATGTCGGCAAGTTTGCGTACAGAATTTGCTAGAGCAGATATCTGCGCCATAGCCAATGAACTCCATCAAAGATTTTCAATTTCTTAATGCAAATTTTATATTTTGTTTTATAGGCGTGGGGTAGGGGGGATATGATTTAGATAAATGTGTATTGTGAAAGGATCGTAATTATTAGAAAAGTAGTAAACTGAAAATAAGAAAATACTATTTCACAATAGAGCAAAACTTGCCTTCTCGGGTTTCAGGGCCAAACGAGCTACTAACGATTCATCATACGAAAATCCTTTGCAGCTTCAACATCGATCAGCTTCATTTTCCTCAAGGATCTGACTTTAATTCGCCTCGAGTGAAGTAGCTATATCCAACAAAATTTTCTTTCTGTCTTGCGAAGGTAAGGCCTGCGCATTATGGTAGCAATCATATTAGCTTATAAAATTCGAGAACGTACACGCACACAAAGTTATCGTACAAGTGGAGTGAAAATCCTAAAGAAAAGACAACTTCTTTAGTTCCATAGCCAGTAAAATTTAGTTCTATTACTCAACAGTAATAGCAGATCAGCATTTAGTTCCATAGCCAGTAAGGCCGCTAAACTGTCATTGTCCCAAAATATGCCACTTGCATCCTTCCAATGTTTGTCACAGTCAGTACTTACAGATTTGGTATGTAAGAGTTGCTTTCTGAGAAAAAAATAGCAATTTTGTGATAAGTCTATGCATGTGTTTTCCTCTAGTGTTATTCATGACCTAAGTACACTAATACTATATGCACTAAAATCACAGTACACTAAGTTTCCAGCAGATGGACAGAGTAATAAACAAGCTATTCCTAAAGACAAAACAAATTCAGTTGGCCAAAGATGAAGTACTCTCCAATGAAAAATTCATTAGCAATGGGTATAATACCTTTTTAAGTGTTCGACACATCTCTGTAAAATCACCATGAGCTATCCTTTTTGTTGAAGCAAGTTAGACAACTCCGCCACAGTCTCATTCCGTTCTGACCATTTGGTAGCTTTCTACAAAATAATAAAAGAAAAATGTAAGCAACATAAAAGGAATTTTATATTTTGTCAACATGAAAAAAGAAAGAGAACCAACCACGCCGGCCCAGAAGCCAGTCTTCTCTAAAGGTGTCAATTTATCAACAGGATCTACAAGTTTATACTCATCTATCTCCTGAGGGGCTGACAAAATTATATAAATAAGCACCAAAGGCCAGATCAACTTAATATGCAAACAGTACAGGCAACTTTACTAGTTGATAGATCAAAACAAGTAAGTTATAGAGGTATCTTAATGGCTTTGGAGTAGATAACATACTATCTGCAGCTGCTTCTTCAGCTGGACCAGCTGACCCTGTGACATTGGAAAGCTCAGCCTCCAACTCTTTTTCTTTAAAAATCAAAAAGAGAGACAACATTATCATATTCCCAGAGAGATAAAAACAATAGTTTACAAGGATGAGCATACCAATAGATGATTTACATACCATCGTGTCACGCATTTTCTCGAATAAAATTGATTTCATTGGATCATTTCCAATCCAATGACAAAGCTCAAGTGTTACTCCTTTAGATGAGGCACATTCTAAAAAAAGTTGATTTATGCCAGAGATACCTCATCAGAAGTGCATCCTCTGTCCATTTCAGAGCTTGAGAGCTCGGACTCCTGAACAAGAAAATAAGATATTACTATATCTGAACAAGCTAACCTACATAGACCAAGCAGGAGAATGGCAAGCTCTGAGTTGAATACAATATCCCCAAATTCGAAACATTGCATACAACTATACAAAAAATGTATAAAAAAATCTTATAAAGAAATAACCCCAATTTGAAACATACATAAAAACCCTAAATTGAAACACAAAAAATGTATCCCCAAATCAACACAATAAAATAATCCCAAATATACATTAACATACATAAATAAACCCCCAATTAAAACTCAAAATACCTAACCCTAAACCAAAATACCAAAATCGATTACAAAGATTTGTTTGGGGAAGAAGTGTAAAAATTGATATAGAGAACAACATACCTGCTTCAAACTTCAATCTTCTTCGAGCTTGAATCGTCGAGTTTGAGTCGATGTCTTCTTCGAGCTTGAATCGTCTTTAGTCTTCGATTTACTTCTATTTCCTCATTCGCCTCTCATCTTGTTTTTGTTTCGCCTCTCAAGTATTCGAGTTTGAGGATTTGGGATCGATGTTCAAGGTGTCTGTGTGGGTTAGTGTTTGTGTGCTATTTTTTTTTCTTTTTTGTTTTGTTATTTTGGTAAGCCCGGTAAAAGAATCCCGCTCAACACATTTTAGAACGCATTTAAAAGGCCGCCAATTTTTTGGGTCAAAAAATCATATTTACTGCAACGATTTAAGAAAAATGTTGCAATAGCCTGAATGTTTTTAACTCTCTTCCATTTTTTCATTGCTATTGCAATGTTTTTCAAATGTGTTGCAATTTGTGTGATTTAGTTTCTCAATAGCAACGTTTTTTGACAAACCTTCAAAAATATGGTTGCAATAGGCATTATATGGTGTAGTGCAAGTTGGCGGCATTTAGGCCAGTTTGCTTTGGCTTATTTCGGAATCGTGATCGGGACTCGACCCAATTTTCGAAAAAGGCTCGGGATTTGACCCGGGTTGTCACACAAATATACATCACACACAGATCTTTAAAGCATCAAGATACCAAAGCTCCATAAATAAATCCGTTAGAATCCCATGACAACGATTAGTTCATAATCGAACCGCTCGTCATCATGGGATCTGATGAAACCGTGATAAAAACAAAGTATGAAAAGATACAAATAAACCTAAGTAATTGATTTGTAATGGTCATACAAATTACAATGGTAGGATGTGTTTATATAAGCTCTAGAAGTCTTGCCCAGCAAGAAAATACCAAAACAAAATTATAATAGAATTTCTGCAAAATACGTTTCCTAAACTGATTCTGTTTTTAAGGAAAATTCATAGCTAACTTTTCTTCAGTATTTCTGGGCCGTTCCAGTTGTATTTGGACATCTGGACCACTTTGGAATGAAATAGAATTCCGTTATCTTCGCGTGGATAGTAAGATCGTCCAAAACGGACTTGTAGAACTCAAGATATGGCCAAAATAGTAAATCGGGATTTTCTGGATAAAAATTCAGAAAATCTTCAATACCAGAAAATCTCCATGATTTCTGTCCAAGATTGTAGAAAATCTCCCAGGCTTCGTGTGAGCTGTAAGATCGCTGAAAACGGACTTCTAGAACTCCAGATATGGCCAAAACAGTGAAGACTGCGCAACATACCCAGAAAATCCGAATTTTACACAAATTGCTCATTTCTCCTCCATTTCTTTTGTATTAGCTAACATCTTCAATACCATGACATATGTAACTCCTTGGTAGCATAACACAAGTGTCAAATCTTCATTCCAATGCTTAATTCCACTCTAATATCGATTAGAAACACCAACACTAACCGATAGCTACAACCCTGCACAACTACACAAAAACATCAAAAATACAACAAACTTGAGACCAAGTCAATCAATTTAAGCCGATATGGAACGCTCCAAACCTCGGAACCCAAAAGAAAGAGTGAAACCCTAATTTGAAAGGTGAGGCGAAGATGATGACAATGGCGAGGGGATTGAGGTTAGGCATAATGTGTTCAAACAGAAAAAGGAAGAGGAGTAGTAATAGCAATAGCAATAGTAATTATTATGATGATGAAGGCGATGAATCTTCTTGGCTCCTCGAAATGGGGAAGGGGAAGCAGCATCGGGTGAAGAAGAAGAGATCTAAGAAGAAGAAGAAGAAGAACGATGATGATGATTTGCTAACCAGAAAGAGAAAGAGGAATATATTTATTATGACGATGTTGAATCTACCAAGCAGCAGCAGCAACTGGTAAAAACACATCAGGAAGAAAAAAAAAGAACAAGTAATTCAGGTTAAACAAGTGTTCACCAGGATTTAAAAATCAAGAGGGATCTTCGCATCTTAGTATCAAGCGTGACCATTGAAGTTTGCTTGACTCCTCATCTTGATTTAGTGCAACAAAAATCATACAATCAATTAAAACCCAACTTTAATATACTAAGAAAAACACTACACTGAAATTAAATTTGGGGGAGAGAGAGAGAGGGACTGGGAGGGAGTGAGGGAGAGAGAGAGAGAGAGAGAGAGAGAGCATACTCAATTCAATTGGAACTTCTTGATTAGCTGATTCTTTCTCAGGTGGATTACAATTAACAATGAAACTTTTGTGGGTCAAGTTTGATTGGGTGGATAAGAATGGAGATCCGAAACTGGCACCAAATTGCTTACGGGGCAGAGCCAGAGATGGGGTCTGGAGGGTCCGATTAGAAATGAGTGTGTGAGAAGTGAGAGGAGAAAACAAAGAATGGGTGAGAGCTGAGGAAGCCATTAGTGTGTGTTTGTGTTTGTGACGATGAAGAAATGAGAAAATGGGGGGTGTGCTGTACTTGAAGAGAGGGGCAACAATGTTTAGGTGTGTAAAAGAGAGTTTGGTAGTTTAGTTTGGAGCTGGTTGGAAGTGAACGAGGGCGGAGAGATAGAGGAAGAAGAGGTTTTAGCTGCTTTTATTTCATATTTACAATTTTTTTTTCATAATTCATTATCAACATTATATAATTGAAAAAATAAGAAGTTAATTTTGTAAAATATTAATATATATTCAAGTTAAAATTTATATTTTAATTTTCAAAATTATAAACAATTAAACTTTAGTCAAATATTGAATAATTTGATTACAAACAAATTAAAAGAGGGTAATATCAAGGGACTAATATTTGAAAATATTACTACTTTCTTAATTTTTTAAGATTAGGTTTACTATTTAAAATTTTTGTATTTTTAGAAATTGTAAAAAATATGTTGTTATAAAATTATGGATTTTTTTTAAAAATATCCAAGTTGCAAAAAAAAAAATTCAAAAATATTTGCATCTTTTTTTGCAACCCTACTTGCAATATTTGTAATAGATTTTCACTTGCATTTACAATTTTATATAGTAATTTTTGAAAATATTTTTTAAAAATTAGGTATTTTTGAAAATATCTCTTTAATCATGTTAATAATATTTGTTGGGGCCTGGGGGCTATTAAACAGGAAAAAATTATTGGTCTCCCACTTCTGGGTACTATTAAACCTGTCTTAATCTTGAAAATTAGTATGTTGATTGACAATCATCACCTTATTCCTTCCAAAACCATGATCCAACAAGAATTTTTTTCATTGGCAACCTTCTTTTAATCATTTGCTTTAAACACAGCTGGAGAGTTTTTTCCCGGTATTTTTAATGTAGCGATATCTCCCTAGTTCTCTTTATATTACAATAGAATTTCGAAAAATGAATGTTTGATAAATGAATAAATTCTTTCCGATCCCGATTTGAGCAAATGGGCTTAATGAATAACCTCGCTAAATGCATTAACGAATAAAAAAAAATAAGTTTCTATGGACCCTATTTAATATAACTGAATAATCATTATATTTCGAATAACATATTTATATTTATATAAATATATGAATTTATTTAAGAAAGAATGTCCAAAATAACCATTTTTTCCCTACTCACTACCCAAAATACCCAGATGCGGAAACACTGATCGAATTGCCCACGGGATGTGCCGTTTGGGAAGGCACATCCGTGTTACTGTTCATTGGCATCTATGTTCTCCTCCTCACCTCGCGTCGCCGGCGATCTCTCTCGCACTCCTCTCTACCACCACCACAGCCCCATCTCTCCCGTCTCATCTCTCTCCCCGTCACTGCCCATCTCTTTCTCTCCCTGGCCCCGCGGCGTACAAACCCACCAATCGGAGATGTTGCGAGCTCTTGCCGAAAAACTACGAATTAGGGTTCAAATTAGGCATTCAGAATCTGGCATATGAAATGGTATAAATTTAGTATAGGCTTATAGAGGATCGAGAGTCGATTCTAATTGTATATATGAGATGATGGGAAAGTCAAGGAGATCGATGGATGGATCTTGGCCGGAGTTGCTTCGAAAATCGCCTGGAATCGTATGAGGGAAAGAGAGAGCTGCTGTATTTTATTTATTGTGATTTGTGAGGATACGCGCTCTTCAGCGGCGTATCGTTACAATTAAAAGGTACTCAATACGTACCTATTGATATATTTAAATAGGTACTTAAATAGGCGTATCATAAGTTTTAATTAAAACTTATGTAAATTGATATATGGTGTAACCATATATCAATTTACCCTTTTACATTACAACTATTATCGGGCCTATAAACTAATCAACCAATTTATAAGTAGATAAAGAAGGCACAAAATCTAAACACATAGATTAATACCTGACGAGTTACGGTTGTTATGTAGTCGACTTGGTCGGCGACGGTGTTCAACTGTTGAAAGAGAATAGACGAAAGCGGTTAAGGAAAGAATTAGGTATAGAGTGTTATGTATATATTTTGTATAGCTGTGTAGTGTGTTTAGCATCTGATGTGACTGTCAAATGGTTCTTATGTATTAGATATAGAATAGATAGATTATACCTATTTTAAGATCTTTAAAAAGAACATTATATATATTATTTTTTCAATTTTCTGCTTTTTTGGAATTAATTTTTTATGAATAAAAGGTCAATTGTTATTTTTTGTATTCTAAAAAGAAAATTCCAAGAATACTGATGATTGATGATTATAATTATAAAATTATCCTTGTGCATAATAAAAAATAATAAAAGATAGGCGTTCATTTGGAGTTTGGTCAAGCGGGGCTAATTACTTTTGGAACCCAGTCTTCAGACATTCAACATAGAGACCAACCACCAAAAAAGTCGGGTTTCAGAATCCAATAACACAGTGACTGTATATGTACATAAACACTAAAGTTTACTCAGACGCGACCTCGACTACTGCAAGGTAATCCATTTCTTCCCCTTGTGTAGACGTCTATTAAAATAATCTTTTTTTTAATGGTTGATCTTTTGTTGTCTATTCTTGAAACTTCAGAATGGTCTTAGTTTTAATCTATGATCTGCTTCATGGGTATTTTGCAAATTTGGTTTTTAAGTATAAAGGGCACAATTTTTTTATTAATTTGTTAGAATCTTAACTGTTTTTGAGTGTTGGGTTAAGTTTAGGCGTGGGGGCTGCAAAACTATTTGTGGTTTCTTCATTTTTAGAGCTTGAAGTCGTTACAATTTGTGAGGAATTGCAGTTATAGATTACTATCGAAGCATCTCATTGTGTAAGTGTTTGGCAGTTGAAGAATTTGTTCTTCAGTTGTGTTGCAAGCTGCTCAAGTATTGATTTGTAGGTAGGTGTTTACAGATCTGTTGGTTGATCCACAACGAATAATGATGGTTACATTGGCAGCTACTTTCCTTGGAATTGGTTATGAGATTGGGGTAATTATCTTGTAAAAGGTTGTTGTTGCTCCCTTTTTCCTGGAAAATGTAATAAACCTTTTTTAATTTCAATGCTTCCAATTTTACTGGTAGGCATGTATATCTGAAGTAAGACCTCCTATGGTTGCTCGATAATTTTTTTATATTGGAATGTGAATTTCCAATATGATTATGATATTATTCATGTTACAGTTGTACTAATAGCAAAGTGCATAGGTTTATCACCTTCATAATGAGGTTAAAGGAGGTCCAATGTCCTTTGTTGGGATAGATAAGTGGAATAGCTCCACAGAAACTGTAGTGGTGTACTTTTTAATCTTGGATTTGTCAGTTACAAGGCTCTCCTGCTATAATAGAAATGTAAACTTGTGACTTTATTCTCCTGTAGGAGTTATCTCAATATTTTTTGTGTAATTGCAAATTAGTTGAATATTAAGAGTTTCCTTTTACCACGTGGTGCAACTAAGTGTACCTCATAAAATTTCATTTTCAAGAGCGTATAGAAATAGATTTTCTTGTTAATTATGGTGGGGGATTTGGCATAGGGTTGGATTTTTCTGTTGCTTTAATCCGACAAAAGGAAGGGTGTTTCGAATATGGAGGACTTAATTCTTAAGCAGGGGAAAAGTTGTTTCTGATTAAAGTGTGGAATTTCATATTGCTCTAGGCACTCCAAGAGGTTTTCTTTAGTAGGAATCTTTTTCTTTGCTTTGCGCTTTTGGTCCATCGTATATCCCTTTTTCCTTGGTTCTTAAGCCATTTGAAGAAGTTTTAACTAACTATTGATTTATGTTTGTAGTTATCGAATTTTGCGAAAGTGAATGTGCAAAGAAATTGTTATAATTCCAGAAGTTCCAAACCTTCCCAGCCTCTTTAAAAGAGGTATGTTCTCTCTGATTCTTGGTGATTATTTGGTTATACAGGTATTAAGTTATTGTGCGCAACACATTACTTCACGTAGAACACATTACTTCACCTAGAATGCCATTAAAAAGTTCCTCAATATTCAGACCAATAATACGTGCTCAGATGATAAGGATATTACAATCAATTAATTATTTGTAATCTAGTTGTAAATAATTTAATTAGTGAGTAAAAAAAGTCACTCAGGAAAAACAGCAAAGAAAAATACCATTATGTGATTTCTAATCAGATCACATACACCATCAATCAAAGTACCGACTTGTTAAAAACCCACGTACCAGGAAAGTGTTGTAGCAGATGAAGCATGTTCTAGCGCATTTAAATAGTTTGAAAACACAAAGGCACGTGAATTTCAAAACATGATGGTATACATTTAGAAAGTGCATTTAAATAGTTGAGTGTAAAGAGTAAGTGGAGTGGGAGATTAATAGCAGCCTGGAAAATGAGAGTAGGTTGAATGTGAAGGTCGACATTTATATTTCGGAGAGGTGTAAATAAGCGAGTCAGGAAATTTGCTTACGGTTGCGAGAGCATTTTGAAAATTATTAGGCATTGTTGCTTTCCGATTATATGAGGGGTATTTTATTAGTAATTATTGCCTTTTAGTTAAAAAAGTTCCATAAAAAAAGCTTACGAAGGAGCCTTCCGGTACCTAACGACATCAAAAATAAGGATGAAAACCTCTAAGTAGAAGGCGTGCAATAATTAACGATCTTGCGGGCATTGTTGTTAGGTTTTCATAGATTTTGATGTGTATGGTCACAGGATAGGAAAAGATTAGAACTAATTTTTACGAAGTGTGGGGCAAATGGCACCCTCTGCTTGTACTTCTAACTAAAGGTGAAGAACCGGCGCTGCAAACAAATAGAGAGCTCCCGGTGGTTTGAGTTGCGATAGGGCTAATAGAGCCTAATTCTATTTATAGAATTTTATTAATAATCTGAAACCGCATATAGTGTGTAGCGGGAGAAATGATGCATTCATCCTTTTTGTCATTGATGATAAACATTGTGGGAATCAGTCTGAAATTACGACATGTTGACCGAAACATAAGGCATGGGACATTTTTATTTGAATACATGCGATGGAGCTGAGATGAAATAGCAATTTCTGCCGAGGAGCATCGTGGCATCACTTGGTTTCCCGAGCTTCCATTGAAGTTTTTTTTAAGTTGGTGTTTCCGCTCATTTTGCTCTCTACGGGGTGCCTTTTATCTGCATGGAGTGATCAGGGTGTTGAATACATCAAGGCTCTAATATTTTTTATCTTGTGTTTAATGATTTCCATAAAAATTGCTTCATACAGTGCCTTGTACTTAAAAGGAGATGTGGCTGCAATAATTACCAATTTTTCTTTTTCGTTGAAGCTTAGATGCTTCAATTATTGTTTTGATAACATAGTTCCCACTGTTTCCCGCGATTGACTTCGGGTAATATTCAATTTCCAGGGAACATTTGGTGCCTTTGATGTTATCCACTACCTTTTTAGCTGGTGTTCCCTTTACAGTTTGAGGGACCTGTATCCAATGATCTAAGAAATTAAGCCCTGATTTTTCAGGTTTAAAAGTAAGGGTCTGTATGCCAAGAGGCTACCTGATCTGGCGTTGCGCAGACAAGTTGCATTGATGACATCCCGATGAGCTGTGCTATTAAGTCTGAGGGGACTTAAGTTACATTCAAAATGTTGCTAAAACATGTAAAAGTGTTACAAAAAACTACAACAAACTCTTTTTGTAATACTTTTAAAAGCGTTGCAATAAGTTCAAAAAGCGTTGCAATAAGTTCAAAAAGCGTTACTAAAGAAGGCTATTGCAACGCCGGCAAATGCAACACCGAGTTTTAGCAAAAGCGTTGCATAAACATCTATTGTAACACTTTTGGGGCATAATATTACACTTCATATTTGGTATAGTGACTTCATGTATCTTTTTTATATTAATTTAAAAATAAACATATTCTGGTCATTCGACTGATAATATAAACATAATAATTAAAAGAGAGAAATATCGTTATAATTTGTTGAGAGAATGCAACATTATAGTTTTTAATTTAGTTAAAGATTTTCAAAATATAATCAAAAGGTGTTATGGGTATTTAAAAGTTATGGGCTCATTTATAATGTTAAACATATTTATTTTTTTAATTTACTATATATATGGATATATTGGTCAAAATTATGTATTCAAATTTAAGCAAAAAAAATTATGTATTCAAAGACAATTTTATATCTATCCATTCATATTTTCTCTCACTGGCAAATAGTTTTTACATTATATGAAAAAATATTTCAATGATTTTATCCTTAATAAATTATAAAATAAACATGAATATAATTTTTTTGAGTGTGTGAGTGTCATGGGCTTAATTCCCCTCAAAATCAAAATTATAATTGTAGTCAATGAATAAGTTATAAAATAAATATTACATAGATAGCGGTAAGTGGGTTATTCGAGCATGCAGTCAATGATTTTAAAATGTGTTACAAAATGTGATTTGGTTTAGTAATTGTATATGTAATAATAAACAAATATTGCATAGAATGTAGTGAGAAGTTATTCAAGCATGTAGTTAATGATTTCAAAATGTGTCACCAAAAGGGATTTGGTGTAGTGGTTGTACATGAAAACATAAAATTATAGATATGAGGAGGTCATAAGTTCGATTCTTACCAAATTCAATTTTTTTTACATTAATAAATACTTTAGGGTATTTTGGTAATTTACTAAATAGTCTCAAAATCCATGTTGGCATATAATAGATACACCACTAAAAATCAAAATGATAATAGAATGACCGAACATTCAACTTAAATCACTAAAATTTGAATCCAAATCACTAAAATTTTGAACGCAATTACCAAAATTTCCAAAATCTGAAAATCTAATAGTGTTCGAAGGTGCTGGTATGACGGTGGTAGAGTGGGTGAATGGGCTTTATAAATTCGGATCTTATGTGAGAGGATGAAAAGTGAGATGAATGAGTGATCGGAGGTGTAGGGTGGTTGGAATTCGTGACAAACGTGTTTGCAAGTTATTTATAGAGTGCTGGTCGATTTATTGACATTAAAAGAATTGTCGAGTGATAATAGTTTATAGATGTATACACACAATGTATTATACTTCAAATAATTTATTAAATGTATCACACTTTTTATCTATTATATTTCAAAAACTACGAATCATCTATCTTAATAATCATAACAATTAAATTAGACGAATTTAAATGGTGCCCGTGCTTTGCACGGGCGAAAGCCCGTGCAAGGCACGGGCCACATTCTAATTTGCATAATTTTTTCATAAATCATGTTTGAGTTAGTCATATCTTCTTTTTAATCTATTCAATATGGTTTGATTTATTTAAGGTTAATAGTTGGTAACCGTTCAAATTTTGAAATATTACTGTATTCTACATTTTTGAATATCATACAGAGGCAATCCTTAGATTAAGCCGCTCATGCAATGTGGCACCGAAAAGATGATATAATTTAGGGGCATATTGTTAGAGTAGGTGCCCTAGAGGCAATACATTCTTTCTTGAATAAACCTTTATGTCATTTGATTATTAAATAAACGTATTTATTATGACTTTAATTACTGCGATATATTTGTTAGCATAATAAATGTCCTTAGAATCATGATACACATTGTATAGTTTAAGTACATGACTTGAACTTGAGATTATATAATATATCATATTCTTAAAAGGTCCCTAGTCGGTTATTATTATATAGGACAATAATAATACATAAATAGACTAGTATGTTGTTTGACAGATAACCACGTCTCATTGGTTATGAGTATGGAGATACTAAAGTCAATACATAGGTACATGTAGGAGTACATGGTACTGGACAAACCCATGGTGAGATTCTACATGTTGATAATGTCATTAGAAAGACTCACAGTGATAATGGTGTAATGATCCTTAGACTTGAGATCATTATATTTCTATACGAGGATTAATATACATTTACTACATTAAAAGTTACCTTTGACCGGGTGATGATAAAAGTGTACATCGGGTATGTTATGAGACGTATGAGAAATATGAATGATAGATAAAGGATTTAACCCTCCTATAATTAGGAGAGATATTATTGGCCTCTTGATTGAGTGAGACTATGAAAATGCATGGCCATGCTCAAATATTGATTTGTTTTAATAGTCTACTCATGGATCAAGTAAACCTGGATTAAATGTTGAAGAGGATGACTAAATACATGCCTCAAGTTTAATCTATAATATTTGGTTAAAGGGATTATATTACACGGAAACATATATCACGAAAGGTTTAATTGGATCGCCAATTATTATTATTACTTGGGTAGCAATGATGTATTACTAGATGCCGCTCATTGTTTATAATTTTATTATTAGATATTAAAATTATTGCCAACGTAATAATAACCTAAAGGGTTACACACTTAGAACGTCTAAACGGAGTTTTAATTTAAATTCAGAATTTAAATTAAATAATTATAAATTCGAAGTTGGTTATTTAGTTATTTAAGTTGGACTTAATTAATTAGATCATATTTCGAATTTTATAATAACTCAATCAGTTTTGGTTTTATGAGAAGCCCAAAACGAAATAGGGTTTTCAACCCAATCTCTCCTCTATAAATACATAAGGATGTATTGTTTTAGGGTTAAGAATTTGGAAAAAATCGTTTTAGCAAAAACCCTAGCAGCTCTACATCAAGAGAGGCTAGAGAGAGAGAGATCAAGGGCAGTAATCGGCTAGTACCGACTCCGGTGATTGTAGAGACAATCGGGCGTTCGTGTGGACTAATTAGAGACGCGGATCTTGTATTAAGGGCTGCGTGGTGATTGCAATTAGGACCTCCATCTTCGTTGAGTTCGTGAAACTACGTTTTAAAGGTATGATTCGTTTTTCTCCATAATCTGTCTAGAATTATATATGGATCCTGGTTTGGGTTTCGAAATTTATTGTTTTATTTACGTTATTCCGCTGCGTTTTATGCCTCGGAACCCAACACATATCTTTTCCAATAAGAAAAAAAAATTAAAAGTACGTAGAGGCAAAAAAAATGATATCTGGGGCACGTTCATGGTGGCACTAAAAACGGTTTAAGATATAAGAAGTGCCAAAAAATAAATGATATGTATGTGATTTTGATTTTTAGTTAGAGTACAAAATTCAAATTCACTTGAACTTTCAATTTCTCAAGACTGACCTATGCATCATATTTGTAAACAATACTCATTGAATGTAAGATGAATGGCTGATAATAATGATACATAAAAGTTACTCATTAGTGTTTAAATACTATTGCAACAATAATGTGTCGTTTAATCTATTTTCTAGCAGTTTTTTAAATGATTATCACGATAATGATATGCTATTTAGTTTATTTCCATTAGTAATAGTAAACCAACAAGAGGAGATATGTGGATCATTACATATTTGGTAGGAGATGTATTATGGCAGCAATAGCAAAAACCGGATTAATATTAGAAAAAATCAACTAATATGTATGTTGTACTACAGCGAAAAAAAATATTATAGTTTATACAGTCTTAAAATATCACTAATCGATCATTATGTTATAGGTAGTCATATATAATTTTACATCTTTGTTTAGTATATATATAATCTTGTTTATGATACTATATTATAATTCAACTATGCATTTTATTCATTTTTTAATCGATAACTCATATAGTCCAAATCTAACATATCAGCTAATTCTGATTTTTTATATAGATATACACTGTACATAGTATCAATCACATTGAAGGTCTTTTTGATTTGGTATTGATGTTGTAGACCGCAACAACAATTTTTTTATAGAAAACTTGGTTCAAAACAGCTTAGTAAATCTAAAACCAATTTTTCAACAACTTTTTTTTAAAAAAAATTGCTTTAGCAAAAACATTTATTTTTCGCAATTGCAACTTTTGTAAACAATAATTTTAGGTAATGGTATCTAGCCCCAACAATCACATACTAATTAAATTTAATAAAAGTTAATTTAAAATAAGATATAAACAAAAACTAAAAAAGAGATAACTTATTCAGTAGTTGTGAATTTAACTCCATTTGTATTTAGAGGTCATAAATTTAGTTCCTTTGATCATAAGACCAAAAAATCATGTCGTGTTTCCGTATATTCTATATTATATGTCCTATTCCGATGGTTAAAAAACTCAGGTGTTGTCTTGTGTACCACGTGAATGCATATCTTATTTTCATGGCATATTCATAGTATATAAAAATAGTATTGTATTATAATTTCAAAACACTATAATTCTAATTTCAGAACAATTTTTTTTTTCGGTAAAAATTTTCTTTTGCAGTTTTTTAAAACACTTTTATCTTAGAATTTTAAAAGTGAAATTATTATGATAGCGTGATAGTCATGTAATGCATGACCTACATTTTAATTATAATAATTTTACATGCACATATTCGTATGAAATTATCACTATATGATTATGAGCAAATTAGGTATAAAAATCTTTAATTGCCAAATCACTCGTACAATAATCTTATACATTTACTTCTTTCAAATGTTTTTTGTTAACATTATAATTTTTAAATTTTAATTAAACTCATCTAATATTTGTCAATAGTTAGATTAACATATTATTATCAACTATTTAGTTCTATTACCATTTGTTTTTAAGTTGACAAAAAAATGATGTACCTACTCTTTTGTTAGTATTTAATTGAGATATAAATATTTGCAATGAGCATTTTTCATATCTAGATGTCCAAATTTGACAGCAAATGAATTTATGTTATTTTGTGTACCTGGGAGTGGCATCAGGTCAATTTAGGATCGAACAGTGCTATACCCATGGCGATCCTCGAATTCGAACATTATCATTGAACCTTTCCCGGTTCCTGAACGAAAATTATTTTGCTCTCCGATTACTGCCCCGAATGGGAATGAGGATCCCCGGAGAAATCGTGATTTTTTTCAAAAAAAAATGAAATATTAGTTTTAATTAAAATTTCGAACATAATCGTTGAACCCTCATCGATCCCTAAATGGGGATTATTTTACTACTTCAAAAGGGGAACGAGTATCCCCATGAGAAATTAAGGATTCTTATTTTTTAATTGAAATTTATAATTCCTTAATATATTATTATATCATAAATGGCGATTCAAATTATATTTTTACAATAAATGATGAAAGATATAACTAAAATTATTAAAATTAAAATTTTGTTTTGTTTTTTTTATGAAATTTTAAATTTATCAAAATTTTAAAATTTTGAATTGTATTTATCTTTAATAATCTAGTAAATATAATATTCCCTTAATCCCCGATAATCGGCTGGGAACGTGAATTGGGATCAGGTCGGGATACCTTAATCGCCGATCCCATTCTCATCCCCCGAATTTTTATTTTATAATATTCCACATTTCTCATATTGATAGAAAAATTTTCGCAATCCCCAACCCGAATGGGAAGGGGATTGGATCGCGATCGGACGGGATGTATGAAATTCTCGTCTATACGTATACCAAGTGAATTTATTCTATGTTTGTCATGAACATAATAAACAAGAATAAATATTATGATTTATGATTTCACCAAAAAATACTATTATACATGTACCAGAAATTAAAATTTGAATTTATGTCATTTCGTGTACAATGTGAATTTGTATCATTTTTGTATCACATACCTAATATAAAAAGAATACTTTATAATTTTAAAATTTCATGAAAAATATAATAATAATATAAATAATAATAATAATAAAAATTTTAATTTTAATTTTAATTAAATGAGATGAAAATATATTTTTGATAGTTTTGTCATGCATAAATTTTAAAAATCAAGGAAAATCTAGGAAGCGGGTTCTTTTAAAATGTAGTTAATGATTTTTAAAGTAGGTATCAGAAATTGTTATGGTGTAGTGGCTGTGTGCATAAATTTTAGTTGTTTATATCATAGAGAGGCTTATAAAATCTATTTCTAATAAAAATAATTATTTTAACATTAATATAAAGAGGGGTATATTGTTAAATTACTAAATTGGCTTGAAAGTGCATTTTGACCTATAATAAATGAAAAGAGACATTATTTCATTTGTTTTTTTGAAATTATTTCTAAAATAAGTGTTAAATAAAATGAAGAGTTAAGAATTATTTAAGAATCTAGTGGATGAGTTCCAAACTTTGCATAAAGTGGACTTCTAGCATATTGGTAATGGTAATCTTTGTTGGGGAATTGGGTGATAATTACTTGGATTTTTCTGAAGTCGTGTGAACACTTTCAGAGTGAAGTTATTTGTGGTTCACCCAAATAATTCAATCGGATAAAGTCAAAAATTCTGCAAGAAGAGAGAATGTATTTTGTAGCAAGAGGTCATGGGTTCAATCCATGACAACAACATTATTTTTAATATATTTATAAAATTTGAGGGTATTTTAGTAATTTACTAAATGACAGGGTATTTTAGTAAATTACTAAATGGCATGAAAAGACATGTTAGCATATAATATATATAAAGGATGTAATTAGATTTTCGAATAGATCAATGTATGTCTTCTCCATTAAAAAGGATTAATGCAAAAAATCGTAATTATAATTTCTCTTGAGATTCTGAGTATTTTCATTTGAATAATAATTATTAAATCATCAATAAATTATAGATAATTTTATGAGTTTCACGTGTATCGTAAAATCATCAAAATATGATTTCTAGATCTCAAGATGGACCCCAAACAGTAAATATGAATTTTTTATAATACTAATAAAAATAAATAAAATTCTATTATAATACAACCTTCTTTTTTTACTATTTAGGCTTATATGATTTACAATTTAGTATCTGTTCTAAGATAATTCTCGGGGTGAGCGAGAGTCGAACCCACAATCTGGGACGACAGAGGATACAGCATTTACCACTTGGGCTATCCAATCGAGCTCTAATACAACTTTTTTAATTATATCCTTTTCAGATTATGATTTTCTTTTTAAAATTCAATTGTAATACAACCTTTTTAATTATATCTTTTTTAGATTATAATTTTCTCTTTTAATATATATGATATAATCTTGATCGTCTATATTAGATTCTACGGTTGAGATTATTTTGGTAGTACAGTGACGAAAATTATAGATAAAATCTCTTTTACGCTTATTTTGGGGTGTTTGGGTGAACTTATTTTTTTTCAGAATTAGTCAACTTATTTTAAGACAAAATTAGAGATTCCTAACTTTTTTCTGAAAAAATTTAATTTTTTTTTTCAAATTATAGAATCTCAAACATACATTAAATACTTATATAAATTTTTTTTATCAAAATATAAAATTTTTACCCGAAAATAAGTTCATAAGGATTTAAATTAAGTTGAGCCGAACAGGCTCTATATATAAATGATATAATATGTTATTAGAATAATTCGAACCTTACATTTTTTTATATAATAATTTTTAGTATTAAATATAAATTACTATGTTGTTGGCGGGAATCGAACCTTAGACCTCTGTATATAACAACTTTTTGTATTACTAGCTTAAAACCCGTGCGATGCACGGACTTTTTTAATTTTAAGACATGATTTTTGAAGGCTTAAATTTTAAAATGAGATGATTTGATAATAATTATATAAATATTATCTGTGATATTTATAGAAAATGAGGGATTTTAGTTAGGAAATATAGAAAATATGGTAGATTTTAGTTGAAAAGGATAATCGGTTAATTATTAGTAATTATAAAATTATTATTTTATTTTATTAAATCGAATCACCCGTGATATAATTGGAAAAAGGGAGATTTTAGTTAGATAATATTAGAAATGTAACATGTTTTAGAAATGTAACGTAATTGATTAATTTATAATATTTATAATTTAATTATGTTATTTAACTAAACAAAATTGTTCATAGTGTTTTTAGAAAATGAGAAATTAATGTTGCTCGTGATATTTTTAGAAAAAGAAGGATTTTAGTTAAAAATATATATATAAAATATAGTATATTTTAACTGAAAAGGGTAATCGGTTAATTATTAGTATTACAATATTATTATTTTATTTTATTAAATAGAGCGACCCATGATATAACTGGAAAAAAGAGATTTTAGTTAGAGAAAATAGAAAAAGTAACGTGAAAATTAATAAGACAACATGTTTAAGGTGCAAAAGGTAATTGATTAGTTTATAGTAGTTATAATTTAATTATGTTATTTTTACTAAATAAAATTGCTCGTAGTGTTTTTAGAAGAGAAAATATTAATGTTGCCCGTCATATTTCTAGGAAAAAGGGATTTTAGATAGAAAATATTATTCGTTTTCGCTGAAAAAGATAATTGATTAATTATTAGTATAATATTATTATTATTATTATTATTATTATTATTATTTATTACATGGAACCTCTCATGATATTTGTTGTGCCCAAAATCTCCATGGGCTAGATTTAGGCCCATTAAGCTATTAGGTTCGATCCATACGAACCAGAAGATAGATCCAGTACGAGTTGTGATGGTCAGATAGAAGAAATGACTAAGGAAGTATGAATATCAGGAGGTTCCTAATGGTCAGGAAGCTGAGCTGAGCACTAGAAGACCAGGTTCCTCCCTGCAGAAGAGTTCAAGACAGCCTAGCAGCAGTAGAGAAGACAGCAAGAGCATATGGGAACCACAAAGAGGCTCCCCAAACTAATATATCTGTTATTTGTGCAGGTACAAGTACCTATAATGAGGTCCCTAAGCAATATGTCCCGAAATAAGGAGGTTCCTGAGAACCAGGTTCCGAAAATACAGGTTCCTGAGCACCAGGTTCCTGAGACATAGGTTCCTGAGCACCAGGTTCCTGAACGTAGCCAATCAGAATGAGACAGAATTATTATTGGAGTGTAATTCTAGGGCGCAGTTGATCCTAGAATGCCTCTAATAGACATGAGAATTATAGTAGGGTACGAACTCGAGTTCTACTCTACTTAGCCAACTAGTTCGTGAAAGGCTCTAAAGGAACCTGAGTCCTACACGAATTAGACAACCGAATACAGCTGGTCAAGCAGAATCAGCTTCGCATTAGAACTACGTGAGCTTGATCCCTATATATACAAGGGTACGTAGGCACCTTGAGAGAACGGCCACAGATCTCGCTAATGGAACCTGCGATGATTCTCGTAACCTCTCAAGCTCAGCTCACCCCCACCATCAAATCACACCCAAATCATCGAAAAACAGCCAATTACATGTGTTACGCTTGTAAATTCCAGTGGGCCTCCGAAAATCACGTTGATTACGAAAATCCTCCATCAACATTGGCGCTAGAAGGAGGGGCCTTTCTTGTTCGTTTGTGGAGGACAAACGAGAAAATCAAACAAAGATGGGTGTTTATTAATTTTTTGGACTGTTACTTGAGAGAGATGCTCACGACTGCTGTTATACAGAACTTTTACAAACATTAGAACAAATAATATGGGCGCTGGTATGCGTTAAAACGAGACGAGTGAACAGATATGGTGGTACTTGTCACCGCTTCTACATCAAAGCAGATGATTCTATTAAGGAGTACCACTGGAGCAGTACACACGTAATCAGGTTTTGAGTGGTAATTCATTCTCGCAAATCTGCAGTCACATCTAATCCTAAGCGAAGGGCAGTGATGCGGAGGTGAAAAGTGAAGAAGACATCAAAACAAAGTTTTATTATTAATTCGGTGGTGTATATTCAGATGTTGAAGGTTTAACCCATGACAAAAGTAAACATACGGCTGAGAATAGGACAAACGTCGAGGACGAACAATTTAATTACAAAAAACTGGTGGTAGATATGGCACTATGGTATCATGTTTGAGAGATATATTAGATGAATAATCGATGGCGGCACTGCACTTGATAATCACTGATAGAAGAAGCAACGATGGAGAGAACATTGGAGTTTAGCTTTGAGACACATACATATAAGGATCAGGTAGCATGGACATGCTATAGCGAAACAGGAGGAAGGTTATAGGATTGTAGGTCATATACACGACCTAGGATAACCAAGATACACCCAGCTCCTCCCAGGTCTTGCTATAAACCAGATGTGGGTTATAAGGAATTTACAGGAGCTGCATGTTGTAATCAGAGACTAGAGCGACAAATACTGGGGTCGTGAGTCAGGTCAGGTGTATAGAGTCAGGTTACAAAGATGCGTGTAGAGACGAAGTTGTCATGATTCATCTGTTGTACACACAAAAATTTGGGCAACCATCATAAGAAAACTTCGACCTGGAGATTAAACCATGACCATTAGGGAGAAGACTGATGCAGAGGTGTCATCGAAAAGATGAAAGTTTAACAGAGATAGCACGTGGTGAGATATACGCTAGCATATAACAGAGACAGCCTGGTCACAAGCATGGAGAACGATGGTGTTAGGCTTCGAGGCGAATATCTCTCAAAGAAGAAAGTGTTGTATACGTACATATACGCCATGTATGAATTGTCTAACGAAGTGGCAAAAAAAAAAAAGTAAGCATATGCGTTATTAAAGCATCAACCAAGTATTGCAGATGGTTTTGTTTTCAGACCATTGTTATATTGATGATAGTGAAGGTTCCGTTACGGGTAATCTTATGCACGTCATATACATGTCAAGAAGGGATCAGGCTGTGATGAAGAATTAAGATGGTCCCAAATTAAAAAATAAGAACAGCGGATACTACAGATGTAATAAGGACAATATGATGTCGAAGACAGTCATAACGATATTGCAGGGATGAGGTTTTGACAGTTGATATAATACGGTTTACCAGATAAATAAAATCTTGGTAGCCACTATAAAAGAAACCGGGAGAATGGAATGATCATTAGCATTAGGTGGTTACGGGAATAAGGTTAGTACGTGCATTAGCGACAAAACTGACAAAAAACTACGATGCTCTATAGAAGCAATGGTAAACTTCGAGGATAGGTGCTCCACAGTTCCATGCAGATATGTTCCCGCAGAAACAATGCGAGGATTACATGCCAGAAACAAAGAGGAAAGGAATAGCTAGAGTCTGGTGGAGTTATACGAATACATGATGCAACTACAGCAACACATAATCTCAGAGATGAAACGAGGAAGATGGGTCAGAGACCTGTATATTGTGTCCATAGCAGCATAAATTGAGCATTCAATGACGACAGCAACCAAGTGGGGATAAGAGTATATCACATCGTAGTGTATCAGTGGAGACAACCACACATCTATCATCATAGTGAAAATCAGGAGTTTGTCAACACAACAGAATAGTGGGAACAAATGCCAGCAAAATGATGCATGTAAGCTTGATTTTTCGAAGTCCTGGTCATCAGTGTAGGGACGATGGTGTTGAGCTTACTTTTATGGTAACAGCCTCTATTAACAGCTTCTGTGATTAAAGAAAAGAATGGGTTATGATAGAGGGCTGGACGGTGCAGAATCAAAGGCAAAAGAAAATAAACTAGACTTATGAATTTAGATGGTGGTGGCGATAAAGCTATAGTGATGTTATCCCTGGCTTGACAACGGACTGGTGATGTGCAAGTGACGATAGTCAACCTTGTGACAATGGGACGACTAGAGGATAAACACCACAATCTGATAAGCACCGTGCACTTAACAACAATAACGATACATCAGTAGTGATGATTTACTAGTGGCAAATAACGGAAGTAACTGTCACGAGACCAGCAGATTGAAGAGTACGGTACCAGGAGATACATGCAATAACCAAGTGTGATAACCAGGAGATATAGGTGATAATCAGCAGACAATGACCAGTGTTTAGAGAGATGTCTGAGCAAGGATAGCGTGTATATGTTGTGGTAGTTTATTACATCCTGGCGTCAACAGTGAGCCGCAACAAGTCGATGGTTGTGATTTAGATTAGGAGCTAGGTGCATAATTAAAACCTTATAAACCCATGCATTCATGTACGTACAAGGAGTACTACAAGCTGGACAATACAACCAGGAGATGCATGATAGTAAGTGATAAGATACTGAGCGAATAGCATGTGCAAAGGTGGTCACTCCCTGGCAAAAAACTGTGACAACTTTGATTATATGAGAAGATCAATGGAATTTATGGTTGAGAAGATGTTTGGATATAGCCAGAGGATGTGTCAATGGAAGCAGTGGTTTTGTAAGTTTTACTGGTATCATAACAAAGACTATGGAAATTTCTGCAATTTAATGGTACATCATTAAAATAGACCTTTATGGATGAACTAACACAAACCCTGATGTGAAGTACAAGAGCTGCTGTCATTAATTATTTATGATAGAAGTTGGGTTACAAGTAAAAAAGAAAAACATTGATGACTTTTGAAGGCCAAATCCACGATAAGCCAACAGAAGTTATGGTTAAAATTAAAGGTTACATGTTATGGTTTCTTAGCCGATCACAATTTTAAAGCACTGATAAGAAAAAAGCAGGAATGAAGCAAGGCCAAGGCTGGTGTTTGAAGTCTAATAATAAGGAGCTAGGATGCAATGGTTTTGAAGAATGTGGAGTACAGTAGCCACAATTACTTAACAGGTTGATCAACGAAGCAACCATTTTGAATGGTGGGATGTAGGAGTCAGCAGTAGTGTTTGAGTCTATTCAAAAGAAACGGGTGGAGGTTGGAGAATCCGAACAAAGATGTAGAGAACAGCTAACGGTGTTGAATTTGAGGAAGCAGTTATGCCAGTGGTGTCTCTTAACACTCTTATTTAGAACCTCTCGCAACTCAGAACCTCAATCCAAAATTCAGCAATCTCGTGACAAGCTAGCTTGATAATAACAACATGAAACCTCAACCGTGGCTACCCAGTAGCACTTATTACTTGTATGAATGAAATGGTGATGCTGTATTTGTGACGAAAGAATAGATATGCAGTGAAGTACGTAGAAGCTCTAGGCATGTTACCTTTCGTGGAAAAACCAGGAAACACTGTACAGTTAATCACAAGGGACGACAAACTCCATGTCTGACAACAAATAATTAGAAGGATGGTAGAAACGTATGCGAAGAGTACGATGGTTTTAAGCTTCAAAATTCACTGGATCTCATGAGAGGAGCTTGAGCTAAGTTTTCTGCTCTCTATTTATTATTTAATTCAAAAAGTAGATATATTAATGGCATGCATGCATAAACTAACACTGTTGTGAAAAATATTATGCCTAGAATATTTTACTTGGATCTTGTTAATGTAAATATGTGCAGGAATAACAAGGCAAGTACCGATATCAGTTGAGTTTCTTTATTTGACTACACATGCACTAACAAAGTAGATTCATCCGGAAGTCGCTTTGCAGAAACACAGAGCTAAGCCTCCTATCTTATCATATTCTTTATTTTGCAAATATCATATATATGCTATGCATGCATGCATGAAAATATTTAAGGAACAACAAATATGTTTTGAAAATTCATACAAGAAATCTATGTTAGACAGCTTATAGAATGAAGATGAACAGAAGGTGCCATGATATTAATGACTAGCATGCATCCTAGAGAAATAGAAGCTAGAAAAAGAAGTGACGAATTAAGTCTAGCCGTAGATCCCCGGAGTAGCATAATAAGAGTATTTATTTGACCAGCATGCCAATAAAAAATAAGAGAGTCATTAAAAAGAAATTAGATTTAATATTCTACATATATGACCTAAAGCAAATATTTGCATGAGAAATACATAATAAAATGAATGTGCATATTATGTGTCCTAGTTATCATGTCACTAATATTCTTTAATGTGCATTAATCATATCATGAATATATGCTGTTGCATTGTATATATGCCTGCAAAATTGAGATATAGTGCAGGATTGTTCGTTAAGAATTACAAAGCTAAAGTGAGAAGCTTCGTTCAATTCAGTGAGCTGCTAGAAATATTTTGCAAATAATTTCTCTCAACATCTCTTGTTTCTTACAATGAGTTAGCTCGCGTAAGCTTAGAGGTGTTGCATTGGGATATTTGTATTTGATATAGAGGTTCACTCTCAGCGTGTGTCATAAGAGGTTGAAAAAGAATGAGTGAATGAGAGAAAGAGATATAGCAAGATGATTCAGAATTTAAGTCAGAATGAAAAAAGACCTACTGACGGGAGGTTCCCGGAACCAGAGGTCTCCCCCCACATACAAGAATTTTGCTGATGAGTATATACTTGAGTAAGAAGGCCAGAAAAATGAGGTCTCGAGAAGAATATACCTCACTATGAGATTATATGACAAAGAAGAAATTAGAGGAAAAGTTGAAGCTATTAGCAGGAAGGATGCGAAGATGTTACAGTGTCGATCGAAGCATTAGAGAAGATTCAGCATGACTTGAAGAATAGATTAGGTCACTAGCAACCTAAGAAAAGGAACCTCATGCAGTGACCTGACAAACATAGATGATGTTGATTTATGAAAGCTTCAGATACATTTGAGGATTTTGATGAAGAGTAGATGCAAGAATATGATTTTGACAAGAGTAACTTCGATAAGGTTAAACAGTTCAGATCCCCCAACAGATAAAAGGGAACCTTTTGAAAATGAAAAGAAGTGAAGCTCAAGCTGAAGAAAACACGCATTACTCAACTTCACAGAGGAATATTCAGCAACTTGTTAGAGAGCAGTTGACATGATGATTAGAAGTAGTATTAGCAAGACCAGTTGATATCAGCAATTAGAAGTTGATATTTGAGAGAAATTGAACACTTTACCTCAAGGTTAATGGAGAGTTGTGGAGCTTCCGGAATCTAGTTCTCCACTGAAGACAAGCTTCCCTGAAGAACAGGGGGGTAGTATAATTACTATTGCAAAAATCAAGGATTTCAAAATTGTAAGAGAATTCAAGTTAACAAATATCTCACGATCAGGTTCAGGAACCTCATGATTTAGTCCGGGAACCACATGGCCAGGATGTAGTTTGGGAACCTCATAGCTCAAATTTGGTTCAGGAACCTTACAGATTGATTTGATCAAGTATCCAGAGAGTAGCATGCTTGCATCGTGAACACGTCAATGAGTTTTCAAAGCTTAACGGAGGCTTCCACTTCACAGCAGATCAATCTAGAGAAAGATCCAGGTGATACCTCTCCATTTATGTTAACATATTCGTAAAAACCTCCCAGGTACGCGCAACAAACTCTTGCTATACATAAAGCATGCATAAGCATCTATGCTGTTGAGGTCTTATATGCGATAAAGCTATGATTATGTCATGATTATATTTCTAGATGTTAGAATGCACATTTACTTGCATCTCGCAGGTTCTTTGATATTTACCTACATTTAGTAGGTTCCTTGTTATTTACATGCACCTCGCAGGTTCCTTAATGTTTACCTGCAGATCGCGGGTTCCTTGATATATACATGTAGCTTCCAGGTTTAGTTATATTTACCTGTAGCTAACAGGTTCTGCGTTACTCATATGGAAATTCTGGTAATAGCTTCTAGGTTTAGTTGTTTTACTAGCATCTAGTGGATTATTTGCTATTTTCTTGTAACTAACATGTTGCAGGATCATTCATATATGCCTGAAGCTTGTATGTGACAGCTTCCAGGATCATTGATATTGATTAAAATCCAGTTGTAGAGAGCTTTAGATTAGCAGCTTCCTGCTAGAAGTTCCTAGCCAGCCGACACTTGAGTTGAAGAAAGTGTACATACATCAAGAATTCTTAGGGATTCACCTTGTGCCCAGATTCACTTGGTGCCCCTAGCATTTGAAACGATTTACCTTGCACCCTATGGATTCTCTAAGTGCCCTTCTCAGGACTCACCTAGAGCCCAATTAGATTCGCCTTATTATATATCTGTAGTTAACAGATCTTATGTTGTTCACCTGTAATTTCAGGTTCATTTATACCGGAAGCTCATAGCAACAGCTTCCAAGTTCACCTGTAGCTAACAGGTTCATATGAAGAGATTCTGGTGAACAAACCGTGAGAGCTTTCTATCCATAAAGGATCACGTAAGTCTTCGCCAGATTAGTATTCTGATTAGACAGCATGGCATTTCTTTTAGCAAGAATTGATGATAGTAGAAGAAGATCTATTTTGCTTATGATGAGGTTAGTCTTCCTTATTCTTAGAATGACGATGATGATTATAGCTTCCTTATTGATCTTTTACGTAACAGTAATTACCCAAAAGAACTGGGGGGTAGTATTCCTACTTAGACAGTATTGTGCATGATATGATTAGCCTTTTTCATATGCCAATTTGAAAATTTTAAGTGCTTGTTTTAGTACTTGTATTGTGGAACAGGTTACCTTGACTAACAGGTTCCTGTAGCATTGACAGTATTTGCAGGTTACCTTGACTAACAGGTTCCTGTAGTTTTGACAGTATTCACGAAGTATGAGTATGAATTGACAGAATGTGCAAACTACGATTGATTGATCAGAATTAGCTTGTAGAAAGATTGAATTAAGTCTCAGGCAGCTTCCTGAGCAAGTATTAAGTCTCGGGCAGCTTCCCGAGCAAGCATTGAATTAAGCCTCAGGCAGCTTCCTGAGCAAGAGTTAAGTCTCAGGCAGCTTCCTGAGCAAGTATTAAGCCTCGGGCAGCTTCCCGAGCAAGCATTGAATTAAGCCTCAGGCAGCTTCCTGAGCAAGAGTTAAGTCTCAGGCAGCTTCCTGAGCAAGTATTAAGCCTCGGGCAGCTTCCCGAGCAAGCATTGAATTAAGCCTCAGGCAGCTTCCTGAGCAAGAGTTAAGTCTCAGGCAGCTTCCTGAGCAAGTATTAAGCCTCGGGCAGCTTCCCGAGCAAGCATTGAATTAAGCCTCAGGCAGCTTCCTGAGCAAGAGATAAGTCCCAGGTAGCTTCCTGGGCATTGAGAAAAGTCCCAGGTAGCTTCCTGGGCATTGAGCAAAGTCCCAGGTAGCTTCCTGGGCATTGAGCAAAGTCCCAGGTAGCTTCCTGGGCATTGAGCAAAGTCCCAGGTAGCTTCCTGGGCATCGAGCAAAGTCCCAGGTAGCTTCCTGGGCATCGAGCAAAGTCCCAGGTAGCTTCCTGGGCATCGAGCAAAGTCCCAGGTAGCTTCTTGGGCATTGAGCAAAGTCCCAGGTAGCTTCCTGGGCACGAGAAAAGCCTCAGGTAGCTTCCTGAGCAACTGTGATTGAAAAGCCTCAGCTGACTGAGCACGACATTGTTGCCAAAAGCCTCAAGTTCCTTGAGCACGAGAATTAAAGTCCTGACAAAAGGCATCTAAAGTCCTGACAAAAGGCATCTAAAGTCCTGACAAAAGGCACCTAAAGTCCTGACAAAAGGCACCTAAAGTCCTGACAAAAGGCACCTAAAGTCCTGACAAAAGGCACCCTAAAGGAACCAACACGCCTCGAGGCATGTTGGGACCTAGAGTTTAGGATTGGGAACCAAGCAGGTGACCTTTCCAAGAGAAAAAAAAAGGAACCAACATGCCTCGAGGCATGTTGGGACCTAGAGATTAGGATTGGGAGCCAAGTAGGCAACCTTTCCAAGAGTTGACCCGAATCGAACGAAAGAAATTATACTAACATTAACTAGCTTCTGTTTTATGTTTGTTTTTGCAGGGTTAGTGATTGTTAACAGCTATTCATAAGGAACCTGGTCTAGTTATTCAGCCATGAAAAGTTGAGAAGTTATCAAGAAAGGTTCCGGTTTAGATTATGGTTTTGGAAACAGTACTCGAAGTATGAAGACAAGAGGTTCTAAGTTTACAAAGGTTTGAAAGCTCCAAGTAGAGCAAGCAGCTGAGGTTTCTAGGAAGCTATTTAGATGGCTCAAGAGGTTCCAGGGTTATTTCATCCTACGAATAATGGAGATTCCTGGGGTTATAAGCAAGCTGCCAACGTATTTTATGAAAGCATTGGATGAGAGATCCGTTCATACAAGTTAGTTTGGAAGAAGAAAGAAGTATTGCTTGAACAATTAGAGAGTATTTATGACGAATTTCGCAGTCTGACGATAATGATCTACGAGAAGACGGCTTCAGAAAAGTTTCCAGGTTAGTTTTCAGCACAATCCTTTGATTTTTGATCTGAGGATTTAATTTGGAATCTGCATACAGAAGCGTAGTGTATCCTGTTTCTTACGACGAGTTAGCTCATGTAAGCTTGGATGCACGATGTGAAAATTATGCATTTTTCCCAAAAGGAGTAAATAAAGGTTGAACCTCTTGATTGGAAGCTGTTGAGGTGCCACTCATTTTTCGAGGCTTCTAGATATACAAAAGATATGTGAAGACATTGAAGACAAAGATCACCTAAGAAGATACAAGAGTAAGCAGAAGTATGATAATATCCCGAAACCTCAGAAGTGTTCTTGGAGAGATTTTGCAAAGTCATTAGAAGAATGTACAGAGAATGACTAGCAGTTGAAAAAGTGAAGATTTGTCAGAAGAAAGAGTTTCGAAGAAGAAGAAGAGAACATGTTCCTCACCAAGAAAGAAGCTGATCGATACTATGTTTACTAAAACATTATGTGTCCTGTTTCTTATGCCGAGTTAGCTCATGTAAGCTTGGATACGTGTTGTTGAAGTAATACATTTTAAGAGAAGTGATAAAGCATTGAACCCCATATCAGAAAGTTGAATAGGTTCCTTTCGTATTGCATGACTTCAAGGAACCGGGGGGTACTTGTTGTGCCCAAAATCTCCATGGGCTAGATTTAGGCCCATTAAGCTATAGGGTTCGATCCATACGAACCAGAAGATAGATCCAGTACGAGTTGTGATGGTCAGATAGAAGAAATGACTAAGGAAGTATGAATATCAGGAGGTTCCTAATGGTCAGGAAGCTGAGCTGAGCACTAGAAGACCAGGTTCCTCCCTGCAGAAGAGTTCAAGACAGCCTAGCAGCAGTAGAGAAGACAGCAAGAGCATATGGGAACCACAAAGAGGCTCCCCAAACTAATATATCTGTTATTTGTGCAGGTACAAGTACCTATAATGAGGTCCCTAAGCAATATGTCCCGAAATAAGGAGGTTCCTGAGAACCAGGTTCCGAAAATACAGGTTCCTGAGCACCAGGTTCCTGAGACATAGGTTCCTGAGCACCAGGTTCCTGAACGTAGCCAATCAGAATGAGACAGAATTATTATTGGAGTGTAATTCTAGGGCGCAGTTGATCCTAGAATGCCTCTAATAGACATGAGAATTATAGTAGGGTACGAACTCGAGTTCTACTCTACTTAGCCAACTAGTTCGTGAAAGGCTCTAAAGGAACCTGAGTCCTACACGAATTAGACAACCGAATACAGCTGGTCAAGCAGAATCAGCTTCGCATTAGAACTACGTGAGCTTGATCCCTATATATACAAGGGTACGTAGGCACCTTGAGAGAACGGCCACAGATCTCGCTAATGGAACCTGCGATGATTCTCGTAACCTCTCAAGCTCAGCTCACCCCCACCATCAAATCACACCCAAATCATCGAAAAACAGCCAATTACATGTGTTACGCTTGTAAATTCCAGTGGGCCTCCGAAAATCACGTTGATTACGAAAATCCTCCATCAACAATATTATTGGAAAAACAGAGATTTTACTTAGAGAAAATAGAAAATGTAACGTGTTTTTGTTGAAAAAGCTAATTAATTAATTAATAGTAATTCTAATATGATTATGTTATTTTAATAAACAAAATTTCTCGTAGAGTTTTTAAAAAAAGATAAATTTTAGTTAGATAAAATATAAAAGATATTGTGTTTTACCTGAAAAGGGAAATTAATTAGTTACTGAAAAAGAGAAAAGGTAATATGTTTAACATGAAAAAGGAGATTGATCAGTTATTAGAATGAATTTTATATGTAATTAGGAAAAATCAATAGATACCGTACCAAACGACCAAACTTATAATGTTTCGGCTATTACAACCCGTGCAATGCACAGATTTCTTATATTATGTTATAAATTTTATTTTATATTACAATTATGTTTTTATATAATAATTATTTTTTATAATTTGTTTAATTTTAATTTTATATAATTTAATATACTCGTATACGGATTATGCTAATGTTTCCTTTTTATAAATAATGTATACGATTTTTAATATATTTTATTGATATTTTGGGACATATATTAATGATTAAATTAAAAGGTAACATGCTTTAATTAGAAAGAAAATATTAATTATTGATAGATATTATACGATTGATCTTTTTAGGTGTTTATAAAAGGTAATATCTTCAACTGAAAAAGATAATCAACTAATTACCATTAATTATATTATGTTATTATTTATTTTAGATGTTATATTTTTCTTAAAAATTATGGTAATTCGAAAGGAAATATTAATGATCGAAAGATATGATACGATTGATGTTTTTAGATGTTTATAAAAAGTACTATATTCAACTAAAAGTAAATGTGAAAAAGGCAATCGACTAATTATCATTAATTTTATTATGTTAATGTGAAAAAGGTAATCGACTAATTACCATTAATTTTATTACGTTAATCGACTAATTACCATTAATTATATTATGTTATTATTTATTTTAGGTGTTATATTTTTCTTGAAAATTATGATGTGATATTTTCGGGTATATTATTTATTAATGATTTTAAGATTTATTTTAAATTAAAAAGGTAATGTATTTTAATTCGAAATGAAGCCGAAACATTAAAAGTTTTGAAACTTTTGGTTTTCGGTTTGGTTATCCTAATTATTTTGGTTTTCGGTTTGGTTATCCTAATTATTTAATTTTTAATTATTTTCAAATATAAAATAAATCAAGTCCGTTATTGGCTATAATCCTAAATATAGAGTAGTATTTTATATTTACACCATTACTAATACAACAAAACTTAAAACCTCTGTTGCCTTCACGAATACAGAACTCTATTATTCTAAACCTAATTTACGCAATCTTCATCAATTCAATACACAAGCTTTCTTTTTTAACACCATATATCATTAAAGTGTAAGTATAATGATTGTATTATGTTTTTGTATTGTGTTTTTTAACACCATATATCATTAAAGTGTAAGTATAATGATTGTATTATAATTTGGGTTACTTGTGGAGTTGTGGTATTGTGTTTGGATTGTTTTATAGTATGGAACTGGTATGAGTGATTGATTGTCGTGTAATGATGTTCTAGAGTTGATTTTAGTTTAGAAGTATAGTTTGTTTGTTGTAATTGTGGCGGTGTATGTCATGTGTGTTTGCTTGCTATTGGTCGAGTTGGGTTGAGTTGTGTGAATTTTGGACGCCGTGAATTTGAAATAAGGGACTGTGGTTTATGTTGGCAGATAATTTTAATGCAATCAGATCATTGTCTTGATGCAGAATGGTTGTATAGATGTCCGCAAATTTATTAGATTCAATATGTAACTTTGTCAATTGAGGATTGATAAATTGTTTTCATTAAAATCTGTTGTTCCTTGACACTAAAATAGTCATTGCCGCCCGTGAACACAAACACATACTTCATCCTCTTTTTAAATGTTGAAATCTCAGCCTTCAAATTGTTTAGATGAAGGGATTCCCACATCCTAAGCTCCTATCAAGGGACTCCTCATTGCGATAGATTCTGATGAAGTAATATTTAATTGTTTCACTTGTAACTAACTTCTGCAAATAAACTTGCTTTGTCCATCTATGAATAATACTTGCAGATATTAATAATTGTTAGGAATAATTCATGAGTTGTGATGTTAAGAATAGAATTTTACTTATACTTCTTGTATATCCTGATTTATAAAAGATTTAGCACTTTGTATAGGAAATATGTGTTAGACAGTTATCTGTAAAGTTTAGTCAGGAATGAACAGTGCATCGAGTACTACATGTCAGGAACTGAGTTTGAATCCTGATACGTCAAGTCAAATACTGATTAAGTACTGATGGGATGGTCAGATCCTGATACAAGATGGAATCCTGATATCAGTCGTGTTACTGATGATGTCATTATGGATGCTACAGAAACTGGCAAGTGCTATAAAACAGGATCGTTGTTTGAAGAACAAGCAAGAAGGTATTATGAAGGAAAGAATTTTCTACTGATGGAAACTATCAACTGGACGGCAGAACATTGTCATGTATAGATTATCTTTTTGTAATTAGTTGATAGGAAGAATTATAAATACTCTCTCTATATCATTGTAAAAAGAGTTCGAAGTGTGTCGTAAGTTCGTGTACGTAGCTCTGTATAAGGTTTGTATTCGAGAGTTCGAAACAAATAGAGAGAGAGTTTTATTTTGTCAGCAGATGCTAAAGGTATTTGTACACCTTTGGTAGAGTTTGTATTTGATCTTATTAATACAAACAGTTTGATTCATTCGTTTATTCTTGTTCATATAACCAAGCAAAAATCAGACACGATTATATAACTTGTATTCAACCCCCCCCTTCTACAAGTTATTCGAGTTAACAATTGGTATCAGAGCAGGTTGATTTCGAATAATCATAAAGATCTGCAATCATGTCTGGTTACAAGGATGGGAATACTAAGATTCCTATGCTCAAGAGAAACGAATATACTCTATGGGAAGTAAAGATGTTGCATCATCTGGAAGCAACAGATCCTGATTATCTTGACAGAATCAGAGATGGACCTTTTGTTCCAACAAAGGTCGTTGGATAAGCAACTGTTGATGGTGTGGTTGTTCCAGAACATACAGTAGAGAAGCCAAAATCTGAGTGGTCAGATAAGGACAAGGAGAATGTTCTTAAAGATGCTAAAGTGAGAAACATATTATTCAACAGTCTTGATTCTGTTCTCACTAACTATGTTCTCTCTTGTAAAACTGCTAAGGATATATGGGACAATCTTAAGGTTCACTGTGAAGGAACTAAGCCTGTCGGGAAGAATATGAGGACACTACTTATACAACAGTATGAGTACTTTGAATCCAAGTCTGGTGAGTCACTTACTGATACCTTTGATAGGTTTACAAAACTCATCAATGAGATGGCCATGCATGGTAAATATTATGACTTGGAGGATATGAATACAAAGTTCATGAAAGCTTTGCCTGATTTCTACAATGAGAAGATATCTGCGATTGAGGAAGCTAATGATCTGGATGAAATATCATTAGAGGCAGTATATGGAAAACTGAGAGCTTATGAACTTGACAAGCAGCAGAAGAAGAGCAGGAGTGAAGGAAAGATGAAGACTGTTGCACTTACTGCTCAATCTAAATTAAAGAAGCTTCCGGAAGAACAGCATGAAGAGATTGCTGTAAAGAACTCAAGGAAGAAGAAAAGCAAAGAAAGTTCTGAGTCAGAGACTACTGATATGGACTCTAACAACAATGATTCTGAATCTGAGATGCAGGAACTCTTTGCTATGTTTGCTAAAGCTTTCAAGAAAGGAAGATTCAACAGGAGAAGATTTAGCAAAGGACCTTTTCAAAAGAAGGAGGAGAAGAAGAGTGACAAAGGCAAAGGTACAATTGTCAAGCTTGATAAGGCCAAGATCAAGTACTTTAATTGCAGCGAGCTTGGACACTTTGCTAGTGAGTGTAAGAAGCCTAGGAATTCAGGAAAGGGTAATGCACTTATGGTCACACAGAAGGATTGGGCTGATTCCAGTGATTCTGAAGATGAATTGGATTATGACAACATTGCACTGATGGCAAATGTTTCAGACAAACCTGGATCTCCAAAGAAAACTTCTCCATCCTCTGTTAAGGTATCACTTCACTCTCTTGATTCATTTTATAACTTAAATTCTGATGAAATTAGATCTATCCATGCTGAGTTTAAGAATCTTATGACTAATTTTAGAATTCTTACTTGTGAAAGAGATGAACTTAAGATTAAGAATGATAAATTAGTTGATAGAAATAATTTTCTTGAATCTGAGTTAATTCAAATGGAAGAATACAAGTTAAGTTCTGATAAAGCTAAGCATGATTATGGTGTTATTCTTGAGGCTTATGACTATGTCAGAAAAGAACTAGAGGAAGAGAGAGATGTGATTAAGACCATTAACATTTCTGGTAAAAAGACACAAGAAATCATCAAAAATGGAATTCGTGGTAAGGTTAATGGTTTAGGTTTTGATAAGGCTAGACAAGAAGAAAAAGTAGCTATTGTCAATGATGATAGTAAAGTAGAAGCTAGCACATCTAAATCTGAAGGTAAGAAAATTGTTTCTGAACCTAATCATGTTAAATTTGTTGATTTAAAAGGTACCCCTGTTGTACACAAAAGGATTAACAATAGTAATTCAGATGAGAAAGTGTTAGAGAAACCTAAGAATGTAAACATAGGGTTTCTGTCTAAGTCTCAGTTGAAACAGAGATTAGATGATCTTTCAGAGTCTAGCAAGATCAAAAGAAATAGGAATGGAAAAGAAGGTATTAACAAAGAGAATAATTACAAGAATGTACCTGATGCACCTAGGAAAAAATGCTATAAGTGTGGAAATCATAATCATTTGGCCCTAGACTGTAATCAAAAACCTTCTTGGAAAACTGAGTCTAGATTTCCCAAGACTCAGAAAATTCTATACCAACCACAAAAAGCTTGTTATCATTGTGGTAGTTTACTTCATTCCATTTACATGTGTAGAGAATATCATGAACTGTATTATGACTATTATTCTCTGAAATCTGAAACTCCTAGTCACAAACAGTTTGTGAAATCAGAGTCTAAAGTTGACTCTGCAACAGGTAAAGAAAAGGCAAAATTCTCAAAGCCTGTTGTTTCTAAATCTAGTAAGAAAGGATCCAATCAAAGTTGGGTCCTAAAAAATTCTAACTAGTTACTTTTTGTTTGCAGGGCACAGGAAAGAAGCATTCAATTATCTTGGACAGTGGATGCTCTGGACATATGACTGGAAAGAAGTCCCTGCTTACAAAGTTTAAGAGGAAAGCTGGCCCAGTAATATCTTTTGGAGATGGCAACAAAGGAGAAACTCTGGGATATGGCTCAATTGTTTTGGGGAATGTCATCATAGAAAATGTAGCACTGGTTGAAGGCTTGAAACATACTCTTTTAAGCATAAGTCAACTGTGTGATAAAGGTTACAAATCAATCTTTGACAGAGAAGGATGTCAAATCTTGAATATGCAGAATGGAGACATTGTTCTAACTGGTCAAAGACATGGTAACATATATGAAGCCAGCTTAAGTAATACATCTAAAGGAATTGTTAGATGTCTCTACAGCAAAGCAACAAGTGATGAAAGCTGGAATTGGCACAAGAAACTCTCACATCTCAACTTCAAGAAGCTTAATCAACTTGTTAAGCACAATCTGGTGAGAGGCCTACCTCAGGCAAATTATGTGCAAGATGAACTTTGTGATGCATGTCAGCTTGGAAAGCAAAGAAGAACCACTTTCAAGAGCAAGATTGAAAATTCAATTACTAAACCATTTCACATGCTACATCTTGATCTGTTTGGTCCAGTAAACATTATGTCTATCAGCAAGAAAAGATTTGCTCTAGTGATAGTGGATGATTTCACAAGGTTCACATGGGTGTTCTTTTTACACAAGAAGGATGAAGCTCCTCAGCAAATCATTGAACTTGTCAAGAATATTCAGAATAACTCTGAGTACAAAGTCAAAGTACTTAGGAGTGAAAATGGTACAGAATTCAAGAATTCTACAATGGAGGAGTATTGTGCAGACAATTGAATTACTCAACAGTTTTCTGCACCTGGTACACCTCAGCAGAATGGTGTAGTGGAAAGAAAGAACAGGACTCTCATAGAGGCAGCAAGAACCATGCTTGCAGATGCAAAACTTCCAACCTACTTTTGGGCAGAAGCTATTAACACTGCATGTTTCACTCAAAACTGTACCCTGGTAAATAGTCATGGAAAAACTCCCTATGAGATGATCAAAGGAAAGAAACCAAGTGTGAAATACTTTCACATCTTTGGATGCAAATGCTATGTCCTAAAAGTTCATCCAGAACAACTTGGAAAATTTGAAGCCAAATCGGATGAAGCAATTTTTCTAGGATATTCAGCATCTAAGGCCTTCAAAGTTTATAATCTCAGAACTCACATTGTTATGGAATCAATTCATGTTGCATTTGATGATAAGAAATTTGAAATTCTGCAAACTGATGAAAGCCATGACAAATTGGAATTTGAAAATCTGAAGAATTCTGAGATACTCTCCAGTAATGATGAAGGTTCTCCAGAAGGAATTTCTATTGTTTCTCAAAAGAATGCTACTGTTGAGGGGGAGCAAATAAACCAAAGAGAACACAGTGATCATCAGGAGCAGACTAGCTATTCAGAGTCTACTCCATCAGGAACTGATTTTTCAGAGTCTACTGAGGAAAGATCAATAACTAGCAGCAATATGGAATCTACTGATTCTATTGATCAAAGGGGAGTTATTGAAGGCAGAGAGAATTCTTCTACAAGAGATACCACTAACTTAGGGGGAGAGACTAGTAGAGTCAATCTACCACCTGTTAGAAAATGGACAAAGGATCATACTGAAGATTTAATTATTAGTGATCCAAATAGTGGTGTTCGAACTAGAAGATCAATTCAAAATGAATGCTTGTATAGTTCCTTTCTCTCAAAGAATGAACCTAAGAAGGTTAAAGAAGCCTTACAGGATCCTGATTGGGTAATTGCAATGCAGGAGGAGTTAAATGAGTTTGAGAGAAACAAAGTCTGGAAACTGGTACCAAGACCTAAAGATAGATCTATTATTGGTGCAAGATGGGTTTTCAGAAACAAGCTAGATGAATCTGGTATGATTGTAAGAAACAAAGCAAGACTGGTGGCCAAGGGTTATTCTCAGGAAGAAGGCATTGATTATGATGAGACCTTTGCACCTGTAGCAAGATTGGAAGCAATCAGAATGTTTCTTGCATTTGCAGCTCATTCAAAATTCAAGGTATACCAGATGGATGTAAAGAGTGCTTTTCTAAATGGCAAACTTGATGAGGAAGTGTATGTGGAATAGCCACCTGGATTTGTTGATCCAAAATTTCCAAATCATGTCTACAAAATTGACAAGGCACTCTATGGACTAAAGCAGGCACCAAGAGCATGGTATGAGACTTTGTCTAAATTTCTTCTTGAAAATGGCTTCACAAGAGGTACAATTGACAAAACTCTATTCTTTAGAAAGATAAAAGGTGAATTGCTTTTAGTTCAAGTTTATGTTGATGATATAATTTTTGGTTCTACTAATAAAAAGTTGTGTGTTAAGTTTAGCAAGCTTATGTAGTCTAAGTATCAGATGAGCATGATGGGTGAATTAAATTATTTCTTAGGCTTGCAGGTCAAACAAACTGAGACTGGTATTTTCATTAATCAGTCAAAGTATATCAAAGATCTTTTAAGAAGGTTTGACTTTCAAGACTGTGCAGTTGCAAAAACACCCATGGCAACAGCCACTAAACTAGACTCTGATCCTAAGGGAAAAAGTGTGGATAATACTAGTTATAGAGGCATGATAGGCTCATTGTTATATCTAACTGCAAGTAGACCAGATATAATGTTTTCTACCTGTTTATTTGCTAGATTCCAAAGTGATCCTAAGGAATCTCATTTAATTGCTGTGAAGAGAATTTTTAGATATCTCAAAGGAACTCCAAATCTCGGTTTGTAGTATCCTAGAGAATCTGATTTCTTCCTAATTGGCTATCCAGACTCTAATTATGCAGGGTGTAAGATAGACAGGAAAAGCACTACAGGTACATGTTAATTCTTGGGAAATAGATTGATTTCTTGGGCAAGCAAGAAGCAACAATCTGTCTCAACCTCAACTGCGGAAGCTGAGTACATAGCATCAGGCAGTTGTTGTGCACAGCTCCTTTGGATAAGAAATCAGTTGATGGATTATGGTATGACACTTAGTAATATTCCTATGTTTTGTGATAATACTAGTGCTATTAAAATTGTAGAAAATCCAGTTCAACATTCAAGGACTAAGCACATTGATGTCAGGTATCATTTTATTAGAGAACATATTGAGAATGGTACTGTAGAACTTCATTTTGTTCCTACTGACAAACAGCTTGCATATATTCTAACTAAACCACTTGATGAAACTACATTCAGTAGATTAGTAAGTGAGTTAGGAATGTTAAATTTCTAGATCTTTAACATCTGCAAAAGTAGCAAGGTATGTTGTTTTTAGCTTATAGACTTGATATTCTTATCAGGATCTATATTTAATTGTTAAATGCTTTAGCTATAACACTTTGCCTTGATAAATTTTAGTATGATAGACTTGTTAATAATCATCAGGATTAGAATTGTTATCAGGATGCTGACGTCATCAGTATTGTGTCAGTATCAGGATTGTGAAAATTGTTTCAGATCCTGACGTTTACTTTGTGTAATAATCTAATTCTGTGATGTATTAAGTCTATGCTAGCAAGTTTTAATATTTGCATACTGATAATTTATACATCATTCAATAATCAAAAGACAAGTAGATAATAAGAAATTGTATTTTCATTAATTGAAAGCATTATATACATGGAAATGAAATACAACATCTTTTTGTCTAACTTCTACTTATAATCTTGTACTTGTCTATTGATATTGATTCTGAGATACAGGACAAGGAGCATCAAGAAATCCATCAGGGGATTTGAACAGCCTCGTCTATTCTTGGATTCCTTGTCTGGGCGACTTGAATGAGAGTAGCTAACTTAAATGAATAGCATTTCCATCAAGATCAACCTCAGACTCTCGGCCAAATTCTTCATCCTCAAGTTTTGAGGAGGTTAGGGGAAGATTGTATCCAACAGATGGATGTTCTAGGAGAAACCTCTGGATATTATCTGAAACTACTCCATCCATGATTAGTTCGATGAGAAAAGTCGTCTTTTCAAAGAGATGATCAAGAACAGGATGTTCATCGACTGTGAAAAACCTAAAGAATGGGTTTGAATGGAATTTTGGTTTGAGAATCATTGTTAAGAAGAAAAGAAATTGAAAGGTTTATGGAGAATGGCATAAGGCGTCTGTTTCTTTTATAAAAAGACGTGAGAAGCTGAACAGTCACTTGGAATTTTCAATGAAGTCAGATGCTAATTATCGCGTGTGATTGTATTTCTTGTATTTTCAAGAAATGTTGAATATATCTAACCAATTGATTTTGTTCAGATTAATTGTTTATTTCTTTTTCAGATAAAAGAAAAATGCCACGTGAAAACTCCATTTAAGTCTCTGGAATCAGGATGATATTGATCAGGATTTCAAGTGTGATCATCAGGATTTGAGAATTATTATTTTTAAATCACATTGCATTTTGTGATTATTTTGATGAGAGGTCACAACAAGAAAATGAAGCTGATCAGTATTGATTTTTTATCTTGATAATACCCTGATTTATTTCATGAAAATCAATTTTGGATTTTATTTTCCAAAAATCGTGAGTAATCGCACTTTTCAGGGACTAACACCTGTCAATCTACGTGTCGACGTGGGATAGTGGTCTGAAAGATTTGTGAAATATATTTGTTTTGAAACTCTAATCGTGTAATTGCTTTCTCTAATTTTACATTCTCTAAAGCAAAAACACTCTTGAGTTTTCAAAATCACTAATCCATTTCAAGAATTTTTCAAGTTATTTTCAGATCAAAAATGGCAGCTCAAAAAAGATTACCTAAATCAGTAGCCTTCAAGTTTGGTGACTTCGATTTTATGACAAACAATCATGTAGCAGCTATCACCAACAAGGAAGGAGTGTCAACTGATTTTCATCCAATCATGAACTTTCTGGTGTATGGGCCATTAAGTTATGCATTGACAGCATCTCCACAAATTAATCAAGCAGCTGTTACACAAGCTTGGGAGAATGCTGAGTTAATTGATATACTAAAAGTCAATCAGGTAAGATTGTTCTACACTTAGGACAAGATTCTTTTGATATTACTGAATCGGTTGTTAATTCAGTACTTCACTTACCTGTTAGTTTGAATTATGAGAATGTACCATCTGATGATGATGTTAGAACTATGTTATCTGCATTAGGTTATAATGGACCTTTAGATAACATGAGCCAGTTAAGAAGATCTTGTCTTAGGAAAGAATGGTCTTTCTTCTTTGATCAATTAGCTAAATGCTTTACTGGTAAATGTAGTTCTTTTGATCAAATTACTTCTGTTACTTTACATATTGCTTACAGTTTGCTTTATGACAGAGTAATTAACATTGGTCACATTATCTTAAGTCATATGTGTATTAAACTTGGGTTAAAAGATCAAAACAGGAAAATGGTTTATTATCATAGATTTATACAAATGTTTATTAATCATTTTATTCCTAATGTTGAAACTAGATTTGGTAGAGAACATTATGTTTCTTCTTATATACAGCAAAAGAGAATTTTCTCTGACATTACAAAGAAGGACAATGAAAAAAATCTAGATGAAATACCTGCAATTCATTATCCACATCATGTTCAGGTAATTCTTAAAACTCATCTTCCTACTCTCTACAATTCTTCTTTCTTTTGTGGTGAAATGGCTCAAGAATCTCATTTGGAGGAGAACCCACCTGTGTCTACCCAAGTAGCCCAAAACATTATAGTCTCTGAAACAATTCAAGAACAAAGTTTTAATCCACAGCCTATTGTTTCAAAGAAACCAACCTCTGGTGTTTCTCAAAAGACATCAGTTGTAAGGAAGAGAAGATTTGTTGTGTCAAGTAGTAGTAGTTCTAGTGAAGATGATGATAATATATCTCTTGCTGAGAGAGAAAAATTGAAGGCTGCAATTCGACTTTCTAAGCTAGGACAAAGAGATGAAGCACCTATTCACAGCCAGACTGCAGTTTCTCAAAAGATTGTAGTACTTAAAAAGGGAAAACAGTTACTGGATACTGTCTCTCAAAAGACTGTGTCTATTGAAAAAAGATCTCATCCCAAGATCACTTCTGTGTCTACACCTCTTGAGTCTTCTCAGGATAAATCTTTTGCTCACTATACTAGGAGAACAAGGAGAAAGATTCAATTGTCATCTACACACACAGAGTCTAGTCCAACTAATATCATGCAGGTTTCTACAAATGAAGCTACAATCAAGTCAGTAAATGAATATAGAGATCTGGATATTGATTCTTCATGGGAAACTACATTATCATACAGACTGGCTATGGGACTAATTTCTCTCAAAGTGAAGTTGTCAAGGCCTGTTCTAGATTTTCTGGTTGAAAGAGTACCAAAACTTTTATTTCCAGATGAATATGGACTTCTACATCAAAGACTTGACTTAATGAAGATGTATTTCTATGTATCTGTCAGAAGGCAATTAGTCAAGAAATTTGGACTCTCAAAGCATGTTGCACTTCAATCACTACATACATATTTATTTGACAAGGATGTCATTATTGAAGATGCTTCAGCTCAAGGTGAACAACTGGAGGAAGTAGATAGTGGAATGCAGTCAACAGAAGATACTATTGCACCAGTGGTGGATAGTAGGAAAGATCAGATCACAGTCACTGCAACACACGAACCATCTAGTCAGAGGTTGGATGAATCAGGAGCTGTGATAGCTGATGTTGAAAGGTCTTCTGTGATGACTGAAATTGCAAGTGAGAAACCCTATGATATGGGAGGAATAACTTTGACTGGTTTTCTTGAAGATCAAACAAATATTATTCAGTCAGAGTCTATCCACCTTGAGGGTGAGTCTCAGCAAACAACACTTAAAGACGGTGACATACTAACTATGGTGTCTAATGAAGTATTACTGAAGACATCAGAGTCTAGCAGTTCACTCCTTGGAGAAAACCTCAAGCCCCATGCCAAATGAGGAACCCCCTCTCCATGTGAGTTCAGGTATAAAAACTTCTTCTAAACTCTATTTTTCTGTAGGCCATGAGAGCACTTATCCAAATTTGAGTGATACACTTGAAAAGATGGATATTGATCCACAATCAGAGAGGCTGGCTTGTTAGTTACAGAGGCATGCCTGTACACATCTAATAACAAGCCTAATTGTTTGTAATGCTTTGCATTACTTACATGACCTCTTAACTGAGGGAACCTCTAGTTGTAGAGTTTCTGTTTGTATTGTACTTGTAGAAGGCATCAAATCCTAGTTGTGTAATTGTACAAATAGAGTCTAGAATAATGCTTGAAAGAAGTTCCAAGGTTCATGCCTCAAGCAAGGAGTTAAAGACTGTCAAATAATCACAGTTGGGATTTGAAGAAATGAAGAATTTGCCTAAGTACCAATTCGAGAAGTATATTTGTCTATTCGAGAAGTCCAGCATTCGAGAAGTCAGGGATTCGATATCTCAAGACACTATTCGATATCTCTGAATACACTGTTCGATATCTCATTCGATATCTCAGGGATTCGATATGTCTACTACTCTATTCAAGAACTCAAGAAGTCAACAAGTCAAGATGGTATTCGAGTTCTCAAAGAGTCAACAAGTCAAAGTTCCATTCGATATCTCAAGGACTCAGAAAGCTATTCGACAACTCGAGGATTCGATAAGTCAAATGTTCTATTCGACAACTCAAGGAATCCTGATGGAAAAGAGCTATTCGAGAAGTGGTTCGATATGTCATTATAACAGTATTCGAGAACTCAGAGTTATCGATCAAGTCAATTCTAGTTCTCGAATCACTTACTTAGTCACTTCTCGAATACATTCTTGGAGACAAAATACTGAAGAAATTGTACAAGTCAGAAACCTGCAACAAGCCAATGCACTTTATGGACCACAATCTGTAACGTGCTCTGGAAAGCCTACAAGGAAGCTTGGAGAGATATAGAAGAGACAAGGAGCTAAAGAAGTGGATCTAAACAGGCTTTGCAAAGTCAAATCTGTAACCGTTTGGACACTTACTCAAAAAGGATAGACAGACTAGAAAGTAATTTGTTTAGCTACCTTATTTGCAGTAAGTGGGCTGTATCCATGTTCTATAAGGACACAGCCTCACTTCATAACTTAGTAACTTTTGTGAGTCAAGTTTTTTATACACTGTAAGCTATATCTCTCTGAGAAAAACGAAGCTGAGAATACTACCATTTGTATTCACAGATTGTAGCAACCTTTATCTAATAATACATTAGATTAAAGTGATATTGCGTGTTGTGTTGCTTATTTATCCGCACCTTCACTTCTACACACACAGGCACTTATCTGCTACATAGACTCAATCAAGAAAAGTTCAAGAATCCATTCACCCCCCCCTCTGTATTCTTTTACCGTATTCAATACTCAACAAGTGGTATCAGAGCGGGCTGTTTATTCAAAAACAGAGAAACGATCATGAGTTCGAATACACCAAAGACTACAGGAACGGTGAAAGTCCCTAAGTTTGATAAAGAAAACTTCAACCTCTGGAAGATAAAGATGATGTTGTTCATTAAAGCCTCTCATCCCTTGTATCCTGAGATTCTCAAGAATGGTCCTTTTGTTCCACAACAAGAGATACCAGAGAAGACTGTTGGAACCATAACTATCCCAAGAACTTATGAGGCCAAGGATCCATCAAAGTGGACAGAGTCAGAAAGGGAGAAGGTTGCTCTTGACAGCCACCTCATGTTGCTTATCATTGATTCCATGGACATGTCAATGTTTGCAAACATTGCATCATGCACGTCTGCTAAAGAGATGTGGGATCACATTGAGGTGTTGTGTGAAGGGACTGATGAGGTTAAGGAAAATAGGAAACAGATACTGGTCACACAGTATGAAGCTTTCATGGCACAGCCCAAGGAAAGCATCACTGAAATGTTTGAAAGGTTTCACAAGCTAGTTACTGAGTTGCAGATGAATGGAAAGGTTTACAGCACCAAGGAGTTAAATATGAAATTTCTGTTGTCTTCACCAAATCATCTGGAGCAAAGAGTCATTTCTCTAAGAGAGAGAGATTTGAACAAAGTCACCTATGATGTGCTCTATGGAGTCCTAAAGACTCATGAACTTGAGTTGCTTCAGAAAAGGGCTATCCAAGCCAACCAAGGTAGGATGATAAACACATCATGTGCCTTGATTGTCAACAAATCCATTCTGGACCTAGAAGCATCTACAAGCCAACTAAGGATAGAGGAGGTGGCAGATGATGAAGAAACTGAAGCTGGGGTGAGTGAACCTGTTGAGGAAAAGGAGGAAGAGGAAGAAGAAGAAGAGTTTTACACTCTGGAAGAACTTGATGGGATGGAAAATACCTCATATGCCTTCATGGCCAGAAAATTTCCAAACATCAGATTTAAAAGAAATCAACCCTTCAAACCCAAAACTCAAAACCATTCAGCCAACAAGAACAAGGCACCTGTGAAACCAAACAGAAATAAGTTCAAAACCGGTTATGTGGATAGGTCATCTGTAAGGTGTTATAGATGCAATGACCTAGGGCATTTTGCCAGTGAATGCAAGAAGCCTAAAAAGAAGGATATAGATTATCTTGAGCTAGAAGCTAAGTATGAGGCCCTTCTGAAAAAGCAGACACATGGTAAGGCCTACATAGCTGAAGGGAAGTGTTGGGATGATTCTGAGAGTGATGAAGAGGAACAAGAATTCTGCAATTATGCCTTGATGGCCAACTCCGAGGATGACTCATCGTCATCTGATTCTCAGGTACCATCTCTCACTACTATAGACATGTCTGTTTCTGAATACAAATGCATGATTGAACAATTATCTGTTGAAATGTTTAATATTCATACTAGTATGACTGCTGCTAATGAGGAGATTGCTAAACTGTCTACTAGAAATGAAATATTAACCAAAAAGAATGAGGAACTTGAGCTAACTACTATGCAAGTAGAAAACCTTAAGAAAGAAGTTGAATATTTGAAGAACAAGGTTTTATGTGCTAGTCAAGTAGAGAAGGCTCTTAGGGATGAATTAGCTGAGAATGAATTCAAACTTAAAACTTTCAAGAAATCATCTGGTTTAGTGCAATCCTACTATGAGAAAATTGAAGCTAAACCCAAAGCAGCTATTGGACTTGACTATGACTCTCTCAAACAAAGGAAAGGCTATGCTGTCATTGAAGAGGACACAGCTGTTCATGAGAAAGTGCCTCACATTTTGAGAAAAACTGAAAATCCAATTTTTAAGGAATCAACATTTGAAATTGATGAGGATGCCTTACTCATCAAGCAAATGTTGAATGATGAGGATGAGGCACAATCTAGTGAACATCAAGCATCCTCTAAGGGTGAGAGTGTCAAGTCAAAGACCAAGAAGCCAGTAGTTGATAGGCCAAGACCTAAGAAGTTTGTTAAGTTTGTCTCAGCTGGGAAGAGTGAATCAGAAGAGGAAGTGACTAAAAGGAAACAGAACAAAAATGGCAAGTTAGGGATTAACAAGGATAACAACTATGCTTATATGCCTAATGCCCCTAGGAAAACTTGTCAGAACTGTTTCAGTACCAATCATCTAACTCATGCATGCAAGAAACCTGTTGGTAGTGTGTCTAAACCTTTCTATGATTGTTCTGTGCCTCTAAGTCATAGAGATGCACCTTTCTGTGATAAATTTGACTGTATGCCATGCAATATGAATATTATGACTAGTTGTTTTAATTTAAGAAGGCAGTTCATTGATGGTTGTATCAGTCACAATTCTTACACACACTACACAAGGTCAAAGTCTTCAAGTCCTCCTAAAGCTAGGAAGGTACCTTTGTCACCTAAGTCTGAAACCTCAGGTTCTAAGACTTCTAACAGTGACAAGAAGACTAACACTAAGAAAGTTGACAAGCATGTTGTTTATGATAAAACTGTCTCTAAGTCACATGGACCCAAACTTGTTTGGGTACCAAAGGAAAAGTAATACCTTTGTGTTTGCAGGGCAAAGAAAGTGAAAAGAAGGTCATGTGGATTTTGGACAGTGGATGCTCAAACCATATGACTGGTGATATGGCCCTGCTATCACAGTATGAGGAAAAGGCTGGCCAAATGGTTGCTTTTGGAGATGATAGCATGGGTAACACATTGGGATATGGCAAGCTGAAAGTTGGAAATGTCATCATTGAAGATGTAGCACTAGTCAAGGGGCTCAAGCATAATCTGTTAAGTGTTGGTCAGTTTACTGATAGAGGATTCAAAGTGAATTTTGACAAAGATGAATGTTTGATCACCCACAAGAAGACTGGTGATTTTGCTCTATCTGGAGTAAGGAAGGGAAGCCTGTTTGTAGCCAATATGGACTCTGCAAACAAGGACAGAATTTGTTGCTTTTACTCAAAAGCATCAAATGAAGATTGTTGGTTGTGGCACAAGAAACTATCACACCTGAACTTCAAGGCCATTAATTCTCTAGTCAAAAGAGAGTTAGTGAGAGGCATGCCCACACTTGAATTCTGCCAAGAAGGAGTGTGTGAGGCTTGTCAAAAAGGAAAAATGAAGAGATCAAGCCACAAGTCAAAGACAGTGACATCTGTAACCAAGCCACTACAACTCATCCATATGGATTTGTTTGGGCCCGTCAACATAATGTCACTTGGAAGAAAGAAGTATGCCCTGGTAATGGTTGATGATTTTTCAAGGTATACATGGGTGGAATTTCTGGCATCAAAAGATGAGGCTCCACAAGTAATTATTGAGCATATAAAGAAAGTTGACAAGGAAGCAAAGGCAAACGATGCAAGTGTGATTGCACTGAGGAGTGATAATGGAACAGAGTTCAGAAATGCCACACTTGAAGCATTCTGCAAAGAGAATGGCATTTCTCAGCAATTCTCAGCTCCAAGGACTCCACAACAAAATGGAGTTGTTGAGAGAAAGAATAGAACTCTAATTGAGGCTGCTAGAACAATGTTACTTGATGCAAAAATGCCTACATGTTTTTGGGCTGAGGCTGTGAGCACTGCATGCTATATTCAGAACAGGACCCTCATAAACAAAAACACTGGAAAGACACCTTACAACTTGATGACTGGAAAGAAGCCTACACTAAAGTATGTTCATACTTTTGGAAGCAAATGCTTTGTACTCAAGGATAATTCTGAATATGTTGGAAAGTTTGATGCAAAAGCATTTGAAGGAATTTTTCTTGGCTATTCTATGGAAAGAATTGCATACAAGGTTTATGTCATCAGTCAAAAGAAAGTTATGGAAAGCACAGATGTAACATTTGATGACAGCAAACTACCTGGACTGGAAGAAGCCAATGATGAAGACAAAGATCCATTGAAGTTTGATAATCTAGATGATTCTGATGAAGAGACTGAAACTGGAGTTGAAACTCAAGTTCAACATTCTCAAGTGAATAATGATACAAGAGAAGAATTTGTGCCAACCAATAGTGGAGAAACAAGCATCCAAGACACACCTGTGAGTAATGGCAACTTCACAGGGGGAGGAAATGAGGATGACCATGATGTGGATGATGAAGCAACATCAAGAATGAGAAATCAGGCTGAACACTCGAGGAAATGGGATAGATCACACACTGTAGAGCAAATCATTGGAGATCCTAATGCAGGAGTAAGGACTAGGAGAGCAACTCAAAATGAGTGCCTCTATGGATGTTTTCTATCACAAGTTGAGCCTAAGAAACTTGATGATGCATTGTTGGATCCAGATTGGATTATTGCCATGCAAGAGGAGCTGAATCAATTTGAAAGGAACAAAGTATGGGAACTTGTGCCTGCACCAAAGAACAGAACCATTGTTGGAACAAAATGGGTTCTGAAGAATAAGATGGATGAAGATGGTGTAATAATAAGAAACAAAGCAAGGCTGGTTGCAAAAGGATACTCTCAACAGGAAGGCATTGATTATGATGAGACATTTGCCCCTGTTGCTAGATTGGAAGCCATTAGAATATTCTTGGCATTTGCTGCTCATTCAAACTTTAAAGTTTATCAAATGGATGTCAAGAGTGCATTTCTAAATGGAGAGTTGGAAGAAGAGGTTTATGTGCAACAACCACCTGGCTTTGAGGATCCACATTTCCCAGAATTTGTCTACAGATTGCTTAAGGCATTGTATGGACTTAAGCAAGCTCCAAGAGCATGGTATGATACTTTATCACAATTCCTTCTTGAAAATCAATTCACTCGAGGCACATTGGACAAGACACTGTTTTACAAGAAGCATGGTGATGATATGATCCTAGTTCAAATCTATGTGGATGATATCATTTTTGGTTCTACAAATGAGAAACTGTGTGAGAAATTCTCTAAACTCATGCAGAGCAGATATGAGATGAGTATGATGGGAGAGTTGACATTCTTTCTAGGGTTGCAAGTCAGTCAAAGGAAGGATGGTATCTTTATCAGTCAAACCAAGTACATCAAGGATTTATTGAAGAAGTTTGACTTGGAAGATTGTTCACCTGCCAAGACACCCATGGCCACTGCCACTAAATTGGATGAAGATGCTAAAGGCAAGAGAGTAGATATCTCAGTCTACAGAGGCATGGTTGGTTCTCTACTCTACCTCACTGCAAGTAGGCCAGACATCATGTTTGCTACATGCTTGTGTGCAAGGTTTCAATCAAATCCAAAGGAATCACATTTGATTGCAATAAAAAGGATCTTTAGATATCTGAAGGGCACTCCTAACTTGGGATTATGGTATCCTAAGGACACAGGGTTCAATCTGGTTGGTTATTCTGATGCTGATTATGCTGGATGCAGAGTGGATAGGAAAAGCACCTCAGGAAGCTGCCAGTTTCTTGGACAAAGGTTAGTTTCTTGGTATAGCAAGAAGCAACAATCTGTGTCAACTTCTACAGCTGAGGCTGAATACATAGCTGCTGGAAGTTGCTGTGCTCAAGTGCTTTGGATTAGAAATCAACTTAGAGATTATGGACTTGTGTTGGAAAGAATTCCAATCATGTGTGACAACACAAGTGCAATCTCTATAGTTGCCAATCCTGTCAATCATTCTAGAACAAAGCACATTGACATCAGATATCATTTCATAAGAGAACATGCAACTAATGGAACCATTGAGTTGCATTATGTCTCTACAGATAAACAACTAGCTGATATATTCACTAAGCCATTAGATGAAGCCACCTTCACAAGGTTGGTAAGTGAGATTGGAATGCTGAATTCTTCAGATTCTGGCTAAGTGAATACACCATCTAGATTGTTGCAGCAGTAAACACTTACTTTATCTAAATTCTCAATATTTTTGGAGTAAGTGTTGGCTGAAATATGATTTATAAATATTTCAAATCTGTTGCATATGTTGAAAATCATATTTTTATTAACTTAAAATTTCTATGAAATTTTGAGAAAATCATTATTTGATTTGCTAGGATATTTTTCAATGAATATGTCTGGTAAATTTTAAAAAGATAGTGAAAATCAAATTTTTATGAGTGATGGGTATAGTTCGATAAGTCAGACTTCTCGAATGATTCACTATTCGACATCTCTAATAAGTCTCATTAGAGTACTCTTGAGTTCTCGAATAGAGTCTTTCTGAGATATCGAATAGAGGAATTCTTGACTTCTCGAATATAGCAACTGAGTTCTCGAATGACTGAGTTCTCAAACACTATATTTGAGTTCTCGAATCATTTGAAAAGGCTGAATTCTCGCTGAATTTTAACCGATTTTGGACTTTTTGTCTAAAAGTTTAATTCACTCATAAAAACACATATTATTTAATTTAGAATTATTTCTAAGTTAGATAACTGCCAGCTGTGAGTTTCTATCTGCTTGAGTTATCGATTAAGCCATTCTTGACTTCTCGAATAGTTGTTTTCTACTTCTCGAATGCCTGACTTGTCGATACAAAACTCTCTGCTAATCGACAATTCAAGTACTTCATACTTATACAATTTCACATCTATTCGATTCATTTCATTCGATTTCTCAAGCATCTACACTCTCTAAACCCCTGAAACCCTAGTTACGAAAAGCCAAATTTCTTCTTCAACCTTCAATTTCTTTCCTCTCTTCTACACAAATGGCAACAGTAAAGTTTAACACCAACTTCATCGCACTCACTAGTGATGTTGAAGCACCCAATGCCAATTTCAAGTGCTTTGTGAAATGGATGGCTGAGTCGTATATCAAGGATGCACTCTCTGCCAACCCAACTCTATATCTAGATATTCTGGAACAATTCTGGAGTACTGCTATTGTGGAGGTTGTAGCCCTGGAAAACGCAATTACTTCATATGTCATCTACTGCAAGGTTCAGGATAAGGAAATCACTATCACTACTGCAGACATGAACCAAGCACTAGGCCTTCAACAAGAGTCATTTGACAGACTGGCCACTAACGCAGAGTTGGAGGAATTCTTTGAGTTCATAAACTACTCAGATGGGATTAACCTTGGAAAGCTAAACAGAAAGAATCTGAGAAAGGAGTGGAGTTATGTGTTTGCAACTCTTCTCCAAGTCTTCACTGCCAGGAAATCAAGCTTTGATCAAATCAGTGCACCTGTGCAGCAAATTGGATATGCTTTGGCCTATGGAAAGAAGATTGATGTTGGCCAAATCATACTCCAAGAATTATATGGGAGACTTGGTAAGAACACAACCAAGAGAGGTACTGATATTTTCTTCCCTCGCTTTATTCAATCTGTACTTAATTATAAAAATGCTTCATTGATTGAATTGCCTGGGATTGATAAAAATAAAATAGGCTATCCTAAGTCCATGACCAAACTCATTTTTGGTAATTTGGAGACTAGGAATGATGTGGATGTAAGACTGAACATAACTCCCCACATGGAGAGTTTGTTTAGGACTTATCCCCACAACATGCCAACATTTGATGCAAAATCCAAGTTAGCACAGCCCAAGCAAGTAGAACAAAATGCTAACCCAGGGCCTGCTAACCAACCCTCTCAACCAAACACTCTACCACATACTGAGCCCACTGCATCATCCTCTCAAAAGGGTGATGTTAGTAAAAAGAAGAGAAAGGAAGTAATGTCTGCACCATTGAATATCTTGTCTGAAGCAGCATTAGCTGTTGAATTAGGTCTAGGAAGTGAGGAACCTGAGTTACCCTTACACAGGACAAAGAAGAAGAAAACTAAGACCACCTCTTCAGTCACACAAATGGCTGAAGTTGTAAAATCAGGGGCACACAGCTCACTAGGTGTATCCTCTCAACAGGGTGCACCTATAGAATCAAGCATCCTCCCCAATGCACCTTCTTGTATAGAGTCAGCACATGGGAGTGATAAGGCTGGCACAACACTGAGTGGAGAGCACATCACATTTGAAACTCCCTCTATCTCTCAGGGGGAGTTGCCAAAATCTACTCTTAATCACACTTCTCTTCCAGAATCTAACTCTGAAATTTCTTTGGAACCTGCAACTCAGGCAACTGAGATGCAAGGTATTGATCATCAAGAATTCTTTTCTCTTGATGAGCCAATAATTTCAAGTGACTTAGTGCATGACACTTTGTTCACCACTCAGAACCCACATTTAGATGGTGAGGGAATGCATGCTGAGGCATCTCCTAATGACACCATCACAAACACAGAGGCTTCACTAGTTTTTACTAGAGACTCTGTGCCTGTGTCAACTGCTGGTGTAATTCATCCCACTTCTGTGGTGACACCAGTAGTAGAGTCAATCCATCCGGTTACAGAAGTTGCATCTGTAACTGAGGAGTCTAGCCTGCCTAGCTCTAGCTCTGACTTCATGTCAAAATGGCTGAAGCCTGTGCAACATGACAGTGCTTCAGGATCAGGGTCTGTTCCACAACAATTGACGGTTGAAGCACTTCAAAGCTTAATTGTGGATCAGATTCCTGAGTTCACAAAGATTGCTCAGAACCTTCTCACTGCAGACATGCTTAATCCAGACTATGAGGCTATTCTGTTATGCCATAGGGATGATGTGGAAGTGCAGAAGTCAAAGATCATTGATGATGCTGAGAGAGATGGCAACATAGATGCCTGGTTGCAAGGAAAATATGATATTACTCTCGATGAAGCACTTCAGTATCTCAGGGAGGAATACATCACTTCACTGGGCTCCAATGCAAAATCCCTGTCACCTGGTGAAGTGTATGAAGCTGTAAATGATTCCTACAAGGGTTTCCTCAAGGCTGCACACTATCTTGGCAAGGGAGTCAAAACTGAAGTCAACAAGGTGTGTGACAAGACAGCCACTTCAGTAGCAGAAGTCAAGAGGGCCTTTGATGCTAAGTTTCCTCAACTAGACAGTGTGGTCAAGGATATCAAACACTGCAACTCTACCTGCACCAAGATGGACAATGGGCTAGCTCTGCTAAAGGATACTGTCACAGGTCTGGGGCATCAATTTCAAAATCTATCTGACCAGTCTACAGATGCCAATGCCATGCTGAGGATAATGTTCAAGAACCTTTATGGAGATAGGCTAGTGACTGATGTCCCTGTGCATGAACTGTCTAAATATGAAGTGCAAAGACTCAAAGACCAATCCCTATCTGGCTTCAAATCTACTGAATTATTCAGCAAAGTAGATGCACTTGAGAAGGAGGTGGTCACTCTTACCAAAACCAATGCTCATCTTACAGAAAAGGTTGCACTGCTAAATGATCAGTTGGACACTCAAGCATCCACCACAGCTGATGTCCTTCTGTATCAACAATCCATGTTAGCTACAATGATGAAGCATATGGGTCTCCCTCTACCTGATGAATCTTCAATCCCAAAGGACATTTCTACAGCCTCTGTGCCTGACAACAAGCCTAAGGGGGAGAAGAAGACAAGGAACTCAAATGCAAAGGGGGAGAAAGGCATAATAATAAAAGAGGGTGGTCAACAAAGGGCTTCAAAGTCTCTACCAAATGTGCCTGGCAAAGGAAAATCCAAAGTGGATGAGCCTCCATCTATCTTGCCAGTTGTCACTCTACCAACTGTGCACATCACTACTCCAGGAGGACAGAAGCAATCCATAACCACCACAGTGGTTGCAGGAAGTATGCCATCTGACAAACCTCCAACCTCTATATCTGAGAGTGCCAAGCCTGTAGAAGTTAAAGTTGTTACTGAGGCCAAGCTACAAGAGGTTGCTAACTCCAATGTTTATCATGATAAAGCCTTCTTGGAGTTTCTGAAAGCCACAAGGGAACAGGTTGGTGACACTCAGTTCTATCTGAGGGAGTTGAAGAAGCAGATTGATTGCATCACTGTCATTCCTAAGAAAGTCAATAATCTGTGGATCAAGGAGATAGTGATGATATCCAAATTGAAGATATGGCATCTAACATACAAGACTCTACAAGAACTGAAACACTCAGAGATAGATGCCATACTCGAGCTTATAGAAAAGAAGAATGAGAACAACAAAAGTCTGTTTGATGACTTGAGGAATGACCAACCTTCAAGGCTACCAGAAGTGATCAAGAAGCCATGGACAATCATTTATCAGTCTGGCACCAGAATTGAAGATATCAAGCAATTAGTCATTCCCCATGATCTCACCACCAGAAATCACAGACTGATCATTGCTATCATTGATCAATTACAGAAGAAGGTTGGAGCCAGAAATGCTGAAGAAACTGAGGCACTGCACATCCTCAGAACCTATATTGCAACTGGTGAAATTCCAGAGATGGCTCAACCTAGGAGAAATAAGGATGATGATTCTGAAGACAAAGGTGATGGGAGGAGAAGACATCACAGGAGAGATAAGGGTGATGAAGACAAGAAGAAAAAGGGAGACAAGGATAAAAAGGATGATGATGACCAAGGTAAAACATATGAGAGAAAGAGTGGAAGACAGCAAGCCTTAGGCACTGCTAGCAGTAACCTCACCACAACACAAGACTCTAGGTCTAGGGTGAATACTGTTAGTAGTGACCTACCAAAATCTACATCTATGGCTTCTGCAACTGTCTTACCACCTCAAGAAGAGAAGAAGATTCAAGACAAGAAACCATGTGTATGTTTCAGAAAGCAATCTGCTAATGGAATACTACTATGGTCTACCAACAAAGGTCAAAGATTTCTGCCAAGCAATCATGTCAAGAGGATGAAATTTAAACATGCTGCAAGGAGAGTTAAGCTATCCAAATCTAGAGCCCTAACAATCATTCCAGGATTGAAACTCCAGCCACTTGATGAAGACTTTGATGAAGAGCAACTGCAATTTCTAAGAGCTCAAAAGATATGCTATGCTACAATTGTGGATGACCACCTTGAAATCAAGTACACTGATGGGAAAGAAATGAAATTCAAACAAGGGGTTGTCAACATTGGGGTAAATTGTATGAGATAGAAAGAATCATTGCATTGCTGGATTCTAAAGACAAGGTGGAGAAAGTATGGAAGCTGGAATTGATTGACTTTGTGAAAATGAAGAAAGATTATGCTGAGAAGATAAGAAAGGGCTGCTATGAGAAATGGCTAGAAAGGGAGAAAGAAATTGATAGACTGGAGATTGAAGCAGAAAAGCTAAGGGCAAAGGGATTGTGTAGAGTTCAGTTTGATCCCTATGTGGTGAAGTATAGGAGAAGAAATGGAGCCAATGTCAATATAAGAATGGACCTACTCAGTCACTATCCTGCCAACATTCTGAAGCCAGTGCTTGAAGATTTCAAAAACTCTATTATGATTGAAGAATTGGATGCTATGACAGAAATCATGAGAGCAGTAGATGAGATTGCAAGAAAGGAGAAAGAAAGGAAACAGAAAGCTTATGATGATCTACAAGCCAAAGCAATGGAGATGCAATCAAAAGAAAATGGCTAGTACCTCATCATACTGTAAGAGTATTTATCTTGTAATTTCATTTATGTGTTCAATCAAAATACATACCTGTACTTTTAAAGTTTTATCTTTATGTATGTTAGGCTTGTTATCAGACATGAAATTGTGACTAAGGGTCTCACTCACAATTTGGGGGAGATTGTTAGTTACAGAGGCATGCCTGTACACATCTAATAACAAGCCTAATTGTTTGTAATGCTTTGCATTACTTACATGACCTCTTAACTGAGGGAACCTCTAGTTGTAGAGTTTCTGTTTGTATTGTACTTGTAGAAGGCATCAAATCCTAGTTGTGTAATTGTACAAATAGAGTCTAGAATAATGCTTGAAAGAAGTTCCAAGGTTCATGCCTCAAGCAAGGAGTTAAAGACTGTCAAATAATCACAGTTGGGATTTGAAGAAATGAAGAATTTGCCTAAGTACCAATTCGAGAAGTATATTTGTCTATTCGAGAAGTCCAGCATTCGAGAAGTCAGGGATTCGATATCTCAAGACACTATTCGATATCTCTGAATACACTGTTCGATATCTCATTCGATATCTCAGGGATTCGATATGTCTACTACTCTATTCGAGAACTCAAGAAGTCAATAAGTCAAGATGGTATTCGAGTTCTCAAAGAGTCAACAAGTCAAAGTTCCATTCGATATCTCAAGGACTCAGAAAGCTATTCGACAACTCGAGGATTCGATAAGTCAAATGTTCTATTCGACAACTCAAGGAATCCTGATGGAAAAGAGCTATTCGAGAAGTGGTTCGATATGTCATTATAACAGTATTCGAGAACTCAGAGTTATCGATCAAGTCAATTCTAGTTCTCGAATCACTTACTTAGTCACTTCTCGAATACATTCTTGGAGACAAAATACTGAAGAAATTGTACAAGTCAGAAACCTGCAACAAGCCAATGCACTTTATGGACCACAATCTGTAACGTGCTCTGGAAAGCCTACAAGGAAGCTTGGAGAGATATAGAAGAGACAAGGAGCTAAAGAAGTGGATCTAAACAGGCTTTGCAAAGTCAAATCTATAACCGTTTGGACACTTACTCAAAAAGGATAGACAGACTAGAAAGTAATTTGTTTAGCTACCTTATTTGCAGTAAGTGGGCTGTATCCATGTTCTATAAGGACACAGCCTCACTTCATAACTTAGTAACTTTTGTGAGTCAAGTTTTTCATACACTGTAAGCTATATCTCTCTGAGAAAAATGAAGCTGAGAATACTACCATTTGTATTCACAGATTGTAGCAACCTTTATCTAATAATACATTAGATTAAAGTGATATTGCGTGTTGTGTTGCTTATTTATCCGCACCTTCACTTCTACACACACAGGCACTTATCTGCTACATAGACTCAATCAAGAAAAGTTCAAGAATCCATTCACCCCCCCTCTGTATTCTTTTACCGTATTCAATACTCAACATGGCTCCTGACCAGGCAAAAGGAGAGGTAGAAAGAGTGTTGACTTTAGATAGTCAAAGTGAGAATGAGGGTATGGATGATCAACTCCATAGTGAGGGAGAGAAAATTAGGAAACCACCATCGTTTGATTTCTGGGATCAGGTTTTTCCTGAATCTTGGTCTGATAATCTTGGTATGGATGCTGGTACTTATTCTTTCATCAAGATGTATGAGAAGAATGACTTAGCAAAGCACAACTCAAAGCCAGAAGTTAAAGCTCAGAAGCAAAAAGAAAGGCTTGCAGGAATTATAAACAGAAGAGGTGAAAGGCTAAGACAAACTTCTATACCATCAGTACCAGAAGATATTTCTAATGATCCAAGTATTCCTTTGTATATACTTCCAATATCAGCCAGAATTGAGACATCAACAGTATCTGATCAATCTAAGGAGGCGTCAGGATTTGTAGATGTTAGTACACAGAATACTGGTGAAGGACAAGATGATCATATTGTAGCTTCAGATCAGAGAGATGAAGATGTTTGTAAATCTAATCAAGTATTATTACTTGAATATCCTTCTACACAGGCAACTTCTTCTACAAGACTTGAATCTGAAGATATTCCAAACACTTCCAAAATTGAAGTCAATTATGAAGTTTTACAAGATATTCAGAAATCTCAAATTGAAATTCAATCAAGACTTCAAACACTTGAAGATAACCAAGTCACTATTATGGAAAATCAAGCAGTTCTAATGAATCTCATTTGTTCTGTTACTGAATCTCTTGGAATTAGTGTTGCTGATGTCAAAAAGGGGGAGATAAAGATAATTCAAAGACAACAACAACAACAGACTGGGGATAAAACAAGAATCGGGGGAGATAAAGATTGTGACAGAGGTGAATCTCATCATGGAAGTGGTAAAGGAAAAGAAGCGTCAAATAGTTGAATTCTTTTAAGTACTGGATACTATGTCTATATCTGAAAGAGGAGGTACTTAACTTCATGATTTTTGAATTCATAAATTCTATTCTGATTATATTGTTATATGTTTTGACATCAACAACTCAGATTTATGCTTCAGATTTTAAAGCATAAATAGGGGGAGATTGTTAGGAATAATTCATGAGTTGTGATGTTAAGAATAAAATTTTACTTATACTTCTTGTATATCCTGATTTATAAAGGATTTAGCACTTTGTATAGGAAATATGTGTTGGACAGTTATCTGTAAAGTTTAGTCAGGAATGAACAGTGCATCGAGTACTACATGTCAGGAACTGAGTTTGAATCCTGATACGTCAAGTCAAATACTGATCAAGTACTGATGGGATGGTCAGATCCTGATACAAGATGGAATCCTGATATCAGTCGTGTTACTGATGATGTCATTATGGATGCTACAGAAACTGGCAAGTGCTATAAAATAGGATCGTTGTTTGAAGAACAAGCAAGAAGGTATTATGAAGGAAAGAATTTTCTATTGATGGAAACTATCAACTGGACGGCAGAACATTGTCATGTATAGATTATCTTTCTGTAATTAGTTGATAGGAAGCATTATAAATACTCTCTCTATATCATTGTGAAAAGAGTTCGAAGTGTGTCGTAAGTTCGTGTGCGTAGCTCTGTATAAGGTTTGTATTCGAGAGTTCGAAACAAACAGAGCGAGAGTTTTATTTTGTCAGCAGCTGCTAAAGGTATTTGTACACCATTGGTAGAGTTTGTATTTGATCTTATTAATACAAACAGTTTGATTCATTCATTTATTCTTGTTCATATAACCAAGCAAAAATCAGACACGATTATATAACTTGTATTCAACCCCCCTTCTACAAGTTATTCGAGTTAACAATAATAATCAAATAAGGTTCGACAATAAAATAAAGTATAATAGAATTCTAAAGTTTCTAATATCCAATTAATTTTAAGATCTATAATTACAATCAAATTTAATAATATTTTGGAAATTTTAAATAGGTCAAAGAAATATGTTTATTGTAGGTTTATAATTTTGAAATGTAATTTTTAAAAATTTAAAAATATACAAAAAATCCTTATATAGCACGCCCGTGCCTTGCACGGTTATAGGCTAGTATTTATTATACATACACTGCTGTAAACCTGTAACGCCCTAAACATCCAATTATTCTGATTTCTGAATATCTGAAAGCTAAAGCAAGAACGAAGACTGAGTTGGGTAGATAATTTCAACAACAAAGCACATCAACCATCAAGGAATACGGAATTGGAGTTTAATCTTTGAATCTTATAAGTGTTTTAGACTTGTTAATTATCAACACCAGGTAGAGTAAATTAACTCATGAACGATTGATGTTTTTAGATTTTTATAAAAAGTACTATCTTCTACTAAAAGTAAATGTGAAAAAGGCAATCGACTAATTATCATTAATTTTATTATGTTAATGTGAAAAAGGTAATCGACTAATTACCATTGATTTTATTATTTTAATCGACTAATTACCATTATATTATGTTATTATTTATTTTAGGTGTTATATTTTTCTTGAAAATTATGGTGTGATATTTTCGAGTATATATATTAATGATTTTAAGATTTGTTTTAAATTAAAAAGGTAATGTATTTTAATTCAAAAGGAAATGTTAATGATCGAAAGATATGATACGATTGATGCTTTTAGGTGTTTATAAAAAGGTAATATCTTCAGCTAAAAGTAAATGTGAAAAAGTCAATCGACTAATTTCCATTAATTATATTATGTTATTATTACTAATTACCATTAATTATATTATGTTATTATTTATTTTAGGTGTTTATTTTTCTTTATAATAAAGGGTAAATAAGTAAATTCACGAAGTACCAAAAAACAAGTACCAAAAAATAGGTACCAAAAAATAGGTACCGAAAAACAGGTACCAAAACTTTTAATGTTTCGGCTTTTATATAATAGTATAGATTGTATTTAAGGGTTATGATGTATTTTAGTTGAAAATCTTACAATTATGAATGAGTAATAATAAAAAATATGGAATTAACCAAATTACAAATTATACATCATTTCCTTTATTATAGTATACTAGCCTATATCCCGTGCAAAACACGGACTATCATATATTATTATTATTCATTAATGTATTAATTATTTGATTTAATATTAAATTTTAATTTATATTAATAAATTTTATTTTTAATTTTAAATTTACATATGTTCCATACTTAATTTCATGACATAAATAAATATCATCAATTTAACGTTATTTTTTAATTTATTGTTAAATATCTTAATAATTCAATAGTCATTTTAAAAAATTTATTTAGTGTAACCTAATATCGTTGAAGAAAGAATTTTAGCAAGAAGTGTGTGCAGGCGAAGATTCTAATCGTGATATAATTGAAAACGTTTATAATTCTATAAAATCTGTTAGTCTTTTTTTTTTTAATAAATTATATATAATTTAACTGAATTTGAAAATTTTAACATGTTTTTTTAATTTTATAAAAATATTTTTTTTGTTCCTTGGTTAGTTGGTTAACACTTCCAAAAAAATTTGTTAATACCTTCCAAAATAAATAAAAAAATCAAAATGTATTTAATTTTAAAAAAATGAAACACATATTTTACATACTATTTCGATCATATTTCCATTTACATAAATATTTTACATAGATACATACTATCTATGAGTTATACTTCAATTGAAATTCAAATACATACTCTTTCAATTACATTTTTAATATAAATTTTTTAACTTGTTATTTTTAGGAAAGTTTTAACAATTTTTTTTGAAGGCAATAAATACTCTATGAGTCATACTTTAATTGAAATTCAATTACATACTCTTTCAATTATATTTTTAATAGAATTTTTTTAACTTGTTATTTTTATAAAAGTGTTAACAATTTTTTTGGAAGACGTTAACCAACAACTAACCAAATATACCCATGCACGGATTTCTTAAATTTATATAAAATTTTATTTATATTTTTAATAATTATATATGTCATAAATATTACTTAATATAATATTGGCATAATATATATAGTATTATATAACAATAGTATAATTATATGATATATTTTTCTAATTATGACTATAGTTTGTCATAATAATATAAATATAAATGGACGTATATACTTGCATTTAAATTTTTGTTGATATTATCATATTCAAATTATGATTTCATAATAATCCCTAATATAATATTTGTCTAAAATAGAATTTAATATTAATTTGTAATTGTGTGAAATTTTTATTGTTTATTATATAGTTTTAGTTTGTTTTCACTTTGTTGATTTATAATATGTTATAAATTTGTTAATAAATATATGATATTAAAAATATTTAAATTGATATTGAAAATATTTGATTTCTAAGTAATTGAAAGAGTCTAAAAAAATTGGGTAACTGAAAGTGTATGTAATTAAATATTAATCGGAGTGTAATTAAAAAAGTTTGTTATTAAGTAAAATAAAATTGTATATGCATTTTAATTTATTTTTTCATTTTATTCAAATTATGATTTCATAATAACCCCTAATGTAATATTTGTCTAAAATATAATTTAATATTAATTTGTAATTGTGTGAAATTTTATTGTTTATTATATAGTTTTAGTTTGTTTTCACTTTGTTGATTTATAATATGTTGTAAATTTGTTAATAAATATATGATATTAAAATTATTTAAATTGATTTTGGAAATATTTGATTTCTAAGTAATTGAAAGAGTCTAAAAAAGTCGGGTAACTGAAAGTGTATGTAATTAAATATTAATCGGAATGTAATTAAAAGAGTTTGTTATTAAGTAAAATAAAATTTTATATGCATTTTAATTTATTTTTTCATTTTATTCAAATTATGATTTTATAATAATCCCTAATGTAATATTTGTCTAAAATTGAATTTAATATTTATTTGTAATTGTGTGAAATTTTTATTGTTTATTATTCCCTGTATCCCTTTTTAGTTGTCACATTTGCAAAAAAAATTTGTCCCTAAATAGTTGTTATATTCCTTGTTCCAATACATATTTTTACCAATTTTTCTATATATACCCCTTTGTTTGTAATACCAAAGTTTGACTTTATATTTAACATACACACTCATAACTCATCATTTAATGTTAAGATTAAGGGCAAACATAGAAACAAATTAAATAATTAATTCTTTCTTAATATGTGTGTTTTTTGCAAATGTACCAACTAAAAAGGGACGGAGGGAGTATATAGTTTTAGTTTGTTTTCATTTTGTTGATTTATAATATGTTGTAAATTTGTTAATAAATATATGATATTAAAATTATTAAATTGATTTTGAAAATATTTGATTTCTAAGTAATTGTAAGAGTCTAAAAAAGTTGGGTAACTGAAAGTGTATGTAATTAAATATTAATCGGAATGTAATTAAAAGAATTTGTTATTAAGTAAAATAAAATTTTATATACATTTTAATTTATTTTTTCATTGGAACCAATCAACCAATTATACCGTGTTTCGTTAATAGTATAGTACTCCCTCCGTCCCGTTAGGTTCTTAACATGGGGGCTGGGCACGGAGACCAAGGATAGGGGGTGTAATATTGTTAAAATAAACGAAGTAGTGGGTGTAATACTGAATTTATTGTTAAAATAAATGAAGTAGTAGGTGTAATAGTGTAAAGTGTTGAAAAAATGGAGTGAAGCATTGTTAAAAGTTACTATTTTTAGTAATGTAAAGAATTGGTGGGACGTCCCGAAAAGGAAATTGTAAAGAAATGGATGGGACAGAGGGAGTACTACTCCCTCCGTCCCTCCCAATTCTTTACATTTTCTATTTTGGATGTCCCTCCCAATTTTTTACATTTCCAAACTTTCCAAAAATAGTAAAATTTTAACTTTTAAACAAATAAAAAGGGCTCACCACTTCCCAGTTCCAACTACTTTCCTCCATCTTTCTAATCTATTACTTAAATATTGATAGGACCCACAATTTTATCCACTTTGCACTCATTTTCTTTCTCTCCCCACTTACTTTTTTCTCCTCTCTGTGCGTACCAAACCCGCCACCTCATGTGTGCTCAACCCAAATGTTAAGAATTGGGAGGGAAAGGAGTATAAATGTATAATGGGTTTTGGTCCATGACAAATGATTGTCATGGACCTGTTAAATAACAATCAGTTTCTAAACCGTTGGATCGTTGATCCAACGGCCCCCCTGGATTACAAAATTTTTTTACTGTCCGCTATAATTTTCCGCGGATAGGCAGATTGCCTGTCCGCGGAAATTTTCCGCGGATAGGCAACGGAAATTTTCCGCGGATAGGCAGATTGCCTATCCGCGGAAAATTATAGCGGACAGTAAAATTTTTATTTTTTTAATCTCAGCCGTTGGATCAACGATCCAACGGCTATGGAACCGATTGTTAAATAACCGGTCCCTGACCAGGACCCATGTATAATATAGATAGTATGGCCATTGTTCTATGGAGACCCATTTTATATGGAGTCCAATAAAGACTCAATCTGGGCCGTTGAATCTAAATCACATCCATCGGCTAAAATTAAATCTTGATTAAAATTAAAAAATTTATTACAATAATCGTTACGTTAGTTTTGTGTGTATAGGTTATACACTCACTTTCTCTCTCTATCTCTCCCTGTATTTACAACCACTACGAGATGCGTCTTCTTGAAATTAAGTTTTTTGTTCTTCGAATCAAGATCAGTGTTCCTCAATTCAAGCTCAATTAGTGTACGAGTTTGTTGATATTCAGTTCTCATCAGGTTCTATTTCAATTTTATTATTTCAGTTTTGATGATTCTATATCCAAATAAGTGTTCACAGTATGAGATTCAGTTTTGTATAGTTTTGATTCTTTTAGTTCTAATTTACAGTTTTTTGTACCTATTTTTTTGTTGAATTGTTTGTAGTTTTGCAATTGGATTTGTTATTATTAGTTTCCTTTTCGATTTTGACAATTTTGTTATTTACAGTATAACTGATGCATTTTTATTGGTTCTATTGTAGAATCGAAACAATAATTTTCTTAAGCATCTAGTTTTATTATGTAATTTTTATGTAATTTTGTGTTGTATTTTGTAGTTTTGGTTCCATTGTAGAATCAAATTAGTTCATGGGAAGAAGTTCTGATTGCATAGTATATACTTTTTAATTTACGTATTTTATTTGGTTCTGTCATAGAATCAAAACAGTTAAGCTAATTTGAGTAGTTATAGTAGTTCTTGTTTAATGAGTATTACGTCTAATATTGAAACAAACCTTCTCCTCTGATATTTGTGGTAGTGTTAATGAAGATCTGTTGTTTTGTTGTAATTTTACAGTATCTAAGATAAAATTTGTTGTTATATTTGCAACTTTTACTGATTTTTTTTGTTTCCATTATAGAATCACAACAACTGTTTATACAAAGTTAGTTGTAATGATAATTCTCAATCTCTTGCATTTTTTTATTTTACCGTAGAATTTTTTAAATTTTAAGTTATGTTTACGTTATTCTGTGTTTTAGTCTTGGTTCTACTGTAGAACCTTTTAGTTATTACAACTTATGCATTATTAAATTTTTTGTTCTGTTGTAGAATAAAAAATAGTACAATAAAATACTACAAGGTTTGTATGTTTTAGTTAGAATGTAAAAAAGACGATGATAATTTAATGGCTTATTTGATGATATATTGCTCAATTACCAGGGGCGGGGAACTAGTGATGGCACGAAAGCATAGCAGTACTTTAATGACCTTGGAACACACAAGAAAAAATTTATATAGGTTGGTGACAATGATGGTGATGTAATAGAGCTTGCCTCTAGTAAGAAAAAGATTGAGGCAAGAAAGAACTGGTTAAGGCATTTTGAGGTTAATTCCACAATTTTTAAGTGATTTTTGATTTTTATGATGATCATTTAATAAAGTCCTTCATATTCTCTTGTTCGAGCCTGGTACTTTATTAGATCAAACAGAGAAGCAGATTAAGTATAGTGAGTTTGTAAACAAGGAGCTTATACTATTTTCGATGGCAGATCTCCAAAGGTCCATTCCATCTATGGTTGATGGCCTGAAACCAGGACAAAGGAAAATTCTTTTTTGTTCTCTGTCAATCTTGCATGGTCTCTGCTACTGTTAATAGCTCCCTACTTCATCGTAATACAATATTATAATTTGTGCCTTCTATTTATGACCTAAGTTTTTATTTAGTTTATTTTTCGCTTTTCAGGGATAAGTATCTATCTGAAGGTTTCAAACTCGTCCGACATTTATATGAATTTTGATACTTGATTAATGTGGTTGAAGTGAAGGCAATCGGTAGCTTGTGGAATGAATTGGACTGTATAATGCATGGGTTGATAAGTTTCTCTAGTAATGCGTTATCTGAAGCTTTAGTTAAACAATTGTTTTTTTCTCATTGTAGGGGTAGACTTTTGAAACCCTATTTTGTGCTCTTGATTGCTGGAACAAAGTCAGGGTGTTACTAATTTCCTTGACATGGCTTCATCCTAATCGTATTCCATTATCAAACCATTTATTTTGGAAGTTATATGTTTGTCTTTTATATGTTTATGATGTATCTAGAAGTATATATGTGTTTGACTTGGTTTATATTCTTGTAATAGTTTACTTTACCATAGTACAAGTTTACTCTAGTAATTCACTTAAGTGATGACCAAGACATTTTCTTCTCGTCTGTTTGGTTTGTGGTCAACATGTGATACTGCTTAGTTGTGCTTCTCACATATCATAGCAACCATGTGTTAGTGTATGCAGGATTTAATGTTTGTCTCGTGGCAAAGCATTATTTCTAGACTAAGCCAGCCTTGATCTTTGTGTGCGCTGGCCAAGTATTTATACAAATTCTCTTATTGTGCTTTTTTATCCGTATATAGTAACATTGAACTATTTTGTAAGTATTTTCTATATTTTAACAATCTCTGCATCTGCACACAACATTAGCGGATAATTAGTCTAAGCTGTATGTATCTTTTAACCTCAAGAACTACTAATTCTAAATTAGTAAAATATTTTGTTGCCTTTTTAGGTGATAAATAACTAGATTGCACCTATAAAAGTATGCATAAAATACCTCAATCTTGTGTAGTTAGCTATTAATATTGTACAGTTTCGTAAAAAAAAAAGCTATTAATATTGTACATTTGCAATTGATCCTGGTTCTTAATTTAAACTTGATTGTAGTTCCCTTGTTCATCCTTGTAACTCTAGTTGCCATCCTCACCTTTGCCTTCATTGTCATCCGAAACACCCAATGTAGCAAGGGAGCTTCAAAATACATTATTGACCTTGTCAACACATTCATCAGAATCGAATTTCCCATCAATTTTCAGAAACTTTAAAAAGACTCAGGTTTGGCTACAACAACGAGTTACGACCCTGTTCTTAATGTTTTAGGCTCCTATAATTGATTCTAATGCAGAATCAAATTTGTCAATATATTATTTGTTATTCTTTAATAGAAATTAATAACTGAAAAAAAACACACTTTTATTTTTACTATAAAACTAAAGAAGTATTTAGTTGATTTTATTAATTTTAATGCAACATAATTTTTTATTCTACAATAAATGGTTGATGCATATAATGTTTTTTAAAGTTCGGTTCTACTGTAGAACCAAATTATTATATAGCTAAACTATAGAACCAAATAAGAATTTTGTTAATTTTCTTTGATTTTAATATTGAATGTTTTCTTGATTCTACAGTAGATTCTTATTAATACATATATTATTTTTTAAAGCTCGGTTATACTATAGAACCAAATTATTATATAGTTAAATTATAGAACCAAATAAGTATTTGTTAATGTTTTTTATCTGTTTTCCTTTTGGAGTTTAACAGTTGGATTAGATATATTAAATTTTTTATTTTTTATTTTTGATATAAACCCTTTGGGATTCAACAGTCCTCTTTTGGGATTGAGTATTAGATATATTGAATTTTGAGGAATCAGGAATGGACAGATTTAGTCAGGATTTTAAAAAAATCAGGACTAGCTATTGGGGTTTATGGTTCAGTTATTATTCTTATTGTTTTAGGCTTGTACAGTTGACTCTAATGTAGAATCAGATTTGTAAATATTTTTTTTTGTTATTCTTTAATAGAAATTAATAACTAAAAAACACTTTTTATTTTTACTATAGAACAAAAAAAGTATTTAGTTAATTTTATTAATTTAATGCAGCATAATTTTTTATACTACAATTTATGCTTGATGCATATAATTTTTTTAAAAAACTCGGTTCTGTAGTAGAACCAAATTATTATATAGTTAAACTATAGAACCAAATAAGTATTTTGTTAATTTTGTTTAATTTTAATGCTGAATATTTTTTTATTCTAAAGTAGATGCTTAATACATATAATGTTTTTTAATGCCCGGTTCTATTGTAGAACTAGATTATTATATAGTTAAACTATAGAATCAAATATGCATCTTGTTAATGTTTTTTTATCTACTTTCCCTTTGAGGTTTAACAGTTGGGTTTTAGAAATGTTAATTTTTTTTTATCTTAAAAAAAAATAAAGTTAATGCTACTAAGGTAAAGTAGTGGGAAAAAAAAAACAAAGGATAAATAATGTATCCCCATCATTAAAATTTAGTGGAATATCAAACCCATCACTTTTGGTATAACAAGAGGTCGAGGGTTTGAGTCTTGATGGAGATATATGTCTGCATGAGTAATAATAATGCAAAAAAAAAAAAAATCAAACAAAAATGAATTTCCTTTGTTGAGAACACTAAGTCTTCAGATGATTATGAGAATACTCATGTCCCTAAAAATGAGATTCCTCTGGGTAATACTCCCTGTAGCGACTAAGGCTTGAACACTTATGCACTTCTTACCCAGGGGAGGCCAAAGGAAAGGGGTATCCGCTGTGAGCCAAGGAATAATAAGACCTAGATATATAGAACTAATTAAATCAATCCATCAAAGAATTTCAAAATTGTGTCATCTTTCCATAGACATATATTGTACACTACTGCTCAAAAGAGCAACCACCCTCAACAAAATGAAAGCTATAGTGTCATTTGACATGGCAATACATGTTCTTTTGAATATAACAAACCTATTTCATGGAATATGTCATTGACATTAGTAGCAGTTTTTGCAGAAGTTTCCATTAAGAAAAGACCATTCTTCTTGGCATATATTTGCGCTTCATGTACAAAAATAACAAGAAATCGTTCCTGCAAGAAAGAGGGTTAGGTAAACTGTAATTGCAGAACATAATTAAAGGTTTAGGAAATATAAGCGTAGCTTATTTTAATAAAAATTCATTTCTCTTTGTTCAATGAATCCGAGAGCAATTTAAAATGTGAAAATATAGTGATAACAAGAAGCACCTATACCACGAGGCATGAGCTGATGCACAGAGCCTAAAAATCTCTACTATTTCATATTTACATCCATGAAATCAGCTCGAAACTAAAGGGCAGCTTAGTTAATATTAGAAAAGAGTAAGACTACAACACCTTATACTTAAGAGATGCAAAAATTGTAGCAGCAATAAAAAGTAGTACAATGCAAGCCCATAAAAATTTGTCATTCACTCATTCTATAGAAGATATTTATAGAAAAAAAATCTTTATTTAACCTTTTTAACTTGATGTTCGAATGTCTAATATTTTCCAAAGTAAACCTGTTAGTTTTTGTAATTTCAATTGTTCAATGAACCATTCAGCTTCACATAATCTCATTTGTTCATTAATCGATCCGAAGTAGCTTTGGTCTATGTATAGGATTTGTATCGGTAACCACTGTAGTGATTCTCCGAAGCCTCTATCATTTCACCCGTTAAGGTGTTGCTAATTGATCAAATTATATATAATTGGCTTGCTTATTGTACAAGTAGGGACATAGTTTTTCCACGTTATATAATTTTGTGTGTGCTTGGCATGGTTATCTTATATCATTCACGATCCCTGTTTGTGTCCCAATTTCAAGAAATAATAAAAATAACAGAGTTGCATGATTGAAGATTGAAATGCATTCCTCCAGAACGTATACTTGCAGAAATTTAAGCAGCATCCATGATTCTTAGCTTGAAAATATGTTCCTCTTCAACTTTGTAGTGTCAATGACTAAGAAGATGGAAAGCACCTTTAGAGATGTTTCAAATCGTTGGGATTTACTTTAGACCTAACCCTTATCATATGGGGACTATATATACCATAATAATAATTTAAGAGAATATAAATCTAGCAATTTTTTTCAAATTTCCTAAGCAGGTTTTGTTATCAGGACAGAATCACTCATAAAAAGTCGAGTCCCGTAAAAAGCCATTCTACATTTCCTCTATCACTAATTTTCTTTAGCATAATCATATTTTGGACCCTACAGATAACTGTAGCAAAACATTAGATATAGATAAAAAGGAAGTAAATTCAACGGCACATTAGCTCTTGCATTGCGAAAAATCATGATTCTACAACAGAACCAGATCTGCAAAACTTAAATTTTGCTAAAAAACATGATATATAAACAAATTACACATTAAATTTATAAACAGTGGTTCAACTATAGAACCAAATCACATTACACAGTGTATAAACAAAAATTAGGTTCTATTATAGAACCAAAATTTTAAAAAAAATTATAAATCAGGACAGAATTATAACTCTAGTACTCTAGAACAAGAATTTAACAAAACTGGTTCTAATTCAGAACTACAATTTATTTTTTAATTTTATACACTGAAACTAATTTCATAAAATTACCTTAATGCTTCTACTTTATAACCATAATTTTACAAATTAATCAAAAATTTAAGTTCTATTACAGAACCAGAAACAGAATTTCAAAGCACAACATCAAAAATTTAGGTTATCAAATCTATGAAATTAATTCAATCTTATAAATAACCTAATATCCATGTATAATCAGAAATACAAAATTGATTCAATCTTAGAAACAAGCTAATATACGTAGAATCAGATCTAAACAAAGTTGAAATTATAGATTTAGAACCAAATATACGAAATTAATATTGCATATATACATACACACAAGTATATTAATCAAACATTACCTTTTCCGAAGATGATGCTCGCGATAATTCGGCTTCGAGATAGTCTCTTCTTCTCTCTCGCTTTCTCAATCTCGATCTCTCTAACAAAGTGTGTGTATTGTGCGTGCTGTTTTTAATTTTTTTATTCTTTTAATCTCGTCCGTTAGTTATTTTAATGGTTAGATTAGGGGTCTTCATGGTACTCCATATAAAGTGGGTCTCCATGGAGTGTGACTCTAGATAGTATAGATAAGATTAGTCATTTTGGTGAACTCAAAAGTTATTAAAACAATAAAACCCCATTACCCCAGCAATAATTAAATTAACTCGATTCGATTCTTAAATATCCCTTCAATATTCCAACCTCATAATCAAACTCATACATACAATATTTGTATCTATATCTCTATACATTAATTAAAGCTTTATCTTGGGTTGGGACTTATCATTTTTTTTGCAGGAATTAAAAAGATGAGCTTTTGTTGAATTTAGGGCATGTTTCTTGTAATACAAATCGATTCATTACTGGGATTGAATTGAAAATGACCGTTTTACGCGAAAAAGGTATCATCTTTGTCTTGCTTTAACTTCATTCTTGTCTGTTTGATTCATTTCTAATTTCTATTATCTCAATTTTCAATCTTTTTTTCTAGTTCTTGTTTTTCTTGATTTTTCTATATTGTTTGTGGTTCTTGATTATGCTGTATTGTTTGTGGTTCTTGATTGCTCAATTATGGTAATCTTTTTTGTGTGTGTATAATAATTGTGGGTTCTGAGAATGTGATATGGCCTGTTGGTACTTTCTTTTTTGTTACTTTGATGGTCGTAAACTTTGTCGAGTTTGGTTAGTTGTATATGATATATCGTACTCATTTATTATTGATTGTATGTATCGGTTTATTTGTGGGTTTTGAGAATGTGAGATGGCCTGTTGGTGCTTTCTTTTTTGTTACTTTGATGATCGTAAACATTATCGAGTTTGGTAAGTTGTATATGATATATCGTACTCATTAGTTTATGCATCAGTTTGTAGAAAGTTCAACCATTTATGGATTGATGATATTGGTTTTTAATATAATCAGTTAGATATTTTGTGCAAACAGTTATTGTCGCAAAGTATTCTAAGATGTTTCGAATTGATTTCTTTACATGTGCATTTTTGTGGGTAAAGGTGTATACAGATAGCAGTATCTGATTGGACATGTTTAGTTATTTAAGTGTGTCAGTATTTTTTTTTTTTTTAAACATACCATTCATTTTCTGTATTGCTACCTTTTTTGTTCCCTGAAGTAGTCAACTTTTTGATAGTCGTAATTTTTTGGTTGTGCGATTTTCATTAGAAAAGTAGCGTAATAGTCAAAATTAAATTCCAGAACATGTCTGTACTTGTTATACCTTTCAGATGTGCTTTGCATTAATATGCAATATAACATTTACCACTTTATCATACTCGGCCATTAAGTTTGGATCTTGTACCTGTTCATATATCACAAAAGGTTGCATTTTTTATCTTCATATTGTTGTAACCTGGTTTTAACTTAAGTTTCAAATTGATTTCTTTACATGTATGCATTTTTGTATTAAGTTTCGAATTGATTACTTTACATGTATACAGATAGCAGTATCTGATTGAACATGTTTAGTTATTTAAGTGTTTCAGTATTTTTTTTTTTTTAAAACATACCATTCATTTTCTGTATTGCTACCTTTTTTGTTCCCTGAAGTAGTCAACTTTTTGATAGTCGTAATTTTTTGCTTGTGCGATTTTCATTAGAAAAGTAGCGTAAGATAGTCAAAATTAAATTCCAGAACAAGTCTGTACTTGTTATACCTTTCAGATTCAGTGCTTTGCATTAATATGCTATATAACATTTACCACTTTATCATACTCGGCCATTAAGTTTGGATCTTGTACTTGATCATATATCACAAAAGGTTGCATTTTTTATCTTCATATTGTTGTAACCTGGTTTTAACTTGATTCAGTCTTGCGCAAGAAGGTAGAGAAGCTTGAGTTAAAAGGACTAAAAATACATAAATTGATTCCAGAAAAGCTATCTGGACTGGAAGAACTACTACAGGATGTTTTTCTAATCCTTCAGCCAAAACCAAGTGATTATCACAATCGACGGGATCTAGTTCGAGTCTTCAATGAAATAGCAAAGGAGCTCTATGGTATTTTTTTTTTTTGTTGTCTAAACCTTTAGCGATTTTCTGTTGCACTTGGGAGATTTGGATGTGGATGTGGATGTTTGTGTGCGTATGAGAGATAATATGTGTGCTATCATAATTGCAATTTATATTTGTTACATGGGAATGTACATGGGGTTTGTTATGTCAGTGATATCCTATCGTAGGTAATGAAAGCATCACTCCACTGGATTTACAATGCAGTACAATTTCTAGTTTCCTATTTTATCAATAAAAATGAAAATATGCAGTCTTTTTTTAGTGAAAGAACATGACCCTCTTTATTATCTCCAGGAAAATCTGACCATCCTGCTGTAGAGGAATTTGGTTCATTTGTGATGGACTTATTCAGTCCCACAAGTGATCTTGATTTGTCAGTAAATTTTAGTAATGATGCAGCTGAGTACCCCCGCGACAAGAAAATTAAAGCTCTCCGAAAGTTTTTGAAAAAGTTCTATGCACTTCAAAGTAATTTCTTGGTACCTCCTGTTCTTAATTATTGCACATCATTTTTTATTTGTGTTTGACTCCCTCTGTTCCTTAAAAACTGGCAGTAGCGTTATGTGAAAATTTTACAATAATAACCCCTATTCATATTAACAAACTATTCTCATATTAACACACGGTTCTTGTATACTTATCTACATGGTATGACCCTAAAGTTAACTAAATCATACGTAATTATTTGTATTCTACTGTATTAACAAACTGACACTAATTTTTTTTTGGTTACTATTATTTATTTCAATGTTGATATTAGAACACTAATTTCCGTGTTAAGTAAAAATCTAAGCGTGTGTGTAGAACAGTTAAACCATGATGTAACTTTTAACTATCCCACATCTGCTGAATGATAAAGTAATTGACTTGAAAGATTTTTTTTTATGCACTCCTTAAAAATAAAAGAGTACTATATTGTGTCAAATATGTATTGGGGGTACACATCTGTAGCAGATATTTGTTAGAATGATTGTGGGTCCTAATGCTTAGTTAGAATGTTAAATTAGTCTGATGTTACTCGCAATCGAATATTGGAGCAAAAGTAATAGTAATTATATGTTACTCTATAAGAATATACTATTATAAGCCCTTTTCCCCTTTATAAAATTGGATTGTCCAATTTGTAATTTTTTCGTAGTTGATCTCCTCCGTGACACATGACCTGATGTCAGGAACTGGTCAGTTCCTGAAGGTTTTTAGGCATATTTTTGGTATTTTCTGTTTAATAGATGTAAGATAACAGCTAATATAGGTAAGATAACAATGTTTTAGAGCAGAAATAGATGAGAATCAGAAGAAATTAGGTGAGAAACAGAGCAGAATCAGATTATAGATGAGAAGAGAATAAGCAGAAAACAAGCAAAGCTTGCAGAGAAAGAAAGGGTTGTTAGAGAGAGAGAACCCTAGAGAGAGAGTCAGATAGGGAGAAGCGAGAGGTGGAACAAAGTTCCCTTTTCTGTATTTCATAATGCATAATAAGAAATTACAACTGAGCTGCTATTTGTACTACTGCAATACTAACTAACTCACTCTGAAATTACTTTACTACCCTTAGAATTATATAGCATACTACTACTAGTACTATTAGACTACTGCTTCATTCCTGACACCTGAACTTGATTTAGTCAAAGTATGAAATCTTTTACATTAAATCAGTTAACCATCATATGCTTTTGATTCAGGTAGAGGGCATGTTTCCAGTGTAAAACCTATCTTTTCTGCTAGGGTGCCGATTCTAAAAGTTGTTGATGCTGGAACTGGGGTTGAATGTGATATTTCAGTAGAGAATCGAGATGGAATTTTAAAATCCCAAATTGTCCACATGATATCTTCGATCGATTATAGGTTTCAGAAGCTATGTTTTCTGGTAAGGCATAATTGTGTCTCTTAAACTTTAAAACCGTCATCTCTCCTCAATAGGGCATCAATGTGTCCATAAGGAAACTGTCAGAACCGATCAAAATAGTTCTTTTCTCATTTTGAATATCGCTTTATTGTTACCATTAAAAACTTATTTTCTGTCGTATTAAAATCATGTGTCTGAATATTGACGTAAGGCCAAAAGATTTGTTCCACCATTCTCTTTTTAAATATTGGCTGCTTTTGAGTGGTGACCACCAAAATGCGTGTATTTACTTTTAAAGAAGATGTAGTTTTATAAATTGCTCTATGAAGAATGAGGTTTCGATGGTGAGCAGCCCACCTAGCGCAATGCACGAACTTCCGAAAATAGATCCACTTACTAAACTGATTAGAAATAAAACTATTGTATCGCTTTGCTAGATTTGTAAATTATATCTGTTAGATGTAATACTTATGAATTGCGTCTCTCAATTATTAAGCTATATCTCCGTATAAGTCTTTTATCATTCATGTATTAGTATTACTTGCACTTAACTTCACCCAATTAAAAGTCATTTTATATCATCCAAAGAGCACTTCATGTATAACAAGATATATTTTTTTTAATGTAATTTTGTTTACGTGTATATATATATATATATCATCGGTTTATATATACATCTGGAAAAATAAAAAGGACGGTGGATGGCGGTGGTTGTTGCAGGTGTGTGCAAGCCTCCATGCTCAACTAATAAATCTAACCTTCTCAAAAAATTATTATCTCCACAGGATCATTGCGCCTCAATGCACCGCAAGAGTATTTGGAATGATAAGAATGCTTCTAATGTTGCACTTGGAGTATTTGGTCTTAAGTGACTATTAACGGAGGAATTTGGGAAAACAAATTCGGGGAGGGTTTCTGGAATTGTGGTGGTGGTTGATGACGGTGAGCGGTGCGGCGTAGGTTGTTTAGGGTTAGGGTTTGTGATTTAGGGATGGCTGAGATTGTATGATGTGATTATTGCAATTTAGATTGAATATTGTATTCTCTCTTTTTCGCAAGGGTTTGCATCGTACCATACAATGTGCCTACGTACCCTTATTTGTAGGGATCAAGCCAAACGTAGTTCTTGGGGAACAAGTAATCGTAATGGGCTAGGTTTCCTTATTTAGGAAGCCCATTGGATTGAGGCCACCGCCTTTGACAATTATTACAGATCCTAAAGCCCAGCTATTTTCTCGGAGCGTAATGGCTAAGCTACTGACCCAAGATTATCGAGGTCAACGCTCACCTTGGGCCACGGAGATAAAATAGCTTATTGGACAGTTCTGAGATTGCCTAAGGGGCGAGATCCCCAATCTGTATTTAGGGCGAGGTCTCAGGCTAGACCTCTTCTTAATTGCTTGTAACCGAGGACCTAGATTATAGTCCATAACTCATAATACTCTTCAGAGAATAATTAGGGGGAATCCCCCATTTGTGTATGAGAGGGCGAGATCCTTGTTGAGGGCGAGATCCTTGTTGATCAGTCTTTTGGTTCGAGGGCGATTCCCTTTGTCTCGGATGCACCTTCCTGAAAGATGATATCTCTTCTTATGGGCCAAGCCCAATGGGCGTGTTTTTCCCTCGAGAATTAGGCCCCTCACCTTCGATCCATTCGGAGGGCGAGGTTTCCATTCTAGGGCGAGGTTACATCTGGGTATAACAACTACCCCCAGTTTCTTGTAATATTTATTTATAAAAGAAACTAATCTCCATCAATTGTAACTCGAATCCCAGAATTTTGACAAGCCCTAGAATAATTAATTTTTCAAGAAATAATTCGAATCGTTTCTGCTGAAAATTGTCACGCCTTGATTTATGTTTCCACCCAGCCAGAGCTTGCCACGTGTCCCACGCCGGTCACCACTATATATACACCTCAAACTTCTTTCCATTTTTTTCATCTTATTTTCGGAGGCTCACAAAATTTTGCTTGATTTTTTATCGGAAGGGCGAGACTTGAATCTTCTTCGGGCGAGGTCATCTTTCTCGGGCAATTTCCTTTCTTCCCAAGGGCGATTCCTCTTCCCAAAAGGCACCGTCCTTCAGAACTTCTGTTTATTAATTTACTATTTTCTTGCAATAGATAAAAATTCCCTGAAGATCCACTCCTTTTAGGATAAATTTTCATATATACGCTAGTTCTAGGTGCGTCTTAGATTCTATGGGCGAGGACTCTTCTCTTTTATTCCACCTGCTTTTTCCCTTTTTATTTTAACTAAGACCCTCTTAACATAGTCCTCGCCCTCTCTCTTTCAGATGTCAAGAGAGATCTCGCCATCTGGCGACAGAATAACACCATCTCCTACAACTTCGTCCCAGTCAATTAACGAGGTGAACTCAAATCCCAGTTGGCCTAGGGCTCACCAGGAAAACATCCCCACTTTTTTCGAGGACCTTCAAATGGGCGATAATGCTGAAGACCTAGCCAGTTATTACCTTGCCCAGGATTTGGGTGACAATAATGAGGGCGAGGATGATCTCCATGAACTTTTCGCGGACCTAGATCCACACCAACCTGGTCCCTCTAGACTAACTAAGAACCCAGGTAAAGACCTTGTCAGATATAAAGCAATGTTAAGAAGAGATTCGAATCTACCCAACTCAGATGAGGAAGACGAGGCTGAACCAGAGGATGAGGCCGATAACGATGCTCCTGGAATAAGTTCTGAAGTCGAGGATGAGAATGAGATTGAACCAGAGGAAGAGGTCTTATCAGTCTCGCCCGTTCATTATTCCATGGAAATACCTTCTCCTCCAAATAACCCATACAAACAACCGGTTCGTCCTTGTGATAAAGACTTGGATTTCGAAGACGATGTTAGTGAACCTCTTCGGATGAAACATAGATTTGATCAAGAGAGGATCTCCTGTGCATGACTCGCCTCAAAGATTTCTTCTGAGGAAATTATGTTCTTAATTGAGTACTATAATCTGGAGGGAAAATGGCTACGACCTCGTTCCTTCATGAGAATGCATGTTTTTGACATTGCTGGATTACCTACGCCAAGAATGGTTCTCACCAATAAACTAATAGAGCTTGGATTTGGATCCCCAATGCATCCTTTCCTCCACCAAATTATCACCTACTACAACATCGCCCCAGTGCAATTGTCGCCCAACAGCTATAGGGCGGCTATTGGTTTGTACATGATGTACAAAAACAAAGGATACGATGCCCCCATCATGTCTGAATTCAGTCACTTCCTTGATCTAAGACGTTGCGGGAAGGATATCGGATTTTACTACCTTGCCTACTGGTCAACTCACAACAAGAAAGGCTTCATTACTGATAATCCAAGCAATATGAAGATGTGGAAGGACGAGTTCTTCTATTTATTTGACGTTCCTAGGATTAGAACCCAATTCAACATACATCCTTGTAAGTATCTCGTCCCTTGACTTTGAATCTCGCACTTTAGTAACTGGTAACACTCTTTTCACATTCTTAATATTAGAGTAAATTGCACTTTGGTGGCTTGTACTTTAATTTTTTTGCACTTAGATGACCAACTTTTAAAAGTGAACACTTTGATGGCTGTAGTTAATTTTTTTTGCACTTAGATGACCAACTTTTCAAAGTGAACACTTTGATGACTTGCCTTTTTTTTTGTTTAGCACTTTGGTGACCAAAATAGCGTCAAAATAAAAAAAACTTGGCCATCAAAGTGCTAAACAAAAAAAGGTAAGTCATCAAAGTGTTCACTTTTAAAAGTTGGCCATCAAAGTGCAAAAAAATTAAACTACAGACATCAAAGTGTTTACTTTTAAAATTTGGCCATTTAAGTGCAAAAAAATTAAAGTACAAGCCATCAAAGTGCAATTTACTCTAAATATTATTGTATTTTTAGACAAACCATCCCAAACCAAACTGGTAGGCGACGCTGCAGAGAGAGCCTTGGCCATTTCCAATCTACCTAGACCGGAAAAAGATCTTGATATTTTGGTGACCTCAGAGAATCTTCGTGCCCATGGCTTCTATAATGAGGGTTATGGCCAAATTCCATACATCAAATTCAAAAGAGGAACCAAGAGAAATACCCGTAAAAAACAAGTCGAAGGGCGACTTACCGGTAAAGGTACCTCGCCCTTTACATAGACCTCGCCCCTTTTGAATAGCCGATACTCCTTTGCTCGTATGTGTAAAAATGTTTATAATTAACCCTTTTCCCTTTGTGCAGGTCAAATGGCGAGACTTCCTTTCGGGCGAAATCCTTTTGCCGAACCAGCACCTTCTGCAACGGCTAACCCATCTCGCCCTTCTGTCTCAACTTTGGCGAATCAATCTCGCCCAATTCCTTCCCCCATCAATCCGGGCGAGAAGCCTGACAGAAACAAAAAACGAGACTTGGTTGATGCTTCTAACAATTTACAAAGTAAAAAACACAAGTCGACCAATCTTGAAGAGTCGCCCTCCGATTCAGTTGTTTCTACTTTTGGGTCAGTTGCTGCAGAAAATTTCTCTGATCAAGATGTGAAAATTTTAAGGACTCGCACAGATGAGGAAGCTGAGCTCAACTTCAAAGTTGGATTAGGTGACGCCTTTTATCACGGGCTTCAAATTCTCGCCCAAAAAAATGCTACAATCAAGGAACATGAAAAAGTACTGAAAAAACTCAGAACCGAGTCCTCGTTCTTTCATGCCAAGCTGGGCGAGGTCCAAAAGAAATATGAAAACGAAGCTAAAGCAAGGAAAGACGAGGTTGAGAAGCTTCAATGAACGCTGAACAAGCTAAAACTTGACTCTGAAAATGCAACCAAGTTATTGGAGGACGAGAATGCGAAGCTGAGAGGCGAGAATGAAAATCTTTCTACTGGCATGAGAAAAGGTCAAAGCGAGGCCTACAATGCGGGATTTCTTGATTATCTTCGAAATTTCCTTGCAGCTGATCCTAACTATGACTGGTCCACACACTTCGCCCCTACTACTCTTGGCTATATGCTGAAGTTTCAAACTGACAATGCTGAGCTCATTGATGCTGCTAAGGAAGATCTCAGGAAGAAAATTGAAGCAGAAAGAAAGGCCATAGCCGAGGAGGCGAGAAGGAAAGGGGTAGCTGAAGGCAGTAATGCCGGCACAATCTCGCCCTCCGATGCTGCTGCCAAGTGACTCTATGAACTCTTTATAATTGCGAACACAATAGGAGTGCGGGCCCTCCTATAATGGCCTCGCCCTCTGTAATCTTTCTCTTAATTCATTTGACTTGCTCCCAACTAATTGGAGTGCGCGTCCTCCATTTAAAGACGTCGCCCTTGTATCGACTTGATTTAATTATTCTGCATAATTATGTTTTCCTTAAGTAGCTGCCTATTTTATCCTACGTTTCCCTAGTACTCAATAAACTTTAACATATCTTGCCTTTATTATAGAATTTCGCCCCTTGGTGGAAATCTCGCCATTCTTCAACTTGATTCTAATTCATGAACCTTAATAAAAAATCTCACCTCAAAGGTAACAACTACCATGTCTTCTCGAGGGTATCTCCCTCTAAGGGAGTCATTTTCCTCAGAATTTAATAATCTTATGATACTCTCCTCAGAGGAGATCATTATTAAGTTCAGAAATACCCTCCTCACAGGAGGTGGTTTTTCCGAAACTCGAACCCTGATGAGGCGCCGGAAGTACGGACATCCCCCGGAAGTACGGTTTTTGCAAGGACTTTGATAATTCGAGATACCCTCCTCAAAGGAGGTCATTCTCCATTCCAGAAATACCCTCCTCACAGGAGGTGGATTTTCCGAAGTTCATTTTTTAAACTCTCCTCAAAGGAGATAATTTTTTCATACATCCCACGAAGATCCTCTTTAGAAGAGGTCATCTATCACAGAATTGAAACAAAAATTCAAGAAAAACAAGCATGTTTTATTCATAAATATAAATCCTGGCTAAGGAAGAGTACATGCACTACCCCCCTAGACTTTCATGAAAATAATAATTAAAGGAAAGTGTAACAAAAGTAGAAAATACATTACTGATAATATTTCTTCAAGTGTTCCATGTTCCTGGCTCGTGGAATATGCTTCCCCTCCATATCGGCCAAATAATAAGTTCCTTCCCACAGAACCGCTCTAACCCTGTAAGGACCTTCCCAATTAGCGCCGAAGACCCCATGATTCTGGATTTTCGTGTGAGGCATCACTCGTCGGAGAACATAATCGCCCACCTTTAGAGGTCTCGCCCTAACCTTTGAATTATAGAACCTTGCCACTCTCTGCTGATAAGACACCAATCTAGTTTGAGAAGTTGATCTGAATTCCTCTATCAAATCCAAGTAGAGACGATGATTGACCTCATTCACTTCCTGCTGATAATTATCTCTCCTGAAAGATCCTGCCCCCAACTCCACTGGCACCATGGCCTCACATCCATACGTCAAAGAGAAAGGGGTTTCCCCCGTGGTAGACCTAGGTGTTGTATTATAACTCCATAAGACATTAGACAACTCTTCTGGCCAGCTCCCCTTACTATCGTCTAACTTTGCTTTAAGCGTATGTTTGATTATCTTGTTCACTGCCTCTGTTTGGCCGTTTGTTTGAGGATGACTAACGGCAGAATTTTTTTTCTTAATTCCCAAATTGTCACACATCTGCCTCATTTCCTTACTGTCAAATTGCTTCCCATTGTCGGATATCAACTTGTACGGTATCCCAAAGCGGCAAAGATGGAACGATACACAAAGTCCACCAACTTTTTTGCTGTGATTGAAGCCAGAGGCTCTGCCTCTGCCCACTTGGTAAAATAATCCACTGCCACAACAACATACTTCACCCCCCCTTTTCCTTTAGGAAGCTCCCCTATCAAATCAATCCCCCACATAGCAAAGGGCCACGGACTAGTCAAAGAAGTGAGAGGAGCCGCAGGATTGTTCACATAGTTGGCATACCTCTGACATTTATCACAGGATTTAGCAAAAACCATTGAGTCCTCCCGAAGAGTAGGCCAGAAATATCCTTGACGTAATATTTTTTGTGCAAGTGAACCACCCCCGAGTGATTTCCACAAATTCCCTCATGAACCTCCCGTAAGATATAATTGCATTCCTCACCATCTATGCATTTCAATAATGGCTGATTAAAACCTCGTCTGTAAAGAGAACCTCCGAAATCCACATAATGAGCCGCTTTATATCTGAGTCTTCTAGCCTCAATTCTATCATCCGGTAGAATCCCCTCCTTCAAATATTTCCAGATTGGGGTCATCCAAGTATCTTGCATAGGAACATCAACCTGCATCAATTCCGCCTCCGGAACACTAGGTTGCTTCTGGATTTCCAAGGGAATAACCCCTAAAAGAGTTGCCTCCTTTTGAGATCCTAATTTAGCCAAAGCGTCGGCCTCCTCGTTACTGTTTCTAGGAAGCTGCTCCAACCTTGCTTCCCGAAACAAACCCATCAACCTCTGCGTACACTTCATGTATAACTCAGTTCGAGGTCCCCTAGCCTGGAACCCCCCATTGACCTGATAAACAACTAGCATTGAGTCACTCATGATGTTTATATTTTCTACCCTCATCTCGAGGGCGAGCTTCAATCCCGAAATCAAAGCTTCATACTCAGCATCATTATTTGTAGCATGAAAAGCAAAATGAATCGCACTTCTCAGATGATGTCCCTCCGGACTGACCAAAACAATTCCCGCACCTGCACCTTCATTATTCGATGCACCATCCACATATAAAGTCCACCAAGGTGCCGAAGTAGATCTTTCTTGAACCAACTCAGGCGGAGGGCTAGGTATCACAGCTAAGGCATCACCCTCTTGTGCCAGGGGGAATTCTAAAATGAAATCAGCAAGAGCCTGTCCCTTTATAGCACTTCTCGGTTTATACTCCACATCAAATTGCCCCAATTCCACAGCCCATTTCAACATTCGTCCAGAAGTCTCAGGTTTATGCAATACCTGTCTCAAAGGATACGCTGTTCGGACCTCTACCCTATGTGCCTGAAAATAGGGTCGCAACTTTCTGGAAGCCAAAATCAAGGCGTACACTAGCTTCTCCATATTCGAATACCTCGTCTCTGCCTCCAACAACCTCTTACTAACGTAATATACAGGGCATTGGACGTCACCCTCTTCTCGCACAAGGACACCACTCACAGAATATTCCGAAACTGCAAGATACAAAATAAGAATTTCTCCCTCTTGAGGCTTAGATAAAAGTGGGGAGATCCCAAATGATCCTTCAATGCCTGAAAAGCGTCTTCGCAGTCTGGTGTCCATTCGAACTTCTTTCCAGCCCCCCTAATTACTTTGAAAAATTCCTTGCACTTATCAGATGACTTGGGCACGAAGCGGTTTAAAGCGGCAACTCTCCCAGCTAGGCTTTGCACCTCTTTTATCGTCTGTGGAGATCGCATATCAAGAAGGGCTTGTATCTTTGCGGGATTCGCCTCTATCCCCCTGTGATTTACCATAAAACCCAAGAATTTTCCAGACTCTACCCCGAACACACACTTTTGAGGATTAAGCTTCATTCAGAACTTTCTGAGAATCTGAAACATCTCATCCAAGTGTTGGATGTGGTCTCCTGCTTCCTTGGACTTCACCAACATGTCATCAACGTAGACTTCCATGGTCTTCCCAATCTGCTCCTTAAACATCATATTGACTAGCCTCTGTTAAGTTGCTCCGGCATTGAGTAACCCGAAGGGCATACCAATGTAACAATATTGCCCCCTGTCAGTGATGAAAGAGGTGTTCTCCTGATCTGGCTCAAACATCAATATCTGATTATATCCCGAGTAGGCATCCATGAAACTGAGAAAACATCAATATCTGATTATATCCCGAGTAGGCATCCATGAAACTGAGAAGAGCATGCCCTGCAGTGGCGTCCACCAACTGGTCGATCCTAGGTAGAGGAAAGCTATCCTTTTTGCAAGCTTTGTTCAAGTCGGTAAAATCGACACAAAACTCTCCATTTCCCATTGGATTTCTTCACCAAAACAGGATATGCAAGCCAATCCGGATAGAAAGACTCCTCAACTAACCCGACATTCAGCAGTCGATCGACCTCCTCTTTCAAAGCAATTGCTCGTTCACCACTGACTGCTCGTCTCTTTTGTCGAATTCCTTTCCTAGAAGGGTCAATGTTGAGATGATGGCACATTACTTTGGGATCGATCCCCACCATATCAGCATGGCTCCAAGCAAATACATCTAGATTATCCTTCAAAAAGGTAACAAGTCTTGCCCTCAAGCTTGGATCTAATCTAGCCCCAATCTGCAATACTTTAGACGAGTCTCCCTGATCCACAAGAATTGGCACTGTATCTTCTGCCGGTCCCATATTCATCTTAGGCTCAGGCAACCGGGGATCCAAGTCAAACTCAATTTCCTTGGTTCTACTGGACTCGCCTACCTCTCGTATGAAGATAACCTCGCCCCTACACTGCTGAGGGTCCTCACCTACCGTTGATCCTTCTGGAAACTCTACCATTGGCACATCTCCACAATCCATTACAAATTTACCCTTTTTGGTCCTAAGATTTCTTTGCTCCTCATCTTCATCAGTGACGTCTTCAACAATCCCTTCCTGAAACAGACTTTGATTGACTGGAGGGGGAGCCTCAATCATCAGCACCCTATACCTTGTACTGTCAGTTGTGATTGCAATCTCGCCTTCTGAATTTTCCGCAACGTCTTCCATTGCAACTTCCACAGTCTTCGCCAGGGTGGGTGGCGCTTCCAACAGAAAGAGCGGGGTCGTTCCATGAGTCATTTCCTTATCAAGAAGTCCCATCTTCTTATAAGTCCCGTAGTAAAGAATATTTACTGAACTCCCATTGTCAATAAACACCCGATGAACACTCCTTGCACCGATCCTCACATTCACCACCAAGGCGTCGTTGTGTGGATGATGAACCCATTTAGCATCTTCTTCCGAAAAAATTATCTCTGTATCCTCCCCCTTGAACAGCTTAGGAGGTCTTTCTGATAAGTGATTTACATTCGTAAGAGGGAGGTCCCTTGCTTCGCGGACATATCTCTCCATAGCATTTCTTTCGTTTCCACCAATATGAGGCCCGCCAAAAATAGTATGAATACTCGCCTCTTTCACGAACATTGTCTTCTCCTGATGATCCGGTTTATCTCTGCCTTCAGGACCCTCCTTCTTAATTTCCTCCGTAGGAGGAACGTCCCCCTTAATTTTAATGACCCATTCAGTCAACTTCCCATTCCTAATTAGTAATTCAATTTCCTCCCTCAGTTGCCGACATTGATGAGTGTCATGGCCATGAGATTCATGATAGGCACAATATCTCTTTTTATCCCTTTGGGCATTCTTCGAAAGTGGGAGGGGTGTTTTATACAATCCCTCCTTTGTCACCTCATAAATGTGTCCAATAGACGCCACCAGAGGCGTGAAGATACTGGTCTGGGGATGACCTATGATCTTTCAGAGAATAAAGAGGCGGCGGAGGGTATCGTGGTATTGGGCTAGATGACCTTGATCGGTCTGACCCCCAAGTATCAACAATATTGACATCGACTCTGCCATTCCTCTTCCCATCGCCCTTTGGGCTTGGAGATCTATCCTTGCGCTTACCCCTACGACTAGTTTCAGGGTAATCACTCCTCTTCAAGGCTTCCTCCTCCCTCTTAAAGGGTTCAGCTTGTGCATAAAGATCTGCAAGGGTCGATGGTTCTTTTCGTTGAAGCTCTTTCCAAAAATCCGAATTCACCCTTACCCCAGCTATGAGAAAGTTCTTGATGGTCTCATCGGAAGCTCCTCGGACAGTGGGGACCTCCGCATTGAACCGTCTGAAATAAGATTGAAGAGTCTCCCCCTCTCTCTGCTTTATATTGGCCAGAGTCGTGACAGGGGGAGCGTAGACAATAGAAGATTGAAACTGAATTAAAAACATTCTCCGCATTTGATCCCAAGAGGTGATAGAGCCCGGTCCCAACTTTTGAAACCATTGATGAGCATTCCCCCGCAGGGTTGAGGCCAGCAACCTACACTTCGTCAAGTCCTCAACCTGGTAAAGCTCCATTTCTGTATTGAACCTTGCAATATACTCAGCCGGGTCGGAGCTTCCCGTGAACCTTAGATCTCCCACCCCCCTAAAAGATGGAGGAAGGGGTGCTTCCCGTATTGCCAAAGAGAAGGGTGACGGGGCCGGCTCAAACATGGTCCCTGCCTGCCTGTCCCTCTGATTGTGCCAACAACCTGCGCAGAGCATCTAAGTCAAGATCTTCAAACCCGGGAATTCTACGGGGCGCTTCCTCGCGTCGCTGTTGATTTATTAACTCCTCAAATCGATACCGATCTCCAACAGTAGAATTCTCCGGACGAGAAAAATTATAACCGCGAGAGGCCATCAGATCTCTCTCCAAGTTAGATTCTATGGGTCCCCTCTGGTTCCCTTCTGCTTGATTGAAGAGATTAGCATAGGACCTTCTCTCCCCATACCCCAGGCTGTAATGGTTCTGGGTTCTCATTTGGGGATTATGGTTCCTAGCTCGAACCATCGTGAGTGCCGCAGGGTCAGATCCTCCCAAAACTTCGTTCTCATGATAATAGCGGCGCCTTTCTTGCTCCAAGATCCTCTGACTGCCTGCTCGAACCCCTTCCGCTTGACTTGACTGTCGGGGGTCCTCTCTATCCGGAGGGAGTTCAACATACGGATCACCAAAAGTTAAAGCTCTGGGAGTGACAGCCCGGAACCTTTGATTTCCTCCAGTCTCCCCAATGACTCGAACATCTCCTTCGAAAGGAATCTCCCTGTGTAGGCTACGCTGGTGGTTCATGTCAGATTCTCTACCAATGCGTCGATCTCCGACTGGTGTCTGATAGCTCGCTCCCCAACCATTGTTTGGGCGTCGTCCATCCTGATTCAGACGAGATTCTTCGAAAAACTGCCTTTCCCTTTCCATTGCATCCATTCTTGCCCCCATTCGAGTGATCGTATTGCCTAATGTAAGTGATCTGGTCGAAAAGCTCAGTATTACTCATCAGAACGGGAGGGTCTCCTCCTATCCGCGGAATCAATCGTCTATCGGGCATCCCAGGCGTTACCGACCTTCGGTGCGAACCCCCTGAACGATTGGGATTCCTCATCACAGAGTTCCTTGGTGGCGGTGGAGGCAGATTTTCTCTGGTCCTAACCTCTTCCATACGTCGACTATCAACACGCTCTCGGTTTGACTGCGACATCCTTCCTCCTAAGATGTCAAAAGGCCCCTCCTTCTAGCGCCACTTGTTAACGGAGGAATTTGGGAAAACAAATTCGGGGAGGGTTGCTGGAATTGTGGTGGTGGTTGATGACGGTGAGCGGTGCGGCGTAGGTTGTTTAGGGTTAGGGTTTGTGATTTAGGGATGGCTGAGATTGTATGATGTGATTATTGCAATTTAGATTGAATGTTGTATTCTCCCTTTTTCGCAAGGGTTTGCATTGTACCATACAATGTGCCTACGTACCCTTATTTATAGGGATCAAGCCAAACGTAGTTCTTGGGGAACAAGTAATCGTAATGGGCTAGGTTTCCTTATTTAGGAAGCCCATTGGATTGAGGCCACCGCCTTTGACAATTATTACAGACCCTAAAGCCCAGCTATTTTCTCGGAGCGTAATGGCTAAGCTACTGACCCGAGATTATCGAGGTCAACTCTCACCTTGGGCCACAGAGATAAAATAGCTTATTGGACAGTCCTGAGATTGCCTAAGGGGCGAGATCCCCAATCTGTATTTAGGGCGAGGTCTCAGGCTAGACCTCTTCTTAATTGCTTGTAACCGAGGACCTAGATTATAGTCCATAACTCATAATACTCTTCAGAGAATAATTAGGGGGAATCCCCCATTTGTGTATGAGAGGGCGAGATCCTTGTTGATCAGTCTTTTGGTTCGAGGGCGATTCCCTTTGTCTCGGATGCACCTTCCTGAAAGGATGATATCTCTTCTTATGGGCCAAGCCCAATTGGCGTGTTTTTCCCTCGAGAATTAGGCCCCTCACCTTCGATCCATTCGGAGGGCGAGGTTTCCATTCGGAGGGCGAGGTTTCCATTCTAGGGCGAGGTTACATCTGGGTATAACAGTGACCAATGCAAAAATCTTGTGCTTGTTCTACTTCCTTTCACTACTCTAACTACGTTATAAGTTTGCGCTTACCTTAACTTGATAACTTATGCAATGTTGTGTGAAAACCTTCGATGCGTAACTAAAGTACATCCATGATACCCATAAATCTCTTGACTCCTCCAAATTACATCCAAATTATTGAACGTAATTACGTGGTACACTATCATAGGTTTTCTCTCGCATTCTTGGTTATCTTTGGCTTTGTAACACGGTATCACCACTATTATCTCCTCTTGCGAAAACATGTGATGGCTTCCTTGTAATTCATTTAATTGTATACTATCTGCAAATAACATACCATTTAAGAAATTAGCTATTTAATATCTTCCAACACTATACTTAACAAATATGAGCTGGGTGTTGGGCTTGCTAAGCACGCCTTAACTCCACATTAGTATGATATTGTCCGCTCTGGGCCGAGCCCGCATGGATTTATTTTTGGGCACATCCCAAAAGGCCTCATACTAATGGAGTTAATTGATTGCTTATTAAGTAGCAATCTGCCCCTCCCAACACCCAACATCGCGGACATGAAGGCCGGTGGTATTATACCACATTGGTAAAGGTCCAGTGGCAAAGGCCGGAGGTGGGGGTATGAAGCTAGTTGATATTATTCCACATTGGCCAGAGGTTGCGATCTAGGCATAATGATTACTCGTTCAAGTGAGAGAGTTTGTATCAACCCAGTCCCATCAAAGCATGTGGGGTAATGTGATCAGAATCTCGGAAGCACCGGCACGGCAGGGGAGCTGCTGAATGCGTGTCGGACACGGCCAACTTGGCTCCAACTCGCCAAGTGCCGTGTCGATACGCCAACGGCAGTGGACTCGTCACCGACACGGCTAAAACATGGTCCACCAAAATGTCTCTTATCATCTCATTGAACCCAATCTGTTTATATTGTTCTTTCTGACTCACATAATTATACAATTCTTGTATATATAAACCTATGTTACTCGGACTCTTCAATTTACCTTGGAGTAACGGTGTCGGACACTCGACATCGGACATGGACACTCGGACTTGGACACTTATTTTAAGCCAAAAACATGTACATTTTCAAAATGTTGCCGAGTCGGACACTTGGGACACGTACCCATGTCGGACACTTATAGCCGAGTCCGAGTAACATAGATATAAACTAGTGGAACACAGAATTTTGAGATGTCTAAATGTCTTAATGTTAAAATTTTTATTTATTAAAATTCATGAAGTAGGATTGCAGAAGGATGTATAATTCTTACATAGGTACATGCGTAATTTACTACTTATATTTAAGAGACCCATAAAATATAAGTTTTATGTATATATGAGGGATGATTACTGTAATTTTAGTACTTCTATTGAAGCTTGTTGTCTTGAAACTGCCATTTATTCTTAATTCTTGATGTGTGCATTTTGCAGGATAATGTTTGTCACCAAATACATCTCTTGAATATAAATATGATATTTAGAATGAATGTATGATACATTATAATATATTTACCAACTTTGCAGATGAAAACCTGGGCAAAGGTCTATAACATAAACAGTTCAAAGGATGGAACACTCAACTCTTTATCCATTATACTTCTGGTGACTTTCCATTTACAGGTACGATCTGTGATGGAAGTTATGTGTGTCACAACTGTTTTATTATTGTCACTTCAAGCTATACTATTTCAGTGGAATGCAGAGGTTAATTATTATTCATGTTATAGTCAACAAAATGTAATTTCTGATAATAAAAAGATAAGTACAAATGAAATATGATGCGGCTAAGCATATGGTAAAGAGAAACTGTGATAGGTGCAATCTTCCCTTTAACTCTGTGCTAGCTGGTAACTGTACAAAGGATGAACGTAGACATAAATTGTTAAGGAAGTAATTTGTAGATTAACATTAATAAAAAAATTTCTTAATAATTTAATGGTTGTAATGGTTAAAAATAATGTTGAAAATATTTCAAATTTCAAGTGTTGAGATTATAAGAAAAGTTTTCATTTTTGATATTGCTATTATTTGTATTTGATGTTCAATTTTTTAATATATTTTCATAAGTATTGACTCTATTGTTAAATTATTTGGTTTTTGAAATATGGTAAAGTTAGTTCTGAAATGGTGATCTTTTGAGATAATTTGTCGTTTTAGAAGTGACTAAAATTTTTCATAGAGATAAATATAAACATATTATGTAGTCATTAAATTGTGTAATGAAATACAACATATTTTTCATTTTTTATTTTTCTAAATTGATTCTTATGATATATATTTTTTTAGAAAAATTGAATATGGTTTTAATTCTGAACAACAATAGGAACTTTGAATATAATTATATCTAATTGATTAATTACATATGTAAGTATTGAGCTCTCGTGTAGTAGAAAATAGGATTCTAGTTGTATTCTAATGAAGAAATAAATAAAATTTAATTAAAAATATAGTAGTATTTCCATGAACAATGAACAAATAACTATAAAAATAAAAAAAATGATAAATTATTTCAACACTATGCCAATAAAAAAAATTATTCAAGAATCGATTTATGATGGCAAAATCCAAGAAAGAATAGGAATCAAAAAATATGTAAAAAAATTAATTTCAATTTTTAATAAAATAATTGGATGTGAACATATTCTTAATATTGCTCGTAAAAAGATAAAGGATGTCATTTTTGATTATATTCGTAAGTTGTATCCAGACGATTGTAGTAGGATCTTAATCAAAATAAGCTACAACTAATAATGAATATTAAAAATTTTGATTCGCAGGGCAGGGGCAATTATATATTAAAATAATAATTTGTTTGCAAGTTGTTAACTATTCTAATGTTATTTGTTGGTAGTAATTTTTGTTGTAATAATATTTGTGAAAGTTCGTTCGCAGGGAAGGAGTATTAATTCAAGTTTAAGTTTAAATGTCTTACGGTCTAGAAGTGTAGAAGAATATTTGGGTGTTTGTGTACTAGCTAACTTAAAGTAAAGAGCAAATCAGATTACGATTTAGCGATGATAAAAAGCAATCCAGAAATCAGGGTTCTTCGTTGGTATTAATGAATGTATATCAATTATGATATTCAAGTCTCATGCTCTTGTTGAGTATACAACAACGAAAGCAAAACCCAAAGCGAATAAACTAGAACAAGAAAATAAACGACAATCACACAAGACAAAGATTTACGTGGTTCGGAAATTCCTACTCCACAAGCCGCACTAATTTTGTATTGATCTCTCACATCTCACAATTGTGTTGTTGTTGTTGTGTTACAATTACATGAGTATTTGTAAGAGAAGAAACTGGGTCAAAAGAATTCAGAGTCTAATTCTGAAATTCCTAACTCTAATCCTAACTCTAATTAGAGTCCAATTCAGGAATTCCTAACTCAAGTCAGAATCCAATTCCAATTCTGAAACCTGATAGACTCCACAAACCCAACAATCTCCCACTTGGAGTCTGACCACATCTTCACTTCATTCTTGTAAGTCTAGTATCACCCAATCCTTCGATCAATAACTCTAACTAGTGCAGCGCCTTCTCAACAATCAGTTCTGAAGGCCAGTTGAAGCTATGCAAAGCTTCAACTTTTCATTAGTAACCACCTTAGTCAACATATCTGCAGGATTCTTTGAACCAAGGATTTTCTTCAAGGACAAAGTACCATTGCTAATCAACTCTCTTGTAAAGTGATATCTTAGCTGAATATGCTTTGTCCTAGCATGAAACACAGGATTCTTCGCAAGATGAATAGCACTCTGATTGTCGCTATACAAAGCACTGTCCGCTTGTTTCTTGCCCAACTCCTCAAGAAAATTCTTCAACCAAATCATCTCCTTGCTAGCTTCAGAGATAGCCATATATTCTGCTTCTGTGGTTGAAAGAGCAACACTCTTTTGAAGTCGAGACATCCAACTAACTGCTGTGCCACCCAAAGTGAAAATATATCTTGTAGTACTTTTTCTTGTATCCAAACATCCACCCAAATCTGCATCAGAGAACCCTTCCAAGATAACATCTTTCTTGCTGAAACATAACGCAACCTTGGATGTGCCTTTCAAGTAGCGTAACAACCACTTGACTGCTTCCCAATGCTCTCTTCCTGGATTAGACATGAACCTGCTAACAACTCCCACTGCATGAGCAATATATGGCCTTGTACACACCATAGCATACATCAAACTGCCAACTGCAGATGCATACGGAACTTTAGCCATATCTTTCTTGCCTTCATCCGTTTTAGGTGACTGCTTCTTCGTGAGATTAAAGTGAGTCGCCAACGGTGTACTTCTGGTCTTCGCATCCTGGACACTGAATTTCTGCAACAATTTCTCAATATACTTCTCTTGAGATAATTTCAAAGTACCTTCAGATCTATCCCTTATGATGCTCATACCAAGTATCTGTTTTGCTGCACCCATATCTTTCATCTCAAACTCCTCAGACATCTGTCTCTTTAACCTGTTGATTTCCCTCATGTTTGATCCTGCTATCAACATGTCATCAACATACAGCAACAATATGATATAAGATGAATCAAATTGTTTAAAATAACAACAATGATCCATAGCACTCCTAGTGTACCCATTCTTCATCATAAAGCTGTCAAATTTCAAGTACCATTGTCTTGGCGCTTGCTTCAAACCATACAAGCTTTTTATAAGCTTGCAAACAAGGTTTTCTTTTCCAGCTACCTGAAATCCTTCTGGCTGTACCATGTAGATGTCTTCCTCAAGATCACCATGTAAGAACGCGGTCTTAACATCTAGTTGCTCTAGATGTAACTCCTCTGCAGCCACAATACTTAGCACAATTCTAACTGTAGTCATCTTAACAACCAGAGAAAATATATCAGTATAGTCAATACCCTTTTTCTGTTGATAACCCTTGACTACTAACCTCGCCTTGTATCTCTTTCTGCCATCAGGTTCTTCTTTGATCCGGAACACCCACTTATTCTGTAAAGCCTTCTTTCCTGCTGGTAATTCTGTTAAAGACCAAGTTTCATTCTTCTCAAAAGAACTCATCTCTTCTTCCATGGCTAATTTCCACTGAACTGAATCATCCACCTGAACTGCCTCTGAATAACACTGAGGCTCTCCATCCTCGGTCAATAACATATAATATGCCGAAGGAGAAAATCTTTGTGGTGGCCTCACAATTCTGCTAGATCTTCTTACCTCAGCCTGTGGAGTAACTGGAACTGTGTCATCACCATTCCCCGAACTCCCACTATTTCCTGCAAGATCTTTTTCTGTATTATCTTCAAGCACTGCTTTCTCTTTCTCAGGTTTTTCTTTTGCAAACTCAGAATCGACTGCAAGCTTATCCTTGTACACTGCACTTTCGTTAAAAGTAACATCTCTACTTCTAACAACCTTCTTCGTCAGTTCATCCCAGAAACGGTAACCCATATCATCTGAGCCATAACCAATGAAGATACACTTCTTTGCTTTCGGATCAAGCTTGTCCCTGTCTGAATCTTTAACACGTACATAAGAAACACAACCAAATACTCGCAAGTGTGAAAGATTTACCTCATTTTTCTGCCACTCTTCTTCAGGAATCTTGAACCCCAAAGGAACTTAAGGTCCTCTATTTATGAGATACGCTGTTGTGCTGACGACATCTGCCCAAAAAGTCTTTGGCAACCCTGCATGCAACCTCATACTCTTAGCCCTCTCATTCAAGGTTCTATTCATGCGCTCTGCAACACCATTCTGCTGCGGTGTCTCTGGAATTGTTTTGATCATTCTAATCCCATATTCTACGCAATAGCTTTTAAACTCATCACTACTGTACTCACCACCATTATCTGACATCAGACTCTTAATCTTCAAACCGGTCTGATTTTCAACTTCGGTCTTCCACTTCTTGAAAGTAGCAAACACATCTGATTTATTCTTCAAGAAATAAACCCATACCTTTCTAGTGGAATCGTCAATGAAAGTGACATAGTAGCGAGATCCTCCCAATGACGCAACTGCTGTTGGACCATATACATCTGTATGAACTAGCTCTAACCTCTCAGCCTTGGGTGTCCTCCCTGATTTTGCAAAAGTAACTCGTTTCTGTTTTCCAAGAACACATGGCTCACAGAACCCAACTTCCACATTCTTCAGCTCTGGAATCTTTCCCTTCGAAGTTAACAGCTTCATACCCTTTTCACTCATATGACCAAGTCTTTGGTGCCACAAAGTTGAAGACCCAATCTCATCAGCAACTGCATTTGCTTCATAGCTAGATTGTTCAACTATGTACAACGTCCCCTTTTTGTCTCCACGAGCAACAACTAGATTCCCCTTTATAACCTTCCACTGTCCGTCTCCGAAAGTAACTCGATACCCTTCCTTATCTAACTGACCCACAGATATCAACATCTTCTTCAGTCCAGGAATGTATCTTACATCTTTCAACGTCCAGCTAGTCCCCAAAGAGGTCTTGAGATTAATATCTCCCATGCCCGCAATATCCAAAGTCTCATCATCAGCAAGACGGACTTTACCAAAATTTCCAAGTCTGAAATTTAACATCAAATCCTTGCAAGGGGTAGCATGGAATGATGCACCAGAATCCATAACCCATGATTCAACGGAACATTCAACACAACAAATCAAAGATCGTCATCCGCCACTTCTTCAACTACATTAGCTGAATTATCCTCTTTCTTCTTTCCTTTAGGAGCTGCGAGAGCCGTACACTGATTTCTGAAGTGACCTTTCTTCTGACAATTCCAACAAACAATCTCTTTGCGATCTTTGGACTGTCCTCTCTTCTGTGACTTCGATCTGCTATGCCCCTGATTCTGCCCCCTATCGGACTTTCTGCCTCTACTCTCAGTACTCAACAAGGAACCTGACGACTCTCCTGAGTTTCTCCTACGAATATCTTCTCCAAGAATCGCATCTCGAACTCCATCAAAAGTCATCTTACTGCTCCCAGATGAATTACAAATAGCAGTGACAAATCCTGACCAACTGTCAGGTAACGAGGATACCAACAACAAGGCTTGTACTTCATCATCGAATTTAATATCCACTGATGTCAATCTTGATAGGATAGAGTTAAATTCGTTCACATGATCAGCAACACAATCACCTTCATTCAATCTCGTGGCAAACAACAAGCGACACAAATATACCTTATTCGAAGCAGACGGCTTCTCATACATATTTGATAACGCCTTGATCAATCCATAAGTTGTCGTTTCCTTGACGATATTGTAAGCAACGTTCTTCGCCAAAGTTAACCTGACAACACCCAGAGCCTGCCTATCCAATAGATTCCAATCTTTTTCATCCATTGAATTTGGCTTCTTCTCCTCCAGCGGTTCGTGTAGTTTTTTCTGATACAAATAATCTTCAATTTGCATCTTCCAAAACCCAAAATCTTTGCCATCAAATTTGTCGATCTTTACTTTCCCTTCTTCTGCCATCGCTCCCACTCGCCTGAAAACCTAGGCTCTGATACCAGTTGTTGAGTATACAACAACGAAAGCAAAACCCAAAGCGAATAAACTAGAACAAGAAAATAAACGACAATCACACAAGACAAAGATTTACGTGGTTCGGAAATTCCTACTCCACAAGCCGCACTAATTTTGTATTGATCTCTCACATCTCACAATTGTGTTGTTGTTGTTGTGTTACAATTACATGAGTATTTATAAGAGAAGAAACTGGGTCAAAAGAATTCAGAGTCTAATTCTGAAATTCCTAACTCTAATCCTAACTCTAATTAGAGTCCAATTCAGGAATTCCTAACTCAAGTCAGAATCCAATTCCAATTCTGAAACCTGATAGACTCCACAAACCCAACAGCTCTTGCTAAAAACATCCCTCTAATGTTTATATTGTTCTCTCCCAAGATACAATATAATGTTTACAACTATACATTGAAGTCACTGACTCACTCCCATGATCAATCAATGCAAAATTATAAACTGTTTAAGTCCAAGGAATTTAAGTCTCTTAACTCGACTATTAATCTCCCGATCAATAATTGAATTACGTCTGTTGTATCATAAACTAGAATCATAAATCCTATCCCGATTCATTACAATTCCTAATTCCCGGATTAGGGAATTAGTTACTCATAATGGATGAAGAAGACAAACATATATTAATAACCAAAACCATCATTACAAGAGTATAGAGTTAAGAAAAATACAACTTGATGAAATCTCTCAAACTTGGAGTGAATCCCTTCAATCCTCGCTCAAGTTCTCTCTTCGCTATTCTCTCTCTCCCCCTCTCTAAATAATACACGTCTCTAATAATCAGCCCTAAAAAATTATATATCCAATATAAAAGTGTTTTTAATTGTTTTTCTAAAAAATAAAATCCATATCCTAAAATAAGTTGGACTTTGTTGTGAAAATCGTAGTCTGACTTCCAGGCCTCATTCTGGGCTGCTCCAGTTTTAAAAAGAATATTGGACCACCTCTGAGTTGTAGAAAATTTTGTTAGCTTTGCATGGGCTGTAAGATCGCCCAATTCTGATGTCTAGAACTCGAGATATGGCCAAACAGTTATGTATAAGCGAGGCCTCCAATAAATCTGAATTTTCACATGATTTAAGCCCAAATTAAGCTCCTTGTGCTCAATTTCCTCCAACTTCAAGAATATTTATTTCCTGCCATTAAACACTACAAATAATTAATAAACAACCAATTATCTACAAAATCCCATAAATATGAGAATAAAATCCTACCAAAGTGTATATAAATATACACTCTATCATTATTCTAGTTATATATGATGTCGTTAAATATTGTAGTAGGATTCTAATGTACAATAAACAAAATATAATAAATGAATACATATACATTATATCTGTAAGTTATTTACTATTTTAGTGTGACTGAATATGTTAGTTAATATTTGGTAACCTTTGTTGTAGAATTTTAATAAACAATACTCCCTCTGTCCCATCCATTTGTTTACACTTTCCTTTTTGGGATGTCCCATCCAATTCTTTACATTTCTAAACTTTCCTAAAATAGTAAAGTTTTATAATATAAAAATCAACTACATCCACTAATTTTCTCCACTAACTCATTTTATACATTATATAGTGATGGGTCCCATCACTTTACTCATTTTTCCAACTTCTCTCCTCCTTTATATTTTTCCTTGGTCTCCGTGCCCAAACCAAATGTAAACATTTGGTTGGGACGGAGGGAGTATATAATTATGAAAAATGAAGTTATAGAGGCAAATAAATGAAGTTATAATTATCTTTTAAATGTTTAACTTATAAAACAATGTTACATTTTACAGTAATCTAACATACCTATTTATTGTCATTGGCTTTTGCGTGAAGTTCAAATTGGGACTTAAATTGACAAACAATGTCTTCTCCCTGAAGCATCTTTTCCATGTAATGCTATAAATGACATTTCCCATTCCCAGTAGTTGATCCGTGTAGAATTTGTTTAAGGGTTAGTGCTAGCTCTTTATGCTTACCCTTTTTGTCTACATTGCAGACTCGAAACCCCCCTATATTACCACCACTTTCTGCCTTATTTAAAGGTAACATCCCTGGTCTTTACTAGATAGGTTGACGTGTAACTATTTAATTGTACAATTTATAAGAAGACTTTTTTTGGATAGATTATTTGATTGTAGTTTTTGATTATAAAGTGATTAGACAATGTATTAATGCTTTCTTGGATAGCAAGTATCTGTTATGTGCCAATTGTGAAAGTGTTCCAAAAGCTATCTCTCTTAAATCTTGTAGTTGTTTCATTCCATTTTCTGGAGCAGATTTCTTTTTTCTTCAGTTATCAGCTTTTAAGCTAGACTAGATCAGCAATTTTTTGTTGTGCAGTGTTACTCCTTGTATGCAATTAGGGTTATATATAAGGAACAGATTGCAATAGGTTATCCTTGTGCTTGAGCTGTATGTACTATCCTGAAACCAAAATTCTGGGTGATTAAGCTTATCCTATAAAAATTGTTCCTAATCTTTAAAGCTCAGTTGTACATATAAGAAATTTGGTCATGGCATTTGTATCGAGGTATTTGGAGTTTTGGATTTTAACGATTTTAGCCATAATACAGATAGAAAAAATGAGGCAAAAGTTTTGTTTTGTCACAGACACACTTCGAGCTTTACTAGCTCAGCCAACTTGTTGTAAGGAAAATAAATATCTTTTGAAATTTAAACCATCTTAAGTTTTGTCAGTTGTATAGCCTTAAAGCAAGAGTATGTAGCGCAACTAGTATATCTTATTGTCCGCACAAAGACTAATTTAAGATGCTAACTATCACAAACCACCTTTCTTTTAGTTTAAGTCAAATAAACTTTGTTGAAATATTAACTAAATCCCTACTAATAAAAACTGCGATATTCCCCTATTGGCCCCCAGCTAAGTGTATTTTAGTTTCACGTCCTCTATGCTATATGGGCTGAGCTTTCCCCTTCTCTCCTATAGCTGCCCATGAGTACCCAGATTTGGCCTAAGCAGCTCTAAATAATATCGAATCCAGCCCACTCCCGTAGAGGTACACAAATGCTGCTGTCCAGAAATTTTTCTTCAATGCTGCGGTAATTATGCAGCTATCTATTCTAGCCATCTGATCTTGCACCCTTGATACAGCAATGCTATAGCATTACTGTTGTGGTTCCTAATTTTGTACTTCCACTACCCTTATGTGACTTGCAAGGTGATATTCAACTTAAACACGCTCCTAAAGCACCAACAACTGCTAAGGTTGTTTATAGCCTCACAAACAAGAGAAATCAATGCAAAGAGAGCTTCCATCCTAAAAACTAAACAAAGAACAAGTTAAGAATATTTCGTAACGAAATACAGCTATTGCGACAAACTAAAAGATATTCCCATGCACTCGTAAAAGTAGAAGAAAGATACAATAAATGTCGCATCAACACTCATTTTTAGCTTAAAGAACAGTTAAACTTACATGTAATGACTGTTATAAACTAGAGTTGTCATTAAGCAAGGAGACAAATTATTTCCTTTTAATGTCTTCGATTTGCAAGTTCTACTCATCGAAGTATTTTTTTGCTAAGCTATTCATCAAAGTCTTATCTTATACTATTCAACCTATATTAGAGTTTGCAGTATTGACAATACATGTTTGCATTTTCTAGATGGCACTGATCCTGCATCAGTTATGAAGTTGGTGAAAAAATATTCAAAGTATGGGAAAGGAAATAAGGAGTCATTAGCCAGCCTTTTCCTAACTCTCTTAATCAAGGTGATAATTCTTTAAGGTGTAGCATATGTTCTTATCAGTTCATCATGAAGGCGTAGATTATAATTATTATGATTTCATTTCTTGAGTATGTGTATAGCTTAAAGATTGTAATAGCTTAGAGATTGTAAAAACCATTGCAGCTATCATCTGTTTCAACACTTTGGTGCAAAGGTCTCTGCGCCAGTGCATATCAAGGAGCTTGGATATCCAAAACATGGAACTCCGAAGTTGGCTGCATAAGTGTAATTTTAAGTTCTTTTGTCAAAAAAGAAAAATAAAAGAAAGATTAACTTTCTGGATCTCTCCTAATCATGTACCTATTTATGTGGTATAGGTTGAGGATTTTACGGACAGATCCCAGAATGTTGCAAGGGCGGTAAAAGAAGCAGAAATTCCAAATATCAATAAAGCCATTGAGCTATCAATTATATACATTTTCGATTTTATGGATGGTTTGATTGAAGAATCAAAGTTAAGGCGCCTTTTGTTTGGTTGTGATGCTATGATACCTGCTTCAACGAAAAGAAGCAGCATCAATGGGCAAGAGAAGGCAAATCTGAATCGTCCTTTGGTTGAGCTTTACGATTATAAACCTAATATGGAGCCGCCAACGGCGGTTTGGGAAGGAAGGCTTGCAACTGTCCCTTTTAACCCTACCTTGGCAACAAACAATGAATCTTTGTATGGAAATCATTCAGTTGTGTCTTCTGACCTGACAGCAACGAAAAAGATGCGAACTACCGGAGGCTGGGGTGAAAAGCCTGCAGAAAACTGGGTAGGAACTTTTGACGGAAATTGGGGAGGAACATCAGGAGGTCATTTGGTGTATAACCAATATCCTAATATCGGCAACCCCAGTATGGTCCCTCTTGTAGGCTGCCAAAGTAAAGCAGCTGGGGTCCGAATGCAGCCAACTGTTGCTACTGAACGTATATGGTCTGAAGAGATGCGGGGTACAAGAGAATGGGGAAATTCATGGCATGCTAATGTTCATTATAACATTAATAATCAAGTGCCTGCGAACCCTGTTAGTCATGGAACTTCATCAAATACAGTTCTACATCAAACTTTTGTTACTCGTGACCGAAATCTAATGCATGTACAACCTTTCAATCCTCGAGGATCTTGGTAGGGTTGTGTTGATCAAGTCTGTCGTGTATCTCTTATAAGCCATCTGATTGTCCTGATCTCTTCTTTGTAGTTGATCTTATCCATATTTACTCTCTGGGTTTAGATTTATAATCACATGTACCAATGTAGTTCAGTTTTCCTTCGAAGATTAGTTGAAGGCTTCAATTTACAACAATCCCGGCACTCTGTAATCTGTATGCATGCTGATGTGCATGTACTGTTGAACTTATCATAGCTTTCTTGACATCTCCCTTAATCTTTGAACCTTTTTATAAAAAATGTACATATTTATATCTCGAGACTGTATTGACCATTTTAGTTTCTGACATGCTGCTTTGAATTCCCCTTAAAGTGTAGAAAGTATAGGAAGAAGTATATAGATGTTACGATGTATTGAAGTATCTATATATATATTATGGCAGGTGCTCAACCTTTCCATTTTATACTATATTACCCCACAATCTAATCTAATTTAATTATAGTACGTACTGTGTCAATTTCGTACCCCCGACCCTCACCCCTCCCCTCCCCTCCCCATCGGCACCGACATCAAAACCGGTCATCTTTTTTATGATTTATGCTCGAATTTTTGATAATTTGTATTGAATTTTTTGGTGATTTGCTTTTGAATTTTTTGGGGATTTCCTTTAAATTTTTGGTGATTTTGACCGAAAATTGGTGATTCTATGGGTGATAGCAGTGGTGGTGATTCGGTGATATGTGGGTGTGGTGGTAATGGAGTGACGGAGATGGTGGTTATTAGGGATGGGAAACAGATAATACGGAGCCGGATATGGCCATATCCGTATCCGGATCCGGCAATCAGTAATAATATCCGGATCCGGATCCGGAAATATCCGGCTAAACGGATATGGCCATATCCGTATCCGGATCCGGCAATCAGTAATAATATCCGGATCCGGAAATATCCGGCTAAACCGGATACGGATAATATCCAAACGAATCCGGATCCAAATCCGGATATATCCGGATCCGCCACTTTCAGTCCAAAATTATTGCATGAGGTGGGAATTGAACCCGAGTGCTGCTCCTTTTCTTTCCTAAATTCCTAATGCCACACTAAAACCACTTATGCTACTCGATTGTTGTGTTACAATGCTTAACAATTAATCATAACTTAGTATAAACATGCTTATATTTGTATTTTTAATAATTAATGATGACTATATTATTATATTATCTTGATAGAATGATAGGCATGCTTATATTTTGTAATTATATATTAAAATATATATTATATATTAAAAATAAATTAAAAATACATATTATATATAATTCATTTCGGATACGGATATTTTCGGATACAGATGCGCCTATATCCATATCCGTATCCTAAACTCCCGGATTCAGATACGGATAATATCCGGTTGACTCCGAATACGGATAGTATCCGTTTTTTCCGGATACGAACACAGATATTTCGGACGAATATCGGATTTTCCGGATTTTTTTTCCCAGCCCTAGTGGTTATGTGGTTATTTGTGTGTAAAATTGATGATTCTGTGATTTGGGTGCATAGCCTATAAAGATGGAAAGTGAGGATGGAACTTAACGTGAAGCTGGTAAGGTTGGAGGTGAAAAGCTTAGACACTTTTGAAAATGTCCAAACAAATATTATGCAGGATGAAGGCATTTTACCAGATCAAGCAACTTGAAGATGGATGCACACTTTTATACTACAATATTAAAAGATAGTGGGATATATATCTTGTACCTGTGTTTTGTTTATGGGCAACTACTTAGGTAGAGTTTTGAAACAGTTGTTAAGAAGTTCACACTTATTCTTTTTTCCTGTACGGGTTTTAAAGTTTGGTCTTCGCATTAGCTTGTACAAGTTCTAGTGTTTTGATATATGTCTAGCTAATATTGTGATGGAAGACAAATTAACTTTTGAAAAATTAGATTATAAGATATTATTTATTTGGTGTACTACCCTAAAGATGCACTGTATGTAGATTTAGGCAAGTCAATTATTTTATGAACATTTTGCACAATCACAAAAAAAATTTAATGACCTTTTAGTATGACTATTGTTAATAAGTAATATTTATACTTCATTTTTGACATTTATACTAAATAGATCCACACAAAATTCCAAATAAATATTGTAAAGATACTGTAGGATAAATTATGGTTTAAGGTGTTCAAAACCGCCCGACCTTAATGCAATGTTTAGTTTTTGGTGATTTGTGTGTTTGTATATTTATTTATGTTAGGTTATTGTTATAAATCTAAAATTTGTGATTTGTGAGTATATTTTGGAGATTTGTATGTATTTTAAATATGAAATGTATTCATAAATTCTATTTAATAAATGATCAACTTTAAGTAACGTATATTAGTATTCTATGTAAATAAAAATCTATATTTTTAAAAATTCTCACTTCTCTAAATATAAAAAAAGTTGATAGGTGTGTATTTTAAATTATTTACGTGTATTTTTCTATTAATTTGCAAAATGAATAAAAATAATTTAAAAAGCCATCCCTCTTCAACCACAAAAAGTGATTAGAGTTTGTTATGCGGTGATGTGTGTAATTTTTATGTACGTGTAATATAATTAATAAATATTTATTTTAAATGTTAAATTATTTAAGTAAAAAAGATGGTTTCTGTATATCTTTTAAGAGAATTATGCAGATATTTTTGTATAAATATGTAATATAGATAATAAATAGTGATTTGTGTGTAGTTTTTGGTGATTTAAGTTGGTTAAAAGTTTTTTTTACGAAGAATGTCTCATTTGAGTGACAAATTTTTTATAAATTATGTATAAATTTTAATTTTGGAATGTCACTTGAATAATTTAGTTAATGGAACCTACTTTCATAACAAAATTTTCAACAGAAACATTAGTGAATGGTTTATAAAGTTGATTAGTCATTTCCTAGTGTATCAAGAATCTAGAATGATCAATTTAGACAATTGTACCAAGATAAAAATTACACAAGATAAACAACCAAAATGGTGACTAGCTACTAGCTAGTTAGGACAATCACACCAATGCAACAAATATTCAAGTACCAAACATTCAAGTACCAAACATCTATAACTAACTAAAACCATCATAAACATGTCAGAACCCTAATTCAACACAAATTACAAGAAAATTTAGAACTAATCTCAGATCATCTAATAACTGAAAATGATATTAGACTATGAGAGAAACACAAAACTAGCAACAAGAGCAACCTCTAGAGACACGAATCCGTAAAATCATATTTGGCACCATCCAGAAAATCAAGTCATGTAAATTATTTCATTAAAACCATAAAAATAAAGCTCCTTACAAAAAAGACCTTATACAAATGAAAGTTATGGGTCCTTTTGAATACTAAAATGAAAATTAATTAAACTACCATCCTCTTTGCAAGACAACAGTGGATAGATAGAGTAACTAAAAAGATAAGACAGTAGGGAATAAAACTTAAAATTCTGTCCGAAATGCTTCGAATACAAGCTGAAACCCATCTTGGAAATCCATGGCTTCTCCACTTTAGACCTGCAATTCCTACATCACTCCTTCTTAAATGCGTCAGAGGAGACCAACAAGCATACCAAATTAATCTAGTTCGGAACTAGAACCTGCAACAACTCCACCAAAATTGAAATTATGCATAATAAAGGATAACTGTTTTTCAAAAAAAAAAAAAAGATAACTACAAAGGAGTGGGATAATGATCGCAATGCAAAAAACCACCATACTACAATCAAACTTTATCCATATTTTTCAAAACACAAATTGTATACTAATCTTAGGCAAATACAAGAAAAAAAATTCAAACTAAACAATGAATATTAATAGAATATCACATATGAATATCTATTGACCATACAAAATCACTACTTAACCGGAACAAATCACCAAAATTAACATACTACTTCAAAAGATATAATATTTGATCTTAAATCCGAATAAATCATTCACTAACAACAAAAAATCACTAAAAGCACATACTAATAGGCAAATCATTATTTTTCTCCGTCAAATCACTAAATTACAATTTTTTTTAGAAAAGCTCAGCATCAGACCATACATATATATATGGAAGGCACACTCTTCAATCAAATCACTATTTCAAATTATCAAATCACTAAATCAATAAGCTCGTCCATGTCCAATCCCAATGGAAAACCCTTCGGTTTGCCCATAATTACCAAAAAACAAATATTACCAGAGATATAATTTGTACGACATTAAAATCAGTTAATTATGTATCTTCTCTGTTTGTTGCCATCTAAATAACATATAGTAATTTCTAATGCGTTAAACCTTAGAATCAACAACAAACACAAAAATTCATATAAAAACCATGGAATCAACAATTCAAAGTTTAAAATCAGAGTAACTACAATTCATGTAATTACTCGTAGCTCCATTATCATCAATATTTTGTGGTTGACTATACGACGTTTTCGGAAACTTCATTTGTTGCAATCTTCTGCTTTGTCTTGCACTAGAACCTATATATTAACACAATCATAAATCACTGTTTTATATCACAAATTACAAGTTACTATATAATCATAAATTACAAGTCATTGCATATCACAAATCACTGTATTATCACTTTAAAAAGAACTAGCACCTCTTAACAAATAACTACACTATATAGAAAAAAGCACTATATAATCACAACTCACAAGTCCTTCTATTATAAGAAATCACTGTTTTTATATCACTTTTAAAAAGAACTAGTCTCTAAACAAATCAGTAAATTATATACAAAAAAGCACAATATAATCACAACTCAAAAATCACCTTTTATTATAAGAAATCACTATTTTTATATCACCACATATCAAAAATTACTATTTAATCACAAATCACAAATTACAAGTCACTTATAATCACAAATCACTGTTCCACATCACTTTTATACAGAAAATCACTATTTTCTAATAGTCATTCATTACAAAGAGTAATAATATATTACCTCCTTTACTATTATCCATTGAAAATGGAATCCTGTAAAAAATAATAATAAACACACACGCATATTAGAATCACTTTAAAAATGAAAGTAAAACATCAATATCAACTGAAACAAACATAAACATCAAAAATCACTTAAAAACGTAAATATTCTCTGTTGTAACATGAAAATAATGTCAAGTATGCGCTGTATAATGAGAATTACCTTTGTATTTGTCTCTTCAATTCGTTCAACTTCGATTTCTGCAAAAACAAAACAAAAAAAACATGATTCAAGTATAATAAAACGTGATTAAAAAAAATCGAGTATATAGTGGCAATATTGTAGTGAGTCATCTTCTTCCACAATGCAACAAAGTGATTTATAGTCGTAATTTTCAGAATAATGAAGGGTATATCATGTTTTATACCTAAAATCGAGTATATAATAGCGATATTGTAGTGTTATGAAGATTTTCAACGGTTTAGAGGCTCGATTAGGGTAAATTTTGGGGTGATTTGAAGGTGTAAGCAATAGAGACCATGGTGAATAAGGTAGTAACAGAGAGAGTGTGTTTAATGGGGAATAATAAAGAAGGTAGTTAGGTTCTGTGTAATTTGAAAAGCAAATTATTTTTTCTCCAAAATGCCGCTGCGTGTTTTGGTTATTGGCCCTGATTTGTGACCCAATGTGCAGTTCTCACAATAACAGGGTCTCATTAGAATAACCCTCTATATATTATAATGTTTGGAAAGCTATCAGAAACTTTTTAAGATATTTTTCTTGAATTTTCATTTTTTTAATTTTTATTAATATTGTTTTTTTGCATTAAATAATTCTTAATGACATATTAATTAGTCATTAATTATACCTAATAAATATATATCAAATTTTTATTTATTTATTTAAAAAATTAGAAAACCTTATTCGGCATTATTATTATTATTTTAATATTAAATATTAATTATATATGTAATTAAGTTTATCTTTAGGTAAAATGATGATTAAAAATTGTTTACATTGCGTCCTTTTTTATTCCCTATCGAATAAAACTGTAATTTTTTCCCAGACAATTGTAGTACAAATCACCCTTAACTTCTCAAGAAATTTTTATTTTTAGTGATTATGAAAATCATAATAAATTAGGGATAATTAATTCAAAGGTTCCTGAACTATATTTCTTTTATTGTCTAGGTCCATGAACTATTTTTTCCAACATTGCAATCCATAAACTTTTAACTTTTCTAATTCGCATCCTTCCGCCGAATTTGACTAACGGACGTTAGTTAAAGCTGACGTGACAATGACGTGGCATGACTGCCACGTAAGCATTGACTAACGTCCGTTAGTCAAATTATGGATGGATAAAAATCTTTTTTTAACACCTGTAATAAAAATAAGAGAATAATGTTCCTGAGGTTACCTCAGGAAACTTACATGAGATAATGCTAGTTTTCAATACAATATTTTAATGACAATTTTGTAATAATTGAACATGCCCCCTGTATTTACAAAATAACCCTATGTTTGCATTATTTTTTATAATCTCAGGAATATTACCTAAGATAACCTCAGGAAAAGTAAGCCCTAAAAATACTAAAAGTAATTTTTTATTTTTACACCTGAATAAATTACACATAGGTAATGACGAAATCGATTAAATTGAAAAAAAAATCCAATTTTATCGGTAGATTAAATCGATAAAAGAGTTATACACATGTTGTTCATTATACTGTGTCAAAATAAATTAATATTCTAATTAAATAAATTCTTACACTACTATTGAACATAGATGTTATGAGACGGGCGTCGGATTTAAAAAGTGTTATTATATATAATATTTATAACTTTTAATTATAAAAGCTACGTTTGTATTATAATTGCTGCTTTTTATGTTTATGATATTTTTGAGATTATCAAAATTTTAGATATATAACGAGAGTATTTTCAAACTTATAATTCATGTAAATTGTTTTGAATCAATTTTTTTAGAAAATTCTCAAAAGACCTATCAATTTTTAAAAATAATAAAAATTAATTCATCTATTTTCAATATTTTAACATGAAAGTTTATAAATCGTGCGAAGCACGGATACGTTACCTAGTTTATGTATGTGTAAGTAGACCTGGCAAATCGGGTAAACGGTTCGGTTTCGGATCAGACCTGCTTCAGATCGGATCCACTTTCGGTTAAGGTACTATTTAGAGCCTTTTCGGTTCGGATCGGATCTGATTCGGTTCGGATCCACTTTCGGTTAAGGTACTATTTAGAGCCTGTTCGGTTCGGATTTGATTCGGTTCGGGTAAAATTCGGATTAAAATCGGATAAATTTTGGATTAAGATCGGATCAAATTGGGTTCGGTTCTCTTTCGGATTTTTACTATTCGGATCGGATTTTGTTTTGATGTAGGAACATTCGGTTCGGATCGGATTGTCGAGATATATCTAATTTTTTGATGTACCCAAATTTTCCAAAAACAAAAATATTATTTTGGCTTGAGATCTTAGCAATGAACAACTAAATTGACTAGTACTAGTAACTAGTGCTATGTTACGGCTTTTTGTTTCGGTTTAAAAAAAATATTTCTCGACGATCCAATTGTCGGATGTCAAAATGTATCTAATTTAGTGATATTCGCAAATTTTCAAAAATAAATAAATTAATTTGGTTGGAAATCTTAGTAGTTAACTACCGAATTGACTAGTACTCGTAACTAGTGTTTTGTCACGGATTGTTATTCTATTTATAAGAATTATTTCTCAACGATCCAACCGTACGGATCTCAAGATATATCAAATCTAGTGATATTCCCAATTTTCAAAAAATAAAAAATTAATTTGGTTGGAGATCTTAGTAGTCAACTACCGAATTGACTAGTACTCGTAACTAGTGCTTTGTCACGGTTTGATGATTATATGTTTTAAAAAATATATCTCGACGATCCAACCGTACGGATCTCAAGATATATCTAATTTAGTGATATACCATAATTTTCAAAAAATAAAAAATTAATTTGGTTGGATATCTTAGTAGTCAACTACCCAATTTACTAGTAATCGTAACTAGTGCTTTGTCACGGATTGTCGATTCTATTTTTTTAAAATTATTTCTCGACTATCCAACCGCACGGATCTCAAGATATATCTAATCTAGTGATATTCCCAAACTTTTAAAAATTAAAAAATTAATTTGCTTGGAGATTTTAGTAGTCAACTATCGAATTGACTAGAACTCGTAACTAGTGCTTTGTCACGGATTGTTGTTTCTATTTTTTAAAAATAATTTCTCGACGATCCAACCGTACAGATCTCAAGATATATCTAATCTAGTGATATTACCAAATTTTAAAAAATAAAAAATTAATTTGGTTGGAGATCTTAGTAGTCAACTACCGAATTGACTAGTACTCGTAACTAGTGCTTTGTCAGGAATTGTTGATTCTATTTTTTAAAAATTATTTATCGAAGATCCAACCATACGGATCTCAAGATATATCTAATTTAGTAATATTCCCAAATTTTCAAAAAAAAAAAAAATTAATTTGGTTGGAGACCTTTGTAGTCAACTACCGAATTGACAAGTACTCGTAACTAGTTCTTTGTCACGGATTTTTATTCTATTTTAAAAAAATATATCTCGACGATCCAACCATACGGATCTCAAGATATATCTAATTTAGTGATATTCCAAATTTTTAAAAAATAAAAAATTGATTTGTTTGGAGATCTTAATAATCAATTACCGAATTGACTAGTACTCGTAACTAGTGCTTTGTCACGGATTGTTGATTCTCTCTTTTTTTAAACTTATTTCTCGACGATCCAACCGTACGGATCTCAAGATATATATAATATAGTGATATTCCCAAATTTTAAAAATTATAAATTAATTTGGTTGGAGATTTTAGTAGTCAACTATCGAATTGACTAGTACTCGTAACTAGTGCTTTGTCACGGATTGTTGATTCTATTTTTTAAAAATTATTTTTCGATGATCCAACCGTACGGATCTCAAGATATATCTAATCTAGTGATATTCCCAAATTTTTAAAAAATAAAAATTAATTTGGTTGGAGATCTTAGTAGTCAACTACCGAATTGACTAGTACTCATAACTAGTATTTTGTCAGGGATTATTGATTCTATTTTTTAAATATTATTTCTCGACGATCCAACTGTACGAATCTCAAGATATATCTAATCTAGTGACATTCCCAAATTTTCAAAAAATAAAAAATTAATTTGGTTGGAGATCTTAGTAGTCAACTACCGAATTGACTAGTACTCGTAGCTAGTGCTTTGTTACGGATTGTTGATTCTATTTTTTAAACATTATTTTTCGACGATCCAACCATACGGATCACAAGATATATCTAATCTAGTGATATTCCCAAATTTTCAAAAAAGAAAAAATTAATTTGGTTGGAGATCTTAGTAGTCAACTACTGAATTGACTAGTACTCGTAACTAGTGTTTTATCACGGATTGTTGATTCTATTTTTTTAAAAAATATACCTCGACGATCTAACCGTACGGATTTCAAGATATATCTAATTTAGTGATATTCTCAAATTTGTAAAAAATAAAAAATTAATTTGGTTTAAAATCTTAGTAGTCAACCATCGAATTGATTAGTACTCGTAACTAGTGTTTTGTCACGGATTGTTGATTCTATTTTTTAAAAATTATTTCTCGACGATCCAACCGTACGGATCTCAAGATATATCAAATCTAGTGATATTCTCAAATTTTCAAAAAATAAAAAATTAATTTGGTTGGAGATCTTAGTAGTCAACTACCGAATTGACTAGTACTCGTAACTAGTGCTTTGTCACGGATTGTTGATTCTGTTTTCTAAACATTATTTCTCGACGATCCAACCGTACGGATCTCAAGATATATCTAATCTAGTGACATTCCCAAATTTTCAAAAAATAAAAAATTAATTTGGTTGGAGAACATAGTAGTCAACTACCGAATTGACTAGTACTTGTAACTAGTGCATTGTCACGGATTGTTGATTCTATTTTTTAAAAATTATTTTTCGACGATCCAACCGTACGGATCTCAAGATATATCTAATATAGTGATATTCCCAGATTTTCAAAAAATAAAATATTAATTCGGTTGGAGATCTTAGTAGTCAACTATCGAATTGACTAATACTCGTAACTATTGTTTTGTCACGGATTGTTGATTTTATTTTTTTTAAAATTATTTCTCGACGATCCAACCGTACGGATGTCAAGATATATCTAATTTAGTGATATTTCTAAATTTTAAAAAAACAAAAAATGTTTTTTAAAAAATACATGTGTCAGAATTTATTAAATAATACCGAATATGTCAAAATTAGATACCTCACTTATATAACGCTTCCATAAGCGCTATGGAAGTGAATGCACTCACTTAGACAGCGCTTCAATAAGTGCTATATAAGTGAATGCACTTTAATTTCTGCCCAGAATATGCAGAATTTATTTATTTATTTATTTGCTAGTTATGTGCAGATTTTATTAATTTATATTTGCAAATTGAATTAAAATATTATTATATACAAAATATCGTAAGCAATATTCAATGACAATAATAAATATATAGCAAATCAGAAAATATAAAAATTGACAAAACTAAACAAATAAAGGTCAAGAAAATATTAATCTATATAAAATTATTTTATTGGATATTTTTCGATTCAGTTATTTTTAGTTTCGGATTTACATCGGATTCAAGTCATATTCGGTTCGGGTAAATTTTTATCGGATTTGATCGGTTCTGATTATAATCGGATACATGGTCATCATTGGATACAGTATTTCGGATAAATTTTGGTTAAATTTCCGGTTTGGTTAATTTTCAGATCGGGTCAAATCGGTTTTCGGATCGTTATCAGATTTGATTAAATTGAACCGGTTTCGGTTCAGATTCGGATTGTTTCGGTTTCGGATACAATTTCGAAGAATCTATTTCGGATCCAATTTCGAATTCGGTTCCACATATTTCGGTTCGGTTTTTCGGATCCAGACCCATTTTGTCGGGTCTATGTGTAAGCATGCTATTGAGGGCCTGTTTGGCTTCCTAAAAATAAGCCAATTTATGACTAAAAATATTGTTTGTCAACTCAACTTACGTGTGATGATAAGTTCGAATGTTAATAATGTATTTTTATCTCGATTTATTTTTTATTATTTGATTGATTTCTTTACTTGTTTAATAATTCATATATGTATATTTGTATTTTAAAATGTTTTTTTAAATTTGAAATAATTGTATTAAGATTATTGTATTAGATAATAATTTTTAAATTTAATTTAACAAATACGTCACTAAATCATAAGTAAATTTATCAAAACACTTATAATTTATAAATATTTTTCTATTTATCACTTATATAACATCCTCTGTTGTCCCAGGAACTAGTTTTGATTCTCGCTCATCCCGAGATTTATTAAAAGAATGGATACTACTTGTTAGCAGTGTTGTAAAAAGCGGGAATCGGACTTAATCGATAAAGGCACCGATTAGCGATTAATCGCCGATTAATCACCGATTTTTCCCGATTAATCCCGATTTTTTCCGATTAATCCCGTTCGAAGAGGCACCGATTACCGATTAATCGCCGATTAATCACCGATTAATCCCGATTTTTAGAACACTGCTTGTTAGTTTATAAGTTATATTCGAAAAAAAACTTAAAGGTATTAATGAAATTAAACTTATCAATTTACCATAATTATTAAATATGAATTTTTTTTGGTACAAACGAAAATGGAAATAATGGACAACAAAAATGGGACAAAGGGAGTACAATTTATTGTTTAAAAAGGAAATATTAAGATTTAGGAAAATGTTAGATATCCCAAATTGGTTTCCAAAAAATTTCCCAAATAATAAGTGTATCAATTTAATTTGTTAGAATAATGTGGACCCTCCCTATATTCACACCAACACTCCAATAAAAAATTTCCATTATACCATGCATTCGGGAACAATTTTTTGGATACCAATTTATGACTGTAAGGTTTACGACCTATCATTTGAGAAATAATTGCATTTTGCAACCTCTAACTATTATTCAAAATCATTGTTTGTACAAGGATTTTGAGATTTACAATCTATTGCCCTTAACTTTCAATTTTGAGTGCAAGTGCACCCTTGACATTTTTCCATTATAATTGACCATTTGTTTTTGATTTTATGAAGGGTAAAATAGGTATTTCAGTATAAAATTTAAGTAATAACTTTAATATTTTCAAAATTATTTTAAAAATCGAAATTGTTAGGTCCGGAATAACGTAGAAGGGGGGTTGAATACGTTTTTTAAAAATATTTTGATTTTTGATGTGGATATGAAATCAAAAATACTAAATCGAAATAACACAACTGTGTGGGAAATATCTTTTAATAGATAAAACCCGGAGGTTTGTTACACAATCTAATCCTACGGATCAGCTACAAAATCAAACACTCCTAGGATAGTTTAGGCACGAGGACCTTCTACCCGACACTTCCTGAAAGCCGGCTACTAGATGGACTGCCTAGCAGCTTACACAGAGAAGATATAAGAGAGAGAATAGAAAGTTGTGTGTTGAGGTGTGTTTTGAAATGAAATACAACAGGCCTATTTATAGGTTTTAGAAAGTCACTATGCTGCACTATTTCAACAACCCCCATGGGCCCCACCTGCATAGTAACACTATTCCAACAACCACAAAAACGTGTCTGTTGAAAATGTTTTAGACGTGGGCCCCACCAGCCACTATTTGAACAGTACTATTCACGTGGGCCCCGGATGAATAGTAATTTTCGTTACTATTCATGAATAGTAAGTTCGGTTACTATTCATATGAATAGTACTATTCATGTGAATAATGATTTCGGTTACTATTCATATGAATAGTGATTTTGGTTACTATTCATATGAATAGTGATTTTGAATACTATTCATTTTCATCTTAATTTGACATCCTTAAATATGCAGCTTCCAAAATGGAGGATATCAATACTGCTCTAAACTCAATCATACCTCTTAACAGTTTTTATGAGTCAGATACTTCGATTCCTTTGTGAAGTGTTGACGCCTAGTGCAACTGGTCTGGTTCACAAACGACTAACATTCACTCATGGTCTTTGTATCATGTCTTTAAGACCACTGTAATCTTTTGGCCCAACTGAATCATCTATACATCTTATTCTGTCACTGAGGCATGATCATGTTATTGAACTTCTTTCAGCGACTTGATCCTTGTTGATGTCTGTTCTTCAACTTTCACGATCCCTGTATAGAGTTAATATTATTTATCTTTTATCCTAGTTGAGTTATATATGTCCTCTATTACATATTACATTACATTATGCTTTACAATCTCCCCCTATTTGATTGTTAGGGTTTGGCAAGCAAATTCCTAGAGGATAACTCAACTGAAAAAAAACAAAAATGAAATACAAAGATAAATAATATTAGTGTACATTCTGGATCATATATACATTTTCCAGATTTCCAAGTACAAGACAATTGTTCCTCTAGACTGAACATATCTTCAAGTTTGCCTTTGCTTTCTTTCCACATAGCACGAATATTCCAATTAGCTTTTTCTTTCCCAAAATAAAGTTAATTCTGTGTCAACAACCTTTTCCTTGCCCTTATTACGCCTAGTAGCTTCTTGATCATCCACCTTCTCCCCCTCAGTTGGGTTATCCTCCAGAGTAGTAGGATGTGGAGTTGGTAAATTAGACGAAGTTGTCTTCCCCAAGGAATGAATTGCATGACTAAACTGGGATGCCATGGAACTTAATTGAACCTGGAATGCATCATGTTGAATAAGTTGCAAATTTTTGATTTCTGCAATGGACTTACAGATATTTTGCAACTCTTTCTCCATTGTTTGGACCCGTGTAAGGAGTCTGCTATATTCCTTTTTGGTTATAGGTGCATGTGGTTGAGTAGGTTGCTCACTCGTATGTTCTGCAGGTGTTTCACTCAACACTCTATATTCACTCGGTTTAGTGGTTTGGGTTACACTTACATGTTCTGTTGGTGTTTCCCTCAACTTTCCTCTAGAGCTTCCACCGATATGTGTACCTGCAAATGAAATCATCCTAGCCCCTTTTTCAGAGGTCACGGATGGTGCAATGAAAGTTCGTGAGCTTCCGTCCTCGCGTGAAGCGAGTTGCCAACCACTGGTAAAAAGTGGTAAATCTCGAAAGAGATCCAGAGATTTTCCCTCTGGGAGGTAAAACTTGAATCGATTAAATGGCACAAAACCCAAGTTTCCCTCGTACGTCTGTGAAGACACTTGGTTCATAAAAGAACCACCCACCGATGGATCTTTCCGTAAAATGGAAGATTCACCAGCAGTTATTGAGGTAGGTAATTCCACCTCGGATGCCTGTGAAGGCATTTGATCTTTAGAAAGATCATCAACCACTCGTATGTTCCGTGAAATGGAACTCAAGATAGTTGCTCCCGTCAATTCAACCTCATTTACATTTGCACTCATTGGATAAGAAAGAATTGTTTCACTAATAGTTGCCGTTACCTCAGGTTCATTGGGTTTACTCCATTTAGAATGAGGTAGAGCGGCTGTTGTAACTAACTCCTTATGTGGTGCTGCTGAGGCACTATCTCCCTCAATAATGTGGATGACTGGTCGTTTAAGTGACAATTGAGGTGTAGGAGTTTGTTGTGTTTGTGTTTGCATTTGTAGAATGGGCTCTTCGACCTGTGTTAGAGTCGGTGGGATTTCCTGCTCTTGGTCGGGTAAGATGGCCACTAGGGGCTGTAGAAACTGTATTTCCTGTGATACAATAGGGAATACAAAGGTTGGAATAGCAGGGATTGAAATATTACCTTGTCGTATACCTGCTCTCACTGGTCGTGGTAACAACGGAAGTGGGACAGTCTTTAGATATTCAGTTAGGACTGTAGGCACATCCGTATATTTCTTTTTGCTTATGTAATTAATTACATTCGTCTTCATGGAAGAACATTCCACCTTTTGACCATTTTCCAAGCGTACCCTGTCTTCATCATTCAAAAAATCATTCAATATTAACTGTAGAAACCTTGGATATAGACATTTGACATTTTGAGTCCGAACATCTCTTGTTCCCAAGCGTTTCATTTTTAAAATGATTTGACCAAGCACTATTTTTCCAAAATTAATCCTCAAATTATTGGCGACCGCATACCCTATTATTTGAATAAATTCAGGTATTCGATCTTGATTTGTTCTATCTGAGGAAAAAACATGGTTAAGAGTGTGAAAGAAGAAATTCCAGTACTGGGTTAGAAACGTTCTAGAAAGATTACCAGTATTGAAATTGCCATCTTGGTACCTTATAAAACGAAAGAACATTTCAATCTGAGGAAAATGAAGAATTCGATTAACATCTCGTTCAGTGACCCTAATCGACCTACCAAATAGTCGATATGTGAATGCACACCCGTCCTGTCCAGAAGTGTTAACCGCACTACAATATAGTTCACACAATGCATCATGGTTAAGCTGCACCTGTGTAACTAAAGCATAGCGAATTAATGAATGTTCATTCATAAATTGTGTCCAAGCCCGAAATTGCTCATCCTGAATGGTTTCGATTTGCTGAATGGAAATAGGATTAACTTTAGCAATTAAAAAGTTTCCCTGCAATGCCATTTTCAAAACTTTGAGGAAATTCAAAAACAAGGGTTAGTGCGTATAACAAGAATATGAAATCCGCTCTAAAAACCACCAGCTAGATTGTGAGATCTTTCCGATCAAAGCTTGAAATATTCAGCAATTGTGTGTGTATGCTCTTTATATCTGAAAAATGATGATGTTAAACACAAACAAAAACTCATCATTTATAAGGTTTCAAGTATTAGTGGGTTAGGTGTAATAGTGACAGGTTATGTTTGAAAAATAACACCGCTCAATAATTTCTCACCTAACTACCTAATTAGCCGAAAAAACATCTTATCACCGAAACCTGTCGGCCGAAAAAACATCTTATCGCCGAAACCTATCAGCCTATACAGATACACATATTTAATACTTCTAATTATTATGGATTTAAAAATAATCACACAGTAAATCAAGAATTAATCCACAATAATCAGATAAACTCACAATCAAATAAACATAAAATTAACAAAATATCATTAATTGATATATGTCAATAAAATATTTATTTAACTAATAGATATCCTGAGATTTAGTGATTCGAGGGTCTCAATTATGCTACAATTAACTCAATTATTTACTAACTAATTACCATAAAACATAGCATTTATAAGTGTGGTAATTAATATAGAGATAACTATAATATGAGGACTGGATGCAAATAAATTCACAAGTTCTAAACATATGGACATTTAAAATACATGTGAACTTATAACAAATTGCAGTTATTGATTATCCAAAATTAATTAGACAGATTTAACATCCCAAGTTCACCAACTAACCTGGAGAAAGTGGATTCATCCAGTGGTTTAGTAAAGATGTCTGCAATTTGTTGATCTGTGGGAACAAAATATAATACCACAGTTCCATTCATGACATGCTCTCGTAAGAAATGATACCTGATATCAATATGCTTAGTCCTGGTGTGTTGAACTGGATTGTTGGCAATGGCACTCGTGTTGTCGCATAGAATTGGAATTTTGTCCAACATGAGTCCATAGTCCTGAAGTTGATTCCTCATCCATAGGATCTGAGCACAACAACTACCTGCCGCAATGTATTCTGCTTCGACTGTTGAGGTAGATATTGAGTGTTGCTTCTTGCTGTACCAAGATACCAACCTTCTTCCTAGAAACTGACAGCTTCCAGAAGTACTTTTCCGATCAATCTTACAACCTGCGAAGTCAGAATCTGTATAGCCAATTAGGTCAAAACCTGTTCCTTTAGGGTACCAAATCCCAAGATTGGGGGTTCCCTTAAGGTATCTGAAAATACATTTAATAGCTATAAGATGTGACTCTTTAGGGTTAGCCTGGAATCTAGCACATAGACAAGTTGCAAACATAATATCTGGTCTACTAGCAGTTAAGTACAAGAGAGAGCCGATCATACCTCGATACTTCGTGATGTCAACTGACTTACCAGATTTGTCTTCATCAAGCTTGATTGCAGTTGGCATCGGGGTCTTGGCAGTAGCTGCTTCTTCCATCCCATACTTCTTCAGAAGATCCTTTATGTATTTTGATTGGCAGATGAAAATACCATCAGGCTTCTGAACAACTTGAAGTCCAAGGAAGAAGGACAACTCACCCATCATGCTCATCTCGTACCTACTCTGCATTAGCTTAGCAAATCTCTTGCATAGCAAATCATTAGTAGAACCAAATATTATATCATCCACATATACTTGCACCAGAATTATATCATTTTTATGCTTTTTATGAAAGAGAGTTTTGTCGATGATACCTCTTGTAAAACCATTTTCAAGTAAGAACTTCGAGAGAGTATCATACCATGTTCGAGGGGCTTGCTTGAGACCATAGAAAGCTTTGAAGAGAAAGTACACAAAACCTTCAAATTCCTTATCTTCGAACCCAGGGGGTTGTTCAACATAGACTTCTTCCTCTAGATCTCCGTTCAAAAATGCACTCTTCACATCCATCTGAAAAACCTTAAAGTTGGAGTGTGCAGCAAATGCTAAGAACATCCTAATTGCTTCAAGCCTTGCAACTGGAGCATAGGTTTCATCATAATCAATTCCCTCTTCTTGAGAGTAACCCTTTGCTACCAATCGAGCCTTGTTCCTCGTAACAATACCATTTTCATCCAGTTTATTTCTAAACACCCATCTAGTGCCAATTACAGATTTATCTTTTGGTCTTGGCACCAGCTTCCATACTTTTTGCCTTTCGAGCTGATTGAGTTCTTCCTGCATTGCAGTTACCCAATCTGGATCATCAAGAGCTTCATTAACCTTTTTAGGTTCAATTTGAGATAAAAATCCTGCGAAATTGCATTCATTTTGTGTTGCTCTTCTAGTCTGTACACCCGTGTCTGGTTCACCAATGATCTGTTCAAAGGGATGCGCTCTACTCCATACCCTTTGTCTCGGCAGATTTGATCTTGATGATTCCCCAAGTTCATAATTGTGTTGAGTGTGATGACTAGTAGATCCAAAATCATTGTTTGCTCCCCCTGAGCTGTTGCTTTCAAAGGTTGATGAATCAGAGTTTAATAAATCAGCAGATGCATTCTTTGATGTTTCTTCACTTGATTGGGGTTCATTTTCATCGTTCACTTGCTCCCCCTCAACATGTGCTGCTGTCTGATCTACTGGTATAGATTGAACAATAGAGTCTGAAAGAATATCAGAAGTTTGTAGATCAACATTTATTTCGTCATTCTCAAATCTCAGATGGTCATGTTCATCAAAATCTTCAAGTCCTGTTATCTTTTTATCATCAAAAGACACATGGATAGATTCCATGACCACTTTTGTTCTCAAATTATACACTCTGAATGCTTTTATTGATAGTGGGTATCCAACAAAGATTCCTTTATCAGCTTTTAAATCAAATTTGGAAAGCTGTTCCGGATGAGTCTTAAGAACAAAACATTTACATCCAAACACATGAAAGTACTTCAGGTTCGGCTTCTTCTTTTTCACCATCTCATATGGTGTTTTACCATGCTTGTTTATGAGTGTAGCATTCTGTGTGAAACAAGCAGCTTGCACAGCTTCAGCCCAGAAGTAAGTTGGCAGCTTTGCTTCATCGAGCATGGTCCTTGCAGTTTCTATGAGAGTCCTGTTCTTTCTCTCTACTACTCCATTTTGTTGTGGAGTTCCAGGTGCAGAGAATTCTTGCTTTATTCCATTTTCTTTACAAAACTCTTCCATGGCTACATTCTTGAACTCAGTGCCATTATCACTCCTTATGATTTTCACTATATGCTTAGATCCTTTGTCCAGTTGTCTGACATGCTCTGTTAAGATTGATGCAGTTTCTTCTTTCTTGTGCATGAAATACACCCATGTATATATGGTGTATTCATCAACAATAACCAAAGCATATCTTTTCTTTCCAATAGACATTATATTTACTGGACCAAATAAATCAACATGCAATAAGTGATATGGCTCAAGAATTGAGGATTCAGTCTTACTTTTGAATGAAGTTTTCCTTTGTTTTGCCTTTTGACATGAGTCACATAGGCCATCTGGAGTAAAAACTGATTTGGGCAATCCTCTCATAAGATCTTTCTTCACTAGCTCATTAATGCTGTTGAAATTCAGATGAGAAAGTCTCTTGTGCCAATCCCAGCTTTCTTCAATTGATGCTCTACTCAGTAGACAGATTGTAGAGCCATCAGAGTTTGTTGAAAGCTTGGCTTCATAAATGTTACCATGTCTGTATCCCTTCAGAACAACTTTTCATGTAGATTTGCTTACAACTTCACCGTGTTCTTCAAAGAAATCCACATGATAACCTCTGTCACAGATTTGACTCACACTTAGTAGATTATGTTTGAGTCCTGAGACTAGAGCTACAGATTCAATGATGACATTCCCAAGTTTGATATTGCCATATCCCAAAGTCCTTCCTATGTTGTCATCTCCATAAGAAACACTTGGGCCAGCTTTCTCCACAAATTCTGATAGCAGGGCTTTATTTCCAGTCATGTGTCCTGAGCATCCACTGTCCAGAACAAGGATATTTTTCCTGTTACCCTGCAATCACAAAAACCACTAATGATTAGTTTTAAGGACCCAGACTTGCTTGGATCCTTTGGCCTTATTAAGTTTGTTAGCTTTTGCAGCAGAAGTCTTATCAGAGTTTGTGCTAACATTCTTTTTATCAGAATTTATACATGTAGAATCAATCTTGAATTTATTCAAAGAGGGTTTAACTTCATAATAAGCATAATACAAATTATGATACTCTTTACATGTATAAATAGAATGCCAAATATTTCCACAGTGAAAACAAGGATTCTGTGGCTTAAACCTAACTGAACCACTCTTAACTCCTGACTTAGGAGGTATAGAGTTTATATTTTTATTCTTCTTGCAAAAAGTAGCAAGATGGTTAGGATTTCCACAGTTGTAACATTTCTTCCTAGGAGCATTGGGAATAGGCATATAGTTATTGCTTTTATTGACGCCTACCTTTCCATTTCTATTTTTCCTAGGTTCTTTTACCTTGTTCACTCTTTTTATCTCCTTCAGCTTGTGTTTAAGCTATTTCTGAGACATTAAGTCAATATTTACTGATTTGACTTCCTGTTTTGGTTTGTTAGATTTTGGTACAAACCTCACAGGATTAATTTTGGGCTTTGCAGCCCTTTCAGTAAATACAGGTTTAGAGGTCTCAGCTTCTAGGTTGTCAGTTTTCTTTTTATCAGTGTAACCTAGACCTTCTTTCCAACAATCATTCTCTATGATAATCTGAGTAGTTTTCCCAGAGTTAGTCCAAGTTTTAATAATGTTTCTTTCTTTAGCAAGTTCAGATTCAAGATAAGCATGCTTTTTCAATAATTCAGTTTTAACAAAAATAGCATCATCTCTCTCTTTCTGAATTTTTAACATCTGGACTAATTCTAATTATAGATAGTCATTTCTCTTTCTAAGCTCTAGACTTTCAGATTTTATTCTTTCATTTTCTAAAGTCTGATCTCTATAGCTAAGATGCAAGGTTTTAAGAAAGATTCTTAACTCAGATATATGAGTAGTATCAAAAGCTAGAGTAGAATGAGGTACCTTGGTCTCAGTAGCTTCAGAGATACTATCAGCATTTGCCATCAAGGCATAGTTCACCTCATCTTCAGAGTCTGAAGTGTCAGCCCAATCCTTCTTCTTTGTGATGTAAGCTTGACCTTTATCAGCTTTGGCTTTCTTGCACTCAGGTGCAAAATGCACTTTCTCACCACAATTATCGCATTTGATCTTGGACTTGTCCACTTTCCCAGACCTGCCTTCCTTTCCTTTAGCTTTTCTGAAATTCTTCTCTGACATAATTGTATAGCTTTTTGGATCTTAACTGTTGTATAATAACAGAGTGGCTCTGATGCCAATTGTTAGGTCCGGAATAACGTAGAAGGGGGGTTGAATACGTTATTTAAAAATATTTCGATTTTTGATGTGGATATGAAATCAAAAATACTAAATCGAAATAACACAACTGTGTGGGAAATATCTTTTAATAGATAAAACCCGGAGGTTTGTTACACAATCTAATCCTACGGATCAGCTACAAAATCAAACACTCCTAGGATAGTTTAGGCACGAGGACCTTCTACCTGACACATCCTGAAAGCGGGCTAAGCCGGCTTTCCTACTAGATGGACTGCCTAGCAGCTTACACAGAGAAGATATAAGAGAGAGAATAGAAAGTTGTGTGTTGAGGTGTGTTTTGAAATGAAATACAACAGGTATATTTATAGGTTTTAGAAGTCACTATGCTGCACTATTTCAACAACCCCCGTGGGCCCCACCTGCATAGTAACACTATTCCAACAACCACAAAAATGTGTCTGTTGAAAATGTTTTGGACGTGGGTCCCACCAACCACTATTTGAACAGTACTATTCACGTGGGCCCCGGATGAATAGTAATTTTCGTTACTATTCATGAATAGTAATTTTGGTTACTATTCATATGAATAGTACTATTCATGTGAATAATGATTTCGGTTACTATTCATATGAATAGTGATTTTGGTTACTATTCATATGAATAGTGATTTTGAATACTATTCATTTTCCTCTTAATTTGATATCTTTAAATATGCAGCTTCCAAAATGGAGGATATCAATACTGCTCTAAACTCAATCATACCTCTTAACAGTTTTTCTGAGTTAGAATATACTTCGATTCCTTTGTGAAGTGTTGATGCCTAGTACAACTGGTCTGGTTCACAAACGACTAACATTCACTCATGGTCTTTGTATCATGTCTTTAAGACCACTGTAATCTTTTGGCCCTTCAACTGAATCATCTGTACATCTTATTCTGTCACTGAGGCATGATCATGTTAATGAACTTCTTTCAGCGACTTGATCCTTGTTGATGCCTATTCTTCAACTTTCATGATCCCTGTATAGAGTTAATATTATTTATCTTTTATCCTAGTTGAGTTATATATGTCCTCTATTACATATTACATTACATTATGCTTTACAGAAATCTTTTTATAAAAGTTAGAAAACAATAAAATTTAATCTCCAAATCATCCTAATAATTAGAATTACATTTCTTATGACAAAATATTAATTCCAAAATTTATGTTTTACTAATATTAAATTTTAAATAAATTTAACATTAACTTGAATTATACATTAAATTTAAATACAAAATTTGCTTCACGAATTTTTAATTGAAGGTGTTATCATTGTAGCACGAAAATTATAATTTGATACATGTCATTGAATTTATTAGTATAATTTTTTTAACTTATTTGAAATTCCAACTATAAATGTCATTGAATTTGATACCAAAATTCCGATTTTACCCCTCATTAATTTAACAATAAAGATCAATAATAATAATAAATCATTAAAAAGGTGCAAGTTATATTCAAATTAAAAGTTAAGGGCAACAAATTGTTTATCGTAAAATTTTAATATAAAATTAGTTTTGAAATAAAATTGAAAAATACAAAATGCAATTAGCTCATCATTATATTACGTAACATAGCATCTGGCCTGGGCACCTGCCTAGGACCTCCCATTTATAAAGGATCTCATATGTTATTTTTCTATTTATGTGAAAGACGGTTTTAAATCAGAATCAGCACAACTTGGTTTTTACCTTTCAAAGTCAACAAACAAAATTTGCTAATTATTTACTTCTAATAATATAGTACTGTTGGGCCACAGGCCCACTAAAATAGTCTAAGCCCACTAGAGGCCCAATTAAAGCACTATAAATATACTTGTAGCTCCAACATTGTAAAGGATTGATTCATTAATATATTACTCTTTAACAATGGCGCTAGAAGGAGGTTTAACCTCCTCCTAACAAACTTTTTCAAAAAACAGCTACAAACACGAACGGATCAAACTTTAAAGCTTTAGAATCGACCCTAATCCTTCATTAAGAACGTGAAGGATGGTCGACGAAGCCCCAAACACTTAAAATATTGTAAGTGTTAAACGAGTCGATAAAACTAAGAGTTTAATGGCTCCTCAAGCTTTATTTTCTTCGCCTCCGTGGCCTTGCTTATCGGATCTGGTGAACGGATCTCGTAAAGCAAAAAAGGACAATCGACAGTTAGTTCTCACACCTCAAGGCAAGCATGTGTTAACGAGTGACGCTCGTTTACACCTGTTAAAGCTCAAACGACAGAGGGAACAACAATCTGTGGATCCAGGTGATGTTATTATCGACGATGAACTTTGCCGATTGGATCTAGAAAGACAAATATTGGCTGAGAAGGTAAAGAGGAAAAAGAAGATAGTTAGATTGCAAAAAGAGCTCCAGGAGGTCTCCGAGGGCCATATTTCGTTAGATTATCAAACGGAGGATTACGAGTCCTCTTGGAGGATATCTATGGGAAGCAAGTATTCTAAGGCAAATGTGTCTTCTGGTTTACTTTCATCGAGGAAATGCAAAATAAGAAATGAGGAAAAGGAATATCCAGAAAATGAAGATGAAGATTACGAAAAAGAGGAATCAAGTACAACTGGTCTGTCGGCTAATGACATATTGAAGTTCAAAGAATTCATCAGTACGCAATCAGGGGAGATTGAGGTATCCAACATGGAAAGTGAAAATGATGATGTATCTGGAAGCAACTGATCCTGACTATCTTGATAGGATCAATGATGGACCATTTCTTCCAACAAGATTAGTTGCAAGAACAGAGACTGTTGCTGAACACTATGTTATTAAGGCAAAGAGTGAGTAGACAACAGAGGAAAAGGCTCAAGTACTCAAAGATGCAAAAGTAAAAAATATTTTGCATAACAGTCTTGATAATGTCATGTCAAACAGGGTAATAGCATGCAAGACTGCAAAGGAAATTTGGGATACTTTGGAAACTCAATGCCAAGGCACTGAATCTATCAAAAAAAACAGAAGGGCTCTGTTGATTCAGGAGTATGAGCAGTTCGATGCTAAATCTGATGAAAACCTTACTGATATGTATGATAGATTTTTGACATTACTGAACAATATATCACTAGTTGGCAAAGAGTATGATCCAGAGGACTCAAACACCAAGTTTCTCAGAGCTCTAACTGAGGAGTGGGATACTCAAGCTTCAATCATAAGGCATCAATATGATTTGAAGATGTTGTCTCTTGATGAAGTCTATGGGATGTTAAGAACCCATGATCTTGAGGTTCAATAGAGGAAGAACAAGAAAAATGTCAAAGCAAAATCTGTTGCTTTGAATGTTGAATCAAAATCAAAGGGAAAAGCTGAAGAGGTTTCTAATAGAAAGAGTAGAGTGGTAGAGTCAATTCCTGATGACTCATCATCAGATACTGATACTGAGTCTGATTCTGATACTGATGATGACTCTACTGATTCTGATATAATGGAAATGGTTGCTATGATAGTCAAGGGCTTCAAGAAGATGAAGTTCAGAAAGGCTAGGAAGCAAGGGAAATTTCAGAAGAAAACCTTCAATGCTGACAAAGACAGGTACAAGAAGAAAGAAGACAAAAGCAGCAAATTTGACAAGTCAAAAATCAGATGTTATAACTGTGATGGAATGGGTCACTTTGCAACTGAGTGCAAGAAGACCAAAACCAAAGCTCTCATTTCTTCAAGCAAGGACTGGATGGATTCATCATCTGACTCTGAAGAAGAGAAAGTGAATTATGCTTTGATGGCTAAAACTGATGAGACTTCTGCTGGTGAAAATAAGGTATCTGAAATTTTGTTTGATTTTGATACTAATAATGTCTTTGAGTTAAGATCTTTTTTAAAATCTCTGCATATTAGTTTTAGGAGTCAATCTCTTGAAAATACTAGAATAAAATCTGAAATGGCAGAGGTTGTTAAGAGAAATGATCATCTAGAAGCTGAGTTAATTTTCTTGCAGGAAGTTCAAGCAGAATGTGATAATGCTAAACATATGAAACTTGAAACAGAGTTTAAATGTAATGAACTTGAAATGCAACTTAAAGAGGCAAATGAAAAACTCAGAACCTGGACACATTCTGGAACAAAAACTCATGAAATAATTACTGACAAAAACTGGAAAGAGTGTCTAGGTTATAAGCCAGAGAATGAGAAAAAGGACAAAGAAAAGGTTGTTTCATCTAATCCAGGAAGAGTTATAGTTGATGACTCAACAAATCCAAAAACCTACAGATATGTCACTGACAGTACTAAAACCAAATTAAAACCTGTTAATTATGTGTATCCAGAAAATCCCAAATCTACTTCAGAAAAGGGATCCACTTCTACACATCATTCTGAGACTAGGACTGTCAAAAACAAGAATGTAGGTCTTCTGTCTAAGAAACAATTAAGAGATAGAATCTATGATGTAACAGATAGGAAGAGAGTTCCAACTATCAAAAGGAACAGGAATGGTAAAGTTGGAATAAACAAGGAGAATAATTACAAGTATATTCCAAATGCACCAAGGAAAGTATGCTTTAACTGTGGTAACTCTAATCATCTTGCTATTGATTGCAGGAGGAGTAAAAAGAAGGCTACTGTAGTTCCTAAGTCTGACATTAGGAATAAATCAGTATTTTATAAACCACAGAATCCTTGTTTCCATTGTGGCAGTGAATGGCATTCTATTTATACATGTGAAGAATACCATAATTTGTACTATAATTATTATGAGCCTTTGCCTAAGTTTAATAAAAGTTCAAATTTTGGAAAAACAAAGAACTTGAACACTAAGCATGCATCTGTTAAGAAAAAGATTAATTCTGATGGACTTAATCCTGATGAAGGTGTCTTTACAAGAAAAACTTCTGCTACTAAAAATGTTAAGTTGCATGAAAAGAGAACCCAACAAGTGTGGGTTCTTAAGAATTCTAACTAAGTTCTTTGTGATTCTGATTGCAGGGTAAAAAGAAAAATGTGTTAGTCATGGATAGTGGATGCTCAGTGCACATGACTGGAGACAAAACCTTGCTATCAGAATTTGAGGAGAAGGCTGGCCCAACTGTGTCTTATGGAGATGGCAACATTGAACAAACTTTGGGATATGGCAGTATTGTAATTGGAAATGTCATCATTGAAAAAGTAGCTCTGGTGAAAGGACTCAAACACAATCTGTTAAGTGTTAGTCAAATCACAGACAGAGGTTATCGTGTCAATTTCAATGATACTCATTTTGAAGTTATCAACAAATCTTCAGGAAAGGTTGCATTAACTAGTCAAAGACATGGTAACATTTATGAAGCTGATAAGTGGATTTTATATCCACTTGGAACATTCTAAATCGGCTTAAATTGATTGCTTTGACCTCAAGATTGTGGTAGTTTTGATGTGTTTTGTTTAATTGTGCAGGGTTGGAATAATGTTGATTAAGATCGTTGTTTCCGTTACTTTTGGAGTTGAATTCGGGCTTAATAATGTAGAATGGAGTCTTGTTGTGATTCACCATGAGGATTCCAAGCATTGAGGATTGAAAACGGAAGAGAACGCAAAAAGAACGGGAGCAAACGGAGCAAAAACGAAGGAGAAAAAGCTAAAAAACGAGGAAAGAAAGGCTTCACCAGAATATGGCTGGGCAGACTGCGCCATTTCTTGAGCAGTCTGCGCCAGGTGGCAGAATATGGCTGGGCAGTCTGCGCCGTGCTTGAGCAGACTGCTCAGGGTCGTGCTGATTTTCCAGTTTCGCCCTTATTCGATCTGAAATTGTATTTTAAGTGGTTTTTGACACAAAAATCGAATTCTAGTTGTATTTAAGGTATTTTTATTGTTGGGCGAGATGCGTAGAGCCTATATAAACATCCAACCCTTGTAATCATAGATATATACACTTTACGTAATATAGCCTAGTTCTTGCAAGAGAGAAAAGGAGATAAGGAATTTCTCCAAGCTAGTGACAAGCAAGGATTATTCTTTGGAACCTTTGTACTCTTCTATTTTGGGGATTTAATTCTAAACCTTATTTCTTCTTCTATATTTTTACTTGTTTATTTTAGAATTATGTTTTCCATAGAACCCATGATGGCAATTAGGTCAATTATGGGCTAATTCGTTATCATGGGGTTTTAATGGATTTTGCTATGGATTCTAGAAATTGAGTGTTATTTATGCCTTGGTGTGTGATTGATTGTATTGATTGCCTAGTATGTTTATGCTTATTCGTTATAAGTGCGTCGCGAACACTTGTAATTGTTTGTTTAATCCTAGTGAATGCGAAAGTGGATCTAGGGTTTAGAACAATTCTTGCTAGCATAGGTTTTTGCATGTGAAAAACATGTATTAATTTGTGATGTAATTCTAACCGTCTTGCATCGACTATGTGGTTTAATGGGTGCTTGATTCTCAACCGGTATGTGTTCAATTGCTATAGACATATAGGGACTACACATATTTGGTGACTACTTGACTTCTATCAATTGTGGATGATCAGTAGGATGGTATATGCACAATGAAAGTTGGTATGTATCAGTTTAGTGCATCTAATCAGTAATCAACTCTGTCACATGCTAGGCTAAAGGGCATAAGATTCTAGATGAAGTAGTAAATGAAATTGAAATCCCATGTTTGTTTATTATAAAGTTAAAGTTAAGTTATTCCCTCGTAATTGGCTTATTTGGTAATTAATCAATAGTTAAATCAAACCAATATTGTGATTGTCTTAGCAGTGAGTGTAAATCATAAGCTGGTGCATAAGTGAACATAACGAACAATTTGAGTCTCTGTGGGAACGAATCCTATTTACTCTATATTACTTGTTGACCACGTTCTCTTGCGTGAATAAGTGCGAACAAGTTTTTGGCGCCGCTGCCGGGGACTCGGTTCATTGTTTGTTTAGTTTATGATCTTGTCATCAATTTGGGTTAAATTCACTGACTCAGACGTTTTTTTTCTTTTTATTTGATGGATTATTGGGAGCAGGAATTTGTAATTGTTTGTGAGCTGTGTGCAGGTGGACATTACACTCATCAATGTGAGTATAACAGAAACCGGCCAAATTTCAGCTGGGACTACAATCAGAGTGGTATGGAGCAATTCCAATATCCATCCTACCCGCTCCAAAATCAGCAGTTTGAAGATGAGCCATACAGTCCAGGGGGAATTCAGCAGTAACAGGGGCAACAATTTCAGCATCAGTATGCCCCAATGCATCAACACTTTCAACCTCCTGAATTTCAGCAGCAGCAATTTCAGACTTGGTCTATCCAACAGTCGACCGAAGAAGCTGAATTAGAAGAATTGAGGTTGATGGCTAAAAGCAATGCATTGTCTCTCCAGAGAATAGGAGATCAGATTGGTCAAATTGCAAATGCATTACAAACATTGAATCATATTGCAAGTGACACAGAAGGCCTAGCTGTAGAGGAGGAGGACAAGAACCTTCCTATCAGTCTTGACTGGCCTTTCTTAGCCACGGGTGAGACCATGATCGTAGTTCATGAAGGAGAGTCTGAGGGCAAAGATGGGGAAGAAGCAGAACATGAAGCTGATAAGGAAGCAGAGTCGGAGGCAAACCAATCAGAAAATTCAGAATGTCCAGAAAACTCGATTCTGAATAATCAGCCGCAACCACTTCCTTTGCAATCTGAAAATTTTGAAGAATCAGCCCAAGATCAAGAAAATTCCAAGGCTCAAGTGGCTATGCTATTTCCTTCGAAGGATGAAGAGGGTCTCAGTGTGGAAGATGATGAATTAGGAGAGCATGTTCAGTTGTTGAATGCCTCTCCGTTGCAATCTGACTTCGACCAGTTGGAGGCCGAAGAGGAAAAGAGCATCACTCATGTTGACAAATCTACTCCGGAGAAGACTACAGAGATCGTCCAAATCGATTTTCCTCCTCCATATCCACAGAGGCTTCAGAAGCAAACTCTAGCCATGAATTTGACGGCGGAGGATGAGGAGTGTTTTAGCTTGAAATTGGTTGATGCAGGGCAGAGTAAAAAGTATGACACGGAGAAGGAGAAGGCAAAGCATGGCCAACTGAGGATTACAGTGCCTTGGTTAATGGGGCTACGTATTCCACATAAGTTGCTTGGAGTGGAAGATCTCTGGAATTCTCAGGTGCGCCTTAAGCCATCATTTGAAGGAGCTCCCGAACTTGAGCTAAAAACATTGCTAGTTCACCTGGGGTATGTTTCTTGTAATTCAAATCCTTTGCTTGCTATTGTTATTGCTGCTAACTTTTCAGGTAGGCGGGGGAATGTTGTTAAGAGATCTTGTGAGGAGCGAATACGGGTAAAGCTTGTCGTTGAAGATGTCGCTCCAGAAAAGATCATTAAATGGCCTTATAGAGATGCGGTGTAGAAAATTTTCGAGATGAAAATTGTGGCCAAGTCAAGCTACTGACGTAAAAGAAGCGCTTCTTGGGAGGCAACCCAAGCATTGTTGTATACAAGATTATTCTTCTTCTATAAAAAAAAAAAAAAAAAAAAAATTTAGATCAGAAGCTTGCCGCGCACCCTGCGCCGCATTTGGAGCAGACTGCGCCGTGTAACGCAGATAGGAGTCGCGCAACCTGCGCCATTCTCGCGCATCCTGCGCTCGTTTCCAGCAACTCTCCGCGCACACTGCGCCAAAGTCGCGCACACTGCGCCCGTACCCTCTGCCAAGTCGAATCCTGGATATAAAAAAAAAAAAAAAAACAAACCCCCCAAATCATATTTCATCTTTTATACCATATCCTACTATATTTCTAAATCAAAAACCCTAAACACCTCCCACTCCAATTCTATATCTAATTCCTCTCCTAACCCAATTTCATCTCACCATATATATACATCTCTCTATATTTATACATCATCATCCATTAACAATTCATCCATACACTTTCAAACTATATACATACATCAATTCCAAGATCAAGTGGAGGATATATTCGGATTATTGGAGGCTTATTCTTGCAAGGACACCTCTTCAATTCGTAGGGTATTGTTCTAATCTCATCTTTGTAATTGCTACGAATTGTGTTCTTGCCAATTAGGGTTTGGTTGTGTTCTTGAATTGGGGGTTTTTTGTTGAAATTCGAATTTTGTGGTGTGTGGATTGTTATTGTTGTTGTGATGGCTCCCAAAAGACAAAGAGTGGTAGGTAGTAGTAGTAGTAGCCATCCATCGGTGGATGAGGATGCTATTTTGGAAGAAGGATTAGTGAAATTTGTGAATTCGGAGGCCGAGTCGGAGTACGGTCGATTAGTTCGTAAGGGAGTTATACGGGAGAGGAGGTTTGTGCCTCGTGATAACGAGGAGATGGTGGCTATGGTGAATGCGAGGGGTTGGAAGGTATTTTGCGAATTTGCTAATGATGTGCCATTGAATGTTGTTCGGGAGTTTTACGCTAATGCTTCAGTAGAGCAGAATAACTCCACGATTGTTAGGGGACAACAGGTTGATTATTCTCCTCGAGCAATTCGGAATTTGATTGGTCAGCCGCCTAAATCAAGGGGTGTTGAGGATTGGGGACGAAAGACGGTGGGAGATGTTGATCTTGATGTTGTCATCGGTGAGTTGTGTGTCCCAGGGGCGGTATGGAAGTGTAAGGCGGGGACTACCGAAAAGAGGAATTTTCCGGCTGCATCATTGACTAAGTTTGCCCGTGCATGGTTCTTATTCATATGTACTAGTATCCTTCCGTCGTCTCATGTGACGGAAGTTACTGTTGAAAGGGCTATCTTGGGGGATAGTAGTTGTATGTATTGTTGTATTTTGTGGTCATATAGGATATCATGTTGCATAGTAGTGATAGTTCATGCATGATTGTTATGTTCGTATTATCTACGTTTGTTCATTTAGGACATTTTGTTTTATTTTCGTATACCATGTGAGTTTTCATTTAGTTGCATTTTCATGGCATGCATATTTCATGATCCCTTAGGACGAGCTGATTCTGATTGATAGGTGGATGTTGATTTGGGTGTGATGATGATGAGTAGAGGGCTGATTTATAGTTTCTATGAAATTGACTTGCATGTTACGGGAACAAAATTTATTACACAGTCTCATTGGGGTGCTGTTGGGCTAGGTTAGGGTCATGCCTGTGGGAACGAATCCTATTTACTCTATATTACTTGTTGACCACGTTCTCTTGCGTGAATAAGTGCGAACAAAGCCAACATTCACACCAATACTGATAATCCAACTACATGCCTCATCAGTAAAGCCTCTGTAGATGAAAGTTGGAATTGGCATAAGAAGCTTTCTCATCTCAACTTCAACAATATAAATGAGTTGGTTAAGAAAGACTTGGTAAGAGGATTACCAAAGGCACTGTATACTCCTGATGGACTCTGTGATGCTTGTCAGAAGGCTAAACAGAGAAGAACATCATTCAAGAGTAAATCTGAATCCTCAATTGATGAACCATATCACATGCTTCACCTTGACTTTTTTGGACCAGTGAATATTATGTCCATCAGTAAGAAAAGGTATACTCTAGTTATTGTTGATGAGTATACTAGATTTACCTGGGTTTATTTTTTGCACAGAAAAGATGAAACTGCTGAAATACTGCTGGACCATGTGAGGCTCATTGAAACTGGCACAAAATACAAGGTCAAGATCCTGAGAAGTGATAATGGGACTGAATTCAAGAATTCAGCAATGGAAGAGTTCTGCAAATACAAAGGAATAGTTCAACAATTCTCTGCTCCTGGCACACCTCAGCAAAATGGAGTAGTTGAAAGGAAGAACAGAACTCTTATTGAAGCTGGTAGAACTATGTTGGAGGAAGCTAAACTACCTATATATTTCTGGGCAGAAGCAGTCAACACAGCATGCTACACTCAGAACATCACTTTAATCAACAGACATGGTGTAACTCCTTATCAGATGATCAAGGAAAAGAAGCCAAGTCTGAAGCATTTGCATGTATTTGGCTGTAAGTGCTTTGTTCTAAGACTTCATCCTGAACAACTTGGAAAATTTGAAACTAAAGCTGATGAGGGAATCTTTATTGGCTATCCAACAACAAGAGCCTTTAAAATCTTCAATCTAAGAACAAAGACAGTCATGGAGTCTATTAATGTATCTTTTGATGATAGAAAGATAACAGGGATAACAGAAGACTCACATGATAGTTTGATCTTTGCAAATGAAGCTACCAAGAATTCTGATGAAGTTATGTCAGATACTGATACTCTGTCAGATCCTGATGATCGATCAATTCCTGATCAAACACCAGTTACTGATGATGACTCAAATAATGAAAATGTTGAGGGGGAGCAAGAGCAAGACATCACCAGTACTGATACAACTCAGATATCAAGTAGAGACTCATCAGAAATAGATTCAAGTGACAATTCTGACAGCATATCAGGAAGAGATAGCACTATCTCAGGGGGAGCTTCTAGCAATTCTAGTTCTTTTGAAGATAACACCAATCCAGGTGGAGCATCCAGTTCAAGAAATGACTTACCATCAGCAAGGAAGTGGACTAAAAGTCATACTCCTGATTTAATTATTGGGAATCCTGAAGCAGGTGTTAAGACAAGAAGTGCAATTCAGAATGAATGTTTATATAATAACTTTCTGTCAAAGGAGGAGCCTAAGAAAGTTGAAGATGCACTTAAGGATGCTGATTGGGTGATAGCTATGCAAGAAGAACTGAATGAGTTTGAAAGAAATGAAGTCTGGAAACTAGTACCAAGGCCAAAGGGTAGGTCTATTGTGGGTACAAAGTGGGTATTCAGAAACAAGACAGATTCAGATGGCATAATTGTGAGGAACAAAGCAAGGCTAGTAGCAAAGGGGTATTCTCAATAAGAAGGAATAGATTATGATGAGACTTTTGCTCCTGTTGCAAGACTAGAGGCCATCAGAATTTTTCTGGCATATGCAGCCCACAAGAAGTTCAAAGTATTCCAGATGGATGTAAAAAGTGCATTCCTCAATGGAGAATTGGAAGAGGAGGTATATGTTGAGCAACCTCCTGGCTTCATTGATTCCAAATATCCAGATCATGTCTATAGACTGGATAAAGCACTTTATGGACTAAAGCAAGCTCCAAGAGCCCGGTATGAAACCCTAGCTCAATTCTTACTGGAAAGTGGATTCAATAGAGGTACAATTGATAAAACCTTGTTTTATTTGAATCATGGTAAGGATTTGCTGTTAGTTCAAATATATGTTGATGATATCATTTTTGGGTCAACTAACTCTAAGCTGTGTGAGAAGTTTTCAAAGCTAATGCAGTCTAGATACCAAATGAGCATGATGGGAGAAATGAGCTATTTCCTAGGTTTGCAAGTTAAACAGACTGATGATGGGATTTTTATCAATCAGTCAAAATATACAAAGAATTTACTGAAAAGATTTAACATACAAGATAGCTCTACAGCTTCAACTCCTATAGCTACAGCTACAAAGCTTGATCCTGATCAAGGAACAGAGGTAGATGTAACCAACTACAGAGGGATGATTGGCTCACTCTTATATCTAACTGCTAGCAGACCAGATATCATGTATGCAACCTGTCTATGTGCAAGATTTCAAGCAAATCCCAAGGAACCACATCTCATTGCAGTGAAAAGGATTTTCAGATATCTTAAGGGCACTTCTTCTCTTGGCCTTTGGTATGCTAGAGAATCAGACTTTAGTTTATGTGGTTACTCAGATGCTGATTTTGTAGGATGCAAAATAGACAGGAAAAGTACTTCAGGCAGTTGTCAGTTTCTTGGAGGAAGACTAGTTTCTTGGTTTAGCAAAAAGCAAAAGTCTATCTCTACATCAACTGCACAAGCTGAGTACATTGCTGCTGGAAGCTGTTGTGCTCAGATCATGTGGATGAGAAATCAGCTAATGGACTATGGTTTGTCATTTTCAAAAATACCTTTTTATTGTGATAACCAAAGTGCTATTGCCATGACAGGAAATCCAGTTCAACATTCTCTTACAAAGCACATCAGTATCAGGTATCATTTCATAAGAGAACAAGTACTGGAAGGGACAATTGAACTTCATTTTGTTCCTACTGATCAACAGTTAGCTGATATATTCACCAAGCCACTACCTGAGACTACTTTTACAAAGTTGGTGAACGAACTTGGAATGGTAAACTATGGCAGTTCTTGAGAAAAAGAAGTCATCAGATACTGACGACTTGCAAATACTGATGGAAAGTCAATCCTGACAGTGGTCAATGTCGAATCCTGATGCGACGGTTCGATCATCAGTATTATGTTCAGAATCTAACTGTCTTCGTTTTATTTCAATTTCCTGATTCAAGCTATGATTAATGGTATTGAACTCCTGATAATGTGATCACTTTAATTAGTCCTCATATTTATTTCTTAGATAACATGATAAATCAGGAAAACATTGAATAGAATAGAGAAACTGAACTTTTCATTGATAATAAGAAAGAGATTACATTCAAAGATTACATCTTTTTGTTCTCTATCTACTAATCTATTCAACAGGTAATAAAAGTCCAATCCACTCCATTGTTAGTAGCCATCCCAGATCCCATCTTTGCCACTTTGTTTGGGTGGAGGTTGACAGGGATAAGGTTATTTTTGGTGACATATTCATTAACAATGGTTGATGGAGTTGGATGAGGATGCCTTAGATGAAAGCCATGCTAATGTTGCTTGAAGGGCAGCATCGATATCAATCACTTTTGTAGGTTTTTCCTTCTCGATTTCCTCGAGGCCTGCATCCATCTGCAACCAGAGAGTCTCAAGTTGTCTTTCCCAGTCGAAAGTATCAAACTCTTCACGAGTATAGCTAAAGATGTCTCTTTTCTCTAAAAGATGGAGATTCTTCTCTGTGATGGTAAGGTTCGACATTGTTGTAAAATTTTGCTGTGAAGGGTTTTTCTTATTTTTCAGGAGAGAATGAAGAGTTAAGGAAGCAAGTGGACAAGTCTCTAAGATTAAATAGAGAAGGGTGGAACAAGAATATGAAACGATTCATATTTCTGGTGTAAGTACCAGGTATTCTTTGATTGTGATGTTTTAAATTTCTTTATTTAAAATAAATTACCTTGTTTTATCTTAATCACAATCTTATTTCTCAAATAATACAAGCGCGTGTGTTTCACTCAATCATTACATATAGTTACAGATGGTAAGTCGTGACGCGTGCAATCATCACCACTCTCTCACGTAATTTGGTCCATTACTCCAGTATAAACGAATAGTTTACTGACACCTGTTTTTGAGAAATCATTAGTATTGTCCAAATATCAATTTAGTTTTCTAATTGATTTATAATTCTCAAAATCATCAGTAAAGCATCATCTCTCTATCTCTGCTCTCTCAAACCCTAATTTCACAATTAGCGTAATTCTTATGTTTGAAATTTCAATGGAGAATTCATCTTTCATCAACAGCAAGGTCGTAATCAATGGAGTTACTTTTAACACAAATAACTTCACTGCAGTTCTAGATCATCAGGACTTGCCCGATGATTTCCACATTATACAGGACTTTTTGGCCTCAAGCCCAATAAATTATGCTCTAACCCAACCTGCCAAGATATCTTTTCAGTCTATAATGCAGGTTTGGAACACAAGTGTCTTTGGGAAAGGACTTCCATCAGAAAAACCTCAAATGAGCTTTGAGTATAATAATGTTACATACTATGTGACTCCTGAGATTGTCACTGAAACCCTACACTTACCATCAATTGTTGGTAAGCCAGTATTCAAGGTTCCTGATTCAAGACTCCTTGAGTTTGTTGTAAGCTTGGGCTACAATGGAGCGCCAAAGAAGTTTGGAGAGCTCTACAGAACAAAGCTTAAGAAGGAATGGAATTTCTTCTTTGACACTATCAGCAGATGTTTCTTGAATAAAGTGTCAAATTTTGATGCTTTACCCACAGGTTCAGCCAAAATTGGGTATTCTCTAATTCATGATCTCTCATTTGATTATGGGTCTTTTATACTAAAGGCATTAAGTGAAAGAAAAGCAGATAAATGTGGTTATGTTTGCTTTCTTAGATTTTTCCAATTAATATTCTCTCACTTATGTCCTCATGCTGTTTTTGAGAATGATACAATTTTGCCTATATGTAAAATCTCAGAAAACAATATAAAGAGTCTAATCAATTCTGATAAGGCAAATAAGTTTGATGGAAATCCATACATTCCTGATGAAGTATGGTCTCTTTTAAGAAAGAGAATGCCTATTCAATATGGCCCAGCAACTGGTGCTATGGGACAGGACCTTACACATCCTATTCCTGACACAAGCACACAACCTAAACACTATTCTAAATAGTCAACCACCTCTGGTGTCTCACAAAAGGCATCAGTTGTAAAATCAAAGAAATTAGCTAGATCTGATGTGTCTGAGAGGCAATCAGGATCAAAGGATTTCTCCACTCCAACTCACTCTCAAATGAAGTTACAAGGGGGTGAACAAGGGGTTTTGGGAACATCTGGTCTGAATAGAGAAAGAGGAGTAAAAAGGAAAGTTAGTTAGGGAAATGATTCTGATTCTGATTCTGATGATGACACAATGCCTATATCAGTCTTGATGAAGAAAAAGGAGATTGATGCTGTTGATACTAGAGAAGTGGCTGTCTCTGAAAAGCCAAAGAAAAGAAGAAGATTAATCAACAAAGACAAATTTGTTGTTCCTACAGAATTACAGAATCTTACTGATGCTATGGAGAGCAATCCTGATGTATCTACTAATCAAGATAGATCATCAGTTCCTGACACTACTACTAATCCTGACATCTCTACTCCTAATAATTCACCTGTGAAGACTGTTGAGATCTCTGATTCTCCAGCACCTGCATCTCCAAAGAGAAGAATTATTGAGGTGTCTGTTGATCAAGTAAATGCTATTGCTGCTCAGTTGGGTTTCAAACCTTCACCACTTGAAAAGAAAACTGCTGAAGCAAATGTCTTTCATAGACATAAGAAATAGAGGACTACTTTGTCACCTCTGAAAGGATCAAGCCCACAAGAACCTGAACTTCAAAGGAGTTCAGCAGCTATTGCAGATCCAGTCACACAAGAACCATCTTCTCAAAGTGAAGATGCTGGCACAATCACATCAGCAGGGGAGTTTCCTGACAATGCTCAAGGGGCTTCTAAAATTTAAATTGAACTAGCTAGAAGTCTGACAGATAAAGCTGCTCATGATTTGCATATTGCTGAATGTGATGAAGTGATTGCTGACACTGCATTTGAGGGAAGCACACAAGAACCTTTGACTCAAAGTGTTGAAGAAGCTTCACAACCTCAGACTACACAAGAACCATCAGTACTTAATACTGATGCAAGTCATGCTTTAGTTGCAGTTGTCAATCCTGATGTAAGTACTACTGATCCACTTATTCCGTTGCTTATTGAGCCAATTTCTGCAAGGCCAATGGATTCTTTAACTACTTCGTCAGGTAACATCTCTATCTCTACTTCCTTTACTACTGATAGTATGATTACAGATAGACCTGATATAAGGGATACCTCTATTTGTATGACTTCAGATCACTCTTCTCAGCCACCTCTTATTTCTTCACATTTAATGAGTCAGAGCCTTTCTTGTGAGAATGAGAGTGAACATTTAGAGAAAAAGAAGAGTGATGAGAGGCAGTCTCCTGAACTGGCAAAAGGAGAGGTAGAACAGAGTGAGAAGTTGTTAACTTCTAGTGAGGTAGCAGTTACTATTGACAGTAACTTAGGTAACATTGTGAGAAGTGATGAGATCACTTTAAAAGAAACGAGAGATTTAGGAAATGTTACTATTCTACCTGCAGGTCATCAGGATTCACCAGCTACATCTACTGGTGACTTGAAAATGAAAGGTGTTATGCATCTTGATGAGAATGTTGATGATAAGATTTCTGATGATGATCCTGATGATGATGCTGATTATGTTGAAGCACTTCATGTTCAGGTAGCTGTAAGAGCAAGTCTACGTTCTGGTACTCAGGCTCAGGCTTCTTCCAGCAAGTATCCGGAATCTCACAGTAACAAGGGTGAATACAACAATATTACTCCTGATCATATTCAAGCTCTAAGGAGGAATGAATGGGATACTGAATGGAATAAGCCTACTGCTTCTATCAACTTCACCAATGCTCTCTTTCATTCTCAGTATATAGCTTCTAAGTTGTCTAATTCTGATCTCAAAGATCATCTGAAGACTACTACTATCTTGACAAAGGGACTGAAAGATGAGATTGCTTCTGTCAAGAAGGATAATGATCAGTTTCATGCTCGTTTTCTTAAGGATCATTCTGAAGTTGCATCTGCTTCGCAGCTTAAATGTTTAACTGCTGATGTTAATACAAGGATGAACTCTGTAGAAACTAAAGTTGATACTTTGTCTTCTAAGGTCGATAATATTGAAGAAACTCTTAAACTAATCTTGTCTTTCTTCATTGAAGAAGATGCCGATGTCAAAAAGGGGGAGAAGATAGTCAAAACAAAATGCTCACCTAATCCAGTTGTACAAAAGAATGATGATAATTCTGGAAATGATGGTGGTGCTAAGTCACATAAAGTTGAAACCTCTGATGCTGCTTTAGTAACAAAGAGAAGTCAATCTAATACTCAAACTAGGCAGTCAACTCATGTTTCTAGATCTGGTAAGAAGACAGTGACAACAATGGTACAATCTCAGAGTCCAAAAGAAGAACAGTTTGTGACACCTGGTCAAATTTTGTCAACCATTCCTGAGGATGATGTGTATGTGGAACAGGATGAAGATGCTGCTAATCTTTTTCATGAACTTGATACAGGGGATGGTCGTGTTCTTAAACTATTTCATAAAGATAAAAGAGTTCAACAGTATCATGCTGAGAAGGCACTTATCTTAACTACTGAAGAGAATCCAAACATGACTACTGATGAGTTCTTAGAAGAACAGAACAGGATTCTTGAAGAGATTGCAAGACAAAATGACGCTCCTGCTGCAAGAAGAGGAAGAGGCAGAGGAGGAAGATACAGAGGAAGAGGAAGATTACCTGCTCAAACAAGTACAAGACAAACAAGATCTAGTGGAATCAAATTAAAAGATGTTTCTGAAAATGAAAAGAAGAAAACTCCACTATCTCTTGTACTTACTCCAAATAACAGATTCAATGCTCCTGAAGAAATTGAAGAGGAGATATTGCCTTTAAAAAGAAAGAGCAAGGTTGCTGATCAAGCTATTATATCTAATGAGAAGTCAATTTTTGGTTCAATTCCTGATGATGTCTCTGATTCTGGAGAAGCTGAAATTTTAAAAGAACTTAAGATTATGATTCTTAAGGTTGTGGTTGAATTTCACAATATGGAAGTTATTGAAGATACACTGAAGTATGAGCAAGAAAACTTCAGAAGATTTGAAAGAGAAAGTGAAATCGATCAGAGCTAAAGCAAGAGAAGCAGAAAGGATAGCAACCAGAGATTACTTGAAAAATGTTCATAAATCTAACAGGAAGTTATGGTATGATAAAAGTAAATCTGTTCCTGAACATCAGCAGTATTATCCAACAGATGAGAAGAAGAAGAGTAAGAAAAAGGAGAAGAGTGAGTGTAATTATAGGAAACCAGTTGTTTTCAAATCTGCAGGACTGATAACAGAATCTTCTTTGATTAATGAATCTTTATTGATTGTTAAATCAAAGTCTACTGCATTTGTTGCTGAATATCCACCAAAGTGGGTAAGTATGCAATCTGGTTTGAAGGGATTGGAACCTGGAACAAGAGGAGGCATTGGGTATGATAATGCACAGGTTGTTTTTATTATACAAATTGATCAATATGCTCTAGTTGACAAGATTGGTGATGAGTTAACTGTTAATCATCTCTGGAAACTTGAAGCTATTGCTATCATTGCTGATTGTCATGCTGGTGCTAAGAAAGTAGAAAAGATGTTGTACTTCATAAAAGACAGAAGTGTAAAGAAGATAGCTATTCATGAGTTGTTGTGCAAATCTGCAAAGGAGCTGAAATATGTTCTGTATCTGCTCAGAAGTAAAAGAATCAATGTTAAAGAAAGAGAAGTCTACTACAATTGGTTTGTTATGATTTACAGAACAATCAGACAGAGATTTATGGATGGAGGAACAAGGTATGATGGCAATTATATTCTTATGTATTTTTAAATTTAAGAGGCATAGAGGTTGAAATGAAGAAAGGTACTGCTGTTAGAGAAGAGTATCTAGGCATGGAACAACTGTCTCTTAATCCAGATGGGAAGGAGATTGATTATGTTTTGCTAGGTGATTTAGATCTTCCAAGAAGCTCAATTCAGAATCTCAGGGCAGCTATCTATCAGATTAATGAGGAAGATGTAGGACTCAAAAATCTGAAGAAGAAACTGACTCAAATTCTTGAAAGCAAGGAAGAAGAATTGATATCTGACTTCTTGAAGATGAATCTGTTTTATCAAAGAATTTCTGAAATTGTTCCTGATGAATTTTAGAAGGTATTTTGTTTTGAGTTTTTGACATCTTTGAATCAAGGAATTTGTGCTTTATTTTACAAAGAACAAATTGGGGGAGATTGTTAGATATTGATTCAAGTGATGATCAGGATATGAGCATTACTGATCAGATACTGATGCTGACGTCATCAGTAATACAACGTCAGTATTGGATTATTATAAGGACTAGAAGTTGGTCAGTATTTCGTGAAGATTCTCATCAGACCAGAGATCAAGGAAGATTGATATGACGGTTCCTAAATTATAGGAATGCAGCTATCATTCAAGATATGTATTAAGAGTCGTATGTAATTGATTTGATATATCTTGTAATTGATAGAGCAGCTGTGTACACTATATAAACACAGTTTAGGTTTTACATGATTGTAATCGCATATACAAGTTTTCTTGTAACCTAGCAGCTCTTAAGAACATAAGAATTTCTTAAGAGAGTTTTGTAACAGTTTTATATCAGAATTAATAAAGCTGTTATTGATTCATACTTGTGTTATTTTTGTTTAAGTCGAAAATCTTATACAATTGTATTCAACCCCCCCCCCTTCTACAATTGTTATTTACTGGGCAACACATCGAAAGAGCTAAAATAGACAGGGATCTTAAGGTACCACCAATTGATCAGTTTGATGGCTCCACTGATAAGTGGATTTTATATCCACTTGAAACATTCTATATCGGCTTAAATTGATTGTCTTGGACTCAAGTTTCTTGTAGTTTTGATGTGTTTTGCTTAGTTGTGCAGATTTACAAGAATGTCGATTAAGGTGGATGCTTCTGTCATTTTTGGAGGATTAATTTATTAAAATTCGGATTTTCCGGGATGGTTGCGCAGTCTACACTGTTTTGGCCATATCTGGAGTTCTATAAGTCCGTTTTTAGCGATCATACTGCCCACGCGTAGACTGGGAAATTTTCTATAATTCTGAACAGGAGCTATCCGCGCTGAGAGCGCCCTGCCCGCGCTGAGAGCGCCCGAACTCGCTGGAAATTCTGAAATTCTATCCTGTTTCGAATTAAATTGTATTTTTAGGTCTTTTCTTGTTGGAAAAGTATTCTAGGGCCTATATAAACACTACCTATCATTGTAAATCAGATCATTAGGAGTAGAACCATTACATATCAATTACTTAGATTTATTTGTATCTTTTCATACTTTGTTTTTATCATGGTTTCATCAGATCCCATGATGACGAGAGGTTCGATTATGAACTAATCGTTGTCATGGGATTCTAACGGATTTATTTATGGAGCTTTAGTATCTTGATGCTTTAAAGATCTGTGTGTGATGTATATCTGATATCCTCGTATGGTTGTGCTTTATGAATTTAGATGCGTAGCTAACATCTAATTTGTTAATCTCTTGTGAAGCGAGAGTGGATCTTGAGATTTAGAACTTACCATGCTAGCATAGGATAGGTTGATGTTTTAACATCATGATTTGTGGCGTAAATAGAGATATTATGCTGCCCTATGTGATCAATATGGATAACTTGTTCTTCAACCGTTATGTTTTCAAATTCTATAGAGATATAGGGTCTGAGCATAATTTGTGTCTATTCATCTTCTATCTCTTTTGTGGATGTATGTTTAGTTTGGTATTCGTATACTGAGAAGTAGTGTATACTTGTTTCGTATTATCCGATCAGATATCATAACCATTGCATATAGTGATAAAGGCGTCAGATCTAAGCAAAGTATTTAATGAAGTTAGGATTCCATGCTTTCTCTTGCAGAAGTAATTTGATTTAAATTCTCATTAGTTAATTAATTCTTAGTTTGTTAATTTGTTTTTTTAGTTAATCTTAGTTAATCAACCCTCAAATTTGTTAATTGTCTTAGCAGTGAATAAAAACCATACATTGTTGCATAGGTACATTAATTGAATTGAAACCTAAACCAGATCTCTGTGGGAACGAACTTGACTTATTTATATATTACTTGTGACCACGTACGCTTGCGTGATTTTGTGTTAACAAGTTTTTGGCACCGCTGCCGGGGACCATCGGTATTTTATTTTTGGTTTATGTGCGTGTCAATAGTGGTCGTTAGAGTTCACTGACTCGGATTTCTTTTTCTCATCTATTCTTGTATAGTTCGTTGGTGTTTCAGGTACTTGTCAGAGAGTGTGGGCGTTGAAGATGGATTTTCTAACTTACTATGGAGCTCAGCAGGTGGCTAGTGTTTGTGAGCTATGTGCGGGCGCACATGAGATGTATCAATGCTGGAGCAACCAAGGTGGTATTCAAAAACCTCAGCCATGTGAGCGGTGTTTGGGCGTTCATGATCCCTCACAATATTGTTACTACGAAGGAGTTGATCCATATGTCACTTATGAGGAACAACCATATTTTAAATACCATCCTCAACAGTACCAGCAAGATGTTCCAGATATGTCATATGTCTTTGGTAGTGAAGAGTTTAAACATCAGCAACCTATTCCTACTTTTCAGTCAGATGAGGTTGATGATTTGAAGGAGATTAGGAAGGAGATTAGGATGCTTGTAGAGAATCATAAGAAGTCTATCAAATCTATGGGGACACTTGTTGCTCAAGTTTTGAGTGCTTTAGAACAAGAGAAACAACAATGCATACTAGAGGCAATTCCAGAAAATAACGGTGACTTGGAGCAAGGTACTGCATGCATAATTGAGGAAGACAGATTCCAAGAGGAGGTTAGTGTTCACAAGCCATGTGAGGAATTTGATCATGTTAGGATGGTGGATGATTTGGAAAGGGCACTATTTGGGACAGACACTGTTGAGCTGCAGAAATTTCAAGAATTGGTATGTGCGAACCAAGAGGTTGATGAACATGGGAAAGATGCAGGTCTTCTACTTGTCTCAGAATGTAAAGATGGAGGTAGCGCATTAGAGCCAATGGAGGAAGTTCTTTTTGAGGAACCAAAGGCTTCAGTAACTTAAATTTACCCTCCTCCATTATATTCAAGCAAAGCCCATGAATGTGTGTTGTTCTACAAATTGACAGATTTTGGGTCAATAGATGAAGGCATTGGAATAGGACATAGTTGTTACATGAATAGGCCAAGCGAGGAGAAAGAGCCGAAAGTGTGCCGCCGTGATGACGATGAAGTTTCACGAAGAGATGACCAGGCAAACTATTATCATCCTTAATGGAGGCTTGGAAGTATTGACGTTAAAGATGCGCTTCGTGGGGGGCAACCCATGTGTTTCGATGATTAGGTATGTTTCCTGCTATCCCTCGTATTTACTTCTATTCAATGCGGACATTGAATATTTTAAGTTTGGGGGTGGTTTGAGGGATTAGTAGTTGTTGTTGTATTATGTGTTCATATAGGATTTCATGCTTTGCATATGAGTAGTAGTAAATTATGCATGATTGTTTTGTTCGTGTTATCTACGTTTGTTTCATATAGGACATTCTGTTTTTATGTTCGTATATCATGTGAGTTCATAGTAGTTTGCATTTGCACCCATGCTTGATAGGAATTTTGTGTTGTTGACGCTTTTGATTGAGAAGTGATATGCTTTGTTCTTGTGCACACACATACACTAGTAAGTTGAAGCTAGTAGACTTATTGAATGTTGTAAGTAATTAGAAGGACATGAATATGTGCAAGATGATTTAGTTTGCATGCTTTGAATACAAGTCGGTGCGTTAGAGAGATTTTTGCTTGGGATTGAGTATGTTTTTCCACCAAGTGAGTTTTTGAGCCTTATTGCATATATTTGCAATTTATTCGTTTGCTTGAGTGTCCACGGATTGTTTGCATTGCTAGCAGTTGTTTGAGGTCTTTCTTGAAACGCATGACATTATTTGACGATTAAAATGATAAAGGCATTTAGGAATAACCGTATATTTTCCCATATTACCACACCATAATTACTTGATCAATTAGTTAACCCGTTGAGCTTAATCCTATTTTTCGGTGACATACCACATTACTTGCCTAGACCTTTTTCTTGTATTGGCCTTACATTAATTTGAACCCACATTGTCAAAGGCTAGTAGAGTGCTTAAGGGAGTAATAAGGTGTACAAGGAGGGGTTTATTGTTGGTCATAATTTTGGGGGAAATATTGAAAATTGGGTTTGTTTACTTGATAGTCGGCATATGTAATAAAATTGTGGGATCATTGTTATTGTTATATTATTGTTTGTGTTATATTTAGCTCTCGAAAAAAGAAAAAAAGAAAAAAAGAAAAAAAATGAAAAAAAAAGAAGGAAAAAAAAAGGAAAAAAAATATTATGAGAGCATGTTTGTGTTGTTGTGATCCTATTTCAGTCGACTAGTCGAGTGTTTTTGTTGGAAGAATAATAAATTATGGGGGGGAAAATAGGGTGTTGTGTTTGATTTATTATGGTACTTACTAGCTTTTGACACTCCACCTGTTTTGGCTTATTTGACATACCTTGTCCCTAGCCCCGTTACAACCCAATTAATGACCTTTTGATTATCGTCATTGATGTATGTTGTGTTAAGAGTTAGATTGATACCAAATGTCAAGCATGTTTATGATTTTGTTGGAATTGAGTGATACACTTACCCTTGTTCTTGAGTGAATATTCTTTTGTGAGTGGATTGTGAGTGTTTGCTTGTTTTTGCGTATGAGATCCCGAGTTTTGTCTCAAAGATGTACTCTTGTAGGCTTAGCATGTTTACTAACTTATTCTTACACTTGACATGAACTTTTGAGAGCTTATGCATGTTCATTGAGTAGACTATGTGAATACTTGCACTTTCGACACCAAGACATTGCGTATTTACTTTGATTCTTAAGTTGATATGGCATGAGAGGATTTGAAGGTATGGTAGGATATTAGTACTAGATTATTTGCATTTTCATGTTAGTTGCATTCATGCATTGCATTGCATTATTAGGTTACATGGATTTTGTGGGTACATTCGCTATAGGCCCTCACGAGACCTTACTCGTCCACTAGGGCTGCCTAGGGGTTTAAAGGGCTTGTTGCATATGCCAAATGCAACCGTGATCACCTACGGAAGTGGTACTAATTAGTTAGTTGTAATTGTTTATGCTTGAGGACAAGCATCGGTTTAAGTTTGGGGGTGTGATAAGTGGATTTTATATCCACTTGGAACATTCTATATCGGCTTAAATTGATTGTCTTGGACTCAAGTTTCTTGTAGTTTTGATGTGTTTTGCTTAGTTGTGCAGATTTACAAGAATGTCGATTAAGGTGGATGCTTCTGTCATTTTTGGAGGATTAATTTATTAAAATTCGGATTTTCCGGGATGGTTGCGCAGTCTACACTGTTTTGGCCATATCTGGAGTTCTATAAGTCCGTTTTCAGCGATCTTACTGCCCACGCGTAGACTGGGAAATTTTCTATAATTCTGAACAGGAGCTATCCGCGCTGAGAGCGCCCTGCCCACGCTGAGAGCGCCCGAACTCGCTGGAAATTCTGAAATTCTATCCTGTTTCGAATTAAATTGTATTTTTAGGTCTTTTCTTGTTGGAAAAGTATTCTAGGGCCTATATAAACACTACCTATCATTGTAAATCAGATCATTAGGAGTAGAACCATTACATATCAATTACTTAGATTTATTTGTATCTTTTCATACTTTGTTTTTATCATGGTTTCATCAGATCCCATGATGACGAGAGGTTCGATTATGAACTAATCGTTGTCATGGGATTCTAATGGATTTATTTATGGAGCTTTAGTATCTTGATGCTTTAAAGATCTGTGTGTGATGTATATCTTATATCCTCGTATGGTTGTGCTTTATGAATTTAGATGCGTAGCTAACATCTAATTTGTTAATCTCTTGTGAAGCGAGAGTGGATCTTGAGATTTAGAACTTGCCATGCTAGCATAGGATAGGTTGATGTTTTAACATCATGATTTGTGGCGTAAATAGAGATATTATGCTGCCCTATGTGATCAATATGGATAACTTGTTCTTCAACCGTTATGTTTTCAAATTCTATAGAGATATAGGGTCTAAGCATAATTTGTGTCTATTCATCTTCTATCTCTTTTGTGGATGTATGTTTAGTTTGGTATTCGTATACTGAGAAGTAGCGTATACTTGTTTCGTGTTATCCGATCAGATATCATAACCATTGCATATAGTGATAAAGGCATCAGATCTAAGCAAAGTATATAATGAAGTTAGGATTCCATGCTTTCTCTTGCAGAAGTAATTTGATTTAAATTCTCATTAGTTAATTAATTCTTAGTTTGTTAATTTGTTTTTTTAGTTAATCTTAGTTAATCAACCCTCAAATTTGTTAATTGTCTTAGCAGTGAATAAAAACCATACATTGTTGCATAGGTACATTAATTGAATTGAAACCCAGATCTCTGTGGGAACGAACTTGACTTATTTATATATTACTTGTGACCACGTACGCTTGCGTGATTTTGTGTTAACATCCACAGACCCTTTCGACTTCGTCAACCTCTTCGACAGACGGATGTCCTTTTTTGGACACAGTGAAGTGGCGAAGTGCAAGTTCTTCCCGATGTGCTTGAAGGGCACATCACTTATGTGGTTCAACAATTTGCCAGCTAGGTCGATCAAGTCATGGACTGGGTTGAAGGAAAAATTTAAGTCGAGGTTTTCTACTAACAAAAAAGGGAAAAAGTTGACAGCCTCTCTTGTGAACATTCGCCAAAGATCAAACGAAAATTTACGGGAATATCTTAACCGTTTTAGAGCAGAGATGATTCAAATCCCAGATTTGGTAGAAAACCTGGCAATGACATAGCAGCAGGAATTGACAGAACCAGACACAATGCAGTTCTCGAGGAATATTTTGAGAAGGAGCCTCAATCACTTCAAGCAGCTATTTAGCTATTCGAACGAAGACTAACTCTCCAGGAGGCTGTTGGCAGCATTTAGTCCTCCAAATCTCCAAGGACAAGGATGAACAGGTTTGTTGAACAAACCTCCCAATGGGAATATCGCCGAGGTGACCGAGGTGTTCGAGGAACGCGAAGGTCACAGGCAAGATCACCAGTCCAAACAACAAAATAGAATGTTACCTCACGCACATCACATAAATCGCCTACATCACGGGCGTCTCCACCAAGTCAACGTCCGTGGCTTCAGAGACCAAGAACTGATCGAGACTTCACAAAGCTTAATGCTGATAGAATTGCAATACTAGGAATTCTCAAAGATGATCCGTCATATGTACCCCCAAGGCCGATGAATCCAAACAGGCCGCCGAGCAATAAGTTTTGTCACTATCACGAAGACACAGGCCATGACACGGAAAGGTGCTACCAATTGAAAATTTTGATTGAGGACAAAATCTAGAAAGGAGAGCTTTCCCATTTTGTGGAAAAGGGCAATGAAATACAGCAAAGAGACGAACAGGAAAGGGTCATAGACACCATATCCGGTGGACGCACCTCGGGAGGCTCATCAAATAGAGCTAAAAAGGCCTATGCAAGAGAGGTATTTCGAGTAGACAATAAGAAGCCAAAGAAAAATCCATCTCTGGTAATATCATTTTCGGATGAGGATTTTGGAGACAGGATAATGGAAGATCATCAGGATGCATTAGTCATTACTACTAGGATTGGATCGAACATGGTCAAGAAAATCATGATTGATGATGGCAGTTCGGTCGATATATTATACCAAGGCGCCTTTTCGAGAATGAATTTGGGCGATAGAAAAATCAACAGTGCTAAGGATGTGCCATTATATGGATTCACTGACAATGAAGTCAAAACGGTGGGGGTTATTGATATGTCGGTGTTGTTCGGATCGCCACCTTGCCAAAAATGGCTCATTGTCAAATTTCATATAGTAAATGCCATTTCAAGTTATAATGCCATTCTAGGAAGGTCGACTATTGCAGCCTTGAAAGGTATAGTTTCCATACCTCATCTGAAAATGAAATTTCCCACAGATTTTGGTGTTGGCGAGGTGTGTGGAGACCAGAAATTGGCTCGACAATGTTATGTTAGTTCAGCTCTCCCAAAGAGTTCTGCCAATTCAACGACCTCAGTAAACCAGGTGGTTGAAATGGATCCAAGAGATATCATTGAACTCCCCAAACCACCCAGTCACGAGCTGGTTGAGCAGATTGAGGAAATTCTACTATACCCCAATGACCCTGAAAAGGTCGTGAAGATAGGAACAAAATTATCAACCGAGCTCCGTGAGGATCTCATCCAAACATTAAGAGAGTTCGCAGACATCTTTGCTTGGACTCCCAAAGATATGCCGGGAATTCCAGCTGAGCTAGCTCTACATCATCTCAACATAAAGCCAGGGGCTCAAGAGGTAAAACAGAATAGGCGTATCTTTTCCGAAGAGAAACAAGAGGCTATTGAAAAAGAGATCGACAGATTGTTGGAAGCGGACTTCATCAAGCCCGTACAGTTCCCAAAGTGGATTGCAAATCCAGTATTAGTCAAGAAAATCAATGGTAAATGGCGGATGTGCATCGACTATTCGGATCTCAATAAAGCTTGTCCAAAAGATTTTTACCCGTTGCCCAACATCGACCAGCTCATTGACTCCACAGCAGGAAATGAACTACTGTCTTTTATGGATATAATCAGATAAAGCTGGCCGAACAAGATCAAGATGACACAGCCTTCATAACCCATAAAGGGGTATTCGGGTTCAAAGTTACTCCCTTTGGTCTTCTTAACGCAGGAGCAACGTTCCAGCACATAATGGACAAAATATTCGCTTCCCAAATTGGAAGGAATATCCAGGTATATGTTGATGACATTATAGCAATGTCTCCGATAGCCTCGGAGCACGTCAAGGACCTCAGGGAGACCTTTACAAGGATAAGGGCCAGCTCCATGAGGTTAAACCCAGCAAAGTGTTCTTTCGGCCTAAGTGGAGGTCACTTTTTGGGCTTTCTCCTCACACAGAGAGGTATTGAAGCAGATCCAAACCAAGTAAAAGCCATTCAAAATGTTACAGCCCCAAAGTGCCTCAAAGAGCTCCAAGCCCTCGCAGGGTCTATTGCAGCTCTCAGACGCTTCATACCTCAATCTTCAAAAAAATGTTTGCCGATGTACGAAGCAATCGAGGAAGCCTCGAAAAGTAAAACTTTCACCTGGACAAAAGAGTGTGAGGAAAGTCTACAAGGAATCAAAGATTTTCTTGTATCTACACCAATCATGGCTAAGCCTCTCCAATGCGAACCACTAAAGCTTTATTTATCGGCATCAGACTTGACCTTGGCTGCAGTGCTGGTTAAAGAGGTAGATGCGGACCAGAGGCCCGTGTACTACACAAGCCACATAATCAAAGATGCTGAAACTCGGTATTCAAACATAGAAAAACTTGCATACGCCTTGATCATGGCCAGCAGAAAACTAAGACAATACTTCCAAGAAAGAACAATCATTGTGATGACAAACCAACCTCTGCGTCGGGTACTTCACAAACCCGACATGACAGGGCGATTGGCTTCGTGGACCGTGGAATTAAGTCAATTCCACTTAGAATTCCAGCCAAGAACTGCTATGAAATCTCAGGCTTTAGCAGACTTTATATCAGAATGTACTTTTACTTCCCTTGAACCAGGAGAAATAATCTCAGAACCAAAGGACAAAGTTTGGACTCTGTTCACGGATGGATCGTCTACTTCACAAGCTGGTGGGGCTGGAGTCATCCTCACAAGCCCTGAGGGTTTCACGGTTCGACAGGTCGTCAAATTCAAATTTCCCACGACCAACAATGAGTCGGAGTATGAAGGCCTTATAGCAGGCTTGGTATTGGCTCGCCATTTGGAAGCATCAGTCATAGATATATTCAGTGACTCACAGCTCGTAGTAAAACAAGTCTTGGGAGAGTTCAAAACTTTGAATGAAAGAATGGCAACATACGGACAAATCACTTCAGAATTGCTGCAAAAATTCACATCATGGACCATCAACAACATTGACAGGTCCAACAATCAGTGGGCAGACGCTTTGTCAAAGCTGGCCACTTCGAATACCTCAAATACATCAGAGCCCATATATTTTAAAGAGCTGCATGAGCAATCAACTGTTCGAAAGGAGATACTTTGTATATCAGCTCAGGATGATTGGAGAATTCCCATAATTAAATTTATTCAAGGAACTCAGGATGAGCTAGACAGGCATGAAAAGAGAAAGATGGAGATAAAGGTAAAACATTATTGTCTAATAGATGATAAGCTATTTAGGAGAGCCCTGGTCGAGCCACTACTCAAGTGTGTTAACCAAGATGAGGCCAAAATGGCTATGATCGAGGTGCATTCAGGGATATGTGGAGACCACTTGGCTGGGAAAAACATGGCTTTGAAAATCACGAGGCACTGAATTTTTTGGCCCACGATACGCCAGGACTGCGAAGAGTTCGTAAGGCGGTGTGAGCCGTGCCAGAAATATGGATCTGTGAGCCATCGACCCTCAGTCCCGTTCAATCCAACAACTCCATGCCCATTCTTTATGTGGGGTATCGATCTTGTAGGTCATTTGCCAAAAAGCTCCAAACAATGCCAATACATAATTGTGGCAGTTGATTACTTTACAAAATGGATAGAGGCCAGGCCCTTGGCAAGGATAAGAGAGATTGAGGCGGTTCACTTCTTCATGGAGCAAATAGTTTTCAGATTTGGGGTACCCAGAGTGGACATTACAGATAATGGCACTCAATTTACTGGAGAGAAATGGGTCAATGCAATGAATGAGCTCGAAATTCAACATCTCAAAGCCTCGGTGGCAAACCCACAAGCGAATGGCCAGGTGGAAATCACCAACAAGGCAATCTTGCAAGGATTGAAGAAAAGGCTATGTGAGGCTAACAGAAACTGGGTGGATGAACTACCCAATGTGTTGTGGAGTCTGGGAACCACTCCGAAAGCTGCTACAGAAGAAACACCGTTCAGAATGGCTTATGGAACTGAAGCAGTCCTGCCAGTTGAGATAAGCTCTAAGTCTCTAAGGATCGAGAAGCTCGATCCCAAGTCATCAGAGGAAGGGCTAAAACTGAACATCGATCTCCTCGAGGAACTCAGACACCCCACACAGGCCAATGTATCCAAGTACCAGGAAAAGGTGGCAAAATTGTATAATTCAAAGGTCAAACCAAGAAGCTTCCAAGTCAACGACCTCGTTTTGAGAGAAGCAGCGACCTCGATGCCCTCAAAACAAAGTAAAATGTCTCCACCATGGGAAGGGCCTTACAAGATCACAAAGGTCAACAGCTCAGGCTCCTATCGCCTCTCTCACCTCGATGGAACGCCAGTGACAAACGCCTGAAATGCCATTCATCTCAAAAAATTTTACCCGTAGGACTCCGATCAGAAATCATCCACCCTTCTAAGTTATTTAATTTAAGGTACGAAGTAGTTTCTGAATTTCTTCTGTTGATAAGTGGAGTTTATATCCACTTGGAACATTCTAAATCGGCTTAAATTGATTGTCTTGGGCTCAAGTTTCTTGTAGTTTTGATGTGTTTTGTTTAGTTGTGCAGATTTACAAGGATGTTGATTATGGTGGATGTTTTTGTCGTTTTTGGAGATTTAATTTATTAAAATTCGGATTTATTGGGCTGCACGCGTGAGATTCACTGTTTGGGCCATATCTTGAGTTCTATAAGTCTGTTTTCAGCCCGTAAGCAGTCCACGCGAAGATAACGAGATTCTCTATCATTCTAAGGTGGTCCAGAGGCCCAATTACGTCTGGAACTGCTCTGGAAAATAGAAGAAAAGTCAGCTACGAATTTCCCTTTAAAACAGAATCAGTTTAGGAAACGTATCTTGCAGAAATTCTATTAAAATTCAGTTTTGGTATTTTCTTGCTGGGCAAGACTTTTAGAGCCTATTTAAACACATCCTACCATTGTAATAGATATACACATTATCAATAGTTTTATTACTTGTAACCTAGATTAGATCTGCAAGGGAGAAAAGGAGAAAAGGATTCAACGCTCGTGATAAGCAACGGATCTAGATCTACTTCATCCTTTGTGTTATTCTGGATTATAGATTTGTTTTCTCAACTCTTTGTTTTAATAATATTTTTACTTCTTTCTTTCATATCTTGTTTATTATCATGTTTTCATCAAATCCCATGACGATGAACGGTTCAATTATGGGCTAATCGTTGTCATGGGATTCTAACGGAGTTATTTATGGAACTTAGTATCTTGATGCTTTAAAGATCCGTGTGTGGTGTATATCTGATATCCTCGTATGGTTAATCTTAATGCTTTTAGATGCGTAGCTAACATCTAAATTGAATTGTTAATCTCTTGTGAAGTGAAAGTGGATCTTGAGATTTAGAACTTGCCATGCTAGCATAGGTTCATAATTGTTTATCAATATGATTCGTGGTGTGAGATGAAAATACTTATACTGCCCTATGTGATCATTATGGATAACTTGTTCTTCAACCGTTATGTTTTCAAATTCTATAGACATATAGGGTCTAAGCATAATTGGTGTCTATTCATCTTCTATCTCTTTTGTGGATGTATGTTTAGTTTGGTATGCGTATGCTGACAGGTAGCGTATACTTGTTTCGTGTTATCCGATCAGATATCAAAACCATTGCACATAGTGATTAAAGGCGTCAGATCTAAGGGAAGTATTTAATGAAGTTAGAGTCCCATGTTTTTATTCTCATAAGTAACTCGATTTCTATTCTTATTAGTTAATTTAATTCTTAGTTTTATAATTTGTATCTTAGTTTAATTTAGTAGTTAATAAAAATCCAATTTGTTATTTGTCTTAGCAGTGGATAAAAACCATACATCGGTGCATAGGTACATTAATTGAATTGAACACCATTCTAGATCTCTGTGGGAACGAACTTGATTTAATCATATATTACTTGTGACAACGTGCGCTTGCGTAATTTTGCATAACAAGTTTTTGGCGCCGCTGCCGGGGATCATCGGTGTTTTTATTTTAGTTTATGTGCTTGTCATCAGTGGTCGTTAGCGTTCACTGACTCGGATTCTTACTTAGTTTGTTTGATTCGTGGTGTTTCAGGTACTTAAGTTTGTATGCGAACACGCTTACAAGCTCGTTTAGAAGAACTGGCGGAAGACGATCTTGTAGAGAATAAAGAGAATAAGGAAGAGGAATCTGAAACTACAGTAGCAATGGCAGATGCAGCAGCAGCTAAGGCTTTGAGGGAGTATTCTCAGCCGAAACTCAATGATATCCAGTCTAGCATTATTAGGCCAGCTATTGCAGCGAACAATTTTGAGATCAAGTCGGGCACAATTCAGATGGTGCAGAATTCAGTTCAGTTTGGGGGTGCTCCTACGGAGGATGCCAACATGCATATTCGGGACTTTATCGAAATCTACGACACTTTCAAATGTAATGGTATGACGGATGATGCTATCAGGTTGAGGCTTTTCCCATTCTCTCTGAGGGATAAGGCTAAGAGCTGGCTACACTCTTTGCCACCTGGTTCCATTACTACATGGGAAGATCTTGCTCAGAAGTTCCTTACTAAATTCTTCCCTATGGCGAAAACTGCAGCATTAAGGAACCAGTTGACTCAATTCCAACAGCAATCTGGCGAGACCTTGTGTGAGGCTTGGGAACGCTACAAGGAGATGCTACGCAAGTGTCCTCATCATGGCATGCCTGATTGGATGCCTGATTGGATGATTATTAATGGGTTCTATAATGGGTTGGGAGCACAGTCTAGGCCCTTGCTAGATGCAGCATCAGGTGGAGCTCTGTGGGCGAAGAGCTATGATGAAGCTTATGATCTTATAGAGATGATGGCTGCTAATGAATATCAAAATCCAACCCAAAGACTATCTCAAGGCAGGGCAGCAGGAATTTTGGAAATAGATACAGCTTCAATGATTACGGCTCAGTTGAAAGCTCTTGCTATGAAGGTGGATTCTCTTGCTAATTATGGAGTTCAGCAGGTTGCTAGTGTTTGTGAGTTATGTGCGGGCGCACATGAGACGAATCAGTGTGCTATCTCTTCTGAATCAGCACAGTTCGTGAGTAATTTCCAGAGACCTGCTGCACCAGTTCCAGCCACTTATCATCCTAACAACAGGAATCATCCCAATTTCAGCTGGAGCAACAATCAAGGTGCTCAACAACCTTATCAGCAGCCCTATCAGCAATTTCAGGGTCAGCAAGCAAAGCCATTCAATCAAGTTTATCAGCAGCCTTACGCTCCAAGGGCACCATATCAACCTCCGGGATTTCAGCAGCAACAGCCTCAGGCTCATGCGGGGCAATCTTTTAATGAAAAATCAGAGATGGATGATTTGAGGATGACGGTAAAGAACCTACAAGCGGGTCAGAAAGTCTTGGAAACCCAGATAGGACAGATTGCAAGTGCTTTACTTAGTAGGCCTCAAGGAACTCTTCCAAGTGATACAATAGCTAATCCAGGTAGAAGGGAAAGCAAAGAACAGGTTAATGCAGTTACTTTGAGATCCGGAAAAGTCACGAGTGATCCTAAATCAGCAACTGAAGAAGATGAAGATGTTCAGAATCAACAGGTTGAAAAATCTGCAGTGCCAGAAATTGAGAAATATGATTTAGTGGCTGATCAGCTAGATGGTGAGAAGAGCAAGAAACCGGTTGAAAAGTTTACTCCGGAGCAATCTTCAATGAATAATCAGATCTATCCACCTCCTCCATTTCCTGGACGTTTGAAGAAAAGTCAAGAGAAACAGTTTCAGAAATTTATGGATGTCTTCAAGAAATTGTCCATTAACATTCCTTTTGTTGAAGCATTGGAGCAGATGCCGAGATATGCTAAGTTCATGAAGGATATTTTGTCACGGAAGAGAAGGTTGGAAGATTTTGAAACAGTGGCATTGACGGAGGAGTGTAGTGCTGTTCTGCAGCAGAAATTGCCTCCTAAACTGAAAGATCCGGGAAGTTTCACTATTCCATGCACTATTGGCAACCTTTCTTTCAACAAGTGTTTATGTGATTTGGGAGCTAGTATTAATCTCATGCCCTTGTCTGTTTTCAAGCAACTTGGTCTACCGGAGCCGAAGCCAACCAACATCTCTTTGCAGTTGGCTGATAGGACGATCACATATCCGAGGGGTATAGTGGAGGATGTTTTGGTGAAGGTTGATAAGCTCATCTTTCCTGCTGATTTTGTGATCTTGGATTTCGAAGAAGATAAGAAGATTCCCATAATCTTGGGAAGACCGTTCTTGGCTACAGGAAAGACTTTGATTGATGTGCAAAAAGGAGAGCTTACAATGAGGGTGCAAGATCAGAGTGTCACCTTTAATGTGTTCAAGGCAATGAAATTTCCGACAGAGGATGAAGAATGTTGCAGTGTGGAAATAGTTGATACGGGTCAGAGAAAGAAATTTGATCAGTTATTGAGCGAGAAGTCAGATATGCATGTGCTAAAGCATCCCATCACTGAATCCATTGATAGTTCTTCAATTCGAGATCTTTCGAATGTAAAGCTTGGGAAACTTCCACCACATTTGAGGTATGTCCTTTTGAATAATGAGCTAGTGATTTTTTAGGAGGGACATGATAACGTGTTGCGAAGGTGGAAAGCAGATGATAAGGAAGAAGAAATTTTTGTTCAGCCGGTTGAGTCGGAGAAGCACCTTAGAGGTGTGAAGAAGAAAAAGAAGAAGATTTGGCCATTGGGAAGTAAAATTAGGTTGAAGTCTGAAGGAAAAGATTTGTGGAAAGCAAGCAACCAAGATGTTAACGTTCGTATGAATGGTTTGTCTGTTGAGAACGGTTCAGTTGTTCTTTTGAAACCGCCATGATTTGAGGAAGTAACGTCAAGCTATTGACGTTAAAGAAGCGCTTGGTGGGAGGCAACCCGCATTAGTTTAGAGAAAAAAAAAAAAATTTGAGTGTTGTGTGAAAAAAAAAAAAAATTGATGAACAGTAACGCAACTTGCGCTCCAGTCACGCAGTTTGCGCCCGGGTTACTGCATTCAGGGCAAATTGCGCCTGGGTAACGCAGGTTGCCCCTGCGTTATAGCCTTTTAAACCCCCTAACACGCATTTCCGTCATGCGTGACTGCCTTAACCGCGCCCAGCACCTGTAATGCAGCTTCGAGCTGCGTGACACCCCCTTTCTGCCCAGTTTTTTTCCGAAAATTTGTGTTTTAACCTACAATTTTTCCACCTAATTCAATCCTAACTCAAATTTCTTCAATTCTAAATCCCTATATCTATCCTACATCAAATCCTAACCTCTCCAAATCTCTCCTACACTCTAAATTTTTAAATCTCATCTATCCATCATCTTATATATATACACACCTAGCCATACAAATCCAATTCCTTTTCTACTTCTTTAAATCTCTAAAAATTCAATTCTAAAGAGGAATTAATTGCAAGTTCACCTCTCCAATTCGTAGTGGGTTTATTTCTTCTCTCAAATTTTATTTTGATTACGAATTTGTGTTCTTGTAAATTGGGAGTTGTATTATTCTTGATATATTGGGGTATTTTTGGTGTGTTATTGCTTGGTAATTTTTGGTGGAGCTTCTTGTAAGTTGGGTATTGATTCTTTTGGCTCATAAGCATGGGAGAGATAGTGCTAATGTTGGGAAATTTTCGTTTTCGACGGTGGAGGGTAAATTTAATTGGTTGTTTGAGGCCAATTGCTAAGAAAAGGGGATTTTTGCGAGAAGAAAAATTGTTGGGTATGCTTCGGCGCATTGCAGGTATGTTTCTGCTATCCCTTGTATTTACTTCCATTCAATGCGGACATTGAATATTTTAAGTTTGGGGGTGGTTTGAGGGAGTAGTAGTTGTTGTTGTATTATTTGTTCATGTAGGATTTCATGCTTTGCATATTAGTAGGAGTAAATTATGCATTTATGTTCGTGTTATCTACGTTTGTTTCATATAGCACATTCTGTTTTTATTTTTTGTATATCATGTGAGTTCATAATAGTTTGCATTTGCACCCATGCTTGATAGGAATTTTGTGTTGTTGACGCTTTTGATTGAGAAGTGATATGCTTTGTTCTTGTGCACACACATACACTAGTAAGTTGAAGCTAGTAGACTTATTGAATGTTGTAAGTAATTAGAAGGACATGAATATGTGCAAGATGATTTAGTTTGCATGCTTTGAATACAAGTTGGTGCGTTAGAGAGATGTTGCTTGGGATTGAGTATGTTTTTCCACCAAGTGAGTTTTTGAGCCTTATTGCATATTGCATGTTTGCAATTTATTCGTTTGCTTGAGTGTCCACGGATTGTTTGCATTGCTAGCAGTTGTTTGAGGTCTTTCTTGAAACGCATGACATTATTTGACGAATAAAATGATAAAGGCATTTAGGAATAACCGCATATTTTCCCATATTACCACACCATATTTACATGATCAATTAGTTAACCCGGTGAGCTTAATCCTATTTTTTCGGTGACATACCACATTACTTGCCTAGACCTTTTTCTTGTATTGGCCTTACATTAATTTGAACCCACATTGTCAAAGGCTAGTAGAGTGTTTAAGGGAGTAATAAGGTGTGCAAAGGAGGGGTTATTGTTGGTCATACTTTTGGGGGAAATATTGAAAATTGGGTTTGGTTTACTTGATAGTCGGCATATGTAATAAATTCATGGGATCATTGTTATTGTTTATATTATTGTTTGTGTTCTATTTAGCTCTCGAAAAAAAAGAAAAAAAAAAGAAAAAATATAAAATAAAAAAAAAAATATATATATATATATATATATATATATATATTATGAGAGCATGTTTGTGTTTGTTGTGATCCTATTTTAGTCGACTAGTCGAGTGTTTGTAATAGTAAAATTATGTGGGGGGGGGGAAATATGGTGTTGTGAATGATTTATTATGGTACTTACTAGCTTTTGACACTTCACCTGTTTTGCCTTATTTGACATACCTTGTCCCTAGCCCCGTTACAACCCAATTAAAGACCTTTTGATTATCGTCATTGATGTATGTTGTGTTAAGAGTTAGATTGATACCAAATGTCAAGCATGTTTATGATTTTGTTGGAATTGAGTGATACACTTACCCTAGTTCTTGAGTGAATATTCTTTGTGAGTGGATTGTGAGTGTTTGCTTGTTCTTGCGTATGAGATCCCGAGTGTTGTCTCAAAGATGTGCTCTTGTAGGCTTAGCATGTTTACTAACTTATTCTTACATTTGACATGGACTTGTGAGAACTTATGCATGTTCATTGAGTAGACTATGTGAATACTTGCACTTTCGACACCAAGACATTGCGTATTTACTTTGATTCTTAAGTTGATATGGCATGAGAGGATTTGAAGGTATGGTAGATTAAATTATTTGCATTTTCATGTAGTTGCATTCATGAATTGCATTGCATTAGGTTAAATGGATTTTGTGGGTACATTCACTATAGGCCCTCACGAGACCTTACTCGTCCACTAGGGCTGCCTAGGGGTTTAAAGGGCTTGTTGCATATGCCAAATGCAACCGTGATCACCTACGGAAGTGGTACTAGTTAGTTAGTTAGTTGTAATTGTTTATGCTTGAGGACAAGCATCGGTTTAAGTTTGGGGGTGTGATAAGTGGAGTTTATATCCACTTGGAACATTCTAAATCGGCTTAAATTGATTGTCTTGGGCTCAAGTTTCTTGTAGTTTTAATGTGTTTTGTTTAGTTGTGCAGATTTACAAGGATGTTGATTATGGTGGATGTTTTTGTCATTTTTGGAGATTTAATTTATTAAAATTCGGATTTATTGGGCTGCACGCGTGAGATTCACTTTTTGGGCCATATCTTGAGTTCTATAAGTCTGTTTTCAGCCCGTAAGCAGTCCACGCGAAGATAACAAGATTCTCTATCATTCTAAGGTGGTCCAGAGGCCCAATTATGTCTGGAACGTCTCTGGAAAATAGAAGAAAAGTCAGCTACGAATTTCCCTTTAAAACAGAATCAGTTTAGGAAACGTATCTTGCAGAAATTCTATTAAAATTCTGTTTTGGTATTTTCTTGCTGGGCAAGACTTTTAGAGCCTATTTAAACACATCCTATCATTGTAATAGATATACACATTATCAATAGTTTTATTACTTGTAACCTAGATTAGATCTGCAAGGGAGAAAAGGAGAGAAGGATTCAACGCTCGTGATAAGCAACGGATCTAGATCTACTTCATCCTTTGTGTTATTCTGGATTATAGATTTGTTTTCTCAACTCTTTGTTTTAATAATATTTTTACTTCTTTCTTTCATATCTTGTTTATTATCATGTTTTCATCAAATCCCATGACGATGAACGGTTCAATTATGGGCTAATCATTGTCATGGGATTCTAACGGAGTTATTTATGGAACTTAGTATCTTGATGCTTTAAAGATCTGTGTGTGGTGTATATCTGATATCCTCGTATGGTTAATCTTAATGCTTTTAGATGCGTAGCTAACATCTAAATTGAATTGTTAATCTCTTGTGAAGTGAAAGTGGATCTTGAGATTTAGAACTTGCCATGCTAGCATAGGTTCATAATTGTTTATCAATATGATTCGTGGTGTGAGATGAAAATACTTATACTGCCCTATGTGATCATTATGGATAACTTGTTCTTCAACCGTTATGTTTTCAAATTCTATAGACATATAGGGTCTAAGCATAATTGGTGTCTATTCATCTTCTATCTCTTTTGTGGATGTATGTTTAGTTTGGTATGCGTATGCTGACAGGTAGCGTATACTTGTTTCGTGTTATCCGATCAGATATCAAAACCATTGCACATAGTGATTAAAGGCGTCAGATCTAAGGGAAGTATTTAATGAAGTTAGAGTCCCATGTTTTTATTCTCATAAGTAACTCGATTTCTATTCTTATTAGTTAATTTAATTCTTAGTTTTATAATTTGCATCTTAGTTTAATTTAGTAGTTAATAAAAATCCAATTTGTTATTTGTCTTAGCAGTGGATAAAAACCATACATCGGTGCATAGGTACATTAATTGAATTGAACACCATTCTAGATCTCTGTGGGAACGAACTTGATTTAATCATATATTACTTGTGACAACGTGCGCTTGCGTAATTTTGCATAACAAGTTTTTAAGTTGCTTTTGTGATCCATCCTGCTTAGGAATGGATTAAGATTTAAGTCGACACTTGTTTAAGTTTTATGAATAAAAACTCCAGTTGCGATAAAATTTTCAACTTATTGTACTTCTAATCGTAAGAATGCTCCATTACTTTCTACTTGACTAGAATTCATACGCATATCCTAAATTTTCAACTTACAAAGTGTTAAAATATCAAAAAGGTAAAGTGCTCCAAGAATATCTCCGATGATAGAATACTGGAAAAGGTAAAGTTCGCCAAATATCAATTACTTCGCTCACTTCAAAACAGTTCAAAGAACTCGAACTCTCCTCGGACACATCCGAATTCGCCATGAACAACAAATAAAGGTAAAAGTGGGACGCCAAAATATAAACAAAAACGCTAAAAGAAATGCTCCAGGATTGCTGAAAAGGTAATGCCCACCATCGAAATAAAAATACAAACGCGAACGGATCAAAATTCGCCACTCATAAAAACACGGGTAAGCTACTCCAAGAAGATGAAAAAGTAAACGCCTTACTTATCTCCACCACCAGAATAATGAAAAGCTAAGATACATCACTCCATAGCACTCCAACTACTTCAAACAACTCAAAGAGCTCAAACGTCTCTATAGATACATTTGGACTTATTCTAAACGACAAGGAAAAGGTAAAGGAAAAAGATAATATGCAAATCAAAATCGATGAAATAACTCCAGAATACGCCATGCACAAAGAGAAAGGTAATATGCGCCACGACCATATATATTAGATCGGTAATTTTCATCTCCATAAATACTTCGGTCACACCAAACAGTTCAAAGAGCCCAACAATCTCCTTGCATATATCAGAATTCGCCATGAATAAACAAACAAAGGTACAGTTCGCCAATAAAATAAAAACAAATAAGCCATGGAAGAAGTATTTCATGTTTAGCAATACCTCCATACACGCCACGACCAAAAAGAGAAGACAAAAGTTACACCAACTAGAAAAAGAAAGGTAATGCACACCATGATACACTAACAAAATCTCCATTTTAAATGCAAGGCAAAAACAAAATACGAGAGTCGTCAATGCGCCAACTATGATTACGACAAAGGTAAGGAAGATGTTGGAGTACATTCAAAGCCAATCATAATACAAGAAAAAGGTAAAGATGATGGCATAAGGAATACTACTAAAGAAAGCATCAATGTTCGAGCATACCACCAGGAAATCCACCAATAAAGTTCGAGAACATAAATACAGAGAATTAAAGTTACATAACACCTGCAGGGGCATACCCCAGGTAGAAGGAAAAGCTCTCAAGGAGCATGAACCGCTTCAGAAGAACCTGTCTTTCCAACCCCATTCTTCTTCTCCAAATCGCCAAGATAAGCATCAAATCCATGACCTTTCATATCAAACCCAAATCGGGTGAGCCGAGCAACACTTTCTCCATATCCTTCTTCGAATGAAGACAAAGCCTCCGCCTAGCATTTAGACAACTGGGCACTCAGGCCGTCAAGCTTTCCAACTAATTCCGCCTTCTCAACCACCCAAGCTTCTTCTCCCTTGACAAGGTTCTTCTCTGAAATCGCCACCACCTCATTCAGCTCCTAGATATTCACTTTTGAAGACTTCACCTGTTCGAATAAACCATCACACTCGGTAATCAATTCAGGCTTTTCAGTCAACGCAGCAAAGAGCTTGTCAGCAGAAACTTTGTTCTCTTTAGCCAAGTCCCCAGAGGACCTTTCCAATTTCTTGTTCATCTCCTTCAAGTATTTCACTTCCTCACGAAGAGTTTTCACTTCGGAAGGATCAACAACATCGTCAAGTTTCATCAACTTCTCCAACTCCAAGGACAACTACGAAAGGAAAAGTAGTCAACAAAAAGAGACAGTAAAGAACTATCTATAAAAAGTTGAGAGGTAGGAAACGAAAAGAGAATACCTTATCAACTAAACTCTTGCAGATACGAAGATCTCTGCCAGCAGTAATATCAGAAGCCCCAATTTTAGAATGATCCCGGGGAGAAAGCTCCACAACATCGTCAGAAGGCAAATCCATTTTACCAGAACTCGGATAGCTCAAGAGCTCTTTCAGCTTCTTAAACGCATGGCCCTTAGAAGAATGTCCATCTCGGTGCCTCTTCTTCTCTCGATCCTTAACAAGGGTGGTCTCAGAAGCACCAACACCGGTCACAGTAGTGCAAGGCACAAGGCTCCGTGAAACCACTTCGGGACCACTCTCCACACCAACATTGGGTAACACAGTAGAGGCTCCTGCAACCTTATGTTAGGCCGAATACACAAAATATAATCAAGTACTATATGAGAGAATAACAAGAACACACGTTTTAGTACTTAAAAACTGTTTGGAATTAATAATTCCTCTCTCAGTGATGTAAAATATCACAGAGAGCTGCTTAGGTTACAATGAATGAATATTTCAATGTTCTATTTCCTTCTAGGGTTAACCTAACTGTATTTATAAAACATACAGCTTCTATTCAATCAGTAATTGATACTCCTACAATCAAGCTATACAATTGATATCAATTACGATTGCTACACATCTTCTAAGTCAACTCAATCTCTTTGATAGCTATCTGATCTTCAAAGATATTGCTTCCATGTTTATCTTCAATTATTGTTGACTTGTAGATGCTTCTGCTGAATAGAGTTTAACAAACTCTGTTGCTTCCATCAATCAGCGTTTGCGCTTCCATCCATCAGCGTTTACTCAAACTCTGACTGCTTCCAGCTTAAACTCTGATTTATCACTGTATCACTTAAACACTGATTAATATTTACATCAATTATATCTAACAATCTCCCCCAACTTGTTCATTAGCAAAAATGCACAAGTTAATGATAATTGATGATGTCAAAACAAAATAGACAAATGTAGTGTTTAATAAATGATCAGAGTTTAAACTACTTACTTAAACAAAATCAACAGAAAAACAAACAAGAAATCCTTACAGAGCATCATTCATAAAATTGCCTCAAGATCTGGTGTAGCTCTGAGATAGTCTATCAGCAATCTTCTTTCAACATTCTCAAGCTCTCTCTGCATTATCTCTTTGATTTCTCTTAGCTCTGGATCATTCTCATCAGTCTGATAGATAGCAGACCTTAGATCATAGATTTTGTTTCTCCTCATCTGATTACCCAGTCTAATAAACTTTACTTCTCTGATTGTGAGTTGAAATCAAGAACTGTAATCCCCAGATCAGTCTTCAGCTTTGTAGTACCCTTTTTCATCTCAACAAGATTTCCATTCCAATCTCTGTACTTAGGGACATATCTGTTGTTGTATTTCATACCTCTAGTTGCCAAATTTTGAAGCATTTTTCGTTTAAGCACATTGCAACTGACTCAGTTCTTCTATTTCTCACCTTGAACAGATATAAAACATATTCTAGTTCTTCCCATTGTTTCAGATCAAGATCAAATTCACCAATCTTATATACTGTTCCATCAGACATGAAGTATAAAAGAAAATCCTTTTCCAAACTCTTTTGATGAACCAACTGTACTGATTCCAGTCTGTCTAAGCTCTCTTGAGTCACACCACGACCTGGAACAGCCAGTGAGGAAGGATCTCTAGGACCAACATGTTGTCTTGAATCTCTTCTTGAACCCAGACCAGCTTTATTTCTTCCAATCTTCCCAGCTAAACCTTTTTCATCTGAAAAATCCATAGGACCTCCAGTTTCTGGGGTTGGTTCAAATACTGATGTCTTCCCAAAAGTTGATTGTAATCCAGAAGAAGTTAAAGAGTTCTGCATAACTCTTTTAGCAACAGAAGTTATGTTTGATTTCTTTGACATGCTTTCCTCTCCAGCAATGCCTTTAAGCTTTTGCTTAGCTTCTACTTCTGTTGGCTTCTTGAATACTTGCATCCTTTAATCAGCTTCAACTTTTTCAGAGATTTTAATGCCTTTAAGAACAGGCCTAGAAGCTTTCACATTTTGCTTACTCTTACCAGACTTCAAAGCTTTCTGATGATCAGCTTGTAAACTCTTCTCTCCAGCTTGAATGTCTGCAAGAGTAACTCCTTCTTCATTCTCCTCTAGAAATACTTTGGCAGCTAACTCTGCATCAGTCTGTGGATTATCAGTGAATAGCAAACTCTGGGTCTTAGATGTACCCTGAGTATCAGTATTTACCCCACCAAACTTAGACTTAGAAATTTTTCCAGATAGTAAGCTCTTTTCAGTTGCCCTTGACCTTAGATTTCTTTGATCTTTTGCTCCTCCATCTCCTGCATCATCCTTCTAAATCAGAGTTTGAGATTGCCTGCATTGAGTCTTACCATATCTCTCCCCCTTTTTGACATCATCAGGCATGAGAATAGATGTAATCAGCTCCAAAGAAGAAGCAATAGCATCAACCTTATCAGACAAATTGTTCTATTTTTCTTCAATTTTTGTCAATCTGTCAGACATAGAGTCTTGAGCCTTGGAGAATTTGGTAATCTTGAGTTTGGTGTCAAACTCCAGAGTCATATCCTTATCCTTAATATCATCTTTGAGCCCAGTAATGGACTTTTGACAATCATCAAGTCTGCCATCCAGTGTTTTGACTTGCACCACTGTGGCCTTCAAACAGGAAAGAATATCTGGATTTGAAATTTTAGTAGCAGTTTGTTTCACAAAATCTGCTGCTCTCCCTCTAGGAAAAATACAGTCTTCCTTATACCAATTTACAGAAAACTTTGCAAGATACTCTGCTTCAATTTCACACTGTTTGGAAGGCTGAGCAAAAGGTGCATGCTTCCCTTCAGTCTGCACAGGTGCACTTGCAAAAGAATCAGAGTTTGAGCTCTCTTCACCTTCAGGTTCAACACTAACATGTTCAACATTCTCTGCAACAGTGTGCTCAGTTTCTACAACAGCCTCAGCTGTATTCTCTGCAACCTCTGCATTCTTTGCAACATCTTCAACAGGTGGAGCAGGTTGTTTTTCAGACACGACAGTCTGATCAACATTCTTTGCAAGAGAAACAACTGCAGGCAGAATATCAGAGTTTAAATTCTTTGTTGCTTCTTCAACTTCTTCACCATGAACCCTGGTGAGCATCTGAAAATATATCAGTATGAGAAGCTACTGTTTCTTCAAGAAGTACAGTAGGCTGAGCAACTGCACCAGTTTCTTCAGATTGAACAGGAAGAGAAGAAGTAGGAGGAATCATAGGATAAGAGAATGGCATGGCAGTTTCAGCAAAATCATCCATAGTAAAGCCATCTCTGTTGTTTTCATCATTCATAGCATCTACCTCAACAGGTATCTCAACAGCAGGTGTTTCTGAAATGATAACCTCTGGAGCTTTAACAACCATTTCATCATCTGAATCAGATATTACCAGCTTCCTTCTTTTGTAAGTTTGCAACTCAACAGGTGCCTCTTCTTCAGAAGAAAAAGAAGACTCTTCATCAACAAGAGATGGTGATGGTGATCTATTTGCTCTTTCCTTTTTCTCTTTTCTGGCCAGAGTGGCTCTAGCAAGTCTGTGCCTTGAGTTATGAGCTACATGCTTAGTTCTCCCCTTACGTTTGGACGTGGATGGTTGAGGTTGAGTAGAAGGCTGAGATTTTGGTGGTTGTTGGTCAGATTTTAGTGATTCAGAGTTTAGAGGTTCAGAGTTTATTTGTTCAGAGTTTAGTGGAACAGTGTTTAGTGGTTCAGTGTTGAGTGGGTGTTGTTCAGTGTGTTGAGGTTCTTGAGATTGTTGAGGTTCCTGTGGTTGATTTATGAAGTTTTGCAATGCCAGAGGATAAACTAGAGCAGGCACCTCCCTGTTACCATCCTTATTTGTCAAATCAGAGAATATTCTCTTATTGACCTTAAAGGGTTGAATCTCATCAACTTCAGCAATTTCAACATTTGGCACACAGGTAGAAAATAGTAGTTGACAAAATCTAGCATAATAGACAGTTCTAGATACTAACAACCTACTTCCTATATTCATTAGCACATGTCTTCCAAAATCAAAATTAGAGCCATAAAGAAGAGAATACCCGATTTGGAGACTATCAGTAGGAATTGCATCCCAATTGGTGACCTTGTTTCCAAAAGCCCTTGTAATACAGTCGAAAAAGAAACTCCATTCTTTTCGTAACTGAGGTCTTTTCACTGACCCAATCTTGTCCAACGAACCTAAGTACCCAATTTGCTGCAGCATCTCTCTTAGATTCGTTTCAGAAACAACAGCATATGAATTATGAATTTCAAAGTCCATGGTTTCTCTGACTGTATCTGGAGTGATAACATAGTCAGTTTCATTATATGTGAAAATAATTGATGGTGTCCCATTCTCTCCACCATCATCATACACAGAGTTTTGCCAGAATGAAGCAATTTGAGACGCTGTCAGACAGCGTTTGAGGTTCAACCAAAGCAAAACCAATTTACGAATCTCTTAAGAAATTCTGCATCAAATGAAAAGCTTCTGGAGAGTTTTCAGTGATCAACGGAGCTGCATAATTATTAGGAACAAACAAAAGACCAACTGTGTTGAAAGGTTTGGTTGCCATTAGAATAGTTTGAGAAAAAATACGAATGAAAATGTGATGAGTGAAAGATGTTTGATAAAAAATTCAAATGAAAATGATATGAAACTGTGAATGAAAGTGTAAAAAGTGAATATGAGTGGGTGAAAGTGAATATGAAGTAAAGAGTGAATCTCAAACATTTTTTTGCCTTAAAACACGCAACCACTTACCATTATTAGAAAAACACGATCATGAAAAGATGTGTGAGTGGGACACGGGTTAAGTAATTAGCAGAACAAATGCGCATACTCAGTAATTACAATCCCAATTACTGCTACCTTTCCGCAGTAATTACTTGCACAAATAAACACTTTAACACTAACCAACAGCTGTCAAAAACTCTTTTTACCCCAAATGTGAAATCATCTGAAATAAAATATACCTTAGAGTATTTCGACAAGTATTCATCAGTGTTTATCACTTCTCCAACTTTGTAACTGAAACCCTTTCAAATACTGCACAGATTTGTGTGTGGATAGCAGTGTTTACCAATCCAATTTTTAGAGCATCTAATTTTTCATAAATTCCATAATACTGAATCAGTAAATACTGGATGCACAAACTCTGATTGTAAACACTGACTATATGATGAATGCTAAACTCTGTAGTAACTTAAATACAGAAATCTGAATACACCTAATCCCTTTGATGTTCATGATAATCCAAGTAAGCACACAGTCTTTATAGACAAAAAGATCAAGAGATAGATATCAAAGCATCATTCAGTGAGTAGCATGCCAAGGATTTGATTAAACTCACAAACTCTCAAATCACACAAGTGTTTAGGGACAGTGTTTACACTCAAGTTCAATCAGTAAAAGCAGATGTTGTCATATGCTTGGTTGTCCACCACATTTACACTACTTTGAATACATGTGTGCACAAATCAAAAGGACTTTATTCAGGGTTGATATTTGTTTGAAATCAAACAGATGAGAAGAAAGAAGATAATTGAATAAATGACTAACTAAACAATTTAATTAGGCAAAGTGTTCAGTTGACTAAGTACATATTTGTACAAGTTGATCAGGATATATACATTATTTTTTTTTAAAATGTATATCTATCCTCCGAATAAACCTTCCTTTACAGAGAAACTCTCACCTGTTTGTTCTAAAAAAAAATCTAACTGCTCTACATAGATCAGAGTTTGATGCTCTTGATATATCAGAGTTTAAGAGAACAGTGAATAAGGCTCAAAGGGGTTCACTAAGAGTTTAATGCAAGGTCAGTGTTTGTATAAATGTGGGAAATCCTAGTGCCTTTATCATTTTCATGCACACACATGTCATGCAGTCTCAAAATGGTTTAAAACAAGTTCTAGAGCAACATACTTACTGATGAACATCACTCAACAATTAAAATTCGATTGATATAAAATGTATCAATCACTTATTTGGCTCAAATTCTCACAGGTGCAGACATGCTTTAGTACTCACCAAAATAAACAATGACACATCTCAAGTTTTATAATTTTCACAAGTACAAATAAGGAATCATCAAGTACCATGTAAATGTCTTGGGAATAGAGTGTCACTTATCAGAGTTTAGAAGTCATCAATATCAGACATTATTAATGAGAGGTAATGCACACATCATTTACAGACAGAGTTTAGAAGAAATAAACTAAGAGATGCTATAAATATGAACAGTATCATGCTTGTGTTGAATTTCTGCACAGTCTAAGATTAGATCACAGATAACTTAGAAGGATACATGAGTAATGGCTGAGAATTATGCTTCATACATTTTCTTCATTGGTGTTCATCTCAGACAATAACATTATCAGAATTACTCAGAGTTTATCTAGCATACTAACAGAGTTTTACAGTCTTTGAGCAGAGTTTACATAAAAGAGTTTAAAAAAAACTGAGTTCACATAGCATTTAACACATCACACTAACATGAATAATGCATTACATAAGTAAATTTTGAGTCTAACCAGTATCTCTAGTCAAAACTAGAGACCATTCCAAGTTAATTTACCAGCCTTGTAAATGTAGCTTCACTCAATGGCTTGGTGAAGATATCTGCAAGCTGTTGGTCTGTAGACACAAAATGAAGCTCAATGTTCCCTTCCTCTACATGCTCTCTGATAAAATGATACCTTATGCTGATGTGCTTGGTCATTGAGTGTTGTACTGGATTACCTGTCATAGCAATAGTACTTTGATTATCACAGTAAATTGGAATCTTACTGTACCTTAATCCATAATCCAGCAATTGATTCTTCATCTATAGAATCTGTGCACAGCAGCTGCCAGCAGCAATATACTCTGCCTCAGCTGTAGATGTAGAAATTGACTTTTGTTTCTTACTGTACCAAGAAACCAGTCTTTCACCCAGAAATTGACAACTTCCACTGGTGCTTTTTCTATCTATTTTACAACCTGCAAAGTCTGCATCAGAGTAACCAATAAGTTTGAAATCTGATTCTCTGGGATACCACAACCCTAAAGTAATGGTTCCCTTGAGATACTTGAAAATCCTTTTCACTGCTGTTAGATGTGGTTCTCTGGGATCAGCTTGAAACCTTGCACAGAGACAGGTTGCATACATGATATCAGGTCTACTTGCTGTCAGATAAAGAAGAGATCCTATCATGCCTCTGTAGTTTGTCATATTCACTGATGCTCCTGTATCCTTATCCAACTTAGTTGCAGTTGCCATGGGAGTTGATGCAGATGAGCAATCAAGCATACCAAATTTCTTGAGAAGGTTTCTGGTATATTTTGCTTGATTTATAAATATTCCATCATCTATTTGCTTCACATGTAGACCTAGAAAATAACTAAGTTCTCCCATCATACTCATTTGATACCTGGATTGCATTAGCTTGGCAAACTTTGTACAGAGTTTATCATTAGTAGACCCAAAAATTATGTCATCAACATAAATTTGAACCAAAAGCAAGTCACTACCAGATTTAAAGTAAAACAGAGTTTTATCAATTGTACCTCTGTGAAACCCACTTTCTAGTAGAAACCGAGAAAGAGTTTCATACCATGCTCTTGGTGCTTGCTTAAGTCCATAAAGTGCTTTATCAAGCCTGTAGACATAATCTGGATATTTGGGGTCAACAAATCCTGGTGGTTGTTCAATAAACACTTCTTCTTCAAGTTTCCCATTCAGAAAGGCACTCTTTACATCCATCTAAAATACCTTGAATTTCTTGTGAGAAGCATAGGCAAGAAACATCCTTATTGCCTCCAACCTGGCAACTGGAGCAAAAGTTTCATCATAATCTATTCCCTCTTGCTGTGAATAGCCTTTTGCCACAAGTCTGGCTTTGTTTCTTGTAACAACCCCTTCACTATCAGTTTTGTTTCTGAAAACCCACTTAGTACCAACAATAGACATATTCTTGGGTCTTGGTACAAGTGTCCATACTTCATTTCTCTCAAATTCATTTAACTCTTCTTGCATTGCTGTTATCCAGTCAGCATCTTGAAGAGCTTCTTCAACCTTCTTTGGCTCAGCTTGTGACAAGAATGCATGAAACAGACATTCATTTGTTGTTGCACTTCTTGTCCTTACTCTTGCATCTGGATCACCAATAATCAAATCAGGTGTGTGAGATTTGGTCCATTTCCTAGCTGAAGGCAAATGACTACTCTCAGAGTTTAATCCTCCCCCACGATCCATGTTCTCCTGGTTTCCTTGGTGTCTTTCTTCATTCTCTGAGGCTCCCCCTGAATGTGACTGCTCAGAGTTTGAACTATCAGATTTTGGACTATCAGAGTTTGAGTCAACAAAGTTTGATCCAGATTTTTCAGCTGAGTCACTATCAGAATTTGAGTTATCACTATGATGTGATTCTTCATGCTCCCCCTCAACTGGTTCATCTCTTGTTTCTGGCTGAAAAGTTTCTTCAGTGTTTACCAGTAGAGGCTCAGAGTTTAGCTCAACAGAGTTTATTAAATCAGTCTCATCAGAGTTTAATTTTTCAGAGAATAAATCTTCATTTTCAAAGTGCAGTTGATCATGTTCATTTACATCTTCAAGTTCAGTTATTTTCTTGTCATCAAATGACACATGAATTGATTCCATGATCACTTTGGTTCTCAGATTATGAACTCTGAATGCCTTAGTTGACAGTGGATAGCCAACAAAAATTCCTTCATCGGCTTTTAAATCAAATTTTGTCAACTATTTTGGATGAGTTTTCAGCACAAAGCACTTGCACCCAAAAATATGAAAATATTTCAGGTTTGGCTTCTTTTCTCTCACCATTTCATATGGTGTTTTTCCATGCTTGTTGATTAGAGTGGCATTCTGAGTAAAACAGGCAGTTTGAACAGCTTCTGCCCAGAAATAAATTGGCAATCTTGCTTCATAAAGCATAGTTCTAGCAGCTTCTATGAGGGTTCTGTTCTTTCTTTCAACTACACCATTTTGCTGTGGTGTGCCAGGTGCAGAAAACTCTTGCTTCACTCCTCTGTCTTTGCAAAATTCTTCCATTGTTGCATTTCTAAATTCAGTTCCATTATCACTTCTGATTATTTTGACTTTGTGTTTTGATCCTTTGTCCAGTTGCTTTACATGCTCCATCAGAGTTAATGCTGTTTCATCCTTCTTTGCTAGAAAATACACCCATGTATATCTGGTGTGTTCATCAACAATGACTAAAGCATATTTCTTTCTTCCAAGTGACATTACATTCACTGGACCAAAAATATCAACATGTAGAAGATGATAAGGATCAACAATTGAAGATTCAGTTTTGCTCTTGAAAGATGACTTCCTTTGTTTGGCCTTTTGACAGGAATCACATAGGCCATCAACATTTAATAATGATTTTGGGAGCCCTCTTACAAGATTCTTTCTAATCAGCTCATTGATGTTGTTCAGATTCAAATGAGAGAGTTTCTTGTGCCACTTCCAACTCTCTTCACTGGACATCCTTGTTGACAGACACACTCCTTTGCCATCAGTGTTTGTTGACAATTTTATTTCATAGATGTTATTGTGTCTATCTCCAACTAGAACAACTTTCCCTGTAGATTTACTGATCACTTGACAGTATTCAGGCTGAAAATCTACATGATATCCTCTGTCACAGATTTGACTCACAGATAGCAGATCATGTTTGAGTCCTGGAACCAGAGCTACATTTGTGATGATGACACTTCCAAGATTAATATTGCCATATCCCAGAGTATGTCCTATGTTGCCATCTCCATAGGAAACTTTTGGGCCAGCCTTCTCCACATACTCTGATAGCAGGGCTTTATTTCCAGTCATGTGTCCTGAACATCCACTGTCCACGACTAGGGTACTTTCCCTGGTGCCCTGCAATCACAAACAATTAATGAGGATTAGTTTTAAGGATCCAGACTTGCTTGGATCCTTTGGCTTTCTTAACTCTGTTAGCTCTTGCAGCGGAATTCACATTAACAGAGTTTAAGCTAACTTTATCAGAGTTTACATTTACAGAGTTTACTTTAACCCATTTCAAATTTGGCTTGGGTTCATAGTAATTATGATAAATAGCATGATAATCTCTGCAAGTGTAAATAGAATGCCAAGTACTACCACAGTGTTTGCATAAAGTCTGTGGTCTAGCTCTAACATTAACTTTCTTTACTTCAGACTTTGAAGGTAAATAATTAATATTTTTGTTCTTTCTGCAAAAACTAGCAAGATGGTTAGTGCTACCACAATTATGACATGACTTTCTTGGGGCTAATGTAGCAAGCATTGGATAATTACCTTGGGTAATGCCTACTTTTCCATTTCTGTTCTTTCTAAACACTTTCTGTTTCTTAACAGATTTTAATTCCTTAAGCTTATGCTTGAGTTGTTTATCTGTCATTGAACCAATATTAACCTGTTTAACACTAGTTTTTACTGGTTCTCTCTTAAAAAATTCTTTTCCATGTTCAAACCTAGGTTCATTTATTCCATTAACAAATGTTCCAAATTTCTTAGAAGGAAGTGGTGGTCTAATCTTAACTGTATTCTGAAACCTAAGAACATCATCCTCAGAATAACCTAGACCTACTGTGTCTGATTGAAAAACCTCTTGAGTGTCTTTTCCAGAGTGTGTCCAAGTTTTAATAATGTGTTTTGCATCTTCCAACTCAGATTCTAGTTGCTTACATTTACCTAGCAACTCCTGTTCTAGAAAAACAGCATCATCTCTCTCTTTCTGAACTTTTTGCATGTTTTCAAGTTTTTCTTCAATAAGTTTGTTTCTCTCTTTAAGTTGAGAACTTTCATACTTGATTCTCTCATTCTCTAAAGTCTGATCCCTATAACTGATATGCAATGCTTTAAGATAAATCCTCAATTCAGTTATATTATCAGTATTATAAGCATAGGTAGTTGGGGGTACCTTGAGTTCAGAATCTTAATTCTGAGTAGAAGCCATGAGTGCATAGTTAATTTCCTCATCTGAGTCTGAAGTGTCTACCCAGTCTCTGCCTTTTGTATAGAGTGCCTTTTCAGTTTTACCCTTCTTGCACTCAGGAGCATAGTGACCCTTCTCCTTACACTTGTAGCATTGAATCTCAGACTTGTCTTTCTTCCCAGATTTGGTATCTCTTCTCTAAGAGTTTCTGAAACTCTTTCTATCATTTGAATCTCTAGAGAACCTTTTTCCTTTCTTGAAGTTCTTGAAACCCATCTTCTTAAAGGTCTTTACCATTAAAACAACCATTTTTCTCATCTCTTCTTCATCATCCTCAGAGTCAGACAAATCAGAAGTGTTTGAATCATCATCAGAGTTTGATGATTCATTTTCAGAATGAATGACTAAAGCCTTTCCCTTTGATTTCTTCTTCAAGGGTTTCTCTTCAACCTTGAGAGCAACAGACTTTAACTTCTTGCTTGATCTCCTGTTTCTCTGCTCTATTTCCAATTCATGAGTCTTGAGCAGTCCATAGATTTCATCAATCTCAGTATCAGCAAGATCATAATTATCTCTTATAGTGGTTGTTTTCACACCCCACTTTTCAGGTAGAGAAAGAAGAAACTTGAAATTTGAGTCTTCTAGATCATACTCCTTGTTAACCAATGACAAATCATTGAGTAGTTTACAGAATCTGTCAAATGTTTCTGTCATGGTTTCTTCAGACTTTGCCTCAAAATGCTCATACTCCTGTATGAGTATGCTCCTTCTATTCTTCTTGATAGCAGGAGTTCCTTGACACCTAACCTCAAGTGCATCCCAAATTTCTTTTGCAGTTGTGCAGTTAATCACCTTATTAGACATAACATTATCTAAAGCACTGTGAAGTAAATGCCTTACTTTTGCATCCTTAGCAATAGATGAAAGATCCTCAGCAGTTAGATCTTTCTTTTCCTTTGGAATAACTTTTGATTCCTCACCAGCAACAGCAGCAGATAACTTTGTAGGTTTATGAGGACCTTCATATATTCTGTCAAGATATTCTGGATCTGTAGCCTCCAAAAACATAGTCATCTTCACCTTCCAGATTGCATACTCTGCTGGCCGGAGTATAGGAACCCTAATTGTTTCATACCTACTCACAGTAGTAGGAGCTTTCTCAGAGCCTAGACCTGTTGGAGGAGGAATCTCTGACATGATTATAGTTGTGTTTGGATCTTAAACTATAATAAAGTAACAGACTGGCTCTGATACCACTTGTTAGGCCGAATACACAAAATATAATCAAGTACTGTATGAGAGAATAACAAGAACACACGTTTTAGTACTTAAAAACTGTTTGGAATTAATAATTCCTCTCTCAGTGATGTAAAATATCACAGAGAGCTGCTTAGGTTACAATGAATGAATATTTCAATGTTCTTTTTCCTTCTAGGGTTAACCTAAATGTATTTATAAAACATACAGCTTCTATTCAATCAGTAATTGATACTCCTACAATCAAGCTATACAATTGATATCAATTACGATTGCTACACATCTTTTAAGTCAACTCAATCTCTTTGATAGCTATCTGATCTTCAAAGATATTGCTTCCATGTTTATCTTCAATTATTGTTGACTTGTAGATGCTTCTGCTAAACAGAGTTTAACAAACTCTGTTGCTTCCATCAATCAGCGTTTGCGCTTCCATCCATCAGCATTTACTCAAACTCTGACTGCTTCCAGCTTAAACTCTGATTTATCACTGTATCACTTAAACACTGATTAATATTTACATCAATTATATCTAACACCTTACTCTTAACCAGGCGAGCTAGAAATTCTTCAGTAGGCATGTCGGCAAATACCTCGACCACTTGAATTAACTTCGCTCCACACACTGCAAAACCATGTTATCAAAAGAAAAGAAGGAGCACAAAAGGGGAAAAGCTTACAACAATGATCATTCAAAAATTGAGTATCTAGAAACTTCTCAGGCTTGTATATCACAACAGGACCTAAAAAACTCTCCAAGTCTACAGAGGTCATAGACCCCAATCGGTTAGCAGACTTCAACCGCCCCGGGGAGTGAACCTGCCAGGGTTCAATGACCTCTAACCCAGGGCCCTCATACCATGACCACATCTTATGCCATCTAGAGTTCGACACATGTGCTTCAACCAACTTTTCACAACCTTCTTTTTTATCAAGATAGAACTGAACTCCATTGCTCTTAAAACGGAAAATGGAAAAGAACAAATCAAGGCTAGGAAACTGACCCAACTCAGAGTATCTCGCGATAACCCCATTGATTTGAAGTACTGCATTAGGTACTAATTGGCCTAAACCACAGCCAAGGACTTGGAGAACAAAACGGAAAAAGGGGTACAAAGGTAGCCTAAGACCGTATTCAAAATATATATCAGGGATAGCATGACAATTAGAGTGGGGTGACTTCCACATTCGGTCACTCTCATTGGGAGCAAAGGCATTATAGCCTCCAGGGAGAGAGATATACTGGGATACTCTATCAAGATCAAGGGGATGTTCGCAGTAGGGACTAGGTCTGTTAAATGACTTATTTGACTCAAACGAAGCCCCAGAGCGAGGCCTAGCGGTATCATCAACAGAGGGGGTTCGAGAGACAGACCCTGTAACAAAAGGGGTTTTACTAACAGAACTCGGAGAAAAAGATTCAATCTTTACAGGTGCCAAATTTCGAAGACGATAACGAACTTGCTTAGTTTGGTCAGGGGGTGTAATCTTAGGACTACACGCACTCTCGATTGGATCTACACTCTCAGTAGACGAACATGAAACGATAATAGCCCTCATACTTATGAAAAGAAATAGAAGAAGCAGGACAGACAAACAATGGAAGAAAGATGCAAAACAGAAGAGAGAACAAGGGAAGAAAGAGTACCTCATACACCGGAAATGGCAAAAGGAGAGAGAAATACAAGAAATGAAAACAAAGACATAAAACAAAGAAAGCATTTATAGAAGAAAAAAGGGAAAGATGAAAGGACTTACCTTTACAAATGGCGGGCACCGGTTCCAAAGATACATGGGAAAGTGGAGAGTCAAGACTACTCAACAAATACATACACGAAACCGTGTGTCACGGGGGGCCCAAATTATTCTCTCCTTTTTTCTTGTATTTTTTTCTTGTAAATTCCCCTTGTAATTTTTTCTTGTAAAATTATTGTAAATAGGGAGATAAAAGAAACAAAAAGAAAAGATCTGAAGATACTTTTCAGACTTAGGGGGGACTGAATGTTGGGCCACAGGCCCACTAAGATAGTCTAAGCCCACTAGAGGCCCAATTAGAGCACTATAAATATACTTGTAGCTCCAACATTGTAAAGGATTGGTTCATTAATATATTACTCTTTAACAAGTACCTTTTAATATCTTTCACTATTGAGTTATAATTATTCTTAACTAATGTGTATTATTTGAATTATTCTTAACTAATGTGTAATTTTCTTAACTAATAAATTATTTTTAATATTTTATTTGAGTTATTTTGGGTTATTTTTGTATCTAATCAGAGGGATCCCATTTGGTTAGATATTTATTTTATTTTAAATACTATATATTTTTTCTGTTAGATTTTCTGTTAAAGATTTTTATTACTACTATTGTTATTATTATTATTATGACTATTATAATTAATTTTATTATTATTATTACTAATGTTGTTGAGTTTTAATTGTTTTGTCCTTTTCAGGTGTGAAGTATAAGGTCTTCTCCTATCAAACATTTAAACTTTACTGTTCAAACGGCTGAGGGCAACATGCATGCCTTTTGTTTGAACGAGGAAGAAATGGAGCTGTCAAGAGACAGAGAAAAAGAAAGCAAGGATGCAGCAACAACTAATGTCAATGGGGATTCACAAAAGCAAGTAGATATGTACTTAGTAGCAATTTGTAAAGCGATGTATTTTTTTAGTTGGAGGATATTCTTTTTCCCTATTGAGCTTTTTTTCCACAGGGTTTTGCTCACGTAGGGTTTTAACAAGGTCTTCCTTTTGTGGGATTCTTTCGTTCTGACTCTAAGCGTCTAGAGGCAACATGCGTGCCTTTTGGGTTAGATGATGAATTTCCTTCGCTGGAAAAATCCCCTTTGTACGAATATTGTATTTTGGTACAATTTATGTACGAGTAAGTCATTCTTGACAAAAAAAATAATATACCTTTTAATGAAAAAAAATATGCTGAAAAACAAGAAGTACAAAAAATAAAATGTTGTCCGTCAAATAAAAATATTGGCTAATCTGGATTATGTTATTTTTAATTTCAGATATTGCATATTTAAATATGAAAAAAATAATTAATATCCAATTTTATCTAATCATTACCGTAATTTTTTTGCTTTAGAATCAAAATATCATTCAATTTTTTAATATAAATTAAAATTTAAAATCCAAGGACCTCGGGAAAAAAAATAATTTAAAAAATATGAGGGCCACTAAAGAAGACACCTCTAATTTGATCATTAAGGCAAAACACAATCATGTTTGTCATATTTGTTTCAATTGCTTCGTCATCAATGCAAAAAAAATCTTCGCATTCCACGTAACTATTTGATCATTGATACAAAGCATAATCATGTCCATCATTCCCTTCATAATGTGTAATTCTAGTATTCATTCTCAATCATTTGATTAAAACACAAAACATAATTATACCCGTCATTTTTCCAAATGTCCCGTCACCAATCTGTTTGATCATTAAAGCAAAATATAATCATGTCTGTTATTTCCCTTCATTTTATGTTTTTCTCCACTATAAATTTGTTGCTTTGATTCGATTGTTGTGGTGCTTTCAAATTTCATACTTCCTTTGAGCTTTGAGTTTTGTGTATATGAGAGGCTGCCCCCTTTATTTTCTATCCATTACCATTGAACAAATTGTTGATCTTCCGTCACTTGCTTACCATGGAGCACTTTCTCAGTTTTTCTACAATTTACAATTCATACCTGAAGTTTTTACAAATTTCTTAGATCAACTTTTTGTAGTTTTTGAAACTTTTGATATTTTTTACATGAGCATAATTATATCATTATGATTTGTTTTACTTTTGTTCGATGTAAACTTATTTATACTTTAAATTTGTGTTTTGATTTGTAGACAACATTAATAAATCTATCTATCATGATTCAATCAATTAATAGTGAAATTTGGTCATGTTTTCTAAACATCTGGATATTACAGTGCCTCACCTTCAATTCTGATACGGTATGCTATGTTTGGAATCAACCAAGCAAAACTACAAATCAACCAAGCAGAGTTTGATAGCAACATGCCAAAATTGTTATGATTTTTTCTCACATTTGATTCAGTTTGTATCTCACATATATCCCTTATATTGCTATGCATCGAAAGGAAGAGTTCCCAAATCAATTTAAACAGCTTCAATTTGATCATATTTTGAAGAAATCGGATCAAAAGCCGGCTATAAGGTGTCATAAAGTATCTAAATTAACCAAAAATTCATTGTGTTGTTCTCAGTTTAGGGGATTTCACATTAAGTTTAATATTAGATAATGACTTAACTTCTGATTGCAAGTTATTATGGAGTGCACTGAACTCGGACAGGAAGTGGTTACTTCTCCAAAAACGAAAGCATGCTCTACAGTTATACTATAACCAGCGCTATAAACAAGAGTCCCAGAACATATATGATGAGATTAGGATATACTCGAACAAACAGTTGTTTGAATTGATCAACACGTTACTAAAGGTAGCCAAGTTAGAAATAGAAGAAATAGAGGTTGATGATCAGGTTACCCTTTGAGTCAACGTCATTGACCTCTATTTCTGACTTTGGCTATCTTTAGTAACTTGCTGATCGATTCAAACAATTGTTTGTTCAAATCTATCCTAATCTCATCATATATGTTTTGAGACTCTTCTTTATAGCACTTTTTATAATATAACTATAGAGCATGCTTTTGCTTTTGGAGAAGTAATCACTTCCTGTCCGAGTCCAGTGCACTCCATAATAACTTGCAATCAAAATTGAAGTCGTCATCTAATATTACACTCAATGTGAAAGCCCCTAAACTGAGAGCAGTACAATGAATCTTTGGTCAATTTAGGTACCTTATGCCACCTTACACTCGGCTTCCGGTCCAATTTTTCAAAATATGATCAGATTATATCTATTTAAATTGACTTGGGAACTTTTCCTTCCGATACATAGAAATATAAGGGATTTGTTACAAGTATATGTGAAATATCAAATAAATCAGATGTGAGAAAAATTCATAACAATTTAGGCATGTTGCTATCAAACTTTGCTTTGTTGATTTGCAGCTTTGGTAGGGTGATTCCAAACATAGCATACATTGAAGGTGTGGCACCAGCAATATCCAGATGCTCAGAAAGTAAGATCAAAATCCACTATTAACTGATTGAATCATGATAGATACATTCATTAATGTTATTTACAAAAACATAAAGTCAAAGTATAATAGGTACACATCAGATTAAAGTAAATAATAATTATATAACTATGCTTCATGTAAGAAATATCAAAAGTTTCAGAAAATAAAAACTGAATTTGTAAAAACTTTAGAAATATACCGTAAATTGTAGAAAAAATGAAAAAGTATTGTTATAGAAAGCAAATGGAGAAGGATCGACAATTTGTTCATTGGTCATGGATAGAAATAAAGGGGGTAGCCTCTCTTATACACGAAACGTAAGTGAAGTATGAACTTTAAAAGCACAACAACAACCGAGTCGAAGCAACAGATTTATAGTGGAGAAAAGCACAATACGAAGGGAAATAACGGACATGATTATGTTTTGATTTAATGATCAAACGATTGAGATTAAATGCAGAGATTTCACTTGGATTGATGACGGGGAACTTGAAAAATGACGGGTATGATTTTGTTTTGTTATTTAATCGAACGATTGAGAATGAATATTAAGATTACATAGTATGAAGGAAAATGACGGACATGATTATGTTTTGTATTAATGATCAAACAGTTTTGGTCGAATGCGAATATTTCACTTGGATCGATGACGGGGCACTTTAAACAAATATGAGTGTCGTGATTAAATTTTACGTTAATGATCAATCGGGAACGTCTCCAACATTTTGGAAGCCCTCATATTTCTAAAATTATTTTTTTTCCCAGACCCTTGAATTTAAATTTCAGTTTATAAAAAATTGAAAGATATTTTGATTATGGAGCAACAACAAAATTAAGGTAATGATTAGAAAAATTGAATATTTATTATTTTTCACATATTAAAATGCACAATATCTCAAATGAAAAATAATATAATTTAGATTAACCAACATTTTCTATTTAACGAACTATATTTTTTTTTGTATTTTCATTCACAACAAAAAAAAAATTCATTAAAAAGTATATTATTAGAAGTAAATATTTAGCAAAATTTGTTTTTTGACTTGAAAGGTATAAACCGGGGCTAATTTGGATTAAAAACCGATTTCACATAGATAGAAAAATAACAAATGAGACCTTTTATAAATTGGAGGTCGTAGGCGGATTAAATGATGTTCTACATCACTCTTCTGCAATCTTTTTAAAGGAAATTCAACAAATATTGGTATGTAAATTGGGGGCCATCGGGGTTGGCCCCCGATTTTTTAAAAATCAGGCCGCTGGACTTATTAAAAAAACATAAATTGAACTGACCATTTTTTAATAGTGTTTGTGTATATATATTTAGCAAAAAAAAAAATTTGTTATTACCCTTGTTAGGAATGCGTAAAAGACTATTTTAATATTTAAATAATAAAAAACATTAATTAAACTTGTGGAGAATGCGTACTATGATTTTACCCATATCAGGTATGCGTAATAGCTCTTTTACCCTTTCCAGACATGCGTAACAGACTTATTTTGTAATAGTTAAATATAATAAAAAAAATATCAATAAAGCTGGTGAAGAATGCGTAACCCTTTTACCCAAACAAAGAATGCGTAATAAGCCTTATTACCCATTTCTAGAATACGTAATATGAATTACCCCATCTCTGAATGCGTAATAGGCTGGTATTTATGGCCATATTTAACGGCGTTGGCATTCATGTTGTTAGGGGATTATACACAATCATCAATACAGAGTACACACACAACCAATCGATTAGTTAACAAGATCTAGCAAATCGCGGTCACACGTTATTCAAGTATTACTTCTACTTATATCAACAATAAGTAAAAGCAAAATAGGAACACACATTTATTTGACGTGGAAACACCCACATCCCAACTCGTATTATAAATCCAAACAATTGTCAATAATACAATCAAAACAATAACAGCTCAATGGTGTCCCAAACCCGATACTTGATCCAAACAATGCTCAAGCATCTCCCAAAACATTACCTAAGACTACATCTCTTAAGTATTCATCTATCAAACAAATACAATATGACTATTTATATATAGCCATCCAAAACTTAGTCACCAAGACTTACCATACTTGTTGTATAAAGTCTTACCATACTTGTTATACAAGCCTTCCAATTCTTGGCACCTAATTACCCAACTTAGTGATCAAGACATACCATATATAATAATTGTCTACACATACAATTATTATCTTACCCATATATATCTTGGACCACCTAACCCCATAACATCATATTGGGTTGAAACCCAACAATCATCCCCTTCATCCCAGTACCCAAATTGGATTGAACAGTAAACATCAAAGACATGGACGTTCATTCGCCAATGCCTCCCCTCGAACAAGAACCTTTTTCTCTTGCTCTTTGTTAGTAGTATTTTTGTGTGTTCGTTCTCAGGGAAGGACTGAATGTAATATCAAAGTTCAGGTTTCTTATCTCTTTACGTCTAGAAGTGTGTGAGAAGAATTTTGGGTTTGTGTATTAAATAAATTATCCAAGAACTAATTATAAGCACTAAGAATTGATTTTAAACTGAGATTCAAATATATGGGAAAACAATCTAAGAACTGGGGTTCTTCACTTGGTCTCAATACATGCTCAATATTAATGTGATATCTGTGTTCCTACCTTGCTGAAAACAATTCTTCTAAAGTTATACTGTACCCTCCCAGGTTACAATATAGTGCCTACAGCTACACCCTAATTGTCACTCCCGTGATACAATCAAAGTATATCTATAAACTGTTAAGTGCCAAGAATTATATGTCTCACAATTCTCCTATTAATCTCCCGATCTAATATTCAAATTATGTCTGTTAAATCATGTACTAAGATTGCAACTTCTCTCCCAAGCTTATTACAATCCCTAGAATACAATCAAAGGTTCATGACTCCCCTAATTGTGTTAAGATCTCATTAACAGATCAGCAAAGCAGAAAATCACGTAATCAAGCATGCATGAATACCAAGGAATACTACCCAATCCTCAGATTAGAGAATTAGTTACGCATATTTAATAAAGAAAACATAATAATAATGATAATGAATGAAAACATAATATTGAAGAAAGAATTGAAGATTGAAAGTACCTTCATACGATTAAAAGCTATGAATTGTTCTAGCTATGAATTGTTATGATTTACAATGGTAGGATGTGTTTAAATAGGCTCTACAAATCTTGCCTAGCAAGAAATTGCCTTCTATTACAATTAGGATTTAAAGAAGGTACCCAAAACTGCCCAGAATACAATTAGAATTAGAAAAAGGGCAAAATAGTAAATTCTCAGCCTTCTTTAACAAGATCACGTGCGCGACTTTATTCAGCACGTTTCTTGCACTTGTTTCCTATCCCAGGTTGTAGAAAATCTCTCAAGCTTCGCGTGGGCAGTAATATCGCTGAAAACGGACTTCTAGAACTCCAGATATGGCCAAAACAGTATAAGCTGCGCAGCCTTCCCGGAAAATCCGAATTTTAATCAATTAAATCTCTAAAAACGACAAAAGCTTAGATATTCTTGCAAACCTGCACAACTACACAAAACACATCAAAACTACATAAACTTGAGTCCAAAACAATCAATTTAAGCCGATATAGAATGTTCCAAGTGGATATAAAATCCACTTATCAAACACCCCCAAACTTAAACCGATGCTTGTCCTCAAGCATAAACAATTATAACTACCTAATTAGTACCACTTCCGTAGGTGATCACGGTTGCATTTGGCATATGCAACAAGCCCTTTAAATCTCTAGGTAGCCCTAGTGGACGAGTAAGGTCTCGTGAGGGCCTATAGCGAATGTACCCACAAAATCCATTTAACCTAATGCAATGCAATGCATGAATGCAACTAATTTGCAAATGCAATTAATCTAACCTACCATACCTTCAAATCCTCTCATGCCATATCAACTTAAGAATCAAAGTAAATACGCAATGTCTTGGTGTCGAAAGTGCAAGTATTCACATAGTCTACTCAATGAACATGCATAAGTTCTCACAAGTCCATGTCAAATGTAAGAATAAGTTAGTAAACATGCTAAACCTACAAGAGTACATCTTTGAGACAACACTCGGGATCTCATACGCAATAACAAGCAAACACTCACAATCCACTCACAAAAGAATATTCACTCAAGATAAAAGGTAAGTGTATCACTCAATTCCAACAAAATCATAAGCATGCTTGACATTTGGTATCAATCTAACTCTTAACACAACAAACATCAATGACGATAATCAAAAGGTCTTTAATTGGGTTGTAACGTGGGCTAGGGACAAGGTATGTCAAATAAGCCAAAACAGGTGAAGTGTCAAAAGCTAGTAAGTACCATAATGAACCATTCACAACACCCTATTTCCTCCCACATAAATTTTACTAAGAACGCTCCTTCTTCCAACAAAAATGCTCGACTAGTCGACTAAAGTAGGATCACAACAAACACAAACATGCTCTCATAATATTTTTTTTTCTCTTTTTTTTTCATATTTTTTTTTTCGAGAGCTAAATAAAACAATAATATAAACAATAACAATGATCCCACCATTTATTACATATGCCGACTATCAAGTAAACAACCAAACCCAATCTCAATATTTTCCCCAAAAGTATGACCAACAATAAACCCCTCCTTGCACACCTTATTACTCCCTTAAGCACTTTACTAGCCTTTGACAATGTGGGTTCAAATTAATGTAAGGCCAATACAAGAAAAAGATATAGGCAAGTAATGTGGTATGTCACCGAAAAATAGGATTAAGCTCAATGGGTTAACTAATTGATCATGTAAACATGGTGTGGTAATATGGGAAAATATGCGGTTATTCCTAATGCCTTTATCATTTTAATCGTCAAATAATGTCATGCGTTTCAAGAAAGACCTCAAACAACTGCTAGCAATGCAAACAATCCGTGGACACTCAAGCAAACGAATAAATTGCAAAAAATATGCAATATGGCTCAAAAACTCACTTGGTGGAAAAACATACTCAATCCCAAGCAAAAATCTCTCTAATGCACCGACTTGTATTCAAAGCATGCAAACTAAATCAACTTGCACATATTCATGTCCTTCTAATTACTTACAACATTCAATAAGTCTACTAGCTTCAACTTACTAGTGTATGTGTGTGCACAAGAACAAAGCATATCACTTCTCAATCAAAAGCGTCAACAACACAAAATTCCTATCAAGCATGGGTGCAAATGCAAACTATTATGAACTCACATGATATACAAAAAAAAATAAAGACAGAATGTCCTATATGAAACAAACGTAGATAACACAAACATAAATGCATAATTTACTACTACTAATATGCAAAGCATGAAATCCTACATGAACAAATAATACAACAACAACTACTAATCCCTCAAACCACCCCCAAACTTAAAATATTCAATGTCCTCATTGAATGGAAGTAATACAAGGGATAGCAGAAAACATACCTACTCGTCCTCCTCCTCGGAGGAATCAGAATCTGGCGGTGGATACTGCGTACGAGCTCCATAGACTAGCCACCTTGCCTGAATACCCGCATCTCTCAAAGCTGTAGCCATATCTTGAGCATACTCTCGGTTACAAGCATGTATAGCATCCATCCGCCTGTACAAACGCCTAAAGTGGGCATCTAAAACTCTCGGTACTCTTGAACCCCGTGGCTGAGCGCCCGCTCCATGACCACTAGCACAAACATCATCAACAATATAACCAAGCCCCCTCGGATGTGGAACCCCACCTTGCCAGTCAGGCATTCGATCAATAGACACATCAGTAATGGTAGCCAAAGGTGACTGCAACTCCTCATCCGCACCCCAGACAACACCACAATCTTTACATAAGCCAGCTATAACAGAAGCATGGGGCATCGATGAAAGCGCATTAGACTTTAAAAATCATAGAATATTCTGATGAACAATATAGGCTACATCAATGTACTTCCCCTTTAGAATGCCCCAAAGAGGAATCAATCTATCAACTGTGACCTCACCTATATGAGAAGTAGGCATAATATTCGCACAAAGAAATGCATACCAAGCACGTGCAAATTTATTCATAGCAGAAGACAGAAAATTAACCGGCTCAGTGGTTCCCAATTTATACTTCCAAACTGTACCAGGAACACATAATTCACGAACAATTGCCTCCAAATCCACATCCTTACTAGTCTTCCTTGCCCAATCTTCATCCCCCACAAGCTTAGGTGGTTGCCCCAAAATTGCACGAATAGCATCAATACTATAATCCACCTGTTTACCTCGAACCATACACACCTCATCCGGCTCACCTTTAGCATTAGCATAAAACTCCCTAACAATATTCACCGGAACCGGAGCAGGTGCCTTACAAATCTCTCCCCAACGTAACTCACTAATCTCATCAACCAACCCATAGTGACGAATTGGCAAAAATCCCCTTTCTTTCGCCACCGACCTTGACAACAACCGATTATACTCAACCTCCGCATCCGGAGAAGAAAATCTCTCCACCCTAAAAGAACCACCCCTCATTCGCTTAGGCGCCATGATAATCAAACTCCACTCAACAATAGCACCACCAACTACTACCAAGAAATATCCCACCAAAAACCACCAAGGAAAATCACACCAAAAATACCCACGTAACAAGAATTATACAAAAACCCCAATTTACAAGAACACAAATTCGTAATAAAATAAAATACAGAAAAGAAATCCCACTACGAATCAAAGAGGTGAACTTGTACTAATTTTCCCCCAAACTTGAATTTTTTAGAGATGTAGAGGAGGAAGATAATGAATTGGGTGTGTATGTATGGGTATATATAGGCCATGGAGTGATAGGATGAATATAAGAATTTTAATGTGAAAAGGAAAAAATTTAGGTGGAATTTGGAATTTGATATAGGATAGAAAAAATATTTAATGAATAAAAGAAAAAGAATTAGAAAAGAAATAGGAATTTGAAATTTTTTAGGAGAGATGAGGGATTTTGGAATTAAAATAGGAAAAGATTTAGGGGAAAGATGAGGGTATAAAAAGAAATTGGAGTGGAAAATATTTTTTTTATATATACACAACAGCAAACTCACGGCACAACACTGAACAGGCTAAAAAAAAATTTTATCTGCTGGAAGACACGCAACTCGCGCGCGTGCAGGGCAAATTGCTGCAAGACCAGTCACGCCGGCGCAAGATGCGCGTCAGGGGGGCAAACTGCCTCGAGGACAGTTGCGCAGGCGTAACTTGCGCAACAGGGGGGCAAATGGCGCCAAGGTCAGTAACGCAGAGGCAAGTTGCGTTACAGACCTGCAAATTGCTCAATTTTCGTTTTTTTTTTTTTTTTTTCCTGATCGAAAGTAAAAATCCTATGCTACACCAAGGTACAAAAATGCTTGGGTTGCCTCCCAAGAAGCGCTCGTTTAACGTCAATAGCTTGACGTTACTTCCTCAACTCATAGTAGGGTCTTGGAGGTGAAGAATGCTCATTCCTTGCTCCACTGTTTCTCAAAGCAGGTATGGCTTAAGTCTCTGCCCGTTCACCTTGAATACATCTGACCCTTCTCTAGTAATCTCACAAACCCCATTAGGATAGACCTTCACAATCTCAAAAGGTCCGGACCATCTTGATCTAAGCTTTCCAGGAAATAAACGGAGTCTTGAATTAAACAATAGAACATGTTGCCCAACCTCAAATTCCTTCTTCTGAATGTGCTTGTCATGCCACAATTTGGTCTTCTCCTTGTAGATACTAGCATTTTCATAAGATTGGAGCCTAATTTCCTCAAGCTCTCCCAGTTGAAGTAAACGCTTCTCTCCTGCAAATTTAAGATTAAAATTCAACTCTCTTGTAGCCCAAAATGCCTTATGCTGAAGTTCCACCGGCAAATGACATGGCTTCCCAAAGATCAACCTATATGGAGACATTCCAATAGGTGTTTTAAACGCCGTCCTATATGCCCAAAGTGCATCATCAAGCTTTATTGACCAATCCTTTCTTGACATTGCCACTGTCTTCTTCAAAATTGACTTCAACTCACGATTCGAAATCTCAACTTGTCCACTTGTTTGCGGATGATAAGGAGTTGCCACCTTTTGTGTCACACCATACTTTTTCAAGAGATCAGCCACCTGTTTATTACAAAAGTGTGCACCTCCATCATTGATAATAGCCCTTGGCACTCCAAATCGAGTGAACACATACTTCTTTAGGAACTTCTTCACCACTCTAGCATCGTTAGTAGGAGATGCAATAGCTTCAACCCATTTAGAGACATAATCAACTCCTACCAAAATATACTGGTTCCCATAAGAAGATGGAAATGGACCCATGAAGTCCATCCCCCACACATCGAAAATCTCCACCTCAAGAATAGATTGTAAAGGCATCTCGTTCCTCCTCGAAATATTTCCAACTCGCTGACATCAATCACACTTTGCCACAAAGTCTCTAGCATCCTGATGCATGGTTGGCCAATAGAATCCTGACTGCAAAACCTTCGCCACTGTCTTCATACTACTGTTATGGCCTCCACACTCAAGAGAATGACAATGCCTAAAAATATGAGGAACTTCATCATGAGGCACACATCTACGAAACATTCCATCAGCACACTCCTTGTAAAGTAGCGGTTCCTCCCAATAGTAGTGCTTCACATCATAAAAGAATTTCTTCTTTTGGTTATACGAGAGATTATCCGGCACAACTCCTCCCACAATGTAATTCACAAAATCTGCGTACCATGGTGTAGACAAGGACACACCTAGAAGCTGCTCTTCCGGAAATTTATCATTGATAGGTTTTTCACCTCCTACCTCTCCATCTCCTTTATCCAACCTAGATAAGTGATCAACTACCAAATTCTCGGACCCCTTCTTATCTCGAATCTCAAGATCAAATTCCTGGAGTAAGAGAATCCAACGAACTAGACGAGGCTTGGCATCCTTCTTTGTCATCAAGAAACGAATCGCAGCATGATCTGAATAGACAATCACCTTAGACCCAACAAGATAGGATCTAAATTTATCAAGTGCAAACACCACTGCAAGTAGCTCTTTCTCCATAGTTGAATAGTTGATTTGTGCATCATCAAGAGTCTTGCTGGCATAAGCTATCATATGCATACGCTTATCCTTCTTTTGCCCAAGAACAACACCCACAGCATAGTCACTAGCATCACACATAAGCTCAAAAGGCAAGCTCCTATCAGGAGATGTAACTATGGGTGCAGAAGTAAGTTCCTTCTTCAGCTTGTTAAACGTAACAAGACAACTTTCATCAAAGTCAAAAACACGATCCTTTTCAAGAAGATTACAGAGAGGCCGAGCTAACTTGGAGAAATCCTTGATGAACCGTCGATAAAAACCAGCATGACCAAGGAAACTTCGAATTCCTTTCACAGATGAAGGTGGTGGCAATTTTTCAATAACTTCAATTTTTGCTCTATCGACCTCAATGCCTTTATTAGAGATTTTATGCCCAAGCACAATGCCTTCCTTCACCATAAAGTGACATTTTTCCCAATTAAGAACAAGATTAGTTTCAGTACATCTCTGCAACACCTTCGACAAACTGGCTAAACATGATTCAAAGGAAGAACCATAAACTGTGAAGTCATCCATGAAGACCTCCATGTCTTTCCCTATAAAATCTGAGAATATGTGGTTCATGAGCCGTTGAAACGTCGAAGGACCATTACACAAACCAAAAGGAAGCCTCCGATAAGCAAAAGTACCATAAGGACAAGTAAAGGTGGTCTTCTCCTGATCTTCGGGTGCAATAGGAATCTGAAAGTAGCCCGAGAAACCATCTAGAAAGTTGTAATACTCATTACCCGCCAACCTTTCGAGCATTTGATCAATGAATGGGAGGGGAAAGTGATCTTTGCGAGTAGCGTTATTCAACTTCCTGTAATCAATGCAAACTCTCCAACCTGTTACTGTTCTCGTGGGAATTAATTCATTCTTCTCATTGTGAACAACAGTCATCCCACCTTTCTTAGGCACAACATGAATAGGACTAACCCACTTACTGTGTGGAACCGAATATATGATACCAGCGTCAAGCAACTTAGTGATTTCTTTCTTCACCACCTCTTGCAAATTCGGATTCAATCTTCTTTGTCCCTCAATCACAGGCTTATGATCATCTTCTAAGGCAATTCTATGCATGCAAAGAGCAGGGCTAATTCCCTTGATATCTTGAATTGTCCAACCAATAGCTGATTTATATTGACGAAGAACATGTAATAATTTTTCTAGCTCATCATCACTAAGCAACGCAGAAACTACCACAGGATATGTATCATTAGGACCAAGAAAGGCATACCTCAAATTAGCAGGTAGAGGTTTAAGTTCCACCTGTGGTGCCTCTGAAAGCGTAAAAACCATCTCAACTTCTATGTCTCGAACAACAAGTGCTTCTTCTTCTACTACATCATCTAATACCCTTTCTGCTCCCATGAAGTGTTCATTTTCTAGCTGCATAATTTCATCAACTCTGTCAACAGTAAAACAAGTTGCTCCAAAAGGAGGCATCTTCATTGCTTTGTTTAGATCAAATTCCACTTTGTCCTCGCCAACATTCAATTTCAATTTTCCAGCTTTAACATCGATTGTAGTGCCAGCAGTAGCCAAGAATGGCCTTCCCAAGATAATGGGTATCTTAACATCTTCATCCATCTCTAACACCACAAAATCACAAGGTATGACAAATTTATCCACTTTGACAACTACATCTTCAACGACCCCCAACGGATATTTAACAGAACGATCCGCTAACTGAAGTGAAATCCGTGTCTTTTTAAGCTCTCCAAGACCAAGTCGTTTGCAGATTGAATATGGCATCAAACTCACACTAGCCCCTAAATCACACAAGGCTTTCATGTTCTCCATCTTCCCAACAGTGCAAGGCAAATAAAAGCTTCTCGGATCTTTCAATTTCTGAGGAATGGCCTTTTGGATGACTGCACTGCATTCAGCATTGAGAGTAATGGTTTCTGCATCCTCAAGTTTCCACTTCTTTGTCAACATCTCTTTAAGAAATTTAGCATAAAGTGGCATTTGATTCAAAGCTTCAGCCAAAGGAATATTGACATGCAACTGCCGGAACATAGTCAAGAACTTCTCGTACTGCTTCTCTAACTGCCTGTTGTGAAGTCTCTGTGGAAATGGAATAGGAGGAACATAAGGTGGTGGAGGAACATACGGCTTTTCTGGTTCTTCTTCCTTCTTCTCTTCATCTACTTTCTCTGACTTTTCTGCATCGATCTCTACTATCTCACTTTCTTTTTCAGTATCCTTCTCTTTAGGCTCAAGAACCTCAACCTCGGGCAACTCTTTCCCGCTCCTCAAAGTAATTGCTTTGCATTGCTCTTTACCAGTCTGGTCGGGTTGACTAGGAAGTGATCCTTGCTCACGAACACCCATCTTGGAGGCAATCTGTCCAATCTGTGTTTCTAGCATCTTTTGAGATGATGCCATCTGCTCTATTCTTGATTCCATATTAGCCAATGCCCAAGAAGTTCCTTGCATAATCTTATTTAGTGCAACCTCCCAATCAGCTGGTTCTTTCTTTGGCGGAGGTTGATACTGCTGCTGTGCTTGATATGGTGGTCGTGACTGAAAACCAGAAGGTTGATTCTGCCTTGGAAATGCATAAGAAGGATTAGCCGCATGATTATTACTGTAAGAAAGATTGTTGTTTGGCCTTTGATTTGGATTGTAATAGGAGTTATTCTGAACCGGCCACGGCTGTCTTCCTTGAATGAAAGATGCTTCTTCTGGAAATTGTTGCACATAAGAGTTCTGATTAGCACCATAATCATTATACCCCTCCATAGGTGAAGAAATAGCATTCACATTTACTCTTTGTCCTCGCACCTCCTGAATTAGAGTATCCAATTTTTGAGCCAGCAGGTTGATCATCTCAGATTCTTGTGCTGCTTTTGCTGAGCTCGTCCCACTAGGTGCCCATGAATAATTATTAGATGCCAATTCCTCAAGGAGTGTTTTAGCCTGTGTAGTTGGTGCCTTCTTGAAATTTCCACCAGCAGCCACATCCAAACTCAAACGAATATCTGCATTCATGGCCCCATAAAAAGTACTGATGATCTGCCAATCTTCCAAGCCATGATGTGGACACTTCCTCAACAGTCCCTTGAATCTCTCCCATGCCTGATATAGACCTTCACCCGGTTGTGCTTTGAAACTCATAATCATAGTCCTCAATTGTTGCGTCTTGTCAGAAGGATAATATTTGGACAAGAATGCAGTAGAAAGACTATCCCATGTAGCAACCATAGTGTTTGGAAGTTGCTGAAACCATTCCAAAGCTCTTCCCTTAATAGAGTAGGGAAACATATGGAGACGAATCTGATCACTCGTAACACCAGTGATTCTGAATGAGCCACACATCTGCACGAAATGCTCTAGATGTCTGTGTGGATCTTCTAATTCAATATCTCCTTCAAAAGCCTGATTGCTGATCATCTGAATTAAACTCGGGTTAATGTTGAATTGGGTTGCACCAATCTCTGGAGTTTTGTACATGCAATTGGCAGGATTAGGTGTCTCATGGTCCCAAATAGAAGTCTGATCAACATTAACATTTGCATTAACATTTGCATTAACATTTGCGTTAACATTCTCAGCATCCGTCATCTTAGCTTTCTCTTTTCTTATCTTTCTCAAGGTACGCTCGATTTCAGGGTCAAATTCCAATTTTCTAAGGCAAGGTGAACGTAGCATACACCTGAAAATCACCAACAAAACAACTTGTGGAACCAATTAAAATCTAAACAATAAGAAACAATTAACCTAAACTCAAATATACTGCCTTCCCCGGCAGCGGCGCCAATTTGTTAATAGTATTTTTGTGTGTTCGTTCTCAGAGAAGGACTGAATGTAATATCAAAGTTCAGGTTTCTTATCTCTTTACGTCTAGAAGTGTGTGAGAAGAATTTTGGGTTTGTGTATTAACTAAATTATCCAAGAACTAATTATAAGCACTAAGAATTGATTTTAAACTGAGATTCAAATATATGGGAAAACAATCTAAGAACTGGGGTTCTTCACTTGGTCTCAATACATGCTCAATATTAATGTGATATCTGTGTTCCTACCTTGCTGAAAACAATTCTTCTAAAGTTATACTGTACCCTCCCAGGTTACAATATAGTGCCTACAGCTACACCCTAATTGTCACTCCCGTGATACAATCAAAGTATATCTATAAACTGTTAAGTGCCAAGAATTATATGTCTCACAATTCTCCTATTAATCTCCCGATCTAATATTCAAATTATGTCTGTTAAATCATGTACTAAGATTGCAACTTCTCTCCCAAGCTTATTACAATCCCTAGAATACAATCAAAGGTTCATGACTCCCCTAATTGTGTTAAGATCTCATTAACAGATCAGCAAAGCAGAAAATCACGTAATCAAGCATGCATGAATACCAAGGAATACTACCCAATCCTCAGATTAGAGAATTAGTTACGCATATTTAATAAAGAAAACATAATAATAATGATAATGAATGAAAACATAATATTGAAGATTGAAAGTACCTTGATACGATTAAAAGCTATGAATTGTTCTAGCTATGAATTGTTATGATTTACAATGGTAGGATGTGTTTAAATAGACTCTACAAATCTTGCCTAGCAAGAAATTGCCTTCTATTACAATTAGGATTTAAAGAAGGTACCCAAAACTGCCCAGAATACAATTAGAATTAGAAAAAGGGCAAAACAGTAAATTCTCAGCCTTCTTTAACAAGATCACGTGCGCGACTTTATTCAGCACGTTTCTTGCACTTGTTTCCTATCCCAGGTTGTAGAAAATCTCTCAAGCTTCGCGTGGGCAATAAGATCGCTGAAAACGGACTTCTAGAACTCCAGATATAGCCAAAACAGTATAAGCTGCGCAGCCTTCCCGGAAAATCCGAATTTTAATCAATTAAATCTCCAAAAACGACAAAAGCTTAGATATTCTTGCAAACCTGCACAACTACACAAAACACATCAAAACTACACAAACTTGAGTCCAAAACAATCAATTTAAGCCGATATAGAATGTTCCAAGTGGATATAAAATCCACTTATCACTCTTCCAATCTTTGAGTGTCGTTAAACCCGTATAGTGACCTTCTAAACCACCCAAACCATCGTTCTTCACCATAACGATGTATCCATCTACAAAATCACGTGCATCAAACACCACGAGTGCTCTTCCACATGTTGAGTCACCCGATCCTTGCTTTCACAATCCTTCGGTCTCTTGAAAAAAATCACTAGTATCATCCAAATAGTTCACCTGGTTGAACAAGCCATTGAAACAATTGCGATGACCACTTCCATCTTCTTCCATCTTGAGTCCGAACACAGGATTGATCAACTGTGCAAGCCAACCGCCAAATCGCACGTAACTTTGTCTCTACACGCCTTAGCAGTCCTCTTGTCAGCAAATCCTTCATTGTACTTTGCCATAACAATTGAACCTCGAACTTTCCCTTAACCTCATCTATCACGAACCCGAACTTTGGCTCTAGATACCACTTGTTAGGTTAGGGGACTTTACACAATGTGAGATTCACAAACACCAAAACAGAGCACACACACAACCAATCGATAGGGATGGCAATCGGGTCGGATCGAATTGGGTTTGGCAAAATCCAAATCCAAATCCAAACCCGATTTATTGGATAAAACCCGAACCTGACCAGAACCCGAAAAATACCCAAAAATTGAAAACTGAATCCGATCCAATGGATTTCGGGTATACCCGAAACCCGAAATTTTTTGGATTTGGATAATACCCGAAACCCGAAATTTCAATCAAGTTTTATATAACACACACTTTAATATTTTATACATTATAAAAAGTATTATTTTCATTATATAAATAAATTATATTATGTGCATTAATTTTACATATAATCAATTTTTAAATGAATTTAAATCATTAAAATAACCAAATAGATTTGATATGAAATACATCTTAAGCACTTAGAGTCTATTTTTTTTTAATATTTCGGTTTTAATAATACAAGGTTATTTGTTATACGATGCACCAATGACTTTTATATAAAATGTATTACATTATGAAATATATTATAGTATAAATTATACACATATATACATATGCATATATATATATATATATATATATATATATATATATATATATATATATATATATATATATATATATATATATATATAGGGTCTTGTTCTAATAGAAACTAACTTAGAATAGAAACTAGAAACTAAACCTAAATTAAATATTTCAAGCTAATCTAATGACCAAATTAGGGGTACCCAAATACAAAAAATGTTTAAAATTATTGGCTCTATTCAAAAAAAAAAATTAAAAAAAAGTTACTGTTCACGTGATGACGTGGCACGTGAACAGTAATTTTTTTATTTTTTTATAATTTTGTTGAATAGAGCCAAGAATTTTATAAGTTTTTTGTGAAGGTGCCCCTAGCGGGACCATTATAATAAATGAAATATAATTTATTTAGTGTAGGTTTCTAGTTTTTATTCTAAAGTTGGTTTCTATTTGAACGCTAGCCTATATATATATATATATAGAGTCCTGTTCTACTAGAAACAATTTTGAAATAGAAACTAAAAACTAACAGGCCCATTCCAATATCGTAAAACCATTAGGCCCAATATGTATAATACAGACACGCTAATACAGATATACATGTCAAACACCTCATTCCCTTCGCATTTCCAGATCTGTGGTCAGCAACCACTAATCTCCATTATCAACTAAACCTCCACTTTATATTAATTATTTCTTCTTTCTATACACTTCACCTCCATTTTCTAATTTTTGATTACTTTTCCAGAATTATCTCCAATCCGGTGACATCATTGTTGCTAACATTCACCATCTCTTCGATTCCATTCATTCTTCCATATACATTCGTTATCCTCTTTTCCATACATTGTTGTTATCTTCTACTCATTGTCGTTAAGATGTTTTCAGTCTGCAACAATTATCAATTGACCTACACTAAAATACTGATTTATACTTCATATTGTAGTGATTCGTACTTCATCATTTAATGATTCGTACTTTATAAACTGGTGATTTATGGTACGAATATAAGTGATTGGTCAGAAATAAACTAGTGTTTAATTAATTAGGTATTGGTAATAAGAGTAACGATTTTATTCTTAAAAAGTTTTGATAATTTATAAAGAAATTGTATATTTTTATGGACACTTGGTGAATAATTGGTGTTGTAGCAAAGGAATGGGTGTTATATTGCGTCGGAATTTGTGATGATTGTCTGGGTATTTTGTTGTTGGCGTTTGAATTCATGGTTGCTACTGATTATAGGGGGATCGATTTATACATACATATTTGGATGCATATGTAGGTGGGTGTTAGAAAGGAGATGGGAGCGACGGGAAATGAGCAGGATCAGGAGAACCGAAGAAGATGGTGTCCCTGCGGGGCCAGAAGTTAGAAAGGAAAAGGAGTAGCCAGATCTGCAAAATTTTAGCTCTCCATAAAATTCAAGCTCGTCGGAGAAGATGACCGGAGGTCGTCGGAGAAGATGGTGGTGGTGGTAGTGGCAGTGGGTACAGTAGGTGGGTTGGGTTTGTGTGTGGGAGGATGTATTTAAATTTTGTGTGGGTGTTTAAATAAGGTCATTAGATTTAATTAGATCCTAAGGCTAATAGAGGTTTCTAGTTTTTATTTTAAAAGTGGTTTCTATTTGACCACTAGCCTATATATATATACATATGGGTTTTTTTTTCGGATTTCAGGTTCGGAATGGGTTTGGATCAGTTTTCGGATTTCGGATCGGGTTTCATAATATCCAAATCCAAAAATTTTCGGGTCTGAAAATCAAATCCAAATCCAAAAAATCAAATCCAAATCCAAAAAATCGGATTCGGGTTATCCAAAATTTCGGGTTTCGAATCGGGTATCCGTCGGATCGGATTTTTTTGTCATCCCTACCAATCAATTAGTTAACAAGATCCAGCAAAGCGCGGTCACACGTTATTCAAGTATTACTTCTACTTCTACTTATTCAACAATAAGTAAAAGCAAAACAAGAATACACAAATATTTGACGTGGAAACACCCACATCCCAACTCGTATTATAAATCCAAACAATTGTCAATAATTCAATCAAAACAATAACACCTCAATGGTGTCCCAAACCCGATACTTGAGCCAAACAATACTCAAGCATCTTCCAAAACAATACCTAAAACTACGTATCTTAAGTATTCACTTATCAAACAAATACAATATGACTATTTATATATAGCCATCCAAAACGTAGTCACCAAGATTTACCATACTTGTTATACAAGCCTTTCAATTCTTAGCACCTAATTATCCAACTTAGTGATCAAGACATACCATATACAATAATTGTCTACACATACAATTATTATCTTACCCATATATATTTTGGGGAGAAAAAAGCCCCTGAGGTTACCTCAGGAGAGTTACCTGAGGTTCCAGTGTATATACATGGTGGCATTTTTGTAAATACTAAAAAATATCTTTAAAAATCCAGTAATTACAATTATACCCTTGTGTATTAATATGGAAAATTTAGTTGTCTTAGGTAATTTTTTCCTGAGGTAACCTCAGGAACATCAAACCCTATTCTGGACCACCCAACCCCATAATAATGGAGGGACCCAGGGGTGGGCTGGGGTTGGCTCGGGATCAATTTATTTTCTGTCTCAAAAATACTATTAAGCTGGCACCTTGAATGAGTTTGAGCCCGGTCCACTATTGTCGTAACCCAATACGGCAACTTGGTCTTTACTGCCAGAAAACCATGGTGTTCATGGAGCTACCAATTTACCACTGACTTCATTAACTTTTTTGTTTTGTACGTGATGTGATATTTTCAAACAAGTGTATAAATTCCAAAATGCAGTTCTTTAATCCTTATTTTATTTCTATTATTAATTTTTTATTATTATTATTATTATTATTAATTTAGGTATCATCGATTTTTACTTAAAAAAAAAAGGGATCATCGATTAAATATTTTTTGTTAAAAGATTACATATTTTCATATGAGTCTCCTGGGCTGAGGACAACCTCAGGGTTCTAGCCTGAGGTTAAAACAAAAAACACTACAAGTCAGGGTTATTTTTGTAAATATAGGAGGGTAGATTTTATTATTATAAAAATGTCATTCACATGTCATTCACCATTTATACTAGAAAACAATGTAACCTCAGGTAAGTGCTATGAGGTCAACGTCAGGGCCATTTTTCTCTTTTCATATTATGAGGGGAAGTGATAAATTTTGCATACAAAATATCATTACTTGGATGCATAATTAATTTTCTCCTTTTGAAGGTTTAATGTACACGTAATATTTTTTTCCCTTAAAAAAGTGTATACCATTTTAGGTTAAATTTTGAAAAATTGTGAACCTGAAATTTACATCTTTGTTTTTAAATTTTGGTTTTTCAAAAAAAAAATAATTATTTTCATGATTATGTTTATCTAGTTGTTATATAAATTCTACGTTCTAAATTCAATATCCGTTACTTTCATTATCGTAATTTTATAAATACTAGCCTAAAACCCGTGCGATGCACGGATTTTTTTTATATTATATAAAAATTTCATTAATTAAAATTAATTTTTTTTAAACATGAATTTTGGAGGCTTACTTTTTTATATGAGATGATTTGATAATAATTATATAAATGTTATTCGTGATATTTCTAGAAAAGGAGGGATTTAGTTAGAAAATATAGAAAAGATGATAGCTTTTAGTTAAAAAGAATAATCAATTAATTATTAGTAATTGTAAAATTATTACTTCATTTTATTAAATAGAATGTTCGTGGTATGATTAGAAAAATAGAGAATTTAGTTAGTGAAAATTAAAAATATTATATGTTCTAGCCTTCTAGGTGAAAAAGGTAATTGATTAGTTTATAGTAATTATAATTGAATTACGTTATTTTACTAAATACAATTGCTCGTAATGTTTTTAGAAAATGAGAAAATAATATTGTCCGTGGTATTTCTATTATAAAAGAGATTTTAGTTAGAAAATATAGAAAAGATGATATGTTTTAGCTGAAAAAGCTAATCGGTTAATCAAAAATATTATAATATTATTAGTTTATTTTATTAAATAGAACCGTCCGTGATATAATTAAAAAAAAATTAGTTAGAGAAAATAGAAAGGTAACGTGCATGATTTATGTGGAAAAAGTAATTGATTAGTTTATAGTAATTATAATTTAATTATGTTATTTTACGAAATAAAATTGTTCATAGTTTTTAGAAAATGAGAAATTAACGCTACCCATTATATTTCTAGAAAAAAAAGGGAATGTAATTAGAAAAAATAGAAAAGATGATATATTTTAGCTGAAAAGGTAATCGGTTAATTATTAGTATTATAATATTATTATTTTATTTGTATTAAATAGAAACACCTGTAATATAATTAAAAAAGTGGAGGTTTTAGTAAGAAAAAAGAAAAAAGGTAACGTGTTTTGCTGAAAAAAAGTAACCGTCCATTATATAATTGGAAAAAGAGAGATTTTAGTTAGAGAAAAGAGAAAAGGTAATGTGTTTTGACTGAAAAAGGTAATTGATTAGTTAATAATAATTATATATAATTATGTTATTTTTAGCTGAAATGGTAATTGGTTAATTATTAGTATTATAATATTATTATTATTTTATTAAATAGAAACGCTTGTAATATAATTAGAAAAATGGAGGTTTTAGTAAGAAGAAAGAAAAAAGGTAATGTGTTTTTCTGAAAAAGGTAACCATCCATAATATAATTGGAAAAAGAGAGATTTTAGTTAGAGAAAAGAGAAAAGGTAACGTGTTTTGACTGAAAAAGGTAATTGATTAATTAATAGCAATTATATATAATTAAGTTATTTTTTTTTAAAACAAAAATTCTCGTAGTGTTTTTAAAAAGGAAAAATTTTAGTTAGATAAAATGTAAAGATATTCTATTTTAAATGAAAAAAAAAATTATTTAGTTATTGAAAAATAGAAAAGGTTATATGTTTAAACTGAAAAAGGAAATTGATTAATAAATGAGAAATTTTAGTTAGATAAAATATAAAAGATATTATATTTTACTTGGAAAAGGAAATTATTTAGTTCTTAAAAATAGAAAAGATAATATGCGTAACCTGAAAAAGGAAATTGATTAGTTAATAGAACTGTAATTGAGTAAGGGTAATTAGGTAAATTCAATAGGTACCGTTGAACCAAACTTTTAATGTTTCGGCTTTTATATAATAGTATAGATTTACTAAAATTTTGATTTTAAAAATTTGGACATGATAAAATACGGTATATATTTTCATATTTATGCAAATTTTATTGGTTAACAATTACAAAAATTACAATGGAAAAAAATTATTAAAAATATATTTAAATAAGAATAGAGAAAATATTTAATTAATTATATCCAATTGCTGCCTTACAAGAAAGTTTGTAGTTAAACATTACTCCCTCCGTCCCATAATATATGACCTTATCACTTTATGCACGAATTTCTAGGAGCATAAATGAGGTACTTTCATATAATATTTTTTTATGATTTTTATTTTGTATAAAAATTTGAACTTTAAACTTTTATACAAAACAAAAATTATGAAAAAATATTATATACAAGTACCTTTTTTAAACACATACATTGAAGTACGCGTAAACAGTTATGGGACGGAGGTAGTACTACACTAGGTCCTAAAAATTTTAGCCTAGGTGAGTTAGAGATGCTGGGTCCGCCCCTGTCCATATCGTATTGGATTGAAATCCAATACTAAATACTATCAGAATTTTGTTATTTATGTCCTTTACATTAACAGATTATACATTGAATCAAGATTTCTTTCAATGTATAAAATGTGAACGAAATAGAGCATTTCTTTCATGCATCCAGCACTCCACAATTTCAGAGCAACAGAAATAAGACAACTCACCATATAATTAATACCAAGGCGTTGTAACTTTGACATTATTTTGAAAAATAACTAAAAATTTTAAATTTTGAACTGTGACAAAATAAAACCCACACATTTGTAAACACCCGTGTTTTCTTTTTTGATCATTCGAAAACATGTGTATCATTTTTTAGATAGTATTTTTATCTTTTACACATGTTTTCGAAAAAAGTATTTTTGGATCTATTTTGTTAGTGATGTTTTGTTAGTGAGTGTATCACATAAAAGCTTGAGAATGTGTTTAAAATGTGATATATATTAGTGAACAACGTTTTTGTTTATAGATTAAATATCTAGGGTAGCACTCAGAACAACCGTTCAACCAGAAAATTTAGTATTTATATTATTTAATATGAAATATAATTATAAACTTTTTAGGAAATCAAAAGTGAAATTATGTAACTTTTTTTTCTAAAAATCATTAAAATCTCTTTCTATATATAATAGAGCAACATAGGGGTAAAATGAGCCAATAAACCCTCTGTGAAAATACAATTTTGCCCTTAAATATTAAAAAATTACATTAAATTGCCATTGCTCTCTTATTCAAACAAAAAAATTAGAAATACAATTTTGCCCTTAAATATTAAAAAATTACATTAAATTGCCATTGCTCTCTTATTCAAACAAAAAAATTAGACAAATTATGTTGTTCTAAGGAATTGAACTCATGTCTTCCTCAAAGAAACTCATCCTTTTTACCATGGAGCTAAATAAGCTTTTGAGTTTAGACTAAAAAACGTATTACTTAAACCTCTGGTCTCGTCCTTTTCCTATATTTGCTATCAATTTAACTTTTGAGTAAATATATTAATAGAAAAATGGACCTGAGGTTGTCCTCAGGGAACTCTCCTAAGGTTATAACATATTTGTACTATAAAGTAAGGGGCCCCGCAGGAGCATTTTTGTAAATATAAATTTTTTACAGTGATTTTACATAAATACCCTCACATTTATATTGTAATTGTTTTAACCTCAGGGTTGCACATGAAACTCATATATTAATGATGACTTATATTATTTATAAAATTTGTATTTTAATTATCAAAAATATCATATATAATTATGTATACAACCAATTTTTATAGATTTTTAATATCAAATTTTATTATGTTCTAAAAGAAATTGTGTTATAACCTATATAATATATTTATATGCTACAAAACATCCTCTTTTTAGTGCTTTTATGATTTATACATAAATAAAATAATCCATAAATTAAAATAATGATATTATAATATGTATGAACAGAAAAGGTTCAATTGAATTCAAAAAAATCCTTCAAATCGTAAAAATACACAGAATTTATATCGATTGTTAGAAGATGACCCGTGCCTCACACGGATTATTATGCTAGTTTATTGAATAATTCAAAGTCATTCTACCACATAATCAAATTCATCCAAAAAGTTCCATGGTAGAATCAAATTCAAAATCATGTTTATTGTTCAAATTTTAAATGTTAAATTTTTGATGAAGTTTATACATCCTAATATTCTATGTTAGAATCAAATTTTATATTTAAAAAATTTTTAATCAAAAATTTTGTACACGATTCTACAATAGAACCAATGGTTCTCTCCCCAACCCAAGAAGGTTCTTTCTTGTACGTGTAGAGTGAGAAGAACATGGACACGTGGTTTTTTGATTTCTAAAGAAGATGCCACTCCAATCACCTTCCTACCAATTGATGCACAAATCCATTCACAATCTCTACTAGGATCCCCTCTCGGTTTCTCTTTCAGTTTTTGATAATTGAGATGGAAAAAGTTGTATAAAATCCAAGAAAATAAGCATAAGCAAATAAGGTAAAGCATTAAACTAATACAGAAGATAGCAGGAAATTTTTTCAAAATCCCAGAAGTTATGCACAAGTTCTTATTCCATATACTATATAGCATTATCCACCACAATCTTACATCAAACTAAAAAAAACACCCACATAAATAAGAATTAAGCTGGAAAACCTCATATAGAACGGGATCCTTTTTTCTTCATGTCTTCTATACATTGTTTTCTTACCAGCAAAATACACTTTCACGGTATAAAGTTTGACTTGCCAAGTTGAGGTTGCCCAGCACTAACCTCCAATTCACTGTGCATGTCACATAAGATTCTTAACACAGACTCTTCCCGATGTCTGCAAGTCTGCAACTGCAAAAGCAACCGAGAAGTGTTAACTGATCTCCAAGATGTTCACATATAATTTAAATTCATCTTACTGGAATAAAAAAATTAAATAAAACAATGAAAAGAACACAATATAAATAACATAACTTTTTGATATACCATAGCTTTTAACATTAAACACTGCGTAAAATATTAGCAGATAAAGTTGAACAACAAAGAGATGGGAACAATCTTTTTTGATTGTCTAAAACAAAAACGACAGTCTAAAAACTCCCATGGGAATATGTGACAAAATAAAACAGACCAATTACATAGACCATGAGTTTTTGCACAAATGATCTGAGTTGGATTGTTGGTATAACGTGACAAATAAAATAAATATTAATTACTATCCAACTAGATGAGATAGGTTCATTAACTTTTGAATGCATACTTCAAAACAAAATTAATGAACACACATTTTTACAGGTAGAGTAAAGTTATACTATTTTGACCTAATAAACCTGAGAACCATATAAAAGTACTGGTTCTTCAATCAGTATTTAGACGCAACTGGATGCCGTTTGCTGGAAACTAAGGAAGCTGCATTTAATCAAGGCTCCATTAAATTTTTTAGGAGAAAGTTAGGAGGTATTCGATTAGGATTTCAGAAGTCCATAAAAGGAGAACACATATATCTTTTCAAATCTGGTGCTATCCAATCAAACCTTTAAAAAGTCAAAGTCCGGAGAGATATATAATCAATATTTTAGAAAGCCTTTATCTGTTGGTATTTTGTTAGGATTTGGAGATATTCTTTCAAATACATTCTGGTCTTTAAAACCAACCAACTTCCACGGATTCCATGAAATAATGGATTTTAAAAGGTTTTATATACTAACAGAAATACAGCCTTAAATCTAGATTCTAACGGATCACAGGCAAACTTTCTCTAACTATCTTAACTCCACACAACTCTTTTTTTTTTTTTGCTAAAAACTCCACACAACTCTCTTTTTTTTTTGCTAAAAACTCCACACAACTCTTTTAACCCTATATAATTAAAATATGCCGAGATCAATTAAAACTCATATATTATTAATATTCTGTTAAATGTTTTTAATATCTGAACTATACAACACCCCCTACCCCACCCCCTAAAATTTAGCATCGGAATAACATTTATTTGGTTGATTTGTGATTGTTTCCTTAGTTGTCTACATTTTATTGGAAATAACATTTGGATCACATTTATCGAACTTTTTTTTTTTTTTAACATGGGAACCCGTAGCCGCTACCCTTCGGGTGCGATCTGGGTAAACCCATGGGCTCACGCAATAGCCTGCAAACCACGTGATCCAAGGCAAACCGCACAAGTGCGACAGGCTCTGCCCCAGGATGGCATAATCACAAATCCGCCTCCCATGGAGTCGAACCTGTGACCAAGAGATAAGGTGGCCTCTCTTTAACCAACTGAGACAACCCTTGCGGGCACATTTATCGAACTTCAAGTTAACTACAAAAAGATCACGCCAAAGTTTATCTGAAATGGTTTGCTTCTCCAGTCATCACACTTCAAACTTCAATTTGTATGAAATAGTCCAGGGTACAGGGCCTAAAATGGATTCAAGCCAATAATTTATACTGTTTAGAAACTTGTAAATTAAGCTTTCGTCATGACTCATACCTGACGAAGACATCCTACGAGGTTGGGCATAACTAAACCTCCGTTTAATTTTTTTACTCTTTATCAACTATATCTTGCATCAGCTGCAATCTCAACTACACCCCCTCGGTGGTTAATTTTTTTGAACAATATAGGTCAATGTTCTATTTTCTACAAGAATACTTTTCTCTGCACTCTCCCGTAACCGCAGAGAAGAAAGAAAAACCAACTTGTTCAACTTCTTTCTTCAATATCTCACGAAGTCACGGTCTAGCCAACATTTTCAAGGATTGAACATGTCATCATGATCCTCACATCCAGTACTATAACATATTTAAAAAATTTCTTGTTTGGTGACGATTTTTCGAAGTGGATTTTCCGAACTCTTGAACTTCTTTCTTTGATTTCTTGAGTTTTACACGTTGAAATTGAAGTCCATAACTTGTGGTGTTCATCTTGTTCATTGGAGGACATATATCCATATTTCTTACGTGTCATGAAGTTTGGAAAATTAGTGTTCTTGAATTGGTGTACATTCTTTTGGGGGGTCATTTTGAAAGAGGAAGATTTCTTAGGCAGTATATGTGGTTTTAAGCATACAAGAAGCATCTGCCTGGTTACATGCAAGTCTGAAATTGTTCTACTCGGTGTTGACATAATTGACACATTGTCTCCTAAACGTTGGATGCACGAAGGAATATTAGTGACTTAGGACAGTCATTATCAGTTGGGTTTTCTTTAACCTCCCGCCAATTCGCCGGGTGGTTGTGGTTGGTACTGTGTGAAAAGGATTAAGGTGAGTCCCATGTGGAAAAAAAAACATGGGCTAAGGTATTGTCTCGACTTTACAAATCAAGTGATCAAATTAATGTATGTTTAATATTGTTACTTGGTTCCTCTAATGTGTGTGTTTCGACATATCATCATTTATTATTTTTTACGGATGACACACATGTATACACTACACACACAAGCCGGGGTCTTTCTGGAAATAGCCTCTTCATTTTCTAGATGAAGGTAAGGCTGTGTGCATCTTACCCTCCCCAGACCCTGCAATATACTGGCACGTTTGGTTGGTTGGTACAAGTCAATGTTCTCAACTAATAATAAAATATCATCCAACATTTTCATGGGGAGCATCGTGAAATACAATGGAGCCATTTAGTATTCTACATTGAAAGCAATTAAAGTGTTAAATTCTTCTTGTCAAAAGATGCCTTGATCCCACTAGCACCTTTTGATTTATGTGCACACCCACAATGAGATAACAGATTCTTTTGTAACTATATAATCAAATACACAAAACTATAACAACAGAGTACCGTGACATTTAAAAATAGTATTTCCACTACTTTGGTGCTTAATATGGAAGTAGGAAAACATAACTACAGAATATGGAAAAGAATACCAACTTTATAGTGCCATTTCTGCCTGCAGCGCAGCAAGTTCATCTTCCTCAGCCGTGTTCTTCTGAGGAGCTGGTCGCAATTGTTGCCTGCCGGCAGGAATGCTAACTGAAGCCGCTGGGGCAGTTGTAGCAGGCTGGAGAAGCTGTTCTTCCAGCTCAGCTCCTTCCAGTTCTTCAAGTTCTGCCTCCAATTCATCCTGCAACAGACGAATTTGTCATATGTCCATTATAAAATGTCTTGAATATACAATGGAAAAGACACATACTTCATCAAAATCAGCTGCTGCACCGATAGGGGTGGACAGTGCTTCTTGAATTTGCTTCATGTTCTCCGTCTGCTCATTAATCTCATCCATTGTTTTGTCCACGTCATCAATATTTCTGAAACATTAAGTTCAAAATGTCATTATGATGCAGGACAGATTACAGAAAGATGAATATACGAACTAAAAACGATAACAAATTTCTTTATGTATTTGAAATCTTCATATGCACCAAACGCTCCAAGTCACCACAACGGTAGAGAAAAATAGCTCCAAATTTTTCATTTATATGTTGTAGTTTCCATACAAGTGCACGGTCATGAACTGACAACTGGCTACTTTGATGCCAAGTACTGTGAAAATTTTAATATTTTGGAATGGCTGCCACAACACAATCACCAAAGTACAGCACTGTGCGCGTAAACTGGTGTGCTTTATATTTTACTGATACATGATAATCACTATAGTAATTATTGTAGTTCAGTAGCTTATTAATATTCCGTTCAAGTTTGGTAGCTAAAATAATAATATCTCCAGATGTTGATATCAAAGTAGTAGTCAATGAACGACTCAGCGAATCTTGCTTTCATTTTATTCTAGCTATTCTACAGCTAATAGGCACAAATAATAACATATACAGTACTAATAAATACATGTAAAGGCGGTGAGCAATTAGTGAGAAGGTATCCAGTTTGTCGGCTAGCGCCACAATTCGCAGGAGGGCCATAACAACTTTTTTATAAGAAATAAAGCAACACAGAAACAATTGTGCATGAAAAAAACTTAAGCGATCACTTACGTGGCCTTCTGCATCGCCTTCATGGCAGCTGCTCCACTTCTTAAAGCATCGACAGTCTCTGTTGTAGCTTTTGCACCTTCTAGCATTATCATCTGATGCCAAAATTTCATTAAGATGATTCAAAAATAGACTATCAAATAAATTGAGAAAGAAATCACTTGCATATATTTAATATATCTTGACAAGAGAACCTGATCATGGATGCGTAGCTGAAAATTCCCAAGTTGCTCTACTTGCTGCTCGTAAAGCCTCTTTCTTTTTAAACATTGAATTGCAGCTGTTCACCAGAAATAATGTATTAATGTGTGAAGTGTTTATTAGGTATGAATACAAAATATTGATCTAAAGGATCAATGCTACTAGGAGAATGTCTTGGACTCTTAGTACTGCTACACTAAATTGTTAGGAATACAGAAAAAAGCAGGTGTACTTCAAGGAAAATGCTGAAACTAAAAGGCGATGTATCTGTGTATATAACAGGGGGAAAAATGGAAACCATAATCACAGATGGTAGTAAAGAGCAAATTAGTATAAATAGAAGAACATGCGAGAAAGAATGTCATTCCTAAGACTTCATAAGGACGTGACAGGCATAGTAAATTGAAACACAAAGAACCTATCTCACTTCCTTGTGCAACACAAATTACACAATAACTTAATAAGTAAATGTTAGTGTAACTGTTGATACATTGGAACGATTACAGCACATAAATGCTTAACAGTATCCTGCAGTACTAACTGCATGCAACCTCAAAACATGCGAAAACTGAAAAGCAATCACACGACAAAATTTTAGTGTTAGGCTATTAGCACAAAAAAGTTATAACCTTCTTTTGTTAATCTTTATGCTGGTCAATAACATATAGAGCATTATAGGGCAGTTGTTCGAATTCGAAGAGGAGATGAAAAAAATATATAATTTCAAAGCTCACAAGGTACAAGTAATCATAGTTCCCAAGCACAAAAGAACACCTCACAAGGTACAAGTAATCACAGTTCCTAATCACAAAAGAACACCCCAAGTTCAAATGTCTCATATGTGGAACATAGCAGGAAGTTCTATCAAGGAACCAAAAAGTAAACTATATAGATATAAATAAATTCAAATAACCTTAGCGGAAACTGTAAAGGTAAAAAATAGTAATTCTAGAAATAAAGAGGTCAAATGAAACTGCATGACAAATAGAGACTTTAAAGGTTGCTACAAACACACCCCTCTTGTTCTTGGCTCGAGTGAACTCCTTGGCCTTCTCAATCTCAGCAGCAGCCTTTTTCAGAAGAACTTTTTCTTTTTTCTCCAACATTTCAAGTGTCTGCGTTAAGAAGAGAACAATCAGACAGCATTAATGGAAATCGATACAGTGTGAATCCATTCTTTATGATGTGATTAAATATCAGTATAAAAAGACAAAAGTTGATTATGAGCAAAACCGCATAAATCACCATTCATTAGTGTCAAGAACAGCTTACCTCAAGTAAACAGCAAAATAAAAATAAAAAATTAAGTTCATTTGACGTAATTATAATTCCTGGACAATTAGATTGTCTTCCTATGATTTATACTATATTTATTATTTAGGCTCCGATTGTTTGGCGTACAAGAAATAACATATTTTCCTTACCTAATATTTTCCGCCAAAAAACCAGAGGCTTTCCTTACCTAATATTTTCCGCCAAAAAACCAGAGGCTTTTTTCCGGAAGTTAACCCAAACACTCAATTTCATTCCCATTCAAGTTCATTTTACAACGGATTAACAATACCTAGGTAGAGTGTAGGACTAAATAGTCCCCGAAAATAAACTAAAGTGATAAAAAAGAACAACAAATTGAGTTCAAATTGTAGATAGTCTGGGCAACAAAATGACTTATTCAGTTCTTTTACACTCAACAAAAAAGAACAAATTTTATCAGTTGTGTTAAAGATATATATAATCCAATTAAATTCAGTAACAACAACAATAAACATATAGAGAGGGGGGGAGGGGTAGAGAGAGAGAGAGAGAGAGAGAGGAGCACCTCAGTCAACTTATCAAGCGTAGCAACAGCATTAGCTTCTGGCTTAGGTTTCCCAAATACTCGAGTAAACATGTTGATTGATGATTCTTGAATTCAATTCACAAAACCTGAGATAAAGAAAACAAAAGAGAGGACTTTTTTTATCATTCGATTTTCAATTGGATCGGATCGGATAGTTGGAGGAAGAAGAAAGATTACCTTGACGGGCGGTGCTTGTTTGGATGGAGAAACAGGGAAATCCAAGGTGGATTGAAAGAATGAATGAAGAGAGTATACTATAAACAAGAGAAAGGCAGTTGCTTGATTTGTCCACTTTTCTGTTGTTTATGTTCTTTTAACTTTCTATATTTCCTCTCATTACTTCCATTTTCTTAATGCTGTACATATGTTTTCGATCAAGCATGCTCTTTTTTTTTTTTGTTAGATATCGAAATTTACGACAACAGATATTCATCCGTTTGAAAAAAATTATATGGATAAAAATGTATATAAAATAGAGAAAAGGGACCATAAGATATATCTTAGGAACTTTTCCTAAGATATATGCAAATTATCCTTTAAATCTTGTTGGGCCCGCAGGACTAATTAAAAATATCTGAATTTACTAAAATACCCACCCCATTTTTATATATAAAGATGAGCTATCTCAGGGAATTTACCTGAGATATATGGAGCACACAAAAAATACTCTATTATTATTTTATTTTTTTAGATTTGAGCCCATGAAAATTTTAATATTAGTGTTTGGTAGTTAACGATTTATATAAATTTTCTGTTTTTGGACTAAAAAAATTAATTTTGAGAAAAATTATTTGAAATTTTTTTAATTAGAAGATTATGATGTGTTATTAATACACAAAAAATTAACTCAAATAATTAATTACCGAATAATTTCATATAAAAGAACTAATTTAAACTGCTTGTTAAAACAGTTAACTCTATTTGCTAGTCAAAAAATTAACTCAATTGGCTAACCGCTAACAATTAATGCTGATTATAATAAAATTTATAACTTTAAATTGAACTGTTGTATAATTCATTTTCAACTTTACGTTTGAATAAGATCTAAATTCACCTTCTTAATAATTGTGTGTCATACAATTTTTATGGAAAAATTCATTTATAAATTTGAATTAATTTTTATGATAAATTATCATTAATATAACATACAATATTTATGACAAGCTGATTTATAAATTTGAATTAATTTATATGGTAAGTTCATCAAAGAAAAATAATGATATAACATATATAAATAAATTCTTAATCTATGTCTATATATATTATAAATTGTTGTATAAATATTGAAATTTGATACAGATATTTAGGTTCAGATAAAATGTTTAACTTTATTTTAATCCACATTTTGTATCCATATTTAGATTCATATAAATTTCATATTAATATTGATCCCTTTTTAATTATAGAAAATTTGTATACAAAATTTAAATATCATTTAATGTCATCTATTATATTTATGACATATTCATTAATAAAATTTTGAATGAATATTTTATATTGGTAAGATTAATGATACATAATATCATATAATATATCTATATTAATTTATTTACTTTAATTTTATTATTACATGTTTTATTTTATATTATACTAGTATGTTTAGTAAAATTAAAATATATACAGCTCGTGTGCGTAGCATTTGCTATATTATTATAAATTATTAGATAATCCATATATCTCACGTTTGCTCTCTATATTCAAGTTTAGATAAAATTTATAACTTTAATTTGATCAATTGGATAATCCATTTTCAACTTTAGTATCCATATTTAGGTTTGGATAAAATCCAAATCGATCCATTTAATAATTGTGTGACATACAATATTTATGGTAAATTCATTTATAAATTTGAATTAATTTTTATGATAAATTAACATTAATATGACATAAAATATTTATGACAACCTAATTTAAAATTTTGAATTAATTTGTATGGTAAGTTCATTAAAGGAAAATTATGATATAACATATACAATTAAATACTTAATTTGATATAAATAAAATTTAATCAACATTATGATATTATTAAGTTTAAAATACAATTTATTTATTTATTTATTTATAATTTAACTCAACTATTATTTATAATTGTAGATCAAACAAATATATTTTTAAATAAAATAAAAAATATAAAATACTCGGGCTATAATCTAGTAATTTATAAATTTATTTACATGAAAATGGGCCAGGAAATAAAAATGGGTTGTGTCAATAAATTGGATTTTACTTATGGACTTTAAAAATGGGTTGGACCTAACACTTTATTTTATAGTCCGGTCCCGACATAATGGGATATGTCGGAGAAAGTTTATTTTTACTTTATAAACTGGATAAAGTAATGTTTTTTCTCCGATCCCAAGCGTATTACTTTAAAAAGATTTAACTGTATTTTAGTTTACCGTCAACTCCAACATGGATTCTATATTTTTATTGCAGGTGTTGCAAGATTCTATACTGGGTTCCACACGAGTCAACTAAATTCTACACATGATTCTGCTATGAATTCAAATACGCCACCTATTCGGTTCACATATGCAAGGAGGCCCAAAGAGGTGAAGCCCAATTAACTACAATCCAGTCCACGCAAATTTGTATTAGTGGAGAAAGGGTAGAACTGTCTTTTCATGTAATAAAAGAATGTAATAGGGTTATATGGACTGGAAAGGGGAACTAGGGTTTTTATCTGATTATTGTATTGAATGTCTTAAGACAATGGAGAGGCCACATCTCGAATCGTGGCGATTTATTTACCTTTGTAATCAATTTCAGTACTGTTCAATATATTATAGTCAAGTGGGTTTTATCCAGTTCATTATACAGTTATTTGTGGGTGTGTGGAGTTGAATCTGTAGCAAATTGGTATCAGAGCCGGTTAGATCTGAGGTGTAAATGGGTGCGCCACCATCGAACCAACATCGTATTGAGAGTCTGGAGAAAGGCATGGTAGATCTGAGAGCATCCATGGCGGAACAAATCGCCACCGCGGTGAGCAACGCTTCCTTAAACATTCAGAGTTCCATCATCGATCATTTGGCAAGAGTGGAGGCAAGGATCGCTCAATCTAAAGAAGAACAAGACCGGTTTCAGAGTGAGATTCGTTCAACTCTGTCCTCGTTGAAGATGACTGAGTCAACCCGTCAAATTGGGGCGAGTTCATCATCGGATCCTATTCTAGGCAGTGGAGCGAGTATTGAGGCGGGTCATGGTTCGGGTATTGGATCGGGTCAAGGTCTGGGTAATGGATCGGGTCACGGCCTGGGTCATGGATCGGGTCTCGGGTCGGGTAATGTCTATGGATCGGGTCGGAGTGGAGAGCAATTTGGGGGAAATTGGAAGGTGAAGAAATTGGATTTACCAATTTTTGATGGGGCCAACCCCGATGGGTGGATCTTACGCGCAGAAAGGTATTTCCATTTTTATCGGTTGGGCGAGGAAGAAATGTTAGAGGCGGCTGTGGTTTCATTAGATGGGGACACACTGTTGTGGTATCAGTTTGAACATGGGCGTCGACAGATTCGAAACTGGGCTGAGTTGAAAGGGATGTTGCTGCGACAATTTCGTCCTACGTCGTCTGGGAGTTTGCAGGAACAATGGCTCCACCACCAGCAGACAGAAGGAGTGTTGGAGTATCGAAGGCGATTTATTGAATTAATAGCTCCTCTCACCGGAGTCCCTGAAGATATAGCCTTGGCCCAGTTCATCAATGGCCTTAAGGATGAAGTGAAGGCAGAAGTTAGAGTAATCGGGGCTATTAATCTGGAACACGCCATGGAATTGGCAGTAAAAAGTGGAAGAAAAGCTTAAAAAAGGAGTGGGGCGCAAGTTCAATGGAACCAGTCACATGTCTTCTTACTCAGGTACATTCTCGTTACCATCTCCTAAGTCTCAGTGAAGTTCTCCGAGTTCTAGTGGTCGTTCTGTGACTGCATACTCCTACTCGTCTTCATCTCCTTCGAATTCCTCACCAAGGAGTATGAGTAGTATTCCAGTAGCCAAGCCATTGGGTGAGTTTAGGCGGTTGAATGAGAAAGAGCTACAGACCAAGAGGGAGAAGGGGGAGTGCTTTAGATGTGATGAGAAATGGTCGATAGGCCATCGTTGTAAACGAAGGGAACTGAGTGTCATTTTAATGCAAGGAGAAAACGAGGGGGTGGAGGAAGGAGGAGTATCGGAAGGAGAATTGGGTAGCACCGAGGGCATTTGTGAGGAAAAGGGGGCTTTGCAGTCAGAGATTTCATTAAATTCGGTAGTAGGGATCTCGAATCCCAAAACACTGAAGTTAGTAGGAGAGGTTTTGGGCACTTCGGTGGTGGTCATGATTGACCCGGGAGCCACACACAACTTCATATCTATCGAAGCTGTACAGAAGTTGGGGCTACCAGTGATTAAGACCGAGGGGTTTGATGTGTCCTTAGGAAATGGTGAGACGGTTGGAGGAGTTGGAGAGTGCAAGGCAGTAGTGTTACAGTTGCCAACTATCACCATCATCGAAGATTTCCTTCCGTTAACCTTGGGGCATTCTGATCTGATTCTGGGCGTACAATGGCTGGAGAAATTGGGTACGGTTTCCACGAATTGGAAGACTCAGACACTTAAATTCATGGTAGGAGGGAAAAGTGTGACTGTAAAAGGAAATCCAAGCTTGGGAAGGTCAAAAATATCCTTGAAGGCTATGTTGAAGACCATAAAAAAAGAAAAACATAGATATCTAGTAGAGTGTAAAGCCTTGTCGACTCAATTGGCCCAAGGGGATGGAGATAAGACACAGACAAGAGAGGCAGGTCCGGCATTTTTACAACCCATATTGCAAAGGTATGATGCAGTTTTTCATATGCCAGAAGGGTTGCCCCACTCACGGGGGCATGAGCATAGCATCACATTAAAGGAGGGGACAGACCCCATAAGTGTTCGCCCATATCGATATTCCCAGGCTCAAAAGAACGAAATAGAGTCTCTCATCCAGGATATGCTTAAGGCAGGCATCATACAACCATCTACCAGTCCATTTTCAAGCCCTGTTATCTTGGTCAAGAAAAAGGACGGCTCCTGGAGATTCTGCGTTGACTACCGGGCCTTAAACAAGGTTACAGTGGCTGACAAATTCCCCATTCCAGTTATCGACGAGCTGTTGGATGAACTACATGGGGCTACGGTCTTCTCTAAATTAGATCTTAAGTCGGGGTACCATCAAATTCGGGTACGGCGGGAGGATATTTTGAAAACAGCGTTTAGAACTCACGAAGGGCATTACGAGTTCTTAGTAATGCCTTTCGGGTTAATGAATGCCCCAGCCACGTTCCAAGGCCTTATGAACATGGTTTTCAAGCCGTATCTGCGGCGTTTCGTGCTTGTTTTTTTCGATGACATCCTGGTTTACAGCCCAGATGCGGAGCTACACCAGGTACATCTAGCTACGGTCCTCCAAACATTACATGAAAATGCCTTGTACGCCAATAGGAGCAAATGTGAGTTTGGGCGAACACAGATAGCGTATCTCGGCCATGTGGTTTCAGCCCAAGGAGTGGCAGTGGATGATAGTAAGGTGGAGGCAATGTTACAGTGGCCACTGCCACGGAACCTCAAAGAGTTGCGTTCGTTCCTAGGCCTTTCGGGATATTATCGGAAGTTTATTGCAGGGTATGCAACTATTGCCAGGCCTTTAACAGACCAAATGAAGAAGGACCAGTTTGGCTGGACAGAGGATGCTACAGTAGCCTTCAACTCCTTGAAACAAGCACTGGGAAGTGCACCAATTTTGGCCATGCCAGATTTTCAGAAAGGTTTCATTGTCGAAACGGACGCCTCGGGCTTCGGGGTTGGGGCAGTCCTCATGCAAGACAGCCATCCCATAGCTTACTATAGCAAAGTCTTAGGCCCAAGAGCCCATCTCAAGTCGATTTATGAGAAGGAGCTCATGGCTATCGTCCTTGCAGTGTTAAAATGGAAGCATTACTTATTGGGCAAGCGATTTATAGTCCGCACAGATCAGCAAAGTCTGAAGTTCTTGATGGAACAAAGAGAAGTGGGGCCAGAATATCAAAACTGGGTAAGCAAACTCATGGGATTTGACTTCGAAATACAGTATAAACCAGGGGCCTCGAATAGAGTCGCTGATGCGTTGTCTCGGCCTCCCATTCACGGTGGTGAACTATGTACACTCATCTCATCGGGAGGTACTTGTTGGGCAGAAATTCAAGAGATCATTCAAACAGATCCCTTCATTCTACAAGTGCAAGACGATGTTAAAGTAGGCAGACCAGTCCCTAAAGGCTACTGTATGGATCAAGGGGTTTTGAAATATAAAGGTCGTGTGGTGTTGCCCCCCAAGTGTGCTATCATACCTCAACTGCTACACACCTATCATGATACACCCATTGGAGGTCATTCCGGAGAGTTGAAAACATATCAAAGAATTGCAACCACTTGGTTTTGGTCCGGCATGAGGAAGGAAATTGCCCAGTACGTGCAACAATGCACAATTTGTCAACAAGCAAAGACATCAGCCCTCAAACCGGCTGGGTTGCTCAACCCTTTGCCTATTCCTTCTATTGTTTGGGATGAAATATCCATGGACTTCGTTGAGGGGTTACCGCGATCTAACGGGGTGAACGCTATCTTGGTCGTGGTCGATCGACTCACCAAATATGCCCATTTCATTCCCTTTAAGCACCCATTTACAGCCCAAGTGGTAGCAACAGCCTTCATTCGGGAAGTGGTCCGTTTACGTGGGTTTCCAACCACCATTGTGTCTGATCGGGATAAGATTTTTTTAAGTCTATTTTGGAAAGAACTGTTTAAATTACAAGGCTCCACTCTCCACCATAGTACTGCTTACCACCCGCAATCTGACGGGCAGACCGAGGTTGTCAACAAATGCATCGAAACGTATCTCCGTTGCTTCATCAATGGTAAAGCAAAAACCTGGACAGATTGGCTTCCTTGGGCCGAATTTTGGTACAACACGTCCCACCATACATCCACGGGCTATACGCCTTTTAAAGCTCTATATGGTAGAGACCCCCCACCTCTTGTCAAGTTTGTTCCGGGCAGTACCGGATTATCCACACTCGATTCCAAGAGAGAGATGCCATTCTGGACGACCTGAAGGCACAGTTGCTTAAAGCACAGCAACGGATGAAGTTGCAGGAGGACGCCTCCAGGCGTGAGCTTGAGTTTCAGGTCGATGATTATGTTTATTTAAAGTTGCAGCCGTATCGGCAACAGTCCTTGGCAAAAAGGTCATGTGCTAAGTTAGCAGCAAGGTATTACGGGCCATTTCGTATTGTGCAACGCATTGGAACAGTGGCATACAAGCTACAACTGCATGCAACATCACAAATTCACCCAGTGTTTCATGTGTCCCAGTTAAAGCCAGCCATGGGGCCTGTTCCAGCATCACCCCTGTTACCTCTAACTATCAATGACGCAATGGAGTGGGAAGGAACACCAGAAAAAGTCTTGGGGGTTCGTCAAGATCCTAACAGCTCTTTCAGGGACATGGAGGTTTTGATTCAATGGGAGGGGCTTCCTGAATATGAAGCAACCTGGGAACAGTATGCTAATGTGGACCAGTTGTTCCCTTCATTCCACCTTGAGGACAAGGTGACAGTCTGGGCCGCGGGTAATGCTATGAATTCAAATACGCCACCTATTCGGTTCACATATGCAAGGAGGCCCAAAGAGGTGAAGCCCAATTAACTACAATCCAGTCCACGCAAATTTGTATTAGTGGAGAAAGGGTAGAACTGTCTTTTCATGTAATAAAAGAATGTAATAGGGTTATATGGACGGGAAAGGGGAACTAGGGTTTTTATCTGATTATTGTATTGAATGTCTTAAGACAAGGGAGAGGCCACATCTCGAATCGTGGCGATTTATTTACCTTTGTAATCAATTTCAGTACTGTTCAATATATTATAGTCAAGTGGGTTTTATCCAGTTCATTATACAGTTATTTGTGGGTGTGTGGAGTTGAATCTGTAGCAGATTCTTGTTGATGCACCTTATAGGAATTTTGATTTGGTTATGATGTGTATTTTTACTATTTTACAGTGGATTTGAAGCTTGTCAAATGGTAAAATCAGTAAACAAGAAAGTTTCAGCTACTACTATTTCTAATCCTTCAATGCTGTGGGGATGATGAGATTTGTATACAGAAGTATACAAATTAATCTTGTAATTACTCACTTTGAATTGGTCCAAACATGACGGCAAGTCATTGATGTGTGTGCAAGTGTATGCCTGTAGGTTTGACTAAATAGACGCCTAAAATCCGCTCAAATTGTTTAATTAACTTGTCCAAAAGCTATGTTCATCTGATTTATGTAACTGCGTTAACATCTTAGAGTAATTTTGAAGGTTGCTACTCGAAGAATACTTCTGCATTCCCTATTTCACTATCAACTGGTCTTGGCGCTTTGGTCGGAGGATAAATTCTTATCACCGATGCATCTCGATTTCAATGCAATCTTCTTGCTGGTTTTTGGCTTCTGGCATCAGAACTCTAGGATTCCCCCCTCGTATTCCTACTTGCCCTGGGGTTTCCATTTGTCAATGTTTCATGTTCCAGTGTATTAAAGCTAACCAATCAAACCAAAATCCATGGCATTGTAGTTTTCTGTAAAACGAACTTTAAGTACTTGGACAAAACCAAATATTCTCATATGGAGCCATGCAGTAAAATTGAAATTCACGCAAAAAAAAAACTTGGATTGAAAAGACACCTACCCATGTGCCACCATTCCGTTGAGTCTGATCCAACACATCCACATTATTGATTCACTCAACTTGATTAACTTGCTACCTCTACAAAAACCTTTTCCTCCAATCACCGAAAAATACTCTGTTTTGCCATAACATTGGTTTCCAACCTATTTGGCTACATTATTATGATATGAATGAACAAGATAAATTTATTGATACTGAGCACTGTAGTTGGGGAGATATGAATGAACAAGATACCATTTATAGATACTGAGCACTCTAGTCGGCAAGATAAAATAGGAACAAATACGAGTCATGTGTTCTTGTTAAGTAACCAACTCATCTAAAATCTTAAGGTATTAAAGGAATGCCTTATATGAATCTTATATTATATTCTAACAATTCTGTATCATGACAAAAAACAAAGCCCTAAAACAAAAACGATGTACAGCTTAAATCAGTGGCGGATACAGGATTCAAGATATGGTGTGTCACCCGCGCGGAGCGCGGAAATTTTTTCACTATTCATGGGACACAGAAGGGGACACAAAGAAGGGGACAGAGGATCTCACTCGTCAAACACTCCATCAAAGCATAATTTTACTAGGGAAATTGAACATGAGGTCCTTGATGGTAGAACTTGTTACCAACCACTACGCCAAAGTATAATTTTATGTTAAGAAGTCCTAAAAACATATACATATAACATATTATAACCAAAAACAAATTAAATGGTAGGTCACAAATTATTATAATCATTTATTTGTGCTAAAAATCCTAAAAACATATACATATAACATTAAAAAAAAAAAAAAAAACTACCTGCTCAAAATAATGGTGTGTCATGTGACACACCTTGCACAAGCTACATCCGCCACTGGCTTAAATGTGTCAAAAAATTAAATCTGCATGCAGTGAAATATACTTATTGTATCCGACACTTACTGTACTCTCTGCTTTGTAAAGTAGATGAATCCCCTTAAGTTGATGATTTGACTCAAAAAAAATCCTAGTGTCATGCTCTCCCACCATGAAAATTGAACTGGGTACTGTTACCATCAATGATCCATTGTAACAGGGAACAGTATGCAGCATGTAGTTTCCTCCAACCCAGCTCGTGGTAGTCCAAACTTCATACTTAATTGTGTCCAAGTCCAACTGATATCTTTTTATCTCATCATCCCTCCACGGTTTAAAGCAAAGAATCATAGCCAAGTAATTGTGCATAGTATTTGGTGGCAAATATATAGACATGTTCTGTTGTAAAAATATATAAAAAATTAAGTTAGCCAACAAGTTTTTTCAACTCCATACCTCAACTCATACCCTTTTTTTGTTAATCTAACTTTATTTATCCTTTACTTCTCCTTTTTTTAAAATTTTATTTTTCCAATTCTCCCAATTTATCTTTCTTTGATATTATACTTATCTACTGTATTTAATATTTGTATAATTTAAATTTAAATAATTAATTGTTAATTAAAATTTTCATGTAATAAAATTAATTCTTGTAATAAAATGAATAGAAGTGCAGATTATGTTATTTGCTTTAACTTGCACTTGCTTTCATCGTGTTTTAAAACTCTGGAGGAGAGGAGGATATTAATAATTAGTATTTGCAACATGGGTCCTGGTCCCTACAAATGATTGTCAGGACCCCTGTATAACAATCAGTTTCCCAGGCGTTGGATTCTTGATACAACGGCTGAGATTTCATAAAAATATTTTTTATGATCCGCGGAACGTAAAAAGGCCTATCCGCGGAAAATTTCCGCGGAACGTAAAAAATTCTATTCGCGGAAAATATTCGCGGATCATAAAAAATATTTTTATGGAATCCCAGCCGTTGTTGGATACGGCCAACGGCTAACGGCTGGGAAACTGATTATTATACAGGACCCTTGGTTTGGTTAATTAGTGTCTATTAGGACCAGGAAGGTGGAGTTGAATGCCATAACAGAGATCAACTAGAGCTTATATGCCCTTATATGCCCTTGTTAAAAAGTTAAAAAGGATGACTTTCACAACAATAGTAGTCCTACTCGGAAATTGCAAGTGAGTATACCTTTCTACGGTATATTCACTTGCTAGCACATCTTTATTGCTCTATTCTTTCATAACAAGTAATTGCAACATAACAAGTTTAAGATTAAAAAGATAACAAACATGGAATTCTTTGCAACAATTAGAGCTCAGAGATTAACCAAACCTGGAATGTACTGTTTGTGGGAATGTATGTCACAACAAAATAGTTGCAACCTTCTCTTTGAAAATATGTGGTATAAGTAGGTTTCTTCCGGCCTTCAATCTCTGTCAAACCACTAGAATCATCTGATCTTGTGCCTTGGAAAGGAAGTTCTCTTAAGAAAGCGAGGTCCTCCCACCATTTGGAAACGATGCAATCTTCTTCAAGGTATAATTCCTGCAGTTGTTCCCATTCGATTGGACTTGCAGAGTTTCGGGTAGGCGTGTAGCCATATGGATCTAGCAATAGCATATTAGAGGGAAAATTTTCAGTAAACAACTGTAATATCCCGTAATTTTTAGAATAATGATAATAATATAACAATATTAAAAAAAGATTAAAATTAGATAATAAATAGGATTTAAAATTGGATTAGAATAATGGGCTTAAAACATGGATCAGATTTGAATATGGATAACTAGTAGGTCTGAAATTAGGGTTGTAAGACGTTATAAATACATCATATTCTCCTTCCTCGTCTTTGTTAATAAAATTCATAGGTCTTTTTCACACATAATTCAGCAGTCTTGTAAAATTCGTAGAAAATTCATCGTAGGTCAGAATTCATTGGTTCTGGACTTTTCGGAAAGGTCTTTTCGTGCTCTACAACTTTCGTTCTTTGAGGTTTTCAAGAAAACATCGTTTAGAGAGTCAAAAAGGGTAAATACAGATCTGATCAGGAGTGATTGTGTTTTGGATTCTTGTTTTTCCGTTTAGAGGTAAGTTTCTGATTGATTTTGCTAGTGTTTTTAAAATTATGTATTATGTGTACGAATTTGTTATCAAAAATTGGGTCAAGTGATTATATTTTGAAGTTATATGTATTATTGTATCTATGTGTTATGTGTAAGCAATAGTCTTGGGAGTCTGATTTATGCCATGGTTTGCGAAAATATCGAATAAGAATAAGGACCGAGTCACCGGGTTGTAGTGACAGTTTTCTGAAATTTAGGACCGTTATCACCGGATTGTAGTGGTCGTGGCATGAATTGTGGGTTTCGAGTTATTGTTGTTATGTGGTGTCGTATTGTTTGTATCGAATAAGAATATGAATGTGTATCGAAAGTTATTATTTCGTATGTCGTTATCGTATCGTATAATGTTATTGTATCATATTGAATATCGTATTTTCTTCTGTGTATACATGTTATTTGCCCAACTAGTTGGATCGATTGGTTTCTTGCTGGGCTGTTTAGCTCATTACTTACAACTTTCAGGTTCGACGTACGAACGAGTGAGATAGCGTTGGAGTTCAAGGATCTTAGATTCGGATTAGATTATCATTGTTAGCTGCGCTTTTGTAATAAGTACATTTGTAATTGACTTTTGGTTTAATAAATTGTAATTTGTTTTAGTTTTCGATTTAGAATTAATAGTCCGAAAAGTCGGGCTGTTACAGTTGGTATCAGAGCCAGGTTGTCCTTCGGAGTGTATTAGGTATGGGACTAGTACATTCTCTAGGATGCGATCCTTTAGACTGTCGTTAGGACTAGAATTTTAGAATAAATGTGTCACAAATTTTTGGAGTTTAGGATTGTTGTGAATTTGGGGACCAAATTCTTTTTAAGGAGGGTAGTATGTAATATCCCGTAATTTTTAGAATAATGATAATAATATAACAATATTAAAAAAAGATTAAAATTAGATAATAAATAGGATTTAAAATTGGATTAGAATAATGGGCTTAAAACATGGATCAGATTTGAATATGGATAACTAGTAGGTCTGGAATTAGGGTTGTAAGACGTTATAAATACATCATATTCTCCTTCCTCGTCTTTGTTAATAAAATTCGTAGGTCTTTTTCACACATAATTCAGCAGTCTTGTAAAATTCGTAGAAAATTCATCGTAAGTCAGAATTCATTGGTTCTGGACTTTTCGGAAAGGTCTTTTCGTGCTCTACAACTTTCGTTCTTTGAGGTTTTCAAGAAAACATCGTTTAGAGAGTCAAAAAGGGTAAATACAGATCTGATCAGGAGTGATTGTGTTTTGGATTCTTGTTTTTCCGTTTAGAGGTAAGTTTCTGATTGATTTTGCTAGTGTTTTTAAAATTATGTATTATGTGTACGAATTTGTTATCAAAAATTGGGTCAAGTGATTATATTTTGAAGTTATATGTATTATTGTATCTATGTGTTATGTGTAAGCAATAGTCTTGGGAGTCTGATTTATGCCATGGTTTGCGAAAATATCGAATAAGAATAAGGACCGAGTCACCGGGTTGTAGTGACAGTTTTCTGAAATTTAGGACCGTTATCACCGGATTGTAGTGGTCGTGGCATGAATTGTGGGTTTCGAGTTATTGTTGTTATGTGGTGTCGTATTGTTTGTATCGAATAAGAATATGAATGTGTATCGAAAGTTATTATTTCGTATGTCGTTATCGTATCGTATAATGTTATTGTATCATATTGAATATCGTATTTTCTTCTGTGTATACATGTTATTTGCCCAACTAGTTGGATCGATTGGTTTCTTGCTGGGCTGTTTAGCTCATTACTTACAACTTTCAGGTTCGACGTACGAACGAGTGAGATAGCGTTGGAGTTCAAGGATCTTAGATTCGGATTAGATTATCATTGTTAGCTGCGCTTTTGTAATAAGTACATTTGTAATTGACTTTTGGTTTAATAAATTGTAATTTGTTTTAGTTTTCGATTTAGAATTAATAGTCCGAAAAGTCGGGCTGTTACAGTTGGTATCAGAGCCAGGTTGTCCTTCGGAGTGTATTAGGTATGGGACTAGTACATTCTCTAGGATGCGATCCTTTAGACTGTCGTTAGGACTAGAATTTTAGAATAAATGTGTCACAAATTTTTGGAGTTTAGGATTGTTGTGAATTTGGGGACCAAATTCTTTTTAAGGAGGGTAGTATGTAATATCCCGTAATTTTTAGAATAATGATAATAATATAACAATATTAAAAAAAGATTAAAATTAGATAATAAATAGGATTTAAAATTGGATTAGAATAATGGGCTTAAAACATGGATCAGATTTGAATATGGATAACTAGTAGGTCTGGAATTAGGGTTGTAAGACGTTATAAATACATCATATTCTCCTTCCTCGTCTTTGTTAATAAAATTCGTAGGTCTTTTTCACACATAATTCAGCAGTCTTGTAAAATTCGTAGAAAATTCATCGTAAGTCAGAATTCATTGGTTCTGGACTTTTCGGAAAGGTCTTTTCGTGCTCTACAACTTTCGTTCTTTGAGGTTTTCAAGAAAACATCGTTTAGAGAGTCAAAAAGGGTAAATACAGATCTGATCAGGAGTGATTGTGTTTTGGATTCTTGTTTTTCCGTTTAGAGGTAAGTTTCTGATTGATTTTGCTAGTGTTTTTAAAATTATGTATTATGTGTACGAATTTGTTATCAAAAATTGGGTCAAGTGATTATATTTTGAAGTTATATGTATTATTGTATCTATGTGTTATGTGTAAGCAATAGTCTTGGGAGTCTGATTTATGCCATGGTTTGCGAAAATATCGAATAAGAATAAGGACCGAGTCACCGGGTTGTAGTGACAGTTTTCTGAAATTTAGGACCGTTATCACCGGATTGTAGTGGTCGTGGCATGAATTGTGGGTTTCGAGTTATTGTTGTTATGTGGTGTCGTATTGTTTGTATCGAATAAGAATATGAATGTGTATCGAAAGTTATTATTTCGTATGTCGTTATCGTATCGTATAATGTTATTGTATCATATTGAATATCGTATTTTCTTCTGTGTATACATGTTATTTGCCCAACTAGTTGGATCGATTGGTTTCTTGCTGGGCTGTTTAGCTCATTACTTACAACTTTCAGGTTCGACGTACGAACGAGTGAGATAGCGTTGGAGTTCAAGGATCTTAGATTCGGATTAGATTATCATTGTTAGCTGCGCTTTTGTAATAAGTACATTTGTAATTGACTTTTGGTTTAATAAATTGTAATTTGTTTTAGTTTTCGATTTAGAATTAATAGTCCGAAAAGTCGGGCTGTTACAGTTGGTATCAGAGCCAGGTTGTCCTTCGGAGTGTATTAGGTATGGGACTAGTACATTCTCTAGGATGCGATCCTTTAGACTGTCGTTAGGACTAGAATTTTAGAATAAATGTGTCACAAATTTTTGGAGTTTAGGATTGTTGTGAATTTGGGGACCAAATTCTTTTTAAGGAGGGTAGTATGTAATATCCCGTAATTTTTAGAATAATGATAATAATATAACAATATTAAAAAAAGATTAAAATTAGATAATAAATAGGATTTAAAATTGGATTAGAATAATGGGCTTAAAACATGGATCAGATTTGAATATGGATAACTAGTAGGTCTGGAATTAGGGTTGTAAGACGTTATAAATACATCATATTCTCCTTCCTCGTCTTTGTTAATAAAATTCGTAGGTCTTTTTCACACATAATTCAGCAGTCTTGTAAAATTCGTAGAAAATTCATCGTAAGTCAGAATTCATTGGTTCTGGACTTTTCGGAAAGGTCTTTTCGTGCTCTACAACTTTCGTTCTTTGAGGTTTTCAAGAAAACATCGTTTAGAGAGTCAAAAAGGGTAAATACAGATCTGATCAGGAGTGATTGTGTTTTGGATTCTTGTTTTTCCGTTTAGAGGTAAGTTTCTGATTGATTTTGCTAGTGTTTTTAAAATTATGTATTATGTGTACGAATTTGTTATCAAAAATTGGGTCAAGTGATTATATTTTGAAGTTATATGTATTATTGTATCTATGTGTTATGTGTAAGCAATAGTCTTGGGAGTCTGATTTATGCCATGGTTTGCGAAAATATCGAATAAGAATAAGGACCGAGTCACCGGGTTGTAGTGACAGTTTTCTGAAATTTAGGACCGTTATCACCGGATTGTAGTGGTCGTGGCATGAATTGTGGGTTTCGAGTTATTGTTGTTATGTGGTGTCGTATTGTTTGTATCGAATAAGAATATGAATGTGTATCGAAAGTTATTATTTCGTATGTCGTTATCGTATCGTATAATGTTATTGTATCATATTGAATATCGTATTTTCTTCTGTGTATACATGTTATTTGCCCAACTAGTTGGATCGATTGGTTTCTTGCTGGGCTGTTTAGCTCATTACTTACAACTTTCAGGTTCGACGTACGAACGAGTGAGATAGCGTTGGAGTTCAAGGATCTTAGATTCGGATTAGATTATCATTGTTAGCTGCGCTTTTGTAATAAGTACATTTGTAATTGACTTTTGGTTTAATAAATTGTAATTTGTTTTAGTTTTCGATTTAGAATTAATAGTCCGAAAAGTCGGGCTGTTACAGTTGGTATCAGAGCCAGGTTGTCCTTCGGAGTGTATTAGGTATGGGACTAGTACATTCTCTAGGATGCGATCCTTTAGACTGTCGTTAGGACTAGAATTTTAGAATAAATGTGTCACAAATTTTTGGAGTTTAGGATTGTTGTGAATTTGGGGACCAAATTCTTTTTAAGGAGGGTAGTATGTAATATCCCGTAATTTTTAGAATAATGATAATAATATAACAATATTAAAAAAAGATTAAAATTAGATAATAAATAGGATTTAAAATTGGATTAGAATAATGGGCTTAAAACATGGATCAGATTTGAATATGGATAACTAGTAGGTCTGGAATTAGGGTTGTAAGACGTTATAAATACATCATATTCTCCTTCCTCGTCTTTGTTAATAAAATTCGTAGGTCTTTTTCACACATAATTCAGCAGTCTTGTAAAATTCGTAGAAAATTCATCGTAAGTCAGAATTCATTGGTTCTGGACTTTTCGGAAAGGTCTTTTCGTGCTCTACAACTTTCGTTCTTTGAGGATTTCAAGAAAACATCGTTTAGAGAGTCAAAAAGGGTAAATACAGATCTGATCAGGAGTGATTGTGTTTTGGATTCTTGTTTTTCCGTTTAGAGGTAAGTTTCTGATTGATTTTGCTAGTGTTTTTAAAATTATGTATTATGTGTACGAATTTGTTATCAAAAATTGGGTCAAGTGATTATATTTTGAAGTTATATGTATTATTGTATCTATGTGTTATGTGTAAGCAATAGTCTTGGGAGTCTGATTTATGCCATGGTTTGCGAAAATATCGAATAAGAATAAGGACCGAGTCACCGGGTTGTAGTGACAGTTTTCTGAAATTTAGGACCGTTATCACCGGATTGTAGTGGTCGTGGCATGAATTGTGGGTTTCGAGTTATTGTTGTTATGTGGTGTCGTATTGTTTGTATCGAATAAGAATATGAATGTGTATCGAAAGTTATTATTTCGTATGTCGTTATCGTATCGTATAATGTTATTGTATCATATTGAATATCGTATTTTCTTCTGTGTATACATGTTATTTGCCCAACTAGTTGGATCGATTGGTTTCTTGCTGGGCTGTTTAGCTCATTACTTACAACTTTCAGGTTCGACGTACGAACGAGTGAGATAGCGTTGGAGTTCAAGGATCTTAGATTCGGATTAGATTATCATTGTTAGCTGCGCTTTTGTAATAAGTACATTTGTAATTGACTTTTGGTTTAATAAATTGTAATTTGTTTTAGTTTTCGATTTAGAATTAATAGTCCGAAAAGTCGGGCTGTTACAGTTGGTATCAGAGCCAGGTTGTCCTTCGGAGTGTATTAGGTATGGGACTAGTACATTCTCTAGGATGCGATCCTTTAGACTGTCGTTAGGACTAGAATTTTAGAATAAATGTGTCACAAATTTTTGGAGTTTAGGATTGTTGTGAATTTGGGGACCAAATTCTTTTTAAGGAGGGTAGTATGTAATATCCCGTAATTTTTAGAATAATGATAATAATATAACAATATTAAAAAAAGATTAAAATTAGATAATAAATAGGATTTAAAATTGGATTAGAATAATGGGCTTAAAACATGGATCAGATTTGAATATGGATAACTAGTAGGTCTGGAATTAGGGTTGTAAGACGTTATAAATACATCATATTCTCCTTCCTCGTCTTTGTTAATAAAATTCGTAGGTCTTTTTCACACATAATTCAGCAGTCTTGTAAAATTCGTAGAAAATTCATCGTAAGTCAGAATTCATTGGTTCTGGACTTTTCGGAAAGGTCTTTTCGTGCTCTACAACTTTCGTTCTTTGAGGTTTTCAAGAAAACATCGTTTAGAGAGTCAAAAAGGGTAAATACAGATCTGATCAGGAGTGATTGTGTTTTGGATTCTTGTTTTTCCGTTTAGAGGTAAGTTTCTGATTGATTTTGCTAGTGTTTTTAAAATTATGTATTATGTGTACGAATTTGTTATCAAAAATTGGGTCAAGTGATTATATTTTGAAGTTATATGTATTATTGTATCTATGTGTTATGTGTAAGCAATAGTCTTGGGAGTCTGATTTATGCCATGGTTTGCGAAAATATCGAATAAGAATAAGGACCGAGTCACCGGGTTGTAGTGACAGTTTTCTGAAATTTAGGACCGTTATCACCGGATTGTAGTGGTCGTGGCATGAATTGTGGGTTTCGAGTTATTGTTGTTATGTGGTGTCGTATTGTTTGTATCGAATAAGAATATGAATGTGTATCGAAAGTTATTATTTCGTATGTCGTTATCGTATCGTATAATGTTATTGTATCATATTGAATATCGTATTTTCTTCTGTGTATACATGTTATTTGCCCAACTAGTTGGATCGATTGGTTTCTTGCTGGGCTGTTTAGCTCATTACTTACAACTTTCAGGTTCGACGTACGAACGAGTGAGATAGCGTTGGAGTTCAAGGATCTTAGATTCGGATTAGATTATCATTGTTAGCTGCGCTTTTGTAATAAGTACATTTGTAATTGACTTTTGGTTTAATAAATTGTAATTTGTTTTAGTTTTCGATTTAGAATTAATAGTCCGAAAAGTCGGGCTGTTACAGTTGGTATCAGAGCCAGGTTGTCCTTCGGAGTGTATTAGGTATGGGACTAGTACATTCTCTAGGATGCGATCCTTTAGACTGTCGTTAGGACTAGAATTTTAGAATAAATGTGTCACAAATTTTTGGAGTTTAGGATTGTTGTGAATTTGGGGACCAAATTCTTTTTAAGGAGGGTAGTATGTAATATCCCGTAATTTTTAGAATAATGATAATAATATAACAATATTAAAAAAAGATTAAAATTAGATAATAAATAGGATTTAAAATTGGATTAGAATAATGGGCTTAAAACATGGATCAGATTTGAATATGGATAACTAGTAGGTCTGGAATTAGGGTTGTAAGACGTTATAAATACATCATATTCTCCTTCCTCGTCTTTGTTAATAAAATTCGTAGGTCTTTTTCACACATAATTCAGCAGTCTTGTAAAATTCGTAGAAAATTCATCGTAAGTCAGAATTCATTGGTTCTGGACTTTTCGGAAAGGTCTTTTCGTGCTCTACAACTTTCGTTCTTTGAGGTTTTCAAGAAAACATCGTATAGAGAGTCAAAAAGGGTAAATACAGATCTGATCAGGAGTGATTGTGTTTTGGATTCTTGTTTTTCCGTTTAGAGGTAAGTTTCTGATTGATTTTGCTAGTGTTTTTAAAATTATGTATTATGTGTACGAATTTGTTATCAAAAATTGGGTCAAGTGATTATATTTTGAAGTTATATGTATTATTGTATCTATGTGTTATGTGTAAGCAATAGTCTTGGGAGTCTGATTTATGCCATGGTTTGCGAAAATATCGAATAAGAATAAGGACCGAGTCACCGGGTTGTAGTGACAGTTTTCTGAAATTTAGGACCGTTATCACCGGATTGTAGTGGTCGTGGCATGAATTGTGGGTTTCGAGTTATTGTTGTTATGTGGTGTCGTATTGTTTGTATCGAATAAGAATATGAATGTGTATCGAAAGTTATTATTTCGTATGTCGTTATCGTATCGTATAATGTTATTGTATCATATTGAATATCGTATTTTCTTCTGTGTATACATGTTATTTGCCCAACTAGTTGGATCGATTGGTTTCTTGCTGGGCTGTTTAGCTCATTACTTACAACTTTCAGGTTCGACGTACGAACGAGTGAGATAGCGTTGGAGTTCAAGGATCTTAGATTCGGATTAGATTATCATTGTTAGCTGCGCTTTTGTAATAAGTACATTTGTAATTGACTTTTGGTTTAATAAATTGTAATTTGTTTTAGTTTTCGATTTAGAATTAATAGTCCGAAAAGTCGGGCTGTTACAGTTGGTATCAGAGCCAGGTTGTCCTTCGGAGTGTATTAGGTATGGGACTAGTACATTCTCTAGGATGCGATCCTTTAGACTGTCGTTAGGACTAGAATTTTAGAATAAATGTGTCACAAATTTTTGGAGTTTAGGATTGTTGTGAATTTGGGGACCAAATTCTTTTTAAGGAGGGTAGTATGTAATATCCCGTAATTTTTAGAATAATGATAATAATATAACAATATTAAAAAAAGATTAAAATTAGATAATAAATAGGATTTAAAATTGGATTAGAATAATGGGCTTAAAACATGGATCAGATTTGAATATGGATAACTAGTAGGTCTGGAATTAGGGTTGTAAGACGTTATAAATACATCATATTCTCCTTCCTCGTCTTTGTTAATAAAATTCGTAGGTCTTTTTCACACATAATTCAGCAGTCTTGTAAAATTCGTAGAAAATTCATCGTAAGTCAGAATTCATTGGTTCTGGACTTTTCGGAAAGGTCTTTTCGTGCTCTACAACTTTCGTTCTTTGAGGTTTTCAAGAAAACATCGTTTAGAGAGTCAAAAAGGGTAAATACAGATCTGATCAGGAGTGATTGTGTTTTGGATTCTTGTTTTTCCGTTTAGAGGTAAGTTTCTGATTGATTTTGCTAGTGTTTTTAAAATTATGTATTATGTGTACGAATTTGTTATCAAAAATTGGGTCAAGTGATTATATTTTGAAGTTATATGTATTATTGTATCTATGTGTTATGTGTAAGCAATAGTCTTGGGAGTCTGATTTATGCCATGGTTTGCGAAAATATCGAATAAAAATAAGGACCGAGTCACCGGGTTGTAGTGACAGTTTTCTGAAATTTAGGACCGTTATCACCGGATTGTAGTGGTCGTGGCATGAATTGTGGGTTTCGAGTTATTGTTGTTATGTGGTGTCGTATTGTTTGTATCGAATAAGAATATGAATGTGTATCGAAAGTTATTATTTCGTATGTCGTTATCGTATCGTATAATGTTATTGTATCATATTGAATATCGTATTTTCTTCTGTGTATACATGTTATTTGCCCAACTAGTTGGATCGATTGGTTTCTTGCTGGGCTGTTTAGCTCATTACTTACAACTTTCAGGTTCGACGTACGAACGAGTGAGATAGCGTTGGAGTTCAAGGATCTTAGATTCGGATTAGATTATCATTGTTAGCTGCGCTTTTGTAATAAGTACATTTGTAATTGACTTTTGGTTTAATAAATTGTAATTTGTTTTAGTTTTCGATTTAGAATTAATAGTCCGAAAAGTCGGGCTGTTACAGTTGGTATCAGAGCCAGGTTGTCCTTCGGAGTGTATTAGGTATGGGACTAGTACATTCTCTAGGATGCGATCCTTTAGACTGTCGTTAGGACTAGAATTTTAGAATAAATGTGTCACAAATTTTTGGAGTTTAGGATTGTTGTGAATTTGGGGACCAAATTCTTTTTAAGGAGGGTAGTATGTAATATCCCGTAATTTTTAGAATAATGATAATAATATAACAATATTAAAAAAAGATTAAAATTAGATAATAAATAGGATTTAAAATTGGATTAGAATAATGGGCTTAAAACATGGATCAGATTTGAATATGGATAACTAGTAGGTCTGGAATTAGGGTTGTAAGACGTTATAAATACATCATATTCTCCTTCCTCGTCTTTGTTAATAAAATTCGTAGGTCTTTTTCACACATAATTCAGCAGTCTTGTAAAATTCGTAGAAAATTCATCGTAAGTCAGAATTCATTGGTTCTGGACTTTTCGGAAAGGTCTTTTCGTGCTCTACAACTTTCGTTCTTTGAGGTTTTCAAGAAAACATCGTTTAGAGAGTCAAAAAGGGTAAATACAGATCTGATCAAGAGTGATTGTGTTTTGGATTCTTGTTTTTCCGTTTAGAGGTAAGTTTCTGATTGATTTTGCTAGTGTTTTTAAAATTATGTATTATGTGTACGAATTTGTTATAAAAAATTGGGTCAAGTGATTATATTTTGAAGTTATATGTATTATTGTATCTATGTGTTATGTGTAAGCAATAGTCTTGGGAGTCTGATTTATGCCATGGTTTGCGAAAATATCGAATAAAAATAAGGACCGAGTCACCGGGTTGTAGTGACAGTTTTCTGAAATTTAGGACCGTTATCACCGGATTGTAGTGGTCGTGGCATGAATTGTGGGTTTCGAGTTATTGTTGTTATGTGGTGTCGTATTGTTTGTATCGAATAAGAATATGAATGTGTATCGAAAGTTATTATTTCGTATGTCGTTATCGTATCGTATAATGTTATTGTATCATATTGAATATCGTATTTTCTTCTGTGTATACATGTTATTTGCCCAACTAGTTGGATCGATTGGTTTCTTGCTGGGCTGTTTAGCTCATTACTTACAACTTTCAGGTTCGACGTACGAACGAGTGAGATAGCGTTGGAGTTCAAGGATCTTAGATTCGGATTAGATTATCATTGTTAGCTGCGCTTTTGTAATAAGTACATTTGTAATTGACTTTTGGTTTAATAAATTGTAATTTGTTTTAGTTTTCGATTTAGAATTAATAGTCCGAAAAGTCGGGCTGTTACAGTTGGTATCAGAGCCAGGTTGTCCTTCGGAGTGTATTAGGTATGGGACTAGTACATTCTCTAGGATGCGATCCTTTAGACTGTCGTTAGGACTAGAATTTTAGAATAAATGTGTCACAAATTTTTGGAGTTTAGGATTGTTGTGAATTTGGGGACCAAATTCTTTTTAAGGAGGGTAGTATGTAATATCCCGTAATTTTTAGAATAATGATAATAATATAACAATATTAAAAAAAGATTAAAATTAGATAATAAATAGGATTTAAAATTGGATTAGAATAATGGGCTTAAAACATGGATCAGATTTGAATATGGATAACTAGTAGGTCTGGAATTAGGGTTGTAAGACGTTATAAATACATCATATTCTCCTTCCTCGTCTTTGTTAATAAAATTCGTAGGTCTTTTTCACACATAATTCAGCAGTCTTGTAAAATTCGTAGAAAATTCATCGTAAGTCAGAATTCATTGGTTCTGGACTTTTCGGAAAGGTCTTTTCGTGCTCTACAACTTTCGTTCTTTGAGGTTTTCAAGAAAACATCGTTTAGAGAGTCAAAAAGGGTAAATACAGATCTGATCAAGAGTGATTGTGTTTTGGATTCTTGTTTTTCCGTTTAGAGGTAAGTTTCTGATTGATTTTGCTAGTGTTTTTAAAATTATGTATTATGTGTACGAATTTGTTATCAAAAATTGGGTCAAGTGATTATATTTTGAAGTTATATGTATTATTGTATCTATGTGTTATGTGTAAGCAATAGTCTTGGGAGTCTGATTTATGCCATGGTTTGCGAAAATATCGAATAAGAATAAGGACCGAGTCACCGGGTTGTAGTGACAGTTTTCTGAAATTTAGGACCGTTATCACCGGATTGTAGTGGTCGTGGCATGAATTGTGGGTTTCGAGTTATTGTTGTTATGTGGTGTCGTATTGTTTGTATCGAATAAGAATATGAATGTGTATCTGTAACAGCCCGACTTTTCGGACTATTAATTCTAAATCGAAAACTAAAACAAATTACAATTTATTAAACCAAAAGTCAATTACAAATGTACTTATTACAAAAGCGCAGCTAACAATGATAATCTAATCCGAATCTAAGATCCTTGAACTCCAACGCTATCTTACTCGTTCGTACGTCGAACCTGAAAGTTGTAAGTAATGAGCTAAACAGCCCAGCAAGAAACCAATCGATCCAACTAGTTGGGCAAATAACATGTATACACAGAAGAAAATACGATATTCAATATGATACAATAACATTATACGATACGATAACGACATACGAAATAATAACTTTCGATACTGTAACACCCCAGTCCCACATCGAGGAGATTTGGGACTTCTGTTCAGTTTATAAGGTAAAGTACTACTACTAAGTGCACCAACAAATCATGATCTTTTGGGGGCCTGTGGTGGGCTTGTGTATTACCCAAGTTGGCGGCATTTGGGACAGTTTACTTTGGCTTATTTTGGATTCGGAATCGGGACTTGACCCGATTTACGAAAAAAGACTCGGGATTTGACCCGGGTTGTCACATATGGTATCAGAGCCGACTCTCGAAAGCTTGACTCGTCAAGTTGCCGGAGGTGGGGACACGAAGGCTGGTGGTATTATCCCACAATGGACAGAGGTCCGGAGGTGGGGACACGAAGCCAGCCGGTATTATCCCACAATGGCTAGGGAGGAACGATCTTGGACCTATGGGATATCCGTTCAGGCCTGACGAGGACGTCATGAGTTTAAGTGGGGGAGTTTGTAACACCCCAGTCCCACATCGAGGAGATTTGGGACTTCTGTTCAGTTTATAAGGTAAAGTACTACTACTAAGTGCACCAACAAATCATGATCTTTTGGGGGCCTGTGGTGGGCTTGTGTATTACCCAAGTTGGCGGCATTTGGGACAGTTTACTTTGGCTTATTTTGGATTCGGAATCGGGACTTGACCCGATTTACGAAAAAAGACTCGGGATTTGACCCGGGTTGTCACATAAAACATGTTCCTTTGTGTATTCAATGAGAATTGAACCTTTAACCTCCGCTCAAGAATCTCATGTCATAACCAAGTATGCTACATCCAAGCCCATAACCGAATATATACCGGACCCAACAACCCACCACAGGTCAGTCCAAAAGTGCTAGCAAATTGGTACACATTGGTCATTGACTTGTATCTATAAAGACCCCAAACACTCTTATTCTAATCGATGTGGGATGTTACAAACACCCCCTCTTATAGGGTCGACGTCCTCGTCGAGCCCACAAACACACTTACGGAACCCGGGCAGTGCCTCTGCACTTCCGGCCGGGCAGAGCTCTGATACCATTTATAACATCCAAGCCCATAACCGAATATATACCGGACCCAACAACCCACCACAGGTCAGTCCAAAAGTGCTAGCAAATTGGTACACATTGGTCATTGACTTGTATCTATAAAGACCCCAAACACTCTTATTCTAATCGAAGTGGGATGTTACAACAACAGATTCCGATCATTTATAAGACGTATACACTGTAGGTTTGAGAGCTGTTGAACACAGGATGGCAGGTAGTTAATGAGAGTCATAGAAAGATCCAAGCATCGCAATGATGATGCAATACTGGATGATTTTACAACAGGAAGACTCCCTAACAAAGAAACACCACTTGCAACTAGATCCCTTAACCTTGTAATTTTCCAAAGTTGATCTGGTAATATTTCCAGATTTTCACATCTTGAAACATCAAGAATTTTTAATGATCTCAGGTTGCAAATGGTGTCTGGAAGAGTAACAAGACTTTTGTTACTACTCAATCTCAACTCAACAAGCTTACTAAGACATCCGATGGAATTCGGTATTTCTGAAACAGTTAGGCCATCCGCATGGAGCTTTTTAAGGGATCCAATATTCCCCAATTCCATAGGCAATGTTTTCAGACCAGTACAATTACCAATACTCAGAACTTCCAGTGCTCTCAAACTGCAAATAGTGTCTGGAAGAGTTTCAAGGTTCTTGTTGTAACTTAATCGCAACTTACCAAGCTTACTAAGGCATCCAATTGTATCAGGCAATTCTGAAACAGTTAGTCCTATCGCATTGAGCTTTATTAGGGATTCCATATTCCCCAATTTTATAGGCAATGCCATAAGACTACTGCAATTATCAATACTTAGAACTTCCAATGCTCTCAAGTTGCAAATGGTGTCCGGAAGAGTTCGAAGATACTTGTTATCACTTAAGCTCAGCTCAACAAGCTTCCTAAGACCCCCAATCGAATAAGGTAATTTCGTAACAGTTAGTTTTGATGCATCGAGCTTTGTTAGGGATTCAATCTTCCCTAATTCTACAGGCAGCGCTTCCAGATTACTGCAACCACCAATATTTAGACTTTTCAGTGCTCCCAAGTTGCAGATGCTGTTTGGAAGATTTCTCAGTTTCTCACAGAAACCCAGATTTAAAGTTTCAAGACATGTCAATCTAGTGAGATCAGAACACAACATGTTGAGGTTCACACATCCACGTAAATTTATGGAAACAAGTCTCTCCATACTTCCAATTGATTTGTGGACCTCTGCCAAGCTAGTACAGCCCTCAAGATTCAATGTTTGAAGACATGGTAATTTAGTGAAGTCAAGAGTTGTAGTTAAATATTGAGAATGGGACATATTTAGAGTATTCAGCTTCTCAAAAACCTTTGAAACCTGTATAAGTGAGAGCAATTTGGGAAAAACTATATCAGACAATTTTTATATTAAGTATCATATGTGCAATGAACAATACAAAGCACCAACCGTATTTAGCTCCCACATTGTTGTCATTCTGGCACGAGGCAACTCGAGAATAACGAGTTTTTGTGGGTAAAATTCAGAAGGCAAACAGTCTAAAGGACAAGACTCCCAACGGAACCACCTTAAATCTTGAAGTGTCTGTTTAAAGCTTCCAATGAGATTTACACCTTTGAGGTGAAGAAATCTTAGTTTATTCATTCTGCTGAATGCTTTCGTTGAAAATGATATTCTTTTATCTCCATCCTGGTAGTAAAATTTGCAAGGGATGATACCTTCAACAGCATCCGTTCCCTAACACAGATACATAAGTTAACAAAAGTTAACGATCAATGTAGAAATATATTCAAGAGAGACAAAACGAGGTAGATAGCTAATAAATTTCCAAGAAGACAAGTTTGGAGTGATGTTTTTACTTGGATGATTAGGTTGTTCAGTGATGTTGCATCATATGAAACCATTAATGTGGAAGCATTATCAATACATATAATAAAATCACCTTCTGTTTTTTAAGCACATCACATATATCTTCTGATACCCACAGTCTACTATGTTTTTCGGGATCCCCAGGAGAGTTGTTGCGTGCGACATTCATACCCATATCCCGAAGCAGATCATGCATTTCCAACTCCTCTTTATTATTGATCATTAGTAAACATCTTTTCTTTAGAATGTAAATTTTTTGCTCTGCGTTGGAATAATAAGTTTCCATTATTTTAAACACCTCTTGTTTTTCCCATCCGATGAAAAAACAAGCAATGTCAAGAAATATCTTCTTCAACATAAAATCATCCGATTCTAATGCATCCAAGCTAATTAGAAGTCTTTTCTGAACACTGCTGTTGGGAATTTGCTGCAGTTTCCCGATGAAAGATTTCCATTCTACCTCAGATCGATTATACAAAGAAGAGCCAAAAACCTCAAGAGCCAAGGGAAGTCCACCAGCATGACGTAGAATTTCTTTAGATAATGTCACTAGTGGGTTTGGTTTAGAATTACCAAATGCATGTTGGGTAAAAAGTATGAAGGACTCAGCATCATTCAACTTATTTACCATGTATCGATATCCAGGTTCTACCCCAATTTCCTCAAGTATATCTTCATTTCTTGTAGTTATAATAACTACACTCCCAGAAGCGAATTGTCCCACCAAAGAGTCAAACTGTTTGTGGTTGTCTAGATCATCAATAACAACCAGTACTTTTGAACTAATTCTAGCTTGTATGAACATAGTTCCTTGGTCAACATTGTCAACCTTGATGTTCTTGAATTTATAAACATCACGAATAAGTTGCTCTTGTAAGGATACCAGGCCTTTTGCCGTCTCTGAAACCTCCCTAACATTTGCTAGGAAGCAGCTTCCTTTAAAGCGTCTTAGCATTGAATCTTCTCCAAATGGTCCCTTTTTTGCTGGATTATATTCAATGAGTTTATTATAAAGAGCTTTGGCAAGAGTTGTTTTACCCATTCCACCCATACCATATATGCCAACCCTAATGACACCTTCTGTCTCCCAGCTCAACGCTGCTGCAATGCTTTCTACACGAGAATCCAACCCAACTGGATATTTGGCAACATATAAAGTCTTGGGATTCATTTCATGTAGGATCCTATCAACAATTTTGTTGATAATATCAGCCTCCGACCTGCAATGCAATAATTTTTATAAGAAGTAGAACATCATAACTGATCAAGTAACATAAACCAAAAAGAAGCTATTTTCAAATGTTTTCCGAAATGTCACATGACAAATTTTAATTAGTTCTACCAATATGAATGCGTAGAAAAGCCTCCGAGGGCTCTCTCTTTTTAGGACCCCTTAATCAACCGTCAAAGACAAACTCAGTGATTGGATATGCACTATGCTATCTATGACTGGGAGAGTAGCTCTACTAAAGGTTGTACTTGATAGTTGCCCATCTAATATACGGGGGCTGGTCTTTAGCAATTCCGTACCTCATTTCTGCGGTACGTGTACAATAGATTTTTAGTGTGAAAATAGGGAGCTATTTTGGTAATTTTCCCGTATCACGGAAAATTTTTGCGGTACGATGCGATTTTTTTTAAATCACAGCCGTTGTATGATTGATCCAACGGTGGAGAAATCATTTGTTGTGTAACAGTTAATTGGCAACTGTTTGCCAAAGAACGGGAGCCCTAATATATATATGAGCCTTTACAGAATTCCCAACCGTCATTAAAGGCGATATCTATAATTATGTAATTGCAAATAATTATTTTACAATGATATGTAAAGATAAATACGTTTACTTATTTTTACACACTTCATGGCCTGAAAACTTGCACGTCTTCTCCAGGGCAGCTCGCCACTTGTCTAATCTTTCTGTAACAAAACGACTTTGATGTTTTTGGAAAGCTTTTTTAAAGCTCCTAGTTTGGTGTCTCACGACAGATGGTTCAATGTGTTAGAAAATGGAGTTTTTAGGGCATAATTATTTTATGTTCTTGATGTTAATTCTGGATTTTAACGATTGGAAATTGTTCCTTGATATGAGAACTTAAATTTTCATATATGGGTCTAAGTAATTTTCTTAGTGAAACCCATAGAGAAATGGAGTTGAAGTTAGTAGCTTGAATAAGCTTGAAATGAGAATGTGTATTTGTCCCACATTGAAATAAATAAAGTGGATTATTGATTTACTTTAATATTATAAACATGCTGTCAAGAGTTGGACTATACTACAAGTTAAGTCCTGTAAACTCCCGAGAGCAAACTTGCTGTCATGAAACAAAGTTGCTGTCAAGGAAGTAAAACTTACTGCCGGGAACAAGGTTGCTGTCAAGGAAGTAAAACTTACTGTCAGAAACAAGGTTGCTGTCAAAGAAGTAAACTTACTGTCAAGTTCAAACTGTTGACAGTAAACTGTTGACCGTTTCATTCTAATTAATTGGAATGGGAATTACAATATTAATTGGGTGGCATCAGTTACGTTTAGCCTCTAGTATAAATAGAGACCTAAGCTACTGATTGTTATATACATAAAAACATACTGTCCACACCATACATTCTCTGTTCTCTCTATACACTATGTTCTCCCTTTATATTCTGTACTCCACCAGTAGGTTTTTCTGGCGACTGAGGTGCTAGTCGAAGTTGAGTTTTCTGGTTGCTGTGACCATCTAACTCGGAGCTGTTTTATCCTGGAAGAATATTGCCAGCATCCTGACACAGTGTAAGTGGAGGCAATTATCTCTTCAAGAACAATCAGGACTTCTTTGCAAGGCCTGGTGACTCAGCTGATTATTTCTTATTTGATACCTGCATAGCTATGGCTTCTGGTATGATTTCTTATCTTCCTTTGTTCTATCAGTTACTGATTTGCATGTGTTTTACCTTCGTGTTTTGTTTCGCTAATTGTATGCTTGGCCTGGACTTGTTAAATACGATATATAACTGCCTCTATGTTGCTGTAGTAGTCAATATTTCCAACATTCTTGAAGAGATAATTCGTTATATAGTATTTAGCATAATGGTTAACGAGAGTGAGATTCCAGCTAGTGGTAGTTCGGTTGCATCTGTTGGGGTCATTGATTGGACCACTTATAGTTTTCCACAACCCGTTGAATTGACTGGTTTGCCTGAGAAATTCAATGGGGGCGTTGGCTTTTCTCGTTGGCAGAAAAGGATGAAGTTGTGGTTGACTGTAAAGGGTCTATGGCCTGTTGTGGAATATGAGAAGCCATTTGTGGATCAAGAGAAGGCTGAATCAGTTAAGAGTTATGCGAAGTGGGCTGAGAAGGATGGGGTTGCTAGGGCAGCAATTCTGGCTGCTCTAACCAACACATTGTTTGATGTGTACTCTTCTGATGCCTACACCGCAAAACTCTTATGGGAGAAGCTGGACCAGACACATAATACTGACTCACAAGGTCTGGAAAAGTATTCTGTTGCTAGGTTCCTTGATTTCAAGCTGGTGGACAATAAGTCCATGACTGAGCAAGTGCATGAGTTCGAGATGATAGTGCATGCTTTGAAGGAGTCTGGAATGGACCTCCCCGAAAAGTTTAAGGTGATGAGTGTGATTGAAAAGCTCCCAAAGTCTTGGGAAGAGTTCTCTCTCTCCCTGAAAAGACAGAAAGGAGAGATCACATGGACCAACCTTATGCTGGACATCTCGGTGCAAGAACAACACAAGTCCAAACAGGGACATGTGATGCCAACTGAGCATGGAAGTTCGAAGGTAAATGTAGCTACTGTAGGACAGAAAAGGAAGGCTGTCTCTAAGAAGGGTAATAGTAGTAAACCTAAGAATGACAAGGATAAGGCCAAGAAACCAATGGCAAACAAACCATGTTGGTCTTGTGGGCAGGTTGGGCACTGGAGTAAGGACTGCCCTACGAAGAAAGCGAAGAAAGCCGAGGGGGTAGCTCAAGCGAATGCTGTGCTTGGAACCTCAAGTGGGCCTGTAGCGAACATGGTTGTTGGTGAGGCTTTGGCTTCTGAAACCAACGTGGACCGGTATGTTACCTACAACCCTGTACTATTTTCCACTTATCTGTCAAATGAATGGTTGATTGATACTGGAGCTAATGTGCATATTTGTGCTGACATTAGTTTATTTGTATCTTATCAACAGAGTCATAGCTTGACAGTGACGATGGGGAACGCAAGTGCTGCTCAAGTACATGGAATAGGAAACGTGGACCTGAAGTTTCCTTCGGGACGTATTCTATCCCTGACAAGAGTGCATCATGTTCCCGACATGCGTAGAAATATAATAAGTGGTAGTTGTTTAGTAGCTAATGGCTTTGAAGTTTCTCTCAAATGTAATAAAGTAGTTCTTATTCATACTGGTACATTTTTTGGCAAGGGTTACTTGTCGAATGGTTTATTTGTGATAAATGCTGAACCCGTTTTGGGTGGGTTGATTAATAATATTACTCCTTCTGTTAATTGTATTGAATCTTCTGAGTTATGGCATGCTAGACTTGGTCACTTAAATTTTGGTGCTCTTAAGAATATGATGAACTTAGAGTTGATTCCAAAACACACTATAGAAAAGAATTCTAAATGTCAAGTATGTGTGTCTGCTAAACAAATAAGGAAACCTTTTCATAATATTGTTAGGGATTCAGACTTGTTAGATTTAGTACACACTGATATTTGTGAATTTGGTGGTGTGTTGACTAAGGACCAGTTTAGATACTTCATTACCTTTATAGATGATAGTAGTAGATACTGTTATGTTTATTTACTTAGACATAAGGATGAAGCACTTAGTAAATTCATTATTTATAAAATTGAAGTAGAAAAACAAACTAGTAAGGTACTTAAACGGTTGAGATCTGATAGAGGTGGTGAGTATACGAGTAACGCTTTTAATGAATTTTGTGAAAACAATGGAATAGTTCATGAAGTTACCCCACCATACACACCTGAGTCTAATGGGGTTGCTGAGCGAAAGAACAGAACATTTAAAGATATGATTAATAGTATGTTTATTAACTCTGGGCTGCCTAAATACATGTGGGGAGAAGCTCTGAATACGGCTTACCATATTCTGAATAGAGTCCCTCTGAAACACATGGATAAGACACCCTATGAGTTATGGAAGAGCAAGAAGACTAGTCTTAAGTATCTTCGTGTGTGGGGGTGCCTTGCTAAGGTACTTGTCCCTGAACACAAGAGAAAGAAACTAGGTCCGAAGACTGTTGATTGTATCTTTCTAGGCTATCTTGAGACCACTACAGCTATGAGATTTTTAGTGTTAAAATCTGACATAGATGGTATAGTGGCAAACACGATAGTTGAGTTTCGTGATGCTACATTCTTTGAGGATGTCTACCCTATGAAGACTGGTATGCCTCAAGATACTTCTAATGAAGATCCTACTCACACATCAAGTTCTATTCCTGATCATGTGGAAAAGATGATAAATGTGGGGGCGGAACCTAGTAGTAGCTCTACTGCTAAGGAGGTAGAGGAACCACGAAGGAGTAAGCGTGCAAAGGTAGTCAAGGATTTTGGAAGTGATTTTATCACTTACAATGTCGAGGATGAACCTTTAACTTTCCGACAAGCTATGGATTCTTCAGAGTCTAGGCACTGGAAGGGCGCTGTAAAGAGTGAAATTGACTATATTGTTTCTAACGGAACATGGGAGTTAGTTGATCTCCCTCCTGGGTGTTCTACTATCGGGTGTAGTTGGATTTTTAAAAGGAAGTTGAACCCTGACGGATCAATAGATAAGTACAAAGCTAGACTGGTAGCTAAGGGTTTTAAGCAAAAGGAGGGCATTGATTACTTTGACACATACTCTCCAGTAGCTAGAATGACAACATTTCGAATGCTAGTAGCATTGGCTTCCGTACATGGTCTTATCATCCATCAAATGGATGTAAAGACAGCTTTTCTTCATGGTGAACTTGAAGAAGAGATTTATATGGATCAGCCTGAGGGATTTGTTGCATCTGGTAACGAAAGGAAAGTATGTAAGTTGATCAAATCCATCTATGGCTTGAAACAAGCTCCTAGGGATTGGCATAAAAAGTTTGATGAAACTATAGTGCCGTTCAGTTATGATATTAATGATAGTGACAAGTGTGTCTACACCAAAGTTAAAGGTAGTGAGTGTGTCATTTTGTGCCTATATGTAGATGACATATTACTGTTTGGAACCAATATTGAGATTATTAACGAGACGAAAGCTTTCTTGAAAAGGCATTTTGAAATGAAGGATATGGGTGAGGCTAGTGTGATTCTTGGTCTCAAGCTGACTCAGTCAGCTGAGGGAATAACTTTGTCGCAGTCTCATTATATAGAGAAATCTATACTTGAGAAATATGGTTATTCACAGTGTAGAATTGCTAGTACACCCTATGATCCTAAAGTTGCCCTTGTCAAGAATACTTCAGGAGTACCTGTGTCTCAGTTAAGGTATTCTCAGATTATAGGGAGTTTGCAATATCTTGCTAACGGTACTAGACCAGATATTTCATATTCTGTGTCTAAGTTGGCTAGATATACAAGCTGTCCAAACAGAACTCATTGGGATGCTCTTGATAGAGTACTTAGATATCTGAAAGGCACAATGTACCTTAGTTTACACTATAGGAGATTTCCTGGTGTACTTGAAAGGCACAATCTAGCGCACAATGTACTTAGATAGCTAAGAAGTCTGGTTCCAATGGAGTGACTGGATACGTGTTCACTTTAGCAGGTGGAGCAATATCCTGGAAGTCGACAAAACAGACTATAGTAACTCGGTCTACTTTTGAGGCTGAGTTGTGTGCGCTAGATGCCACGGGGACGGAGGCTGAATGGTTACACGGACTTATGTCCGCGATACCTGTAGTAAGCAGACCACTTCCTGCGTTTGCTATTCATTGTGATAGTAAAACAACTATCGACAAGATTAGCAGTAAAAAGTATAATGCTAAAACAAAGAGACACATCCAAGTTAGACTAAAGTCTATAAGGGGTTTAGTGTCTGATAGGATTATAGCTGTAGAGTTCATAGGAACTCAGAATAATATAGCTGATCCTTTAACTAAAGGACTGGAACCTGCAGTGGTCCTTAAGTCGAGGTTGGGGATGGGGCTGTCAACCCATCATAGTTCATCATCAGTGGGAACCCAATACACATGAGAGGAGATCCCTTGAAGTGTATTCAATGTGGTAATAACAAGCTGTAAGGATGAATTGGTAGTACCTTTGCTACATAGATGATACTGTGTGTATCTGAGTCTATCCCCTGTAAACCTAGAAGGTACTGACACTGCTAGTAAGCAAGAGTTATTATAACTCTGAATGGGGTCAAGTCATTCGACGAGATGGTAGCAGTACATCTCTGGAGATGCCCAGCTAAGCGAATGTAATTGTGTGGTCGCAATTAGAGGGAAGGGTTATTCCTTGAAACATTCGACGAACAGGATCGAGACAAGACCATTAATGTCTCAAAGCCGTAGATTGGCACCATAGCCTTTGACTTGTCGTCGTCTATGGAACATGATTACATCAAACGGATTAAGATTCAAGGTGAAACATTCCATCTGAATCCGGTAGTCATCGAAGTAGGGGACTTAGGAGGGTTCAAACCCGGAAGGGTACCAACTCTGAAAAACAAGTCATGATGAAAAACCTTGAAGCATTTCTGTATGGATTTGTGGGGGATTGTTAGAAAATGGAGTTTTTAGGGCATAATTATTTTATGTTCTTGATGTTAATTCCGGATTTTAACGATTGAAAATTGTTCCTTGATATGGGAACTTAAATTTTCATATATGGGTCTAAGTAATTTTCTTAGTGAAACCCATAGAGAAATGGAGTTGAAGTTAGTAGCTTGAATAAGCTTGAAATGAGAATGTGTATTTGTCCCACATTGAAATAAATAAAGCGGATTATTGATTTACTTTAATATTATAAACATGCTGTCAAGAGTTGGACTATACTACAAGTTAAGTCCTGTAAACTCCCGAGAGCAAACTTGCTGTCATGAAACAAAGTTGCTGTCAAGGAAGTAAAACTTACTGTCGGGAACAAGGTTGCTGTCAAGGAAGTAAAACTTACTGTCAGAAACAAGGTTGCTGTCAAAGAAGTAAACTTACTGTCAAGTTCAAACTGTTGACAGTTACTTTAAAGGTACTGTCAGGACTTGTTGACAGTAACTTCTGCGTGATTTTGACAGTAGAGTCTGAGCATTTATTCTATTAATTGGAAGTCATAATGTGGATAAATATATATATCGTAACTGTTACGATTTATTTAATATAAAATCAGCTGTTACAGCCGTTTTGATTATATTAAATCGACCGTTTCATTCTAATTAATTGGAATGGGAGTTACAATATTAATTGGGTGGCATCAGTTACGTTTAGCCTCTAGTATAAATAGAGACCTAAGCTACTGATTGTTATATACATAAAAACATACTGTCCACACCATACATTCTCTGTTCTCTCTATACACTCTGTTCTCCCTTTATATTCTGTACTCCACCAGTAGGTTTTTCTGGCGACTGAGGTGCTAGTCGAAGTTGAGTTTTCTGGTTGCTGTGACCATCTAACTCGGAGCTGTTTTATCCTGGAAGAATATTGCCAGCATCCTGATACAGTGTAAGTGGAGGCAATTATCTCTTCAAGAACAATCAGGACTTCTTTGCAAGGCCTGGTGACTCAGCTGATTATTTCTTATTTGATACCTGCATAGCTATGGCTTCTGGTATGATTTCTTATCTTCCTTTGTTCTATCAGTTACTGATTTACATGTGTTTTACCTTCGTGTTTTGTTTCGCTAATTGTATGCTTGGCCTGGACTTGTTAAATACCATATATAACTGCCTCTATGTTGCTGTAGTAGTCAATATTTCCAACACAATGTGGTAAAACACGGGAATAACCAATCTTTTTTTTTTGTTTTGCTAAGCTGAGGATCTCTACAAGCTCGTCAAGGCACCAACTTGAAGAAGCATAATTTATAGAGAAAACAACAATATAAGCCTTGGATCCCTGAATAGCTTCTACCAGTGAATCCGAAATTGGTTCGCCACTGTGTAGCTCAGGATCATCTCTAAATGTTCGAATATCAGTTCAACATAGAGTAATGTATAGATGATCAGTGAATATATATCGTGTATCAATACCTCTGAAGCTTAAAAAAACGTCCCAGAGATTAGGACTTGAAGTTGGGAAGGATGGAGTTTGGTTATAACTAGTAGAAGCCATTATTTCAGAAGATAGATTCAAGAGCAACTGATAAGATTAGCAGGTGGAAGATTACTTGAGTAAAACAAAGTTGAATTAAATTAACATAAGACAGACTATTTACTTGATTTATTGATAGAGTTTGGTATTTTCAACTTAATTTTAATTATACATTAAACCTCTTTAAAGTAATACTCTTGGGACTGGAAAAAAATATTACTTTATCGGATTTATTATTATATCGATATAATAATAAAATATTACTTTATCGATAAAGTAATATTTTATTATTATAAAGAGATTTATATGTATAATTTGTTATTATATTTTATAGTTGGTTGTGATTTTTGGTGTAAATTGATATATATTTATATTAGGATAGTCAAATTACACCAACCACATAAAGAAATTTTAATCAGTTAAGTATTAATCACGAACAAATATTAGATACATTGTATTTACTTATAGCATAAAAATTGTAGTGAATTAGTGATCGTGAAATCACTTATAAGGTAAAATTATTTAGTGGATCATAACAGAATTATGTAAATAGTTGTCATCACAAGTGATTACAGTAAAAAAGTTCGATGATAAAAATCACATACGATTATTTACTATACTACGAAAAATATATATAAGACTATAAAAGATAAAAATTGTACTCCCTCTGTTCCTAAATCTTCTTCTTGTTTTGACTTTTGACACTGTTTATTGTAAGCGATTGACTACTAATTTACGCATAATTTATTAGACAAAATATAGTCATGTGTGATCTTGTTTAATTCGTATTTGTGAGTACTTTAATACAGTGAAGTTTTTATATTTAAAACTAATACGAAATTAAAGATATTAACGATTAAAAGTGTGTGTTGGCAAACGTGTCCAAAGCAAACAGGAAAATCATTTAGGAACAGAGGGAGTACATGTTTTATGAAATATTAAGAATGAGATTTTTTTTGAATTTGGCGGGAAGTTAAATAAAAATGAATATAAAATTCACATTTAGATAAGAAATGAACATTGTATAATATATATGAACATAAAATTTAGTAAATATTACTTTATATTGTCATTGGGCCCTTAAGATTTTTTTTTAAAATTATTATTTATGCATTTAACGAAAATATTACTTTATCCTATTGATCCGAGTCAGGACCGAACAAAAATATTACTTAAGCGAGGTTATTACTTTATCGGGTGTTATTTTATCGAGGTTTAACTGTATACTAAAGGCCGCCAATGTAGACTAATTCTATATTGAAGGCCGCCAATGTAGACTGCAATATACAAATAGTCAAATATGAAGAAAATGCTAAGCTTTGAAACGTCCGTTCATATGGACAACATAAATGGGGTTCGGAGTGCATACTAAAATCGAAAAAATAGATGATTATGTTAAATTTATTGAACATGTAAGCTTGTATCTTCCAGCAGGATTAGCTATAAATGTTAGTTATATATAAAAATCTATTACTTAATAAACTTTTTACATTAATATATATGTTATTTAATTAATTTAAATATTTTATTATTTGAAAATATGTTATTTTACTATTGTCAAATTCAATAAATAAACTTTTTACATTAATGTATATGTTATTTAATTAATTTAAATATTTTATTATTTGAAAATATGTTATTTTACTATTTTCAAATTCAATCAAATAAAGATTTTATATATACAAGGATATATGTTATTTAATTAATTAAAGTATTTTTATTTTATAATACAAATTGTACATTTTTTTTAAATTTAATTTCATTCCCAATTTTTACAAATATTTTAAAAATAAAAACTTCGTATTTTGTTAGCAAAAAATAACATATAAATTATTTTCTCATTAAAATATAATGTTTTTGTAGATAAATCAAATTGATGTAAACAGTGCGTATAAACATGTGTGCAGTCGGGTTAGGAATTTTTTTTTTACCCCTGATTGAGAACTAAACACGATACAAACAGCACACCCATCTAAATACTCATTTGTAATGGATAATACTATAATTCAAAAATACTAAAAAAGAAAAGAAAATTAAAGTCTAAAACATAATATTATAGCTTACAGGTGCTTTGCCATTCAACAAATATAGAAGATCTCTTTTACATTAGCTAAAAATATAGCTAATAGTTGTTGTCATTGGAGACCAGTTTTTTGAAACTGTTAGGTATAATGTTATGCCACCTCAATTTTTTGGCTAACAGGTGAGAGCGTTGGAGTTGCTCTAAGCTAGTATTAGTAACTCAATTGAACAAATATGCATAAGTTTGAATAACGATCAATCGTTATCATTCAAATTAATAATTACGCGAATACATTGCCGTTTGATTGCAATTTGCATCTTTCATTTGCAATGAAGTATTTGTCTGGCTGCTCGAGAAGTTTTTGGAATTATTTTTATTATTAAGAATATTATATTTAACTAGCTTAAAATCCATGTGATGCACGATTTTTTTAAATATTATATGAATTTTTTCATTAATTTGAATTAATTTTTTTAAAACATGAATTTTGGAGGCTTAAATTTTAAAAGAAATGATGATCATAATTATATAAATGTTATCCGTGATATTTCTAAAAAATGAGAGATTTTAGTTAGAAAATATAGAAAATGTGATAGGTTTTAGTTGAAAATGGTAATTGATTAATTATTAGTAATTATAAAATTATTATTTTATTTCATTAAATACAATGCCCGTGATATAATTGGGGAAAAAAAAGACTTAGTTAGAAAAAATTAAAAAGGTAACATGTTATAGGTGAAAAAGGTAATTGATTAGTCTATAGCAATTATAATTTAATTATGACTAATTAAAAACGTGACATTCTTCATGTGAAAAAGGTAATTGATTAGTTTACAGTAATTATAATTTAATTGTTATTTTACTAAATAAAATTGTTCGTAGTATTTTTAGAAAATGAGAAATTAATGTTACCCGTGATATTTCTAGGAAAAAGGAATTTAATTAAAAAAATATGATACGTTTTAGTTGTAAAGGTAATCGGTTAATTATTAGCATTATGATATTATTATTTTATTTTTATTAAATAGAATCGCCCGCGATATAATTGGAAAAAGAGAGATTTTAGTTATGAAAAACAAAAAAGGTAACGTGTTTGGCTGAAAAAGGTAATCCGTGATATAATTGAAAAAAAGAGATATTTTAGTTAGAGAAAAGGTAATGTGTTTTGACAAAAACGTTATTGATTAGTTAATAGTAATTATAATATACTTTCTAATTTGATAAAATATGAAAGATATTATATTTTACCTGAAAATGAAATTACTTAGTTATTGAAAAATAGAAAAGGTAATATGTTTAACCTGAAAAAGAAAATTGATTCATAAATGAGAATAAATTGATTAGTTAATAAGATGGATTTTATCTGTAATTAAGCAAGGGTAATAGGTAAAATCAACAGGTACCCTAATTGAAAAGGTAATATATTTAACCTGAAAAAATAAATTAATTAGTAAGGGAGAAATTTTGGTAGATAAAATATAAAATATATAATTGATTAGTTAGTATGATGGATTTTATCTATAATTAAGTAAGGGTAAATAAGTAAAATCAACAGGTACCATACCGACCAACCAAACTTTTAATGTTTCGGTTTTAATATAATAGTATAGATATGTTAAACAATCTGAAAACAAAGCGGTTATTTGTTTACCTCGTTCTTATTTCACAATCAGTAGTTGACAGTTTAGGGTTTGTCTCGGCTGGATTTTGTTTGATGCAAGTTAATAAAATCATTTTATTTGTCAAAAAAAAATATCTATCGGGCCTGTGATATAAGTTATATATGGGTCAGGTAATAATTATATGAGTGGACAATTATTATAAATGGTATGTCTTGTTCACAAAGTTAGGTAATTAGAAACGGCAAGTTTTGGTGGCTAAGTTTTGGGTGGCTATATAAACATAGTCATGCCATTGTTATAGAGAAAACCGAATTATATAGAGAAACGTAACACATCACCTTTTTTTAACTAAAAAAAATCAAAAAAATAAATTCTACCTACTGCCACGTCATCACTAACGATATGGCAATTCCACGTCATCAATGTTTACGTGGCAGTGATGACGTGGCCACGTCAACATTTGGCTCTACCACAGAATCAGAAAATTGGTCTTTTTCAATTATAGAACAAAAAAAAATTTGGTCTTTTTCTTTTATAGAACCAAAAACTGAAATTTTGATTCTACTATAAAATCAAAAAATTAATGGGTATCAAAAAATTAATGGGTTGCTGCGATTCTCTATATAAAAAGTTCTGCTCAAAGTGCTACTCAACATAGTCATATTATATTTAATGAATGCTTGAGTATTGTTTGGCTTGAGGATCGTGTGAGTGATACGCCGAGTGATTGATGTATTATTGATATTGTGAAGATTAATAATATGAGTTTGGACGTGAGTTTTTCCGCGTCAAGTATATCTGTGTGTGTGCTTTGCTTTGTTTATTTGAATCTCGTTAATTGTGTAGTCCTCCCTAACCTAACAAGTGATATCAAGAGTCAGGGTTCGGGTTCGAGAAGGATGAGTTTGAGGGAATATTCGAGGTTCAATTGGTATGATAGAGTACAATGAAGGATTTGTTGATAAGGAGACTGCTAAAGCAGGAAGAGGTAAAGTAATGTGCGGTATGGATTATGTGGTTGGCCCTTGCACCGTGGATCAATCTTGATGTTCTTGAGGAGTGGTTTCTCAAGAAAGATTATTCGGACTCAAGATGGAAGAAGATGGAGATTTGAGAGATCATCTGAATCGTTTTAATGGCTTGATCTACCGGCTGAATAATTTAGATGAAAAATTGAAGGATGAGGACAAGGTTCTTCTTCTGCTTGTGTCTCTACCATAGAAGTATAGCACTGTGATTACTTCTTTACTGGTTGTGAAAATGGAGTTAGCTTTGGATGAGACTATTGTTGTTCTTCTGGAGACCGAAAGATTGATGAAGTAAGGATCGAGTGACACATCAGATGGAAGTGCACTCGTGGTGGATGCACGTGACAAGGAAAAGAAGCATGGTAAGAAACATATCCCTAATATCAAGTGCTTTTATTTTGAAGAATTGGGTCATATACAATCCTGGTATCCAAAGGCAAGAGAAGACTTGAAGGAGTTGAAGAAAACTCGAGGAGGGAGTAGTGTTTTGCTTGTGGAAGGTGATGATGATGCTCTTTTAGTTCAAGAAGAAAAGGGATCGAAAGAAGAATGGGTGCTTGACTCGGGATGTTCTCATCACATATGTGCTAGGAGGGAGTGGTTCTCATCCTACAAGAAGTGTGATGGAAAGATGGTAGCTTTACCAAACAGTAAAAGGGTAAAGGTTGCTGGCATTGGTGAGGTAATGTTGAAACTTCACAATGGTCACAAATGAGGTACGTACCGGAGTTAAATCAAAATATAATTTCATTGCGTAAATTAGTTGATTTGGGATATACTGTTATATGAAGAACGGTATGTTGGAGGTCACTAAAAGGGATTTAGAGATACTCAAAGGATGGAAGGACAAATAAATCTTTTTGTGCTAGAAGGAGAGGTTCTTGTTCGAGGGGAGACATTGGTAGATGGACGTCGATGTCTTGATGGTGATCGTTAAATCGGCTGTACATGGAACCGTATTGGATTGAAGGGGATGATTGTTGGGCTTAAAAGCAATACGGTAGTATGGGCCTTGTGATATAAGTCATATATGGGTCGGGTAATAATTATATGGGATTATGGGTAGACAATTATTATAGATGGTATGTCTTGTTTACAAATTTAGGTAATTAGGAACCAAGAACGGTAAGTCTTGGTGACTAAATTTTGGGTGACTATATGTATGCTTATCGTGTGAGTGATATACCGAGTGATTGATGTATTATTGATATATTGTTAAAATTAATAATATGAGTGGGACGTGGGTTTTTCGCGTCAAATATATTAATAGTATCCATGTTATTTAGTATAATACAGTACTATGGGTAGCACGTATTCAACTCAACTCATGGGTCATAGCAAACAAATTTAAAATGATTAGATTCCTGGCCGGAAGAGAGAGTGATTGATCTGTCACGTATTCAACTCAACTCATGGGTCATGGCAAACAAATTTAAAATGACTAGATTCCTGGGCGGTAGTGTGAGACAAAAGGCTGGGACTTAATAAGTCTATGAAAGTCGTCTGTAAGGTTTAGAGTTTGAGTGATGTCTTGAACTTTATTCATTGCCGGGAAAGAGGTAATGAGTCCTCCACTCACTAAAAACTAAAAAGTGATTCCAATGATTGGCCTTGCACCAGGTTTATCGAGTGAATAATTATATAGACCATTGTTTCTATTTACAACTTTCTCTAATAATTCATCAGTAATCTGAGAGTTGGAGATTTCGTGAAACAGGAGAAGAGCCTACTACTTTCGAAATGGATCAAAATAGCCTGTGTTTGCCTATCCTCGGGTTAAACTAGTAGATCATTGCATGGTAGCATTATCTCTTGGGAAACCCTGAAACAACAATTCCTAGTCCAGTTGACACTCAAAATGTAGTAGGAGAGTTAATTTTAATTTAGCAAATTCTTCAGAATCTCATCATTAATTTATAAACTTCAAAATTATAAAAAAAACACTAAAAATATCTATCAAATTTGAATTGACCACGTACATACAGAAACAAGAACTCTTGTTAACTTGGATGTTTATTTTTGTGTGTAAGCGATAGAGAAGAAAATAAAAGAGAGGATAAATTGTCCAATGGCTATGTCCTAGCATAGAAACCAGGCAGTGTAGAACACACATTTATTCAAGTTGATTACAAGCACTTTAAGAGTACGTAAAAAGGGTTCCATCACTACTAGAATTGGTAGATATAACATCACACTTTTAACATCAGTTAGAAATGTCACTGATGTTAAAAGTATTTTAGACATCGGTTGGTTCATTACCGATGTTAAAACATATTTCAGACATCGCGTGTATTAACAACCGTTGTCTAATCTCTTTTTTTAAAAATAAAAAACTGACGCGTACACTATACCTTCCCCCTTTATACACACAAAAAATATCATTCCCCCTTAACGAAATTTTACTTCCCCCCTTAACCAAAATTTCGCTTCCCCCCATTTTACATCTATACTCTCTCAGTTGTCTCTCACTTTTCTTCTCTCTCACTCTTAGCCGCCTCTCTCTCTCTCTCTCGCAGGTCTGTCCCTCTATCTCTCTCTCACTATCTCCCTCTCTCACTATCTATCTTATATCTCTTATCTCTCTTACCTCTCTTACCTTAATTAGTTCGATTTAGGTTCAATTAAGCACGAATCCGACGATTTAAAGCACGAATCGGAGCTTGGAGCTTGGTTCGATTTACAACGGCCAAAGCTTTCTTCACAGTAAGAAACCCTAATTTACTCAATTATAAACCCTATTTAGTTCTGTTCTGGTGCTTTTTTTGCATGCATATATATATATATATATATATATATATATATATATATATATATATATATATATGCATGCAAAAAAAGCACCAGAACAGAACTAAATAGGGTTTATAATTGAGTAAATTAGGGTTTCTTACTGTGAAGAAAGCTTTGGTCGTTGTAATTATACAAGTGTATATATATATATATATATATATATATATACACTTGTATAATTACATATGTATAACACTTGTTTTTATATGTATAATCTTTTATATGACAATGTTTTTTGAGCTTTATATTTTAGGGGTTTCTATACAGTAGTGATTTTTTGGGGTTTTGGTGTTTGATTACTTGTATTGGTGTTAGCTTTGGATTATACACTAGCTTTATTTTGATTATTATGATGGGTGTGTGTAGCTGTGTTTTGATTATTTTTTGGGGTTTTGGTGTTTTGATTACTTTTTTTAAATGTATAAACTGTTAGCTTTGTTCACAACTATTAGCTTTGTTGTAATTCCATAAGAAATGTCTGGAAGTTTTATATGTATAAACACATCTGGAATATTTGGAAATATAGAAAACTATATGCTTCAGCAGCTGGTTGAGGTACCCTGGTTAAATTTGTTAGTAGTATTTTTGTTGTTCGTTCGCAGGGAAGGACTGAATTTAATATCAAGTTCAAGTTTCTTATCTCTCACAATTTAGAAGTGTAAAAGAATGTTTGGGTTGTTTATAAACTAATTAAGACTAATTATAAATCGAGAATAAAATATATAAGGAAAACAATCCAAGAACTGGGGTTCTTCACTTGATTTCAATGCACATTCAATATCTATGTGATGTCTACGTTCTTACTCTGCTGAAAACAATTCTTCTAAGGTTATAATGTTCTCTTCCAAGATACAATATAATGTCTACAACTATACCCTAATTGTCACTTCCGTGATACAATCAAAGACAATCATAAACTATTAAGCTCCAAGAATTATAAGTCTCACAACTCTCCTATTAATCTTCCAATTAAATATTTGAGTTATGTCTGTTAAATCATGTACTAAAATTGCAACTCCTCTTCCAAGTTATTACAATCCCTAAAATCCAATCAAAGGTTCATGACTCCCCTAATTGTGTTAAGCCCTCAATAACAGATCAGCAAAGCAAGAAAATCACAGATAATTAAACACACATGAATACCAAGGAATATTACCCAATCCTCAGATTAGAGAATTAGTTACGCATATTTAATAAAGAAAACATAATAATAATGATAATGAATGAAAACATAATATTGAAGAAAGAATTGAAGATCGAAAGTACCTTGATACGATTACAAGCTATGAATTGTTATGATTTACAATGGTAGGATGTGTTTAAATAGGCTCTACAAATCTTGCCCAGCAAGAAATTACCTTCTATTACAATTAGGATTTAAAGAAGGTACCCAAAACTGCCCAGAATACAATTAGAATTAGAAAAAGGGCAAAACAGTAAATTCCCAGCCTTCTTTAACAAGATCACGTGCGCGATCTAATTCAGTATATTTCTTGCACTTGTTTCCTATCCCAGGTTGTAGAAAATCTCTCAAGCTTCGCGTGGGCAGTAAGATCGCTGAAAATGGACTTTTAGAACTCCAGATATGGCCAAAACAGTATAAGCTGCGCAGCCTTCCCGGAAAATCCGAATTTTAATCAATTAAATCTCCAAAAACGACAAAAGCTTAGATATTCTTGCAAACCTGCACAACTACACAAAACACATCAAAACTACACAAACTTGAGTCCAAAACAATCAATTTAAGCCGATATAGAATGTTCCAAGTGGATATAAAATCCACTTATCAAACACCCCCAAACTTAAACCGATGCTTGTCCTCAAGCATAAACAATTACAACTACCTAATTAGTACCACTTCCGTAGGTGATCACGGTTGCATTTGGCATATGCAACAAGCCCTTTAAACCCCTAGGCAGCCCTAGTGGACGAGTAAGGTCTCGTGAGGGCCTATAGCGAATGTACCCACAAAATCCATTTAACCTAATGCAATGCAATGCATGAATGCAACTAATATGAAAAATGCAAGATCCCCTTCAAACTCCCCAAAACCAACTATCAAGCAAATATCTCAAAGAATGCAAATAAATCCAAGCAGAGCTCGACTAAATCCCCGTATACTAACAAATACATGAACAGAAACGTGCGTGTGTGCGATGCTCATCAGAAATACTCCCAAAACTAGGTAAAAAATCATACATGCTTTCCGTCAAGACAATCACAGGTTTATAATCAGAATAAACTGTAGACACTTCATAACCTAGAAACACCTCCATCCTCATTCAAGTTAGCCAGGAATTCATCCTTTATTACTACACTACGACACATAATACCACAAACAACACGCATGCTTATTTAACCGTGCAATGAATGAGACCCCAAAAGGCTTATACAATAATACCCATGTAGCGAGTGTTAGGTCAGCAATCCCAAACCACAAGGCTTTAGGTTACTAGGACTAAGTCCCCTCAGACTTAATTACTCGAGTATTAAAGAGCTCACTCTGGTTAATTCTGCATTAAACAATTAAACTATTGACTCTTTTTTTTTCTTTTTTTTTCTCTCTTTTTTTTTTCATGCAATCTGGAATGAGAATTCTCAATTCCAACCCTAGACTACTCATATAAATATGAGCTGGCTACTAGCCATTTGACACCTAGCCATTATTGACAATTATTACAACTAGCATGAAAATTCCTGGTTTCCCCCAAACTTAGACTTTAATGTTCCTACGCTATAAAGGGAATAACGAAAATTCTAAATATAAACAAGTGATTAAATCTCAAAACATCCCACAGGCATGACCCTAACCTAGCCCAAAAGCACCCAATGAGCTTGTGTAAAAATTTTGTTCCCATAACATGCAAGTCAATTTCATAGAAACTATAAATCAGCCCTCTACTCATCATCATCACACCCTAAATCAACATCCACCTATCAATCAGAATCAGCTCGTCCTAAGGGATCATGAAATATGCATGCCATGACAATGCAACTAAATGAAAACTCACATGGTATACGAAAAATAAAAACAGAATGTCCTATATGAAACAAACGTAAATAATACAAACATAACAATCATGCATGAACTATCACTACTATGCAAACATGATATCCTATATGAACACAAAATACAACAATACATACAACTACCAATCCCCCAAATCACCCCCAAACTTAATATATTCAATGCCCTCATTGAATGGAAGTAAATATGAGAGATAGCAGAAAATATACCTACTTGTCCTCCTCCTCGGAGGAATCAGAATCTGGCGGTGGATATCGCGTATGAGCTCCATAGACTGGCCACCTTGCCTGAATACCCGCATCTCTCAAAGCTGTAGCCATATCTTGAGCATACTCTCGATTACAAGCATGTATAGCATCCATCCGCCTATACAAACGCCTAAAGTGGGCATCCAAAACTCTCGGTACTCTTGAACCCCGTGGCTGAGCGCCCGCTCCATGACCACTAGCACCATCATCATTAACAATATAACCAAGCCCCCTCGGATGTGGAACCCCACCTTGCCAGTCAGGCATTCGATCAATAGACACATCAGTAATGGTAGCCAAAGGTGACTGCAACTTCTCATCCGCACCCCAGATAACACCACTATCTTTACATAAGCCAGCTATAACAGAAGCATGGGGCATCGATGATAGTGCATTAGACTTTAAAAATCGGAGAATATTCTGATGAACAATATAGGCTACATCAATGTACTTCCCTTTCAGAATGCCCCAAAGAAGAATCACTCTATCAACTATGACCTCACCTATATGAGAAGTAGGCATAATATTCACACAAAGAAATGCATACCATGCACGTGCAAATTTATTCATCGCAGAAGATAGAAAATTAACCGGCTCAGTGGTTCCCAATTTATACTTCCAAACTGTACCAGGAACACATAACTCACGAACAATTGCCTCCAAATCCACATCCTTACTAGTCTTCCTTGCCCAATCTTCATCCCCCACAAGCTTAGGTGGTTGCCCCAAAATTGCACGAATAGCATCAATACTATAATCCACCTGTTTACCTCGAACCACACACACCTCATCCGACTCACCTTTAGCATTCGCATAAAACTCCCTAACAACATTCACCGGAACTGGAGCAGGTGCCTTACAAATCTCTCCCCAACGTAACTCACTAATCACATCAACCAACCCATAATGACGAGTTGGCAAAAACCCCCTTTCTTTCGCCACCGACCTTGACAACAACCGATTATACTCAACCTCCGCATCCGGAGAAGAAAATTTCTCCACCCTAATAGAACCACCCCTCATTCGCTTAGGTGCCATAATAATCAAACTCCACTCAACAATAGCACCACCAACTACTACCAAGAAATATCCCACCAAAAACCACCAAGGAAAATCACACCAAAAATACCCACGTAACAAGAATTATACAAAAACCCCAATTTACAAGAACACAAATTCGTAATAAAATAAAATAGAGAAAAGAAATCCCACTACGAATCAAAGAGGTGAACTTGTACTAATTTTCCCCCAAACTTGAATTTTTTAGAGATGTAGAGGAGGAAGATAATGAATTGGGTGTGTATGTATGGGTATATATAGGCCATGGAGTGATAAGATGAATATAAGAATTTTAATGTGAAAAGGAAAAAATTTAGGTGGAATTTGGAATTTGATATAGGATAGAAAAAATATTTAATGAATAAAAGAAAAAGAATTAGAAAAGAAATAGGAATTTGAAATTTTTTTAGGAGAGATGAGGGGTTTTGGAATTAAAATAGGAAAAGATTTAGGGGAAAAAATGGGAGTATAAAAAGAATTGGGGTGAAATTTTTTTTTTTTATATATAACAGCAAACACACGGACAGAATAGGTGAACATCAAAAATTTTTTTTTCTGAAATCTGCTGGAACAAGCGCACGTTGCGCGCGTGTGAGGCAACCTGCCTCAAGTCCAGATGCGCTGGTGCAAGCTGCGCATGTAGGGGGCAAACTGCCTCGAGGACAGTTGCGCAGGCGCAACTTGCGTGTTAGGGGGGCAAATGGCGCCAACGTCAGTAACGCAGGGGCAAGTTGCGTTACAGACCTGCAAATTGCTCAATTTTCGATTTTTTTTTTTTTGAAGAAAGAAACAATAATACAATATAATACAAGGGCGTGGGTTGCCTCCCACGAAGCGCATTTGTTTAACGTCGTTAGCCCGACGCCGATTCTCAATTGATGATAGGTTCTTGGAGGTGAAGAATGCTCATTCCTCGCTCCACTGTTTCTCCAAGCAGGTATGGCTTAAGTCTCTGCCCGTTCACCTTGAATACATCTGACCCTTCTTTAGTAATCTCACAAACCCCATTAGGATAGACCTTCACAATCTCAAAAGGTCCGGACCATCGTGATCTGAGCTTTCCAGGAAATAAACGGAGCCTTGAATTAAACAATAGAACATGTTGCCCAACCTCAAATTCCTTCTTCTGAATGTGCTTGTCATGCCACAATTTGGTCTTTTCCTTGTAGATACTAGCATTTTCATAAGATTGGAGCCTAATCTCCTCAAGCTCTCTAAGTTGAAGTAAACTCTTCTCTCCCGCAGATTTAAGATTAAAATTCAACTCTCTTGTCTCCCAAAATGCCTTATGCTGAAGTTCCACCGGCAAATGACATGGCTTCCCAAAGATCAACCTATATGGAGACATTCCAATAGGTGTTTTAAACGCCGTCCTATATGCCCAAAGTGCATCATCAAGCTTTGTTGACCAATCCTTTCTCGACGCTGCCACTGTCTTCTCCAAAATTGACTTCAGCTCACGATTCGAAATCTCAACTTGTCCACTTGTTTGCGGATGATAAGGAGTTGCCACCTTTTGTGTCACACCATACTTTTTCAAGAGATCAGCCACCTGTTTATTGCAAAAGTGTGCACCTCCATCATTGATAATAGCCCTTGGCACTCCAAATCTAGTGAACACATGCTTCTTTAGGAACTTCTTCACGACTCCAGCATCATTAGTAGGAGATGCAATAGCTTCAACCCATTTAGAGACATAATCAACTCCCACCAAAATATACTGGTTCCCATAAGAAGATGGAAATGGACCCATGAAGTCCATCCCCCACACATCAAAAATCTCCACCTCAAGAATAGATTGTAAAGGCATCTCATTCCTCCTCGAAATATTTCCAACTCGTTGACATCTATCACACTTTGCCACAAAGTCTCTAGCATCCTGCTGCATGGTTGGCCAATAGAATCCTGACTGTAAAACCTTTGCCACTGTCTTCATACTACTGTTATGACCTCCACACTCCAGAGAATGACAATGCCTGAAAATATGAGGAACTTCATCATGAGGCACACATCTACGAAACATTCCATCAGCACATTCCCTATAAAGTAGCGGTTCCTCCCAATAGTAGTGCTTCACATCATAAAAGAATTTCTTCTTTTGGTTATACGAGAGATTATCCGGCACAACTCCTCCCACAATGTAATTCACAAAATCTGCATACCATGGTGTAGACAAGGACACACCTAGAAGCTGCTCTTCCCGAAATTTATCATTGATAGGTTTTTCACCTCCTACCTCTCCATCTCCTTGATCCAACCTAGATAAATGATCAGCTACCAAGTTCTCGGACCCCTTCTTATCTCGAATCTCAAGATCAAATTCCTGAAGTAAAAGAATCCAACGAACTAGACGAGGCTTGGCATCCTTCTTTGTCATCAAGAAACGAATCGCAGCATGATCCGAATAGACAATAACCTTAGACCCAACAAGATAGGATCTGAATTTATCAAGTGCAAACACCACTGCAAGTAGCTCTTTCTCCGTAGTGGAATAGTTGATTTACGCATCATCAAGAGTCTTGCTTGCATAAGCTATCACATGCATACGCTTATCCTTCTTTTGCCCAAGAACAACACCCACAGCATAGTCACTAGCATCACACATAAGCTCAAATGGCAAGCTCCAATCGGGAGATGTAACTATGGGTGCAGAAGTAAGTTCCTTCTTCAGCTTGTTAAACGCAACAAGACAACTTTCATCAAAGTCAAAAACACGATCCTTTTCGAGAAGATTACAGAGAGGCCGAGCTAACTTGGAGAAATCCTTGATGAACCGTCGATAAAAACCAGCATGACCAAGAAAGCTTCGAATTCCTTTCACAGATGAAGGTGGTGGCAATTTTTCAATAACTTCAATTTTTGCTCTATCGACCTCAATGCCTTTATTAGAGATTTTATGCCCAAGCACAATGCCCTCCTTCACCATAAAGTGACATTTCTCCCAATTGAGAACAAGATTAGTTTCAGTACATCTCTGCAACACCTTCGACAAACTGGCTAAACAGGATTCAAAGGAAGAACCATACACCGTGAAGTCATCCATGAAGACCTCCATGTCTTTCCCTATAAAATCTGAGAATATGTGGTTCATAAGCCATTGAAACGTCGAAGGACCATTACACAAACCAAAAGGAAGCCTCCGATAAGCAAAAGTACCATAAGGACAAGTAAAGGTGGTCTTCTCTTAATCTTCGGGTGCAATAGGAATATGAAAGTAGCCCGAGAAACCATCCAGAAAGTTGTAATACTCATTACCCGCCAACCTTTCGAGCATTTGATCAATGAATGGGAGGGGAAAGTGATCTTTGCGAGTAGCGTTATTCAACTTCCTGTAATCAATACAAACTCTCCAACCTGTTACTGTTCTCGTGGGAATTAATTCATTCTTCTCATTGTGAACAACAGTCATCCCACCTTTCTTAGGCACTACATGAATAGGACTAACCCACTTACTGTGTGGAACCGAATATATGATACCAGCGTCAAGCAACTTAGTGATTTCTTTCTTCACCACCTCTTGCAAATTCGGATTCAATCTTCTTTGTCCCTCAATCACAGGCTTATGATCATCTTCTAAGGCAATTCTATGCATGCAAAGAGCAGGGCTAATTCCCTTGATATCTTGAATTGTCCAACCAATAGCCGATTTATATTGCCGAAGAACATGTAATAATTTTTCTAGCTCATCATCACTAAGCAAGGCAGAAACTACCACAGGATATGTATCATTAGGACCAAGAAAGGCATACCTCAAATTAGCAGGTAGAGGTTTAAGTTCCACCTGTGGTGCCTCTGAGAGTGTAAAAACCATCTCAACTTCTGTGTCTCGAACAACAAGTGCTTCTTCTTCTACTTCATCATCTAACACCCGTTCTGCTCCCACGAAGTGTTCATTTTCTAGCTTCACAATTTCATCAACTCTGTCAACAGTAAAACAAGTTGCTCCAAAAGGAGGCATCTTCATTGCTTTGTTCAGATCAAATTCCACTTTGTGCTCGCCAACATTCAATGTCAATTTTCAGCTTTAACATCGATAGTAGTGCCAGTAGTAGCCAAGAATGGACTTCCCAAGATAATGGGTATCTCGACATCTTCATCCATCTCTAACACCACAAAATCACAAGGTATGACAAATTTATCCACTTTGACTACCACATCTTCAATGACCCCCAACGGATAATTAACAGAACGATCCGCCAACTGAAGTGAAATCCGTGTCTTTTTAAGCTCTCCAAGACCAAGCCGTTTGCAAATTGAGTATGGCATCAAACTCACACTTGCCCCTAAATCACACAAGGCTTTCATGTTCTCCATCTTCCCAATAGTGCAAGGCAAAGAAAAGCTTCCCGGATCTTTCAATTTCTGAGGAATGGCCTTTTGGATGACTGCACTGCATTCATCATTGAGAGTAATGGTTTCTACATCCTCAAGTTTCCTCTTCTTTGTCAACATCTCCTTAAGAAATTTAGCATAGAGTGGCATTTGATTCAAAGCTTCCGCCAAAGGAATATTGACATGCAACTGCCGGAACATAGTCAAGAACTTCTCGTACTGCTTCTCTAACTGCCTGTTGTGAAGTCTCTGTGGAAATGGAATAGGAGGAACATAAGGTGGTGGAGGAACATATGGCTTTTCTGGTTCTTCTTCCTTCTTCTCTTCATCTACTTTTTCTGACTTTTCTGCATCGATCTCTACTATCTCACTTTCTTTTTCAGCATCCTTCTCTTTAGGCTCATGAACCTCAACCTCGGGCAACTCTTTTCCGCTCCTCAAAGTAATTGCTTTGCATTGTTCCTTACCAGTCTGGTCGGGTTGACTAGGAAGTGATCCTTGCTCATGAACACCCATCTTGGAGGCAATCTGTCCAATCTGTGTTTCTAGCATCTTTTGAGATGATGCCATCTGCTCTATTCTTGATTCCATATTAGCCAATGCCCCAGAAGTTCCTTGCATAATCTTATTCAGTGCAACCTCCCAATCAGCTGGTTCTTTCTTTGGTGGAGGTTGATACTGCTGCTGTGCTTGATACGGTGGTCGTGACTGAAAACCAGGAGGTTGATTCTGCCTTGGAAATGAATAAGAAGGATTAGCCGCATGATTATTACTGTAAGAAAGATTGTTGTTCGGCCTTTGATTCGGATTGTAGTAGGAGTTATTCTAAACAGGCCACGGCTGTCTTCCCTGAATGAAAGATGCTTCTTCTGGAAATTGTTGCACATAAGAGTTCTGACTAGCACCATAATCATTATACCCCTCCATAGGTGAAGAAATAGCATTCACATTTGCTCTTTGTCCTCGCACCTCCTGAGTTAGAGTATCCAATTTTTGAGCCAGCATGTTGATCATCTCAGATTCTTGTGCTGCTTTTGCTGAGCTCGTCCCACTAGGTGCCCATGAATAATTATTAGATGCCAATTCCTCAAGAAGTGCTTTAGCCTGTGTAGTTGGTGCCTTCTTGAAATTTCCACCAGTAGCCACATCCAAACTCAAACGAATATCTGCATTCATGGCCCCATAAAAAGTACTAATGATTTGCCAATCTTCCAAGCCATGATGTGGACACTTCCTCAATAGTGCCTTGAATCTCTCCCATGCCTGATATAAACCTTCACCCGGTTGTGCTTTGAAACTCATAATCATAGTCCTCAATTGTTGCGTCTTGTCAGAAGGATAATATTTGGACAAGAATGCAGTAGAAAGACCATCCCATGTAGCAACCGTAGTATTTGGAAGTTGTTGAAACCATTCCAAAGCTCTTCCCTTAATAGAGTAGGGAAACATATGGAGACGAATCTTGTCACTCGTAACACCATTGATTCTGAATGAGCCACACATCTGCACGAAACGCTCTAAATGTCTGTGTGGATCCTCTAGTTCAATGTCTCCTTCAAAAGCTTGATTGCTGATCATCTGTATTAAACTCGGATTAATGTTGAATTGGGTTGCACCAATCTCTGGAGTTTTGTACATGCAATTAGCAGGATTTGGTGTCTCATGGTCCCAAATAGAAGTCTCATCAACATTATCATTAACAACAGCTTGAGCTACCGGCTCTCCCATCTTAGCTTTCTCTTTTCTGATCTTTCTCAAAGTACGCTCGATTTCAGGGTCAAATTCCAACTTTCTAGCGCAAGATGCACGTCGCATACACCTGAAAATCACCAACAAAACAACTTGTGGAACCAATTAAAGTCTAAACAATAAGAAACAATTAACCTAAACTCAAATATACTGCCTTCCCCGGCAGCGGCGCCAATTTGTTAGTAGTATTTTTGTTGTTCGTTCGCAGGGAAGGACTGAATTTAATATCAAGTTCAAGTTTCTTATCTCTCACAATTTAGAAGTGTAAAAGAATGTTTGGGTTGTTTATAAACTAATTAAGACTAATTATAAATCGAGAATAAAATATATAAGGAAAACAATCCAAGAACTGGGGTTCTTCACTTGATTTCAATGCACATTCAATATCTATGTGATGTCTACGTTCTTACTCTGCTGAAAACAATTCTTCTAAGGTTATAATGTTCTCTTCCAAGATACAATATAATGTCTACAACTATACCCTAATTGTCACTTCCGTGATACAATCAAAGACAATCATAAACTATTAAGCTCCAAGAATTATAAGTCTCACAACTCTCCTATTAATCTTCCAATTAAATATTCGAGTTATGTCTGTTAAATCATGTACTAAAATTGCAACTCCTCTTCCAAGTTATTACAATCCCTAAAATCCAATCAAAGGTTCATGACTCCCCTAATTGTGTTAAGCCCTCAATAACAGATCAGCAAAGCAAGAAAATCACAGATAATTAAACACACATGAATACCAAGGAATACTACCCAATCCTCAGATTAGAGAATTAGTTACGCATATTTAATAAAGAAAACACAATAATAATGATAATGAATGAAAACATAATATTGAAGAAAGAATTGAAGATCGAAAGTACCTTGATACGATTACAAGCTATGAATTGTTATGATTTACAATGGTAGGATGTGTTTAAATAGGCTCTACAAATCTTGTCCAGCAAGAAATTACCTTCTATTACAATTAGGATTTAAAGAAGGTACCCAAAACTGCCCAGAATACAATTAGAATTAGAAAAAGGGCAAAACAGTAAATTCCCAGCCTTCTTTAACAAGATCACGTGCGCGATCTAATTCAGTATATTTCTTGCACTTGTTTCCTATCCCAGGTTGTAGAAAATCTCTCAAGCTTCGCGTGGGCAGTAAGATTGCTGAAAACGGACTTCTAGAACTCCAGATATGGCCAAAACAGTATAAGCTGCGCAGCCTTCCCGGAAAATCCGAATTTTAATCAATTAAATCTCCAAAAACGACAAAAGCTTAGATATTCTTGCAAACTTGCACAACTACACAAAACACATCAAAACTACACAAACTTGAGTCCAAAACAATCAATTTAAGCCGATATAGAATGTTCCAAGTGGATATAAAATCCACTTATCAAAATTAGTTTAAAAGTAATAATATTCATGTCAATATATATTACAACTATATATAAGTATAGTTAGATAGAGGTTAGATAGTGTATCATTTGCATATAACTTAGATAGAGGTTGTTAAAACTTAGACATTTAAATCTGCTAACTTATGAATGTAGCTTTGCAATGTACTTAGTTATATACATATTATATCTAACTAGATTTATATTGTAGGTAGCTTGTCGTCTTATGAATATGGACAAGTCATGGATTTCGAAAGATAGGGATTCTTTAGAATACGAAATGGGGGTCGAGAGTTTCTTGATATTTGCAGAAGAAAATGCCACTGATCCTAAGAAGATACCTTGCCCTTGTACAAAATGCGTTAATTTTAGACAATTTAATGTAAAAGTAATCAGGGGTCATTTATATGAAAACGGTTGGTGTTTGGGGTATATTGATTGGATTTGGCATGGAGAAAAATTTTCTAAAAGTGTTAGGTCATCGGCTAATAGTGCATTTCATCCTAAGGATCAGTTTGCTCCATCTGAAACCGTTGATGTTTGTGAAGCGGCTTATAATTCTGGTGACTATGAATCCTATGACTTCAAGAGGTTTGTGGCTGATGCCGAACAACCTCTGTACAAGGGTAGTGAGTGCAATAAGTTAGAGTCAATGTTAATACTACATAATTGGAAAGCTAGGTTTGGTATTAGCGATGGTGCCTTCACTGATCTTTGTTAGTTACAGAGGCATGCCTGTACACATCTAATAACAAGCCTAATTGTTTGTAATACTTTGCATTACTTACATGACCTCTTAACTGAGGGAACCTCTGGTTGTGGAGTTTCTGTTTGTATTGTACTTGAAGTAGGCATCAAATCCTAGTTGTGTAATTGTACAAATAGAGTCTAGAATAATGCTTGAAAGAAGTTCCAAGGTTCATGCCTCAAGCAAGGAGTTAAAGACTGTCAAATAATCACAGTTGGGATTTGAAGAAATAAAGAATTTGCCTAAGTACCAATTCGAGAAGTATATTTGTCTATTCGAGAAGTCCAGCATTCGAGAAGTCAGAGATTCGATATCTCTGAATACACTGTTCGATATCTCATTCGATATCTCAGGGATTCGATATGTCTACTACTCTATTCGAGAACTCAAGAAGTCAACAAGTCAAGATGGTATTCGAGTTCTCAAAGAGTCAACAAGTCAAAGTTCCATTCGATATCTCAAGGACTCAGAAAGCTATTCGATATCTCGAGGATTCGATAAGTCAAATGTTCTATTCGACAACTCAAGGAATCCTGATGGAAAAGAGCTATTCGAGAAGTGGTTCGATATGTCAATATAACAGTATTCGAGAACTCAGAGTTATCGATCAAGTCAATCCTAGTTCTCGAATCACTTACTTAGTCACTTCTCGAATACATTCTTGGAGACAAAATACTGAAGAAATTGTACAAGTCAGAAACCTGCAACAAGCCAATGCACTTTATGGACCACAATCTGTAACGTGCTCTGGAAAGCCTACAAGGAAGCTTGGAGAGATATAGAAGAGACAAGGAGCTAAAGAAGTGGATCTAAACAGGCTTTACAAAGTCAAATCTGTAACTGTTTGGACTCTTACTCAAAAAGGATAGACTGACTAGAAACTAATTTGTTTAGCTACCTTATTTGCAGTAAGTAGGCTGTATCCATGTTCTATAAGGACACAGCCTCACTTCATAACTTAGTAACTTTTGTGAGTCAAGTTTTTCATACACTAAGCTGTATCTCTCTGAGAAAAACGAAGCTGAGAATACTACCATTTGTATTCACAGATTGTAGCAACCTTTATCTAATAATACATTAGATTAAAGTGATATTGTGTCTTGTGTTGTTTCTTTATCCGCACCTTCACTTCTACACACACAGGCACTTATCTGCTACATAGACTCAATCCAAGAAAAGTTCAGGAATCCATTCACCCCCCCTCTGTATTCTTTTACCGTATTCAACACTCAACAAGTGGTATCAGAGCGGGCTGTTTATTCAAAAACAGAGAAACGATCATGAGTTCGAATACACCAAAGACTACAGGAACGGTGAAGGTCCCTAAGTTTAACAAAGAAAACTTCAACCTCTGGAAGATAAAGATGATGTTGTTCATTAAAGCCTCTCATCCCTTGTACCCTGAGATTCTCAAGAATGGTCCTTTTGTTCCACAACAAGAGATACCAGAGAAGACTGTTGGAACCACAACTATCCCAAGATCTTATGAGGCCAAGGATCCATCAAAGTGGACAGAGTCAGAGAGGGAGAAGGTTGCTCTTGACAGCCACCTCATGTTGCTTATCATTGATTCCATGGACATGTCAATGTTTGCAAACATTGCATCATGCACGTCTGCTAAAGAGATGTGGGATCACATTGAGGTGTTGTGTGAAGGGACTGATGAGGTTAAGGAAAACAGGAAACAGATACTGGTCACACAGTATGAAGCTTTCATGGCACAGCCCAAGGAAAGCATCACTGAAATGTTTGAAAGGTTTCACAAGCTAGTTACTGAGTTGCAGATGAATGGAAAGGTTTACAGCACCAAGGAGTTAAATATGAAATTTCTGTTGTCTTCACCAAATCATCTGGAGCAAAGAGTCATTTCTCTAAGAGAGAGAGATTTGAACAAAGTCACCTATGATGTGCTCTATGGAGTCCTAAAGACTCATGAACTTGAGTTGCTTCAGAAAAGGGCTATCCAAGCCAACCAAGGCAGGATGATAAACACATCATGTGCCTTGATTGTCAACAAATCCATTCTGGACCTAGAAGCATCTACAAGCCAACTAAGGATAGAGGAGGTGGCAGATGATGAAGAAACTGATGTTGGGGTGAGTGAACCTGTTGAGGAAAAGGAGGAAGAAGAAGAAGAGTTTTACACTCTGGAAGAACTTGATGGGATGGAAAATACTTCATATGCCTTCATGGCCAGAAAATTTCCAAACATCAGATTTAAAAGAAATCAACCCTTCAAACCCAAAACTCAAAACCATTCAGCCAACAAGAACAAGGCACCTGTGAAACCAAACAGAAATAAGTTCAAAACCAGTTATGTGGATAGGTCATCTGTAAGGTGCTATAGATGCAATGACCTAGGGCATTTTGCCAGTGAATGCAAGAAGCCTAAAAAGAAGGATAGAGATTATCTTGAGCTCGAAGCTAAGTATGAGGCCCTTCTGAAAAAGCAGACACATGGTAAGGCCTACATAGCTGAAGGGAAGTGTTGGGATGATTCTGAGAGTGATGAAGAGGAACAAGAATTCTGCAACTATGCCTTGATGGCCAACTCCAAGGATGACTCATCTTCATATGATTCTCAGGTACCATCTCTCACTACTATAGACATGTCTGTTTCTGAATACAAATGCATGATTGAACAATTATCTATTGAAATGTTTAATATCCATACTAGTATGACTGCTGCTAATGAGGAGATTGCTAAACTGTCTACTAGAAATGAAATATTAACCAAAAAGAATGAGGAACTTGAGCTAACTACTATGCAAGTAGAAAACCTTAAGAAAGAAGTTGAATATTTGAAGAACAAGGTTTTATGTGCTAGTCAAGTAGAGAAGGCTCTTAGGGATGAATTAGCTGAGAATGAATTCAAACTAAAAACTTTCAAGAAATCATCTGGTTTAGTGCAATCCTACTGTGAGAAAATTGAAGCTAAACCCAAAGCAGCTATTGGACTTGACTATGACTCTCTCAAACAAAGGAAAGGCTATGCTGTCATTGAAGAGGACACAGCTGTTCATGAGAAAGTGCCTCACATTTTGAGAAAAACTGAAAATCTAATTTTTAAGGAATCAACATTTGAAATTGATGAGGATGCCTTACTCATCAAGCAAATGTTGAATGATGAGGATGAGGCACAATCTAGTGAACAGCAAGCATCCTCTAAGGGTGAGAGTGTCAAGTCAAAGACCAAGGAACCAGTAGTTGATAGGCCAAGACCTAAGAAGTTTGTTAAGTTTGTCTCAGCTGGGATGAGTGAATCAAAAAAGAAAGTGACTAAGAAGAAACAGAACAGAAATGGCAAGTTAGGGATTAACAAGGATAACAACTATGCTTATATGCCTAATGCCCCTAGGAAAACTTGTCAGAACTGTTTCAGTACCAATCATTTAACTCATGCATGCAAGAAACCTGTTGGTAGTGTGTCTAAACCTTTCTATGATTGTTCTGTGCCTCTAAGTCATAGAGATGCGCCTTTCTGTGATAAATTTGACTGTATGCCATGCAATATGAATGTTATGACTAGTTGTTTTAATTTAAGAAGGCAATTCATTGATGGTTGTATCAGTCACAATTCTCACACACACTACACAAGGTCAAAGTCTTCAAGTCCTCCTAAAGCTAGGAAGGTACCTCTGTCACCTAAGTCTGAAACTTCAGGTTCTAAGACTTCCAACAGTGACAAGAAGACTAGCAATAAGAAAGTTGACAAGCATGTTGTTTATGATAAAACTGTCTCTAAGTCACATGGACCCAAACTTGTTTGGGTACCAAAGGAAAAGTAATACCTTTGTGTTTGCAGGGCAAAGAAAGTGAAAAGAAGGTCATGTGGATTTTGGACAGTGGATGCTCAAATAATATGACTAGTGATATGGCCCTGCTATCACAGTATGAGGAAAAGGCTGGCCCAATGGTTGCTTTTGGAGATGACAGCATGGGTAACACATTGGGATATGGCAAGCTGAAAGTTGGTAATGTCATCATTGAAGATGTAGCACTAGTCAAGGGGCTCAAGCATAATCTGTTAAGTGTTGGTCAGTTTACTGATAGAGGTTTCAAAGTGAATTTTGACAAAGATGAATGTTTGATCACCCACAAGAAGACTGGTGATTTTGCTCTATCTGGAGTAAGGAAGGGAAGCCTGTTTGTAGCCAATATGGACTCTGCAAACAAGGACAAAATTTGTTGCTTTTACTCAAAAGCATCAAATGAAGATTGTTGGCTGTGGCACAAGAAACTATCACACCTGAACTTCAAGGCCATTAATTCTCTAGTCAAAAGAGAGTTAGTGAGAGGCATGCCCACACTTGAATTCTGTCAAGAAGGAGTGTGTGAGGCTTGTCAAAAAGGAAAAATGAAAAGATCAAGCCACAAGTCAAAGACAGTGACATCAGTAACCAAGCCATTACAACTCATCCATATGGATTTGTTTGGGCCTGTCAACATAATGTCACTTGGAAGAAAGAAGTATGCCCTGGTAATGGTTGATGATTTTTCAAGGTATACATGGGTGGAATTTCTGGCATCAAAAGATGAGGCTCCACAAGTAATTATTGAGCACATAAAGAAAGTTGACAAGGAAGCTAAGGCAAACGATGCAAGTGTGATTGCACTGAGGAGTGATAATGGAACAGAGTTCAGAAATGCCACACTTGAAGCATTCTGCAAAGAGAATGGCATTTCTCAGCAATTCTCAGCTCCAAGGACTCCACAACAAAATGGAGTTGTTGAGAGAAAGAATAGAACTCTAATTGAGGCTGCTAGAACAATGTTACTTGATGCAAAAATGCCTACATGTTTTTGGGCTGAGGCTGTGAGCACTGCATGCTATATTCAGAATAGGACCCTCATCAACAAAAACACTGGAAAGACACCTTACAACTTGATGACTGGAAAGAAGCCTACTCTAAAGTATGTTCATACTTTTGGAAGCAAATGCTTTGTACTAAAGGATAATTCTGAATATGTTGGAAAGTTTGATGCAAAAGCATTTGAAGGAATTTTTCTTGGCTATTCTATGGAAAGAATTGCATACAAGGTTTATGTCATCAGTCAAAAGAAAGTTATGGAAAGCACAGATGTAACATTTGATGACAGCAAACTACCTAGACTAGAAGAAGCCAATGATGAGGAAAAAGATCCATTGAAGTTTGATAATCTAGATGATTCTGATGAGGAGATTGAAACTGGAGTTGAAACTCAAGTTCAACAAACTCAAGTGATTGATGATACAAGAGAAGAATTTGTGCCAATCGATAGTGGAGAAACAAGCATCCAAGACACACCTGTGAGTAATGGCAACTTCACAGGGGGAGGAAATGAGGATGACCATGATGTGGATGATGAAGCAACATCAAGAATGAGAAGTCAGGCTGAACACTCGAGGAAATGGGATAGATCACACACTGCAGAGCAAATCATTGGAGATCCTAATGCAGGAGTAAGGACTAGGAGAGCAACTCAAAATGAGTGCCTCTATGGATGTTTTCTATCACAAGTTGAGCCTAAGAAACTTGATGATGCATTGTTGGATCCAGATTGGATTATTGCCATGCAAGAAGAGCTGAATCAATTTGAAAGGAACAAAGTATGGGAACTTGTGCCTGCACCAAAGAATAGAACCATTGTTGGAACAAAATGGGTTCTGAAGAATAAGATGGATGAAGATGGTGTAATAATAAGAAACAAAGCAAGGCTGGTTGCAAAAGGATACTCTCAACAGGAAGGCATTGATTATGATGAGACATTTGCCCCTGTTGCTAGATTGGAAGCCATTAGAATATTCTTGGCATTTGCTGCTCATTCAAACTTTAAGGTTTATCAAATGGATGTCAAGAGTGCATTTCTAAATGGAGAGTTGGAAGAAGAGGTTTATGTGCAACAACCACCTGGCTTTGAGGATCCACATTTCCCAGAATTTGTCTACAGATTGCTTAAGGCACTGTATGGACTTAAGCAAGCTCCAAGAGCATGGTATGATACTTTATCACAATTTTTTCTTGAGAATCAATTCACTAGAGGCACATTGGACAAGACACTGTTTTACAAGAAGCATGGTGATGATATTATCCTAGTACAAATTTATGTGGATGATATCATTTTTGGTTCTACAAATGAGAAGCTGTGTGAGAAATTCTCTAAACTCATGCAGAGCAGATATGAGATGAGTATGATGGGAGAGTTGACATTCTTTTTAGGATTGCAAGTCAGTCAAAGGAAGGATGGTATCTTTATCAGTCAAACCAAGTACATCAAGGATTTATTGAAGAAGTTTAACTTAGAAGATTGTTCACCTGCCAAGACACCCATGGCCACTGCCACTAAACTGGATGAAGATGCTAAAGGCAAGTAGATATCTCAGTCTACAGAGGCATGGTTAGTTCTCTACTCTACCTCACTGCAAGTAGGCCAGACATCATGTTTGCTACATGCTTGTGTGCAAGGTTTCAATCAAATCCAAAGGAATCACATTTGATTGCAATAAAAAGGATCTTTAGATATCTGAAGGGCACTCCTAACTTGGGATTATGGTATCCTAAGGACACAGGGTTCAATCTGGTTGGCTATTCTGATGCTGATTATGCTGGATGCAGAGTGGATAAGAAAAGCACCTCAGGAAGCTGCCAGTTTCTTGGACAAAGGTTAGTTTCTTGGTATAGCAAGAAGCAACAATCTGTGTCAACTTCTACAGCTGAGGCTGAATACATAGCTGCTGGAAGTTGCTGTGCTCAAGTGCTTTGGATTAGAAATCAACTTAGAGATTATGGACTTGTGTTGGAAAGAATTCCAATCATGTGTGACAACACAAGTGCAATCTCTATAGTTGCCAATCCTGTCAATCATTCTAGAACAAAGCACATTGACATCAGATATCATTTCATAAGAGAACATGCAACTAATGGAACCATTGAGTTGCATTATGTCTCTACAGATAAACAACTAGCTGATATATTCACTAAGCCATTAGATGAAGCCACCTTCACAAGGTTGGTAAGTGAGATTGGAATGCTGAATTCTTCAGATTCTAGCTAAGTGAATACACCATCTAGATTGTTGCAGCAGTAAACACTTACTTTATCTAAATTCTCAATATTTTTGGAGTAAGTGTTGGCTGAAATATGATTTATAAATATTTCAAATCTGTTGCACATGTTGAAAATCATATTTCTATTAACTTAAGATTTCTATGAAATTTTGAGAAAATCACTATTTAATTTGCTAGGATATTTTTCAATGAATATGTCTGGTAAATTTTAAAAAGATAGTGAAAATCAAATTTTTATGAGTGATGGGTATAGTTCGATAAGTCAGACTTCTCGAATGATTCACTATTCGACATCTCTAATAAGTCTCATTAGAGTACTCTTGAGTTCTCGAATAGAGTCTTTCTGAGATATCGAATAGAGGTATTCTTGACTTCTCGAATATAGTAACTGAGTTCTCGAACACTATATTTGAGTTCTCGAATCATTTGAAAAGGCTGAATTCTCGCTGAATTTTAACCGTTTTTGGACTTTTGTCTAAAAGTTTAATTCACTCATAAAAACACATTTTATTTAATTTAGAATTATTTCTAAGTTAGATAACTGCCAGCTGTGAGTTTCTATCTGCTTGAGTTATCGATTAAGCCTTTCTTGACTTCTCGAATAGTTGTTTTCTACTTCTCGAATGCCTGACTTGTCGATATAAAACTTTCATCTAATCGACAATTCAAGTACTTCATACTTATACAATTTCACATCTATTCGATTCATTTCATTCGATTTCTCAAGCATCTACACTCTCTAAACCCCTGAAACCCTAGCTACGAAAAGCCAAATTTCTTCTTCAACCTTCAATTTCTTTTCTCTCTTCTACACAAATGGCAACAGTAAAGTTCAACACCAACTTCATCGCTCTCACTAGTGATGTTGAAGCACCCAATGCCAATTTCAAGTGCTTTGTGAAATGGATGGCTGAGTCATATATCAAGGATGCACTCTCTGCCAACCCAACTCTGTATCTAGATATTCTGGAACAGTTCTGGGGCACTGCTATTGTGGAGGTTGTAGCCCTGGAAAACGTAATCACTTCATACATCATCTACTGCAAGATTCAAGATAAGGAAATCACTATCACTACTGCAGACATGAACCAAGCACTGGGCCTACAACAAGAGTCATTTGACAGAATGGCCACTAATGCAGAGTTAGAGGAATTCTTTGAGTTCATCAACTACTCAGATGGGATCAATCTTGGAAAGCTAAACAGAAAGAATCTGAGAAAGGAGTGGAGCTATGTGTTTGCAACTCTTCTCCAAGTCTTCACTGCCAGGAAATCAAGCTTTGATCAAATCAGTGCACCTGTGCAGCAAATTGGATATGCTTTGGCCTATGGAAAGAAGATTGATGTTGGCCAAATCATCCTCCAAGAATTATATGGGAGACTTGGTAAGAACACAACCAAGAGAGGTACTGATATTTTCTTCCCTCGCTTTATTCAATCTGTACTTAATTATAAAAATGCTTCATTGATTGAATTGCCTGGGATTGATAAAAATAAAATAGGCTATCCTAAGTCCATGACCAAACTCATTTTTGGTAATTTGGAGACTAGGAATGATGTGGATGTAAGACTAAACATAACTCCCCATATGGAGAGTTTGTTTAGGACTTATCCCCACAACATGCCAACATTTGATGCAAAGTCTAAGTTAGCACAGCCCAAGCAAGTAGAACAAAATGCTAACCCAGGGCCTGCTAACCAACCCTCTCAACCAAACACTCTACCACATACTGAGCCAACTGCATCATCCTCTCAAAAGGGTGATGTTAGTAAAAAGAAGAGAAAGGAAGTAATGTCTGCACCATTAAATATCTTATCTGAAGCAGCATTAGCTGTTGAATTAGGTCTAGAAGGTGAGGAACCTGAGTCACCCTTACACAGGACAAAGAAGAAGAAAACTAAGACCACCTCTTCAGTCACACAAATGGCTGAAGTTGTAAAATCAGGGGCACACAGCTCACTAGGTGTATCCTCTCAACAGGGTGCACCTATAGAATCAAGCATCCTCCCCAATGCACCTTCTTGTATAGAGTCAGCACATGGGAGTGATAAGGCTGGCACAACACTGAGTGGAGAGCACATCACATTTGAAACTCCCTCTATCTCTCAGGGGGAGTTGCCAAAATCTACTCTTAAACACACTTCTCTTCCAGAATCTAACTCTGAAATTTCTTTGGAACCTGCAACTCAGGCAACTGAGATGCAAGGTATTGATCATCAAGAATTCTTTTCTCTTGATGAGCCAATAATTTCAAGTGACTTAGTGCATGACACTTTGTTCACCACTCAGAACCCACATTTAGATGGTGAGGGAATGCATGCTGAGGCATCTCCTGATGACACCATCACAAACACAGAGGTTCCACTAGTTTTTACTAGAGACTCTGTGCCTGTGTCAACTGCTGGTGTAATTCATCCCACTTCTGTGGTGACACCAGTAGTAGAGTCAATCCATCCGGTTACAGAAGTTGCATCTGTAACTGAGGAGTCTAGCTTGCCTAGCTCTAGCTCTGACTTTATGTCACAATGGCTGAAGCCTGTGCAACATGACAGTGCTTCAGGATCAGGGTCTGCTCCATAACAATTGATGGTTGAAGCACTTCAAAGCTTAATTGTGGATCAGATTCCTGAGTTCACAAAGATTGCTCAGAACCTTCTCACTGCAGACATGCCTAATCCAGACTATGAGGCTATTCTGTTATGCCATAGGGATGATGTGGAGGTGCAGAAGTCAAAGATCATTGATGATGCTGAGAGAGATGGCAACATAGATGCCTGGTTGCAAGGAAAATATGATATTACTCTCGATGAAGCACTTCAGTATCTCAGGGAGGAATACCTCACTTCACTGGGTTCCAATGCCAAATCTCTGACCCCTGGTGAAGTGTATGAGGCTATGAATGATACACACAAGGGATTCCTCAAGGCTGCTCACTATCTTGGAAAAGGTGTTAAGACTGAGGTCAATAGAGTGTGTGATAAGACCACCACCACAGTAGAAGCAATCAAGAGGACCTTTGATGCTAAATTCCCTCAGCTAGACAGTGTGTTCAAGGACATCAAACACTGCAACACTACCTGCACCAAAATGGACAATGGGCTAGCTCTGTTAAAGGATACTGTCACAGGTCTGGGGCATCAATTTCAAATTCTATCTGATCAGACCACAGATGCTAATGCCATGCTGAGGACCATGTTCAAAAATTTATATGGAGATAGACTGCTTACTGAGGTCCCAGTACATGACATGACTAGATTTGAAGTGCAGAGACTCAAAGAACAATCCCTGTCTGGCTTCAAATCTACTGAGTTATTCAGCAAAGTAGATGCACTTGAGAAGGAGGTGGCTACTCTCACCAAGTCCAATGCTCATCTTACAGAAAAGGTTGCACTTCTAAATGATCAGTTGGACACTCAAGCATCCACCACAGCTGATGTCCTTCTGCATCAACAATCCATGTTAGCTGCTATGATGAAGCATATGGGTCTCCCTCTCCCTGATGAATCTTCAATCCCAAAGGACATTTCTACAGCCTCAGTGCCTGACAACAAGCCTAAGGGGGAGAAGAAGTCAAAGAACTCAAATTCAAAGGGGGAGAAAGGGAACTCAAATACAAAGGGGGAGAAAGGCATAATAATAAAAGAGGGTGGTCAACAAAGAGCTGCTTCAAAATCTCTACCAAATGTGCCTGGCAAAGGAAAATCCAAAGTGGATGAGCCTCCATCTACCTTGCCAGTTGTCACTCTACCAACTGTGCACATCACTACTCCTGGAGGACAAAACCAATCCATAAATACTACAGTGGTTGCAGGGAGTATGCCATCTGACAAATCTCCAACCTCCCTACCTGAGAATGCCAAGCCTGTAGAAGTTAAAGTTGTTACTGAGGCCAAGCTACAAGAAGTTGCTAACTCCAATGTTTATCATGATAAAGCCTTCTTGGAGTTTCTGAAAGCCACAAGGGAACAGGTTGGTGACACTCAGTTCTATCTGAGGGAGCTGAAGAAGCAGATTGATTGCATCACTGTCATTCCTAAGAAAGTCAATAATCTATGGATTAAGGAGATAGTGATGATATCCAAATTGAAGATATGGCATCTAACATACAAGACTCTACAAGAACTGAAACACTCAGAGATAGATGCCATACTTGAGCTTATTGAGAAGAAGAATGAGAACAATAAGAGTCTGTTTGATGACTTGAGGAATGACCAACCTTCAAGGCTACCAGAAGTGATCAAGAAGCCATGGACAATCATTTATCAGTCTGGTACCAGAATTGAAGATATCAAGCAATTGGTCATTCCCCATGATCTCACCACTAGAAATCACAGACTGATCATTGCTATCATTGATCAATTACAGAAGAAGGTTGGAGCCAGAAATGCTGAAGAAACTGAGGCACTGCACATCCTCAGAACCTATATTGCAACTGGTGAAATCCCAGAGATGGCTCAACCTAGGAGAAATAAGGATGATGATTCTGAAGATAAAAGTGATGGGAGGAGAAGACATCACAGGAGAGATAAGGGTGATGAAGACAAGAAGAAGAAGGGGGACAAAGATAAGAAGAATGATGATGACCAAGGAAGAGTCTATGAGAGGAAGATTGGAAAACAGCAAGCCTTAGGCATTGCTAGCAGTAACCTCACCACAACACAAGACTCTAAGTCTAGGGTGAATACTGTTAGTGGTGACCTAGCAAAATCTACATCTATGGCTTCTGCAACTGTTTTGCCACCTCAAGAAGAGAAGAAGATTCAAGTCAAGAAACCATGTGTATGTTTCAGAAAGCAAACTGCTAATGGAATACTACTATGGTCTACCAACAAAGGTCAAAGATTTCTGCCAAGCAATCATGTCAAAAGGATGAAATTTAAACATGTTGCAAGAAAGGTGAAGCTATCCAAATCTAAGGCACTGACAATTATCCCAGGATTAAACCTACCACCTCTGGATGAAAGCTATGATGAAGACCAACTGCAGTTTCTATGGGCTCAAAGAATCTATCATGTTGCCATTGTTGATGATTCTCTTGAAGTTAAGTATTCTGATGGAAGACAGAAGAAATTCAGACAAGGAACATGCCAGCACTGGGGCAGGCTGTATGACATAGAAAGGATAATTGCAATGTTGGATTCTGAAGACAGAGTGGAAAGGGTGTGGAAGCTGGAGTTAATTGATTTTGTCAAGATGAAAAGAGATCACCAGGCAGAAATGAGAAAGAACAGTGAAAAGCTACTAAAGAAAAAGGAGGAGGAGTTTGCAGCAATGGAAGCTAAGGCTGATGAGTTGAGAGCTATGGGTCTGTGCAGAGTCAAGTTTAATCCTTACATCATTGAGTACAAGAAATATGGTAGAAATGTGAAGATTAGAATGGACTACATCAATTCCTACTCTGAGAAACAGCTAAATGAAGTGCTCAAGGATTTATCAGGCTCTCCTCTAATTGAAGAACTCACTGCAATGGAAGATATCATTCTTGCCATGGAAGAAATTGCAAAGAAGAAAGCCAAAGAAGCTGAAGATAGGATGAAAAATGAGAATCTGCAAGCCAAAGCTCAAAAGATGAATCCAAAAGGAGATGGCTAAGTAGTTCCTCATAACTTGTAAGACTACTTCTATGTAATTTCTTCAATCAAATTCATACCTGTACTTTTAAAAGCTTTATCTTTATGTATGATAGGCTTGTTATCAGACATGAAATTGTGACTAAGGGTCTCACTCACAATTTGGGGGAGATTGTTAGTTACAGAGGCATGCCTGTACACATCTAATAACAAGCCTAATTGTTTGTAATGCTTTGCATTACTTACATGACCTCTTAACTGAGGGAACCTCTGGTTGTGGAGTTTCTGTTTGTATTGTACTTGAAGTAGACATCAAATCCTAGTTGTGTAATTGTACAAATAGAGTCTAGAATAATGCTTGAAAGAAGTTCCAAGGTTCATGCCTCAAGCAAGGAGTTAAAGACTGTCAAATAATCACAGTTGGGATTTGAAGAAATGAAGAATTTGCCTAAGTACCAATTTGAGAAGTATATTTGTCTATTCGAGAAGTCCAGCATTCGAGAAGTCAGAGATTCGATATCTCAAGACACTATTCGATATCTCTGAATACACTGTTCGATATCTCATTCGATATCTCAGGGATTCGATATGTCTACTACTCTATTCGAGAACTCAAGAAGTCAACAAGTCAAGATGGTATTCGAGTTCTCAAAGAGTCAACAAGTCAAAGTTCCATTCGATATCTCAAGGACTCAGAAAGCTATTCGATATCTCGAGGATTCGATAAGTCAAATGTTCTATTCGACAACTCAAGGAATCCTGATGGAAAAGAGCTATTCGAGAAGTGGTTCGATATGTCAATATAACAGTATTCGAGAACTCAGAGTTATCGATCAAGTCAATCCTAGTTCTCGAATCACTTACTTAGTCACTTCTCGAATACATTCTTGGAGACAAAATACTGAAGAAATTGTACAAGTCAGAAATCTGCAACAAGCCAATGCACTTTATGGACCACAATCTGTAACGTGTTCTGGAAAGCCTACAAGGAAGCTTGGAGAGATATAGAAGAGACAAGGAGCTAAAGAAGTGGATCTAAACAGGCTTTGCAAAGTCAAATCTGTAACTGTTTGGACTCTTACTCAAAAAGGATAGACAGACTAGAAAGTAATTTGTTTAGCTACCTTATTTGCAGTAAGTAGGCTGTATCCATGTTTTATAAGGACACAGCCTCACTTCATAACTTAGTAACTTTTGTGAGTCAATTTTTTCATACACTAAACTGTATCTCTCTGAGAAAAACGAAGCTGAGAATACTACCATTTGTATTCACAGATTGTAGCAACCTTTATCTAATAATACATTAGATTAAAGTGATATTGTGTCTTGTGTTGTTTCTTTATCCGCACCTTCACTTCTACACACACAGGCACTTATCTGCTACATAGACTCAATCCAAGAAAAGTTCAAGAATCCATTCACCCCCCCCCCCTCTGTATTCTTTTACCGTATTCAACACTCAACAATCTTCTCTCTTCTGTTGGCTCTTTCCTTCCTAAAGATCACGTGTTACCAGCTAGTGCATATGAGGCGAAAAAAACCCTATCTGATTTAGGCCTCGAGTATATAAAATTTCACTCATGTCCGAACGATTGCATACTATATAGGGGTACAAATCTTAATGCATCTGAGTGTCCTAAATGTCATACATCTCGTTGGAAGGTTGGGAAAGACGGTAAACTTAGGGTCAACATTCCAGCTAAAGTGATGTGGTACTTCCCAATCATTCCTAGATTTAAACGAATGTTTAAATCTCCTGATACCGCTGAACAATTGGTTTGGCATTCAAAACAGCGAACAAATGATGGTCAGATGCGACATCCAGCCGACTCTCCTTCATGGAGGAATATTGATTATCGATGGCCTGACTTTGCTAGTGATCCGAGAAAGAAATCTTCGATTAGCCTTGGCGGCTAACGGAATAAACCCACATAATAATGGCCTGAAGAATAGGTACAGTTGTTGGCCGATACTATTGGTAGCTTATAATCTTCCTCCATGGTTATGCATGAAGAGGAAGTTTATAATGTTATCGATATTAATTCCTGGTCCACATGAGCCAGGTAATAATATTGACGTATACTTAGAGCCGTTGATTGATGATCAGAAAATGCTTTGGCAAGTTGGGGAACCAAATGTGTATGACGCTTATAGTAAATCATATTTCACCTTAAAAGCAATTTTAATGTGGACGATAAATGACTTTCCTGGATATGCAAATCTGTCCGGTTGTGTCAATAAAGGGTATAAGGGTTGTCCCATTTGTGGTGATGATACCGTGGCTAAGTACTTATCTCATAGTAGAAAAATGTGTTATCAAGGTCATCGTAGATATTTGCCTGATTATCATCCGTATAGAAGGCAGAAGTTAGCTTTTAATGGAGAGCAAGAGTTTTGGCATCCACGTCCACCTCTTTCTGGAGAAGAAGTGTTAGCGCAACATGAGGGAATTAAATTTTCTTTTGGAAAGGAAGCGAAGAAGTCAAAAAAGGTGGACTATCCATGGAAGAAAAAGTCTATATTTTTTGAGTTGGAATATTGGAAGTTTCACCATGTCCGTCATTGTCTCGATGTTATGCACATCGAGAAAAACGTATGCGATAATCTGATTGGGACGTTGTTAAATCTGCCGTTTAAGTCAAAAGATAGTGAGGCATCTCGTAATGATATGATTGAGATGGGTGTTAGGACTGAGTTAGCTCCACAAGTAGGAGAAAAGAAAACCTACTTGCCCCCTTCCGATTAAAGGTTGTTTTAAACATCATTTATTTGTTAAAATCTGATGTCTATTATTATTTTTCTTTTATGTATGGTATGTTTATGTTGACCTAAGCCTCCTAATATAACAATTTTTAAATTGTACTACTTCAATATTACTTTAAATATGAGGCAAAGACATCTGTTTCTTTACCTTAACCGATGTCTACATATAGCTGTAACATCGTTTAGTTATCAACCTGATGTCTAATCTTGAATTTAACATCATTTCTTATTTATAAACCGATGTTAAAAACTGGGAAAGACATCAGTTTCTACCTGGGAACCGATGTCTATAGACATCTTTGACATCGGTCAGGAACCGATGTTAAAGACCCCCTTTATCTACACCGACAAAGACATCGGTTCTGAAACACTTTTAACATCAGTCAAAAACCGATGTTGTAGACTGTTTTTCCAGTAGTGCATCTTCATATTGCAAAATGGTATGTCCCTGTTGATGATATTTCATTACCTAAATCGTAAAATTATATGGTGCATGTGTATGTATATGTTTGTGTAATATAGTTATTGGTGGTGATGATAACATGGTAAAGCCGGAAAGGGAACAGCAAGTTTCCAACAGAAAAGTTACGATGCGGTCGTCGTAGCATCCATCTCCAGAGGAGGCTGCCCTGCTTGCGCTTACCCCGCTGCTCCTCATATCCAAATGTATATGACAAATATATCTATAGAGTCTTTAGTTTTGTTGAATTGGGTTGTTTTGTAGTTTAGGAGGAGAATGTATATTATTTTTTCAACTTAAAAGAGCTTAAGACACACTTGTTGGAGAATGTATATGACAAGTATAGATGTTTTTAATTATCTGCTTTAAATTTTACTGAGGAAAAATATCTATACTTGATTTTGGCTTTCAGATAACCGGAGTGTGATTTGCGAAGGCTATCTGAAGGAAGACAACAACAACTGTTTCTGTTTGTATGAGGTACTTTCGACATGTTCAAGTCTAATTTTAGAGAAGATAAACCAGTTGTAGTCCCTTCCATTTATTGTCCGTTGCTTGTAATAGTGTATAGACATTGTTTTTGTTTTGCTTAATTAGGTACCCAAGCAACTAGAAAGAATCAAGGGGATTGCAGCAACTTAAGGTTTCCGATGAGTAGGTTGTAGTGTGAATCTGTAAGACTTTGTTTGTTCCGTGTTATAGTTAAGTCTTCAACTTTGATTGTGTTGCAGTTCGAATTTAGCTATTATACAGATTACAGACTATTCCCCTCCCCACCTGTACTTTACAAATTCAATAACTTCTGCATATGAATTTACCTCATATGAGATATCTAATGGAACATGTTTGTAAAGGTTCATTTGCATTGTAATTCAGTTGATGGAAAAATGGGTATCAGGTTTGTAAAAACTTTCAAAAATGTGCTCCACATTTGTCAGATACAATTAAGCCATTTGTTAAATAAATTACCATCAAAGCTGGGAAGGGCAGGACAAATCCCCTTTGCATAGAAAGGAAGATTTGCTACATGGGAGGTCACTATAAGAACGGTGGATGAGAAATTCATCTCCGTCAAAGCATCAAAATCTCTGATCACCTCAAGTAAGCATCCAATTAATCATCAGTTTTCACCAACTCTGATGATCGCTTGGTGGATGGGAGTATGGGACTATGTCCTGATAGTGGAACTGGAGGCATTATGTATTTTTGCTCAGGTGTGATGGTCCCAAAGAGCATGCTGATCAATTCGAAGGGTCTGATATCTTGAGCTCACTCGCACTGATTTTAAGATATAAATTTTGAGGAGTTCGATTATTGCTCTTTTAAGACACACTGGTTATTGATCCTACTGGGGGTAAGTCTGACTTTAAGATTCTACTTGGGGGGGGGGGGGGGGGGGGGTATGAAAAAGGTCAGGATATAGGATCTACGAAGGGGTATGAAAAAGGTCAGGATATAGGATCTACGAAGATGTTTGCACAAGAGCCTACGCTTAATATTGTTCTAATGATGAACAATGTCTACCAAAGAAACGTTACAAAGCGCAGAGCTAATAGAGATTCTGGCACCATTTTTGCCCACAATTATGACCCTTTTTAAATGCCAATTATCATTTAAACTGAAATCTTTCTCAAAATCCTAAAATCTTTGGTGCTAATAAGAGGAGAGGTTCCAGTGTACTTGGAGCAAATTTTCTAGCAAAAAGGACACAAACCGAAGAGTTATGGTCGTTATAAAGGCATTCACCATCATATATTTTCTTCATAAAATCCTCGGTAATGTCTCCTCTGCCAAAGGTAGCAGGGTGAGCTCCACCCCTTGACCAGTCCGTCCAAGTGACACTTCTATTTGCTAGCAGATTTGGCGCTCGAATTGTCAGCATGGTCGGAAAGTAATGTTCATCTACATAACATGCTGGCTTGCAGAATTCAGTGAATTTTGGATAAAACGTTGTGTCCTCTACTATGTGAATAGCTAGCTTCCGATTGATTTCAAACCATTGTGACCCTTTACGCCAGTGGGTAACCTCTACTTCAGGTGCCATCATATAATTATACCGTCCTCTCCCAAATGGCCCGGGGTCATCAAATGCACCAATAAAGCTATATTTAGATTTTTTGATGTAGTGGTAGATGACACTGAAATTGTAGAGTGGAATGCACGACTCTGAAAGGAGAACGAACCATTCATTTGAGACATCAAGTAATGCATTTGCAAGAAGTCTTCTCTCAGCATCGCACATACTCATCTTACCCCATTCTGCAACCTGAGCAAAATAAGATACAAAATCATTCACTATTTGTGAAAATACTGGATAACCATGCAGCTTTAATGGCACAATTGATTACCGCATTCAAAATTTATCAAAAATATATCAGTTGCTGTGTAAAGAAATTTATATACTAGACTGAGCACATCTAAAATTTTATGCTATAGTAAACAGTGAACATATTTTGAAAATGACATATTTTATTTACTTTTGGAGTGGTTATTGATTGTTCTCTCTGAAATCTTTATACTTTATATAGAATTCCATTGACACATAAATTTCATTCAAAAGCATTCTAACCAAGAATTAAAGAACAAACTGCTAGTTACTACATGTATGGACGGATACTTTAATCATATATAAATACGCGCCACACACATCTCAAAGGTATAACTTTCCATACTTTTTACTTATGTATTAATGTGGAAATCCACAGTTAGAGCACCCGGACAATCTGCATTTACAGAATTAATATACCACGACCATGAAAATCATGGCTGTGAACTTGTAAAGCATGTAAGTACCATTTTATATGCACATGATGCTATTTCCCACCTAAAATGACTCAAAACAATTCACAACTAATTAAAGTCTGCAGATAGAAGCTTCCTTCATCTACATCTAAGCATTCCCTTATGCTTTGAGTAACTAGTATGTCAAACAAGAAAAGACAAGGGAACCAATAAATAAGGGTAAAAGGACCGCAGGAATGTTGTCTAGAACACTAGGAAATCATAAAAGTAACTAGTCAAAAAATTATTTTGACTTTCTGAGCAGGATTTAAAACCAATAATTCAACAATTTTAAAGCAGCAACAACTACAATAACATCATAATCATGGTTAACTCTTTCTCAAATTTGTATACCCTTTCTGTCTCCAAAGGAGGACCCACTGGCCCATTAGTCCATTACCCAGGATCTATCGTCAGTGAGGGCTAAGTAAAAATCAAAAAATATACACTATTAAAATTTAAAAAATACGGGAGAAAAGAATAACAATTTTAACAAACTTTAAAGCTAGACCTACCTGATATACAAATCTTTCTTACCATCTTAGTTAAGATATAACATAGGAAAGCTAATTTTATTAAGATTAGATTCAAATCTGAATCGAGCCTATACATAACTTTTTATTACTATGAAAGCTAGGTCACAACATAAAAAGCATATTAAATATAAACTTATGAGATGATTTTCAAAATTTAGAGGAAAATAGTGATCCTACATCAGGTCCCCCGATGACCCCGGACCTCTGCCTCCCACCAGAGTGGAGTCGATGTGGGACCACTAGGGCACCGTTCCTTTAGTAATTTTTTTTATTTAACTTAAGAGAATATTTGAGTTGCTTTTTTAATCACCTCAAGCATGAATCATTATAATTATTACAGATAGCGATTAGTTATTACTGTTTGTTTTTAAGTTTCCAAGGGCAGCACCAATTCAACAGTTCTGTTTTCTATAGAATTATTCAGGACCTATCCTCTAATTGGCTCTTTAACATCTATTTAATTTTTTACTAATCAAGCACGTAACGTAATATCAATACATATAATCATCTATAAGGCTATAACTAAATTGGTTAGAATAACCATTTGCATGCCTCTGCGGGTTGTATAAGGTAATATTCTCCACTTAATGATCAATTATCGGTAAGATTTCAATTTCAAACTTACTAACAAGTTGATCAGGAAAAAACGCACAAAAGTTAAGTAAATCACAATGTTGGCATGACTTATTATTTCCACAAGTCAAAAGGGGTGTTAGACAATAGCATTTCTAGCTCGTTCTTCATAGTAATAAATCCTCTTTAGCATGTTTGTGGAAAATTACATTCAACTATTAGTTCACTAACAAAACACAAGTCAAAACTAATTACTTATGCATTGTATCCAATCAATGTAGAACCATTAAACTTAAGGAGAAGAATGGCAGAAACATACCTGACTTGGTATCTGTCTCTTGTAAAAGACAGATGAAGATGGAAAATTTGGTACGAACGATGGAAGTGAATGTATATAGATAGAATATCTTCTATCATGTCCTCTGAAAAACCTCTCCCAAAGAGGTGCCAATGGCATTGGCCCCTTTGTCAAGAACATGAATGCAATCTTCGGTACTCTAGTAAACGGATACTCTTTCCTACGAGGGACAAGTGATGCCAACCAGAAAAGTTCTTTATCGCTCATAGTGTGCAGCAAATTAGACGGGGGCCTGGTCCATCGTTCTAAACTAGTATTAGAATCTTCAACACATTGAAATATATTGGTCCTCAATCCGGTGGCTGCAACTATGTTCTGAGCTCCAAAGTGCCGAATCAGGTATACACTAACAACCGAAAAAGTGACACACATAACCAGAAACAATACAAGAAACTGAAGCATCCTATGTGGCACCCTTGATTGGTTCGCCCTACTTGTAACAAAACCATCTTTGCTTTCCTCCATTGGCAAAATTCTTGAGTGCATCTTCAACAAATCTTATGTAATCTCACCAAACATAGCCAGTCCCTACTTTCCTAACAAATCAAATCCAGTGTCACCCTTACATGCACTGTCAAAACAACCAACAGTATTTCAGAAGATAGAACCTTTACTCTCAAAAGGTACAAAATTTAAATACTTATAATGTACCTAGGTGCCCCGAACACAACTGAAACTCCATTATTGACACAATTACAAAAAAAGAATCCGTAGATAATACGAAACAACTCAATTGAACTGAATGCATATCTTTATACATTTTTATGATCATTATCACCAAAATCAGGCAAGTTTAATGAAAAGACGCCAAATTGACACGTTTTAAAACACAAACACTACCAAAAAAAAAAATAAAAAAATCCTAAATTGGCACCACTACACTTACATGACAAGGCACACAATCAAAATTTACCATTTGGGTACTTTGAAATTTTAATCCAAAAGAGCGATTCAAATTATGCATATTTCAACAGGTAACATCATTTTTATACTAACAAGGGTTCACAAAAAAAATAAAGGTAAGTAGAAATAAACAAAAAGGAGTGTTACTGAATATACCAGTAGTAGATAGATTCTGAGAGACATGTAGGTCGATACACTGATTCAGTCCTGGGTTCTTGTGGTTTCTTGGCGAGAGAGAGAGAGAGAGAGAGAGAGGGAGAGAGGGAAGAAATCTAGATAGATAGAGGGGAGAAGGTGGTGAAGAAATATAGGGGGTGGGGGAGAGAGCGAAGAGATCTAAGAAAATTCAAGAGTACGTTTATTTCATCACACAATTGACAATACACTTGTATTACACACACTTGACCACTACGACGACAACAAAAGAAGATTAAAGTGAGTTTGTTGTAATATACTAGCTAAATTAAAAGAGCTACTAATATAAGTTACTGCTTTGTAATAAAAGATAGAGAGAAGAGAGCAAAGAAAGGAATTGCTCGGGTGCAAGTTTTTCATTCATTACTGCTTCCTATTTATAGGAAAAAGAAGGGAACAGTTAGGCAACAGATTTTGACTAAATGTGCAATCACACATCACACGTTTTACCACACTCCCCTTTGATTGTCATTTAGTACGGATCATAGACTGCCTCATTAAAACCTTATCAAAGAAAAACCCAGTGGGATAAAAACTTTGATGAAGGAAAAAGAGTACAATCTCCCCTTGGAAGAAATCAATCATTCACTAAAGTTTTGTTGCAACAGATCCTTGAGTCGACGCATTCCAATGTTATGTCGTAGTTTCCCGAATGTTGAATTCGGTAATGATTTTGTGAATAAGTCTGCAGGATTGTCACATGACCGAATTTGTTGTACATCAATTTCACCATTCTTTTGAAGTTCATGAGTGTAGAAGAATTTTGGCAGGATGTGTTTCGTTCGATCTCCTTTGATATAACCTTCCTTGAGTTGTTTAATACAAGCTGAGTTGTCTTCGAACATAACAGTAGGACTATCTGAAATACTTGATAAGCCACATGATTCTCGAATATGTTGAATGATAGATCGTAACCAAAAACATTCTCTGCTTGCTTCATGAATTGCAAGTAACTCTGCATGATTAGATGAAGTTGCCGCCATAGTCTGTTTTGTAGATTTCCAAGAAATAGCAGTGCCACAATATGTAAATAAATAACCAGTTTGTGATCGCCCAAAATGAGGATCTGACATGTACCCAGCATCCGCATATCCAATCAACTGCGATTTTGAATTGTTTGGAAAGAATAGTCCAAGATCAATTGTTCCACGAAGATATCTGAATATATGTTTGATCCCATCCCAATGCCTTTTAGTTGGATCAGAACTGAATCTCGCCAACAGGTTCACAGCAAATGCAATATCAGGTCGTGTGTTATTTGCAAGATACATAAGAGCTCCAATTGCACTAAGATATGGAACTTCAGGTCCAAGTGCATCTTCATCTTCTTTTCTAGGACGGAAAAGATCCTTCTCAACTTCTAGTGACCGAACAACCATTGGTGTAGTTAGTGGATGAGCTTTGTCCATGTAGAACCGATCAAGAACTTTTTCTGTATAGGTTGACTGATGAATAAATATGCCTGAAGATAAGTGTTCCACCTGTATACCTAAACAAAATCTTGTCTTTCCAAGATCTTTCATTTCAAACTCATTTTTCAAATAGTTAGCAGTGTTATTAATATCTTCAGAAGTACCTACAATATTCAAATCATCCACATATACTGCAATAATAACAAAACCAGATTGTGACCTTTTGATAAACACACATGGACACACTTGATTATTTATATACCCATCATTCAATAAATATTCACTAAGCCTGTTGTACCACATACGACCAGATTGTTTCAAACCATATAATGATCGTTGCAATTTAACTGAGTATAAATGTCGAGGCTTAGTTTCCTCTAATTTTAATCCTTCAGGGATTTTCATATAAATATCACTATCAAGTGATCCATAAAGGTAGGCTGTCACAACATCCATGAGACGTGTTTCCAATCTTTCCATACAAGCCATACTCATCAGAAAACGAAAAGTAACTCCATCCATTACAGGAGAGTAAGTTTCCTGGTAATCAAAACCAGGCCTTTGAGAGAATCCCTGGGCTACCAGCCGGGCCTTATATCTTACAATTTCATTTTTCTCATTTCGTTTTCGTACAAACACCCATCTATTCCCGACGGGGATTATACCGGCTGGTGTTTGGACTGCAGGTCCAAAAACATTTCTCTTGCGCAAGGATTGCAATTCTTCCTGAATTGCAATTTTCCATTTTGGCCAATCATCTCTTTGTCGACATTCTACCACACATTGTGGTTCAGGATCGGAGTTCATAATAATATCACATGCTACGGAAAAAGCATATATATCATCAACCTCGGTACTCCCACGATCCAGTAATTTTCCATTATGTACATAACTCATTGAGATCTCATAATTTTCAGGTACCTTTGCTTCTATGGAAGCATGTGCCACTTCAGGGACAATATCATCTTCTAGAGGTAATACCACTTCAGGTGGTTTTGTCACCGCCACTTCAGAGGCTTGAACCTCTTCAGGAGGTGATACCACTTCTGGGGTATTTGATGTAGTTACTTCAGGAACATTTGCCATTTCATGTGCAGGTCCATTCAATTTCCGTTTTCGTGGTATAACATCTTTTGCACCAATTGGTCTACCACGCTTCTGGCGTGGTTTTGAATCACCAACCAATTCTTCAGGAATTGATTTATGAATAGGGATTTCAACCCTGGCTGGAGCATTAACAGCGGGTATATGCGATTTTATAATAAGTCTAGAATCAGTAAAAGCGTCTGGCATTTGATTAGCAATATTTTGCATATGAATGATCCTTAAAACCTCAGTTTCACATTGTTTAGTACGTGGATCAATAGCATTTAATCCTGATGCATTCCATGATAGTTCAGAATTTAATTTATTCAAAACATTATCTCCCCCTAATGTAGGGAACACAGACTCCTCAAAATGACAGTCAGCATAACGAGCAGTAAACACATCACCGGTTAACGGTTCAAGATATCTTATGATAGATGGTGAGTCAAAACCAACATATATGCCTACTCTTCTTTGTGGACCCATTTTGGATCTTTGTGGAGGTGCAATGGGAACATATACAGCACTACCAAACACCTTAAAGTGTGAGATATTAGGAACTTGACCAAAAACTAACTGTTGAGGGGATTGTTTGTGGTAAGCAGATGGTCTTATCCTAATTATATTTGCAGCATGAAGTATTCCGTGACCCCAAACAGATGTAGGTAACTTTGCTCTTAGAAGTAAGGGACGTGCAATAAGTTGAAGCCTTTTAATTAGAGATTCTGCTAAGCCATTTTGTGTATGCACGTGAGCTACAGGGTGTTCGACTGAGATTCCTACTGACATACAATAGTCATTGAAACTTGCAGATGTGAATTCAGCAGCATTGTCTAGTCGGATTGATTTAATGGGATGGTCAGGAAATTGGGCTCGCAATTTGATTATTTGAGCAAGTAGTTTGGCAAAGGCTGTATTTCGTGTAGAGAGTAGACATACATGTGACCATCTAGTTGAAGCATCAATTAGAACCATGAAATATCTGAATGGACCGGATGACGGATGAATAGGACCACAAATGTCACCTTGGATTCTTTCTAAGAAATTTGGAGACTTGGTTTGAAGTTTTACTGGAGATGGTCGAACAATTAGTTTTCCTAAAGAACACGCTGAACAAGTAAGTTCATTGTGTGGTATGACCTTTTGATCTTTAAGGGGATGTCCAACGGAATTTTCTATAATACGACGCATCATAGATACTCCTGGATGACCAAGTCTTTCATGCCAAAGGTTGAATGATTTTGGGTCTATGATTTTTGGAATGGTGATACTATGAGACTCAATGACTCTAATTTGGGTAGCGTATAATCCAGAAGATATTGACTGTAATTTTTCTAAGGTTTTCTTTTGACCTGAAAAGGTTGAAGTGATAAGGAGACATTCCTCTTCATTCTCACTAGTAGTTTCTACGTGAAAACCATTAAGACGAATATCTTTAAAACTTAAAAGATTTCTAGTGGATTTACTAGAATATAGAGCATTATGTATGTGAATTTGTGTCTCGTTTGGTAGGATAAAACTGGCTTTCCCAAAACCCTCTATTATATCTGATGTACCCGAAATCGTCCAAACATGTGAGCTGGTTTTAGTAAACTGTGAGAAGTATTTCTGATTCTGTAGAATTGTGTGAGTGGTGGCGCAATCAGCAATGCATAAATCTCCCATATTTTATGCTGTGTACATAGATCAGTGAACAATAATTTTATTAAAGCAAACCATGTATTTAAAGCAAGAACATAAAACAAGTATATAAAAGCATGAAATTGAAGCAGATACATAAGGAACATGAATTAAAAAGAGATACATAAGAAAACTAGTCATCTAAGCCATAATAAAGGTTAGCGCCGGTGTCTAGTTCATTTGAGGTCTTGTTGATTGGTTCATCATTAAAACTAGTCAAATTTGTTTCCACCCTTTTCCCCTTCTGCTTTTGAGATGACTCGTAAAGATCTACAAGATGTCTGGGTGTGTGACAAGTACGAGTCCAATGCCCATGAGCCCCACATCTAAAACATATATCTCTGGTATCTCCTTCCTGTGGTGCCTTCCTTTTATTTGGCACCTCATTTTGCCACTTCTGGTGACTAGAGTTGTTGTAACCATCACGTTGCCACTTCAGGTGGCCAGAGTTATACTTATTTCGAAATTGACCACGAAAATTTCCACGTCCACGATTTCGTCCATAACCTCGTCCTCCTCTATGCCCTTTCCCACGATCATTCTTCCGGAATGACGTGTTATGTACTTCAGGTAACTGGGCAGAGCCTGTGGGACGTATCTGATGATTTTTCAGCAACAACTCATTGTTTTTCTCAGCAATAAGAAGGAGAGAAATCAGCTCACTATATTTCTGGAAATTGCGTGCCCTGTATTGTTGTGCTAAAATCATAGTGTTGGGGTGAAATGTCGAAAGGGTCTTTTCAATCATCTCAGCATCAGTAATTTTCTCACCACACAGGATTAGTTTGGAGCTTATTTTGAACAATGCAGAATTATATTCCGCAACAGATTTAAAATCTTGTAACCTTAAATTGATCCAGTCATAACGGGCATGTGGCAGATGGACAAGTTTTTGGTGGTCAAATCTATCTTTAAGATTGGTCCAAAGGGTGAGTGGATTTTTGACTGTGAGGTATTCAGATTTTAAGTTTTCGTGAATGTGGTGCCTAAGGAAAATAATTGCTTTGGCATTTTGTTCAACAGTTGGGGTTTTTCCTGTTTCTATGGTATCCTTTAGCCCGTTGGCACTAAGGTGTAATTCCGCATCGAGTACCCAAGACAGATAATTATCCCCGGACACATCCAAAGCAATAAAGTCTAATTTTGCAAGATTCGCCATTCTGAACGTAAAATAAATATTTAAAACATGGTATATCAATATGGCATATTAAGGCATGAACAATTAATCATGTATCATATAATAAAAATTGTAGCATAGAATAATAGGTAGTGTAATATAAATATTAAAATTACGTTAACATAATCAATTTTTGATTTAAACATAAATAAATTTATAAATATATTTAGGTAGAAAATCCTACATAATTTAGTTCGTGCACAAAAGTTATTTTATGATAATTAATAATTAATCAACAGCATAATAAAGCATATTTTGATAGTGGTATGGGCATTTTTCTTTTAAGACCATTAAGTTCAGAGTTTCTTTTTGGAAGATTCCCGTATAGTAGGCGGATTAACCGACCATAAAAATCCGGTTAGTAGGCGGATTAACCGACCATGTAAATAAAAAAAACATGTATATTAGGCGGATTAACCGACCATATGAATTATTTTTTTTTATTAGTAGGCGGATTAACCGACCATATGAATTTTTTACATTACGACGTTTAAACGATTAATAAAAATTATACCTTCTCAGTTCCGGCAGAGTTTCGTGCTGATAACGTGTTGTAATATACTAGCTAAATTAAAAGAGCTACTAATATAAGTTACTGCTTTGTAATAAAAGATAGAGAGAAGAGAGCAAAGAAAGGAATTGCTCGGGTGCAAGTTTTTCATTCATTACTGCTTCCTATTTATAGGAAAAAGAAGGGAACAGTTAGGCAACAGATTTTGACTAAATGTGCAATCACACATCACACGTTTTACCACAGAGTTGTCAATTTTTGGACAGTTTGGTTGTACTTTTTCCTCTCTGGTTTTTGATCGACGCAATTAATTAGTAGAATTTTGTAAACAAAATTCATATGCAAAATTATTTTTTCATAAGAATGTATTTAATATAAATTTTAATAAAATCTATACTATTATATTAAAGCCGAAACATTGAAAGTTTTCAAAGTTTTGGTTTTCGGTTTGATTATCCTAATTATTAAAACAAATAATTAAATTACAAAAACAACTTAAAAAGCTAATTACTAATGTTAACATAATTATATTCCCATTAAAATTCCTTCATCCACATTGACCTTCTACTTGGACTTTTTTTTTCTGCTCCAACAACTCAATTACCCATTTTTTCTAAAGATTTTAGGATATTTACCAAGAATACTAGATTTAAAGTTTCTTTTTGCAAAAATACCACCTTACTTAATAAATTGCAATTTTACCAAAACAAAGTTTCAAATTGCAAAAATACTAGGCCCCTCCTCCCTCAACTTTCTCTCTCCTCCCCCTGATCAACACAGATGCCGCCGCCGATTTGTATTTTTTTTTTTTTTTTTTTTTTTTTTTTTTAGATGGGGCTATTTGGGTGGATTTTTGTTTGCAACCATATTCAATCAAATTCAACTAAATGCAACCAAATACAACTTTTTTTTTAAAAAGGTTGGGTGATTTTGGTGGATTTGGGTTGCAAGGCCCCGCCAGGGGCAATATTCAACTAAATGATTTTGGGTTCCAAGGCCCCGCCAGGGGCAATATTCAACCAAATCAACTATTTTCAACTGTTTTCAAATATTTTCAACTAGTTGCGACCATTTTCAACTACTTTCAACTAGTTACAACTAGTTGCAACTACATATTATTGGTTTGAGTGATTTTGGGTTCCAAGGCCCCGCCAGGGGCAATATTCAACCAAATCAACTATTTTCAACTGTTTTCAACTAGTTACAACTATTTTCAACTACTTTCAACTAGTTACAACTAGTTTCAACTATTTTCAACTAGTTACAACTAGTTGCAACTATTTTCAACTATTTTCAACTAGTTACAACTAGTTGCAACTACATATTATTGGTTTGGGTGATTTTGGTGGATTTGGGTTGCAAGGCCCCGCAGGGGCATATTCTACTGAATGCAACTGAAATCAGAAATTAAGTTGCTGATTTCAAGTTCCATTTGTCAGTTGTCATTTTCGACCTCATTTTTGAACTCAATTATATATATATATATATATATATATATATATATATAATTGAGTTAAAAAATGAGGTCGAAAATGACAACTGACAAATGGAACTTGAAATCAGAAATTTAGTTGCATTCAGTTACAATTAGTTGCAAATTTAGTTGAATATGCCCCTGCGGGGCCAGGAAACCTAAATCCACCAAAATATCACCCATCTTAAATATATATATATATATATATATATATATATATATGGGTGCCCTTCCACAGCCCCCGTTGGTTGGAAAAAGGCTCACAACCACCAACTCGTACACTGCCGCAATGAACCCTTGCGGCAGGAAAACTTAAAAAAAATTTAGGGATGCCGCAATGAAAACTTGCGGCAGGAATGGGCCGCATTGAACGTTGGCGGCAGGTGTCGCTCTCAGGTCCTTAAATATTATTTTACGTTTTTATACCTTTATTTTTATTATTATTTATTAAAATTAAAAAAATTGGTAAATTAATACATTATAAAATATAAAAATGTTTATAAAATTTGAATTATTACATAAAATTTTAAATAAATTATTATAGTTTTATATTTATTAAAAGTAATAAAAATAATAAATTAATAAAACCTGTTAATTTGAAATATTGAAACAAGTAAATATATGAAATTACGTTTTCACCCTCCAATTTGATGCCGCAAGGAGACATAGCGGATAAATGAAAATTTAAAATTACTTGTTTGCCCTTATATCACTGCCGCAATGATACAATGCGGATACATAAAAATATGGAATTACTTTTTTACCCTTAAATCATTACCGCAATGATACAATGCGGATAGGATACTTATACAACCACCCATTGCGGCTGCCGCGACCCGAACTGAACCTAATTAATCACAGAGCTCGATTTCCAGGCGACTCTCAGGCGAATTCAGGCGATTCCGGGCGATTTACACACACAGTTGAGAATGTCAGGCGATCTTCCTCCTCAAGGTATCTTCTAATTGACACTTACACACACGCACGTAGTTATACATACACACACGCACTACTATATACATTGCTACTGACGATTATATGTACATGGTTTGATTCGTTTTTAACTGTGGGTGGTGTTTATTTGCTTCATTTTAGTTAAAATCATGAATTAAATCGAATTATTAGGGTTCATAGTTCGAATTTTACCCATTTTTGGTTTGCATTAGTTTGAAATTAGGGCTTTTACCCTCAATTGAGTTGAAATTAGGGTTTCTCATCTTTAATTAGGTTGAATTAGCTCGAAATGCCCAATTTAGAATTAGGTTTCGAATTATTATTCGAATTTTTATTAAAACTATGAATTAATTCGAATTATTAGGGTTTATAATTATGAAATTATAATTATAATTTTTTTTATGAGTTGTGGAAATTTTAATTCGAATTTTTCTGAATTATTAATTTGAATTTTTGAGTTTAAAATTCGAATTTATGAATTAATATGATTTATTAATTTGAATTTTGATTAATTAACATATTAGTACTGCATTTTATTTGATAAATTATATTCGGTGTTAATTTATTAATGTTTTAAATATGTCTTAATGGAATGATAATTTTAGCCAATTTTGGTACATGTTTATGAAATGTGCCTTATTTCTTTGATCTTGCACATTGCAGATGCTATGGATATGCAGTGCGGGCCTCTCGATAGGTCCCTCTTGACCATGCAGGATGATCATATTAGCAGTCACATATGGCAGGGGGGTGAGCGGGAGAAGTTGGATGTCTACCAGTTGACAGCCAACCTCGACGATTGGGTATTTGATGACACCCAGGTTAGTTTGCTGTCAGACTGGGGTTTCCGAGCGTTTACTAACCCACGCTCGATTCCCCAGAACGACATCCGATTGATCACGGCGTTGGTGGAGAGGTTTAGGCCAGAGACCAACACCTTTCATTTCCCATTTGGTGAGATCACCATCACTCTAGAGGATGTTTACATGATATTGGGATTGCCTGTTCGTGGTCGTGCTGTTACTCATACGGAGCTTTCCGCACCGCTTCCATATTGGCTAAGACAGTGGCATGATTTGAGGTTGACTGAGGCCGAACGCAAAGCTATGTATAAAAAAGGTTTGAATTTTAGTCCATAAATTCTAATTTCTTGCATTTTAGTCCTTAACATGTTTAATTCTTGCATGTTATACATTAAATTTTCATTTCTTTGCAATTTAGGAAGATAATTATCTACTTATTGCATTTTAGTCCATAAATTCTAATTTCTTGTATTTTAGTCCTTAATTTGTTTAATTCTTGCATGTTATACATTAAATTATCATTTCTTTGCAATTTTGGAAGATAATTATCTAGTTATTACATTTTAGTCCATAAATTCTAATTTCTTGCATTTTAGTCCTTAATTTGTTTAATTCTTGCATGTTATACATTCAATTATCATTTCTTTGCAATTTAGGAAGATAATTATCTACTTATTGCATTTTAACCCATAAATTCTAATTTCTTGCATTTTAGTCCTTAATTTGTTTAATTCTTGCATGTTATACATTAAATTATCATTTCTTTGCAATTTTGGAAGATAATTATCTAGTTATTACATTTTAGTCCATAAATTCTAATTTCTTGCATTTTAGTCCTTAATTTGTTTAATTCTTGCATGTTATACATTAAATTATCATTTCTTTGCAATTTAGGAAGATAATTATCTACTTATTGCATTTTAACCCATAAATTCTAATTTCTTGCATTTTAGTCCTTAATTTGTTTAATTCTTGCATGTTATACATTAAATTTTCATTTCTTTGCAATTTAGGAAGATAATTATCTAGTTATTGCATTTTAGTCCATAAATTCTAATTTCTTGCATTTTAGTCCTTAATTTGTTTAATTCTTGCATGTTATACATTAAATTTTCATTTCTTTGCAATTTAGGAAGATAATTATCTAGTTATTGCATTTTAGTCCATAAATTCTAATTTCTTGCATTTTAGTCCTTAATTTGTTTAATTCTTGCATGTTATACATTAAATTTTCATTTCTTTGCAATTTAGGAAGATAATTATCTAGTTATTGCATTTTAGTCCATAAATTCTAATTTCTTGCATTTTAGTCCTTAATTTGTTTAATTCTTGCATGTTATACATTAAATTTTCATTTCTTTGCAATTTAGGAAGATAATTATCTAGTTATTGCATTTTAGTCCATAAATTCTAATTTCTTGCATTTTAGTCCTTAATTTGTTTAATTCTTGCATGTTATACATTAAATTTTCATTTCTTTGCAATTTAGGAAGATAATTATCTAGTTATTGCATTTTAGTCCATAAATTCTAATTTCTTGCATTTTAGTCCTTAATTTGTTTAATTCTTGCATGTTATACATTAAATTTTCATTTCTTTGCAATTTAGGAAGATAATTATCTAGTTATTGCATTTTAGCCCAAGAATTCTAATTTCTTGCATTTTAATCCTTTATTTGTTTAATTCTTGCATATTATACCTTAAATTTTTATTTCTTTGCAATTTAGGTGGGGTGAAGCTTCATAGGTTGAGGGAAATGTATAAAAAGAAACCGGAGAAGCCTTCTCCCGAGTTTATCGAGCATGATGACCTTGTGTACACCCGGGCTTATCTTTTATACATCATTGGGGGTGTGTTGTTTCCTTCATCGAGTAGAGACACCGTGCATCCTAGGTACTTCTTGACTTCATTTATCTCTCTAGTCCTTGCAATTTATGCTTAAATTTATCTTATTCTTGCATTTTATGCCTTAAATTTCACATTTCTTGCATGTTCATCCTTAATTTCTCCAATTATTGAATTCTTACGTTAATTTGCATTTCCTGAATTTTTGCAGGTATTTACAGTTAATCCAGAATGCGCATGAGATTAAGGAGTATGCCTGGGGAGCTGCGGTTTTGAGCTATTTATTCAGGGGTTTGGCCAAGGCTGCTCAGAAGGGTGCCAAAGCTATTTGTGGGTGCACCATGCTTTTGCAGCTTTGGTCTTACGAGAGGTTGTTGCCTGGGGCACCTCTGATAGCACCTCGTATGGATTTTGTTTGGCCGAGGGCATTGGCTTGGGCTGAGCCGGTAGATGGGAGGAGGGTTAACCCCCACCACCATACAGGTCTTTATCGGGGGGACTTTGACAGCTTTCAGCTTGGTTGGCTGACATGGCAGCCTTATCAGAGATTTTATGACATTCAGGATGTTGATGTGGATTATAATATCGATTTGATGGATGCTCACTATATGGCTCTCGGTCGTGTCCCTCTCATTTCTTTTGATATCGTTGAGTATGTCATGCCAGATAGAGTATTGAGACAGTTTGGTATTCTACAGCATATCCCACAGGCCCCGGTTGCCATGACTTCACTGCGGACGGAGAGAGCATCTCGTTGGGTGCGGGACAATCATACAGTGACCTTGGCAGATTACGTTGAGGAGTGGCATGCTTTTAATGATGGCATGATACCTATTGTCGAGGAGGGCAATTACGTGTCTATAGAGGAGTACATGTATTGGTACAGGCGCGTTAGTAAGCTAAGGATTGCTCCATTTGTGGCTGAGCATCGTTCTAAGATTGTGCCTCGTGACTGGTATCCCCAGCAGGACATGGCTGATGCGGTATGCATTATAGACCTTTATTTCTCCAATTCATGCATTTTAGACATTTATTTGTATATTTCTGCATTTTAGACCTTTATTCCTATACTTTTGCACTTTAGACCTTTATTTATCTAATTCCTGCATCTAAATACTTCAATGCAGCTGGATTGTGGAATGAGGGCATTACATGCCATTTACGAGCGTGATCCCCCCGAGTGGTTCTTTGATATCATCACTGAGTTTTTGGCTCGTTATGATCGGATCAACACCGAGTGGAGGGGTGTTGGATTTATCAGACCTAGTTTTGATAGACCCTCTCGTGCACATGATATGGATATTGACCCCAGCGGTCCTTCATCTTCGCAGCAGCCTCCACTAGCCGTTTCTCAGAAACGTTTGCGTGAGGTAGTAATCTTTTGATACTTGTTATCTTTGAATATAGTGGATTGAATATATGTATGATTGTTGTATATTTTATTGTAGGTTGAGACTGTTGATTCTCATGCTTCACTTACGCACGATGCCACACCTCATGTCTCTTATAAACGTCCTCGTCAGGTAGTAATCCTTAATGCTAGGTTTAATTCGAGTCACTTAAGAGGAATTATATATATAACTATGTGATCGGTTCGTTGACATATAATTGCAGGTTGAGACTACAGATGCTCTTGCTACACAGCCTACCCTGGTATCTGTCCCGCCTATAGTCCAAGTTGAGGTATCAATCCTTAACGCTTGGTTTAATGCAAGAATTATAGAAATTAATAAGGGTATAAAATGCATGATTGGTGTATCTTGTAGGTTGAGGCTACAGCAGCTGCTCCTCCTGTTACACAGACGACCCCAGTATCTAGCCCTCCTCCTTCACAGTCTACGCCGGTATCTATCCCCCTCATGCTCATATTAATCTCTCCTTACTGTAATTTCCTTATTATATACCAACTTTTTATATGTTCGTGTTTTTATCTCATTGTGGTTGCAGGTTAGCACTATTCCTGCTGTGACAGAGCCTACCCCGGCATCTGTCCCCCATCATGCTCAGATTGAGGTACTAATCTCTCCTATTTGTGATTTTCTTCTTATATACCATTGAGGTACTAATCTCTCCTATTTGACTTTTGTTATCATATTTGTAGGCTCCAATACCATGTGAGTTGGCAGTGGATGGCAACAAGGTTGCCTATGGCATGGCTTACCCGGATGGAGGAGAAATGAGTAGGAAAATACATGGCAAGCCAATGCCTACTGGATGTCTGAGAGTGTCAGTGGATAGTGGGATCCAACTAGAAGCCTTGATTCCAGTTCCAGTACCTGGTGAGATGGAGACGGTCAAGCAAGCTGTTGGATCTCATGTTGCATGGCCCAAGGACTGGATCATACGTCGAAATACTGAGGTTTGTACATCTATAAAAATACTATAAAGGTCTAAATGCAAAATTATAGAAATAAGGGTCTAAAATGCAAGAAATAGAGAAATAAGGGTCTAAAATGCAAGAAATAGAGAAGTAAAGTTATAAAATGCAAGAAATAGAAAAATAAAGGTCTAAAATGCAAGAAATAGAGAAGTAAAGGTCTAAAATGCAAGAAATAGAGAAGTAAAGTTATAAAATGCAAGAAATAGAGAAATAAGGGTTATCACATTGCGGTTGCAGCTTGAGACTACAGTTGAGACTACAGCAGCTGCTCCTCCTGTTACACAGCCGACCCTGGGATCTAGCCCTCCTCCTTCACAGTCTGTCCCCCCTGATGCTCATATTGAGGTACTAATCTCTCCTATTTGTGATTTCCTTTCTTATATACCAACAGCATGAATATGTTATTCATGTTTTTATCACATTGCGGTTGCAGGTTAGCCCTCCTCCTTCACAGCTTATACAGCTTGAGACTACAGTTGAGACTACAGCAGCTGCTCCTCCTGTTACACAGCCGACCCTGGGATCTAGCCCTCCTCCTTCACAGTCTGTCCCCCCTGATGCTCATATTGAGGTACTAATCTCTCTTATTTGTGATTTCCTTTCTTATATACCAACAGCATGAATATGTTATTCATGTTTTTATCACATTGCGGTTGCAGGTTAGCCCTCCTCCTTCACAGCTTATACAGCTTGAGACTACAGTTGAGACTACAGCAGCTGCTCCTCCTGTTACACAGCCGACCCTGGGATCTAGCCCTCCTCCTTCACAGTCTGTCCCCCCTGATGCTCATATTGAGGTACTAATCTCTCTTATTTGTGATTTCCTTTCTTATATACCAACAGCATGAATATGTTATTCATGTTTTTATCACATTGTGGTTGCAGGTTAGCCCTCCTCCTTCACAGCCGATACAGGTTCAGACTACAGTTGCTCCTTCTCCTTCTACACACATGGTAACACCTTTATCAGACCGCCCCATCCCTCCTGGTGTCAACCTTGATGTAATAATCTTTAACTTTGACTCAACTTTGTGACTATTGTATTTGAAATGTTTATATGATTTTTGTATCTTCATCGAATGGCAGGATGAAACCACTACTCCTGGTTCAGAGTTTACCCCAGTGGCGGGTGGATTAGTGAAGTTTGGTAGTATCAGTGGTGTTATTCCTGATCGCTTAAGAGAAATGCTTGGGGTATGTATCTTGAATCATACATTCGTTTTGGCTTGATATTTTTTCCATATGCCATGAATATCCATCATGATTAGGGGTATTGACATGTATTTGCAGTTGGACACTGAAGAGGATAAATACAAGGATGCGCAGAGGCGGCCTGCTTATGTATCAGGTGATATGAAGAGGCCACTGAAAAATCGGAAAATCAACTGGCTGTTTAAGCATTGGTGGGGTGAAAAGCATAATTTTATTCAGAGTGTTGGTGGGATGGTTGCGGAGCTTGCTTGGGAAAATGTCCAATGCCTAAAACGCGATAAGGAAATAGAGTCGTCAGTTCTGGATGCATATATTGACCTGCTGAAGCTTAGGGAGAGTATATATGTTCAGCATAAAATGCTAGGCGGTAAATCCAAGAGGTTCTTCCTTGGCATGAGTTATTTCACGACCATTGCTACTGGGCATTGCACCGACTTGGAGGTAAATCAATTCAAATTTCTTGCATTTTAGTCCTTAATTTGGTTAATTATTCCATTTCATAACTTATTATTTGGTTAATTAGTTAATTGTTGCATTTCATAACTTATTGCATTATTATAGAATTATAAAATGCAAAATTATAAAAATAAAGGTCTAAAATGCAAAATTATTGAAATAAGGTTATAAAATGCAAGAAATAGAGAAATAAAGGTCTAAAATGCAAAATTATAAAAATAAAGGTCTAAAATGCAAAATTATAGAAATAAAGGTCTAAAATGCGAGAAATAGAGAAATAAAGGTCTAAAATGCAAGAAATAGAGAAATAAAGGTCTAAAATGCAAGAAATAGAGAAATAAAGGTCTAAAATGCGAAATTATAGAAATAAGGTTATAAAATGCGAGAAATAGAGAAATAAAGGTCTAAAATGCAAAATTATAGAAATAAAGGTCTAAAATGCAAGAAATAGAAATAAAGGTCTAAAATGCAAAATTATAGAAATAAAGGTCTAAAATGCAAGAAATAGAGAAATAAGGTTATAAAATGCGAGAAATAGAGAAATAAAGGTCTAAAATGCAAAATTATAGAAATAAGGTTATAAAATGCAAGAAATAGAGAAATAAAGGTCTAAAATGCAAAATTATAGAAATAAAGGTTTAAAATGCAAGAAATAGAGAAATAAAGGTCTAAAATGCGAGAAATAGAGAAATAAAGGTCTAAAATGCAAAATTATTGAAATAAGGTTATAAAATGCAAGAAATATAGAAATAAAGGTCTAAAATGCAAAATTATAGAAATAAAGGTCTAAAATGCAAGAAATAGAGAAATAAAGGTCTAAAATGCAAGAAATAGAGAAATAAAGGTCTAAAATGCGAAATTATAGAAATAAGGTTATAAAATGCGAGAAATAGAGAAATAAAGGTCTAAAATGCAAAATTATTGAAATAAGGTTATAAAATGCAAGAAATATAGAAATAAAGGTCTAAAATGCAAAATTATAGAAATAAAGGTCTAAAATGCAAGAAATAGATAAATAAAGGTCTAAAATGCGAGAAATAGAGAAATAAAGGTCTAAAATGCAAAATTATTGAAATAAGGTTATAAAATGCAAGAAATATAGAAATAAAGGTCTAAAATGCAAAATTATTGAAATAAGGTTATTTTCTCTTTTTTGCAGATGCATCCAAATTGTAAAACTCCAGAGAGGTTGAAAGAGCAAGAAAATTTCTATAAAATCTATCAAGACCAGCAGTTTGGGCCACCAATACACTTGTGTGATGTTGCTATGTTCCCCGTATGCACAGGTGGTCATTGGTTTTTGTTTGTTGTGGACCTTGAACGAATGAAATTGCTCTTAATTGATCCTCTCCGGGACCATGGATCTTATTGTGACTTACGAAAGGTGTACGCCAAGGAGATTTATGTCATGGTAATCTTATGCAATGTTTTTTAAATATGTCTTCTTCTTGAATATGTTTTTAATTTTTTGTGGTAAATTTGTAGGAAAAATTATTGCCGTGCATGCTTCATTTCTTGGAACCTTTGAGATTTGCTGAAGACAGTTTCATGGATGTGAAGTTCATTAAGGATCGACCGAAGCAACAAGGCGGCTCTGATTGTGGCGTGTACGTTTGCAAGTATATGGATGCTATACTTGGCGGCATATCATTGAAAGATGCAATGTGGCACCCAGTATATGATATTTTGACTTTCCGGTATCGCATAGCTTGGGAGCTTTTTAAAGGGGAAGCACGGAAAATGACTATTGCCGGGTTACAACAAAGGCAGATGGGACTTTAGTTAAATTTGATCTTGTCTATTTGATTGTATTATTATTTTGTTAATTTTGCTTTGAAAATAGGTAGTTGTATTGTTGTATTTATATTGGTTGGGATTGTGTTGATATGGTATTTCGCGTTTATGTGGTTAAAACAGGTTTTATAAAATGTAGATGGGAAGCAGTAAAAACAGATATCCTTATTGCAGTTTTTTTTGCTGTCTGTTTTTTACTGGGTAAAAGAAAAAACAAGCTGACTTTTAAAAAAAAAAAAACAAAACATAGCCGCAAGGAGTCATTGCGGATATCCGCAACGCCTCATTGCGGCAGGGGGGAGTCCAGTAGCTTTTCTCTCTCCTCCCCTGTTTTCCCCTGTCACAGGAGAAAACAGGGGAGGAGAGAGAAAAGCTACTGGACTCCCCCCTGCCGCATTGAGGCGTTGCGGATGGCAGTAATTTTTTATTATTATTTATTTCCTGATTATAAAAATTGGAAAAATGATAAAATTACAATTTATTTCAATTGTTAAATGTAAAATTCGAGAAAAATGACAAAAAAAATTTTTTTCCCCAAAATTATATTTTATTTTATTCCTAATAATTAATTTAAAATTAGAGAAAAGTGGGAAAAAAAAATTCCAGTTTTTCAATTTAAAATTCGAAAGAAAGGATTAATTTAAAAAAATTGATGTTTTTTTCGAATTTTAAAGCAATAATTATAAATAAATAATTTAAAATATTATTACTTAAAAAATATTGAAATATGAGCGGAATTCATTTCGGATTCATATATGAACGGTTGCTAAAGTTGACAGATGTGGCATTCCTGGCCGAGCGGGTTGTTGCGAATCGAAACTCCGAGGTTAAGCGTGCTTGGGCTAGAGCAATTCTGGGATGGGTGACCCCTGGGAAGTTCCCTTTTTCTAATTTATTTTTTTTAATTTTGTATAAAAAAATTAGATAAATTTGTTTTAAACTTATATTTTAATCCAAATGTCCCAGGAAAAATTAATTTAATAGATTCAGAAAAATTAGATAATAATTTTTTTGAGCAAACTTAAAAACAAAAAAATTGGAAAAAGGGAACTTCCCAGGGGGTCACCCATCCCAGATTTGCTCTAGCCCAAGCACGCTTAACCTCGGAGTTTCGATTCGCAACAACCCGCTCGGCCAGGAATGCCACATCTGTTAACTTTAGCAACCGTTCATATATGAATGCGAAATGAATTCCGCTCATATTTCAATTTTTTTTTAAGTAATAATATTTTAAATTATTTATTTATAATTATTGCTTCAAAATTCGAAAAAAAACATCAAATTTTGTTTTAAATTATTTCGAATTTTAGTTAAAAACCTCGGAATTTTTTTTCCCATTTTTCTCGAATTTTAAATTAATTATCAGGAATGAAATATAATTTATGCCTTTTTTCGATTTTTAAATGCAAATTTTGTCAAGTTTTAAAATAAAATTTTGGGAAAAAAATATTTTTTTTCATTTTTCTCGAATTTTACATTTAACAATTGAAATAAATTGTAACTTGATCATTTTCAAAATTTTATAATCAGGACATAAATAATAATAAAAAATTACTGCCATCCGCAACGCCTCATTGCGGCAGGGGGGAGTCCAGTAGCTTTTCTCTCTCCTCCCTGCCGCAATGAGACCTTGCGGATGACAGTAATTTTTTATTATTATTTTTTTCCTGATTATAAAAATTGGAAAAATGATAAAATTACAATTTATTCCAATTGTTAAATGTAAAATTCGAGAAAAATGAAAAAAAATATTGCTTCAAAATTCGAAAAAAAACATCAAATTTTGTTTTAAATTAATCCTTTCTTTCGAATTTTAGTTAAAAACCTCGGAATTTTTTTTCCCATTTTTCTCGAATTTTAAATTAATTATCAGGAATGAAATATAATTTATGCCTTTATTCGATTTTTAAATGCAAATTTTGTCAAGTTTTAAAATAAAATTTTGGGAAAAAAAATATTTTTCATTTTTCTCGAATTTTACATTTAACAATTGAAATAAAATAAAATTCTATTTCAAAATTTACAAAAAAATTCTTTTTCATTTGAATTCACCTAAAAATATTTATTTAATCGAATAAATGTTGAAAATATATAATATTTTAATTGAATTAGAGATAATACAAAATATTTAGAATAAACATGAAAAGAAAATTTTAATTCATTAATAATATTTTTGGATGGGGGAAAACATGAAAATACAATTTTTATTTAAAACAATTTCTTCGAGCCCTCCTTCTTCTTCCGTCTACGGATGTTCATCTCCATGCCCGTACAATTTCCTCAAATAGGAAATCTCCATGTTTCTCTCTTTCAAGGCTTCTTCGAGTTCTTCGACTTTTACCTCCAAATCTACAACTTTATCTTCAAGAAGCATGATTTCTCTCTTGGCTTCTACCAATTTTGATTTTAAACTAGCATTCTTCTCATTTTTTGAATCCATGATAAGAAAAATTTTAGGTTTCTAGAGAGAAAAATGAGAAGAAGATTAGAATATGAAATTTTAGGTTGAGGGTGTGAGTATTTATAGAGAAAATATTTCAAATTAAAATTTTTTCAACATTAAAATTCAAAATAAAATTTAATGTATCTTGAAAATAACATTTGAATTTTTGGGAATGTAAGTTGAACATATGGAAGACTGTGTAAAACTGGTAGGAGTTCCCTGCCGCAAAGAGTCATTGCGGCAGTAATACAACAGCATGACATCAGTTTGGCGTCAGTTTCTTCACTGCCGCAATGAGGCCTTGCGGATGCCAATAATTTTTTTTTATTATTTATTTCCTTATATTAATAATTGGAAAAATAATAAAATTACAATTTATTTCAATTGTTAAATGTAAAATTCGAGAAAAATGACAAAAAATATTTTTTTCCCCCAAATTTTATTTTAAAACTTGACAAAATTTGCATTTAAAAATCGAAAAAAGGCATAAATTATATTTTATTCCTAATGAGCTTTTTTAAAATTAGAGAAAAGTGGGAAAAAAAAATTCCAGTTTTTCAATTTAAAATTCGAAAGAAAGGATTAATTTAAAAAAATTGATGTTTTTTTCGAATTTTAAAGCAATAATTATAAATAAATAATTTAAAATATTATTACTTAAAAAATATTGAAATATGAGCGGAATTCATTTCGGATTCGTATATGAACGGTTGCTAAAGTTGACAGATGTGGCATTCCTGGCCGAGCGGGTTGTTGCGAATCGAAACTCCGAGGTTAAGCGTGCTTGGGCTAGAGCAATTCTGGGATGGGTGACCCCTGGGAAGTTCCCTTTTTCTAATTTATTTTTTTTAATTTTGTATAAAAAAATTAGATAAATTTGTTTTAAACTTATATTTTAATCCAAATGTCCCAAGAAAAATTAATTTAATAGATTCAGAAAAATTAGATAATAATTTTTTTGAGCAAACTTAAAAACAAAAAAATTGGAAAAAGGGAACTTCCCAGGGGGTCACCCATCCCAGATTTGCTCTAGCCCAAGCACGCTTAACCTCGGAGTTTCGATTCGCAACAACCCGCTCGGCCAGGAATGCCACATCTGTCAACTTTAGCAACCGTTCATATATGAATGCGAAATGAATTCCGCTCATATTTCAATATTTTTTTAAGTAATAATATTTTAAATTATTTATTTATAATTATTGCTTCAAAATTCGAAAAAAAACATCAAATTTTGTTTTAAATTATTTCGAATTTTAGTTAAAAACCTCGGAATTTTTTTTCCCATTTTTCTCGAATTTTAAATTAATTATCAGGAATGAAATATAATTTATGCCTTTTTTCGATTTTTAAATGCAAATTTTGTCAAGTTTTAAAATAAAATTTGGGAAAAAAATATTTTTTTTTCATTTTTCTCGAATTTTACATTTAACAATTGAAATAAATTGTAACTTGATCATTTTCAAAATTTTATAATCAGGACATAAATAATAATAAAAAATTATTGACATCCGCAACGCCTCATTGCGGCAGGTGGGAGTCCAGTAGCTTTTCTCTCTCCTCCCCTGTTTTCCCCCGTGGGCAGGGGAAAACAGGGGAGGAGAGAGAAAAGCTACTGGACTCCTCCCTGCCGCAATGAGGCGTTGCGGATAGGCACATCCCTACCGCAAGGCCTCCTTGCGGATAGACACATTTTTTTTTTCTCCATATTAAAATTTGGAAATTGATAAAATTCCAATTTATTTCTATAGTTAAATATTAAATTCTAGATAAAATAAAGATTTCGTAATATTCGAAAAATTGGAAAAAATTCTAATTTAAACTAGTACAAATGCATGGATTGCATATTAATACCTTACATAGAAAATTAAGATTATAATTAATAAAAATTGTTTCAAATATTACAGAATACAATTGAAACTAATTGCCAGGACAATTTCTTCTATCATGGTTTGCTCCTACCAACCCACATTTTCCGCACTTTCGTTGCTTGGTTGTTGAAGTTGACGTTTCAATACCACTTTTATATCTTGCCGCTTTCTTTCGTCCCTTAGTTTGTGACATTGGAGGATCGAATATCGGATCATGATCCCAATCTTCTTGAGGAAACGACTCGTTCATTTGTTCGATCTTATCTTCTTGTGGAAAAGCAATTTCCACGTGACACCTCTCTCGCTCAATCAAGTTCATCACGTAGTTGAAACGTGGGACGGAACAACTACCAACAGCGCCTAAATTTTGAAATGATTTGCACAATGCACTATACCTTGATGCTTGTGATTCACCAACATTACCAAGAACGGGAGGGGTATAAGGTAGAGGTCCGGCAATTTTGTTGCCATTTTTTGTCCACCTAGACATGATGTAATCATTCGGTATACGTATTTTTTGTTTCATGTCTAGGTAACGGATCATGTGTTTACAAATCATCCCGGAATGTTCAAATTGCATACAAACACATTCAATCCGTCCATCAATATGGGCCGTCAACGGATAGCTTCTTCTACGATCCTCCGGCACGGTAGACTTCTCAACCACGAACATTTTAAATAAATGACATCCACCTTTAGTTTTCGTCACGACATAAGATGTACTTTTTAGAAGCTCCTTTTGAAAACGCCTAAACATCTCTTTCGTGTAAATTTCGGATGCATGAATTTCCAAGGATGATTGCAATACTAGTCTCCTTTCCCTTTCTTCGCTCTCGTAGTCACTTTTAACCTCCCTAAGATATTGTGTCTCCAAAGCCCTTTGGGAATTCTCAATGAATTCTTTCAAACCGGTAGATGCTTGCACATATTCATCAAAAAATGCATTCATTGATTCGCTTCTAGAGGTAGTGGTCATACCGGCGGCAAAATGCGACTTTGTGTAAGCACCAATCCATTGATGTCTAATGCGATACATTTCATTTAACCAAACATGATCCTCAAGTTTGTACTTCTCGACCAATTCCTCCCATCTACCTTCAAATTCCGTGGGAGACAATGACTTGTACACACATGCATTAAAATCTGTTTTGAATTCCGGATATTTGTTGTACAAACTAGATAACTTCTCGGGAAATTTACTACTTATATGCCATGTACAATAAAAGTGATTTGTTTCGGGCATAACCGTGGCAATAGCATTTCCCAAAGCAATGTCTTGATCGGTAATTATTGTAGTGGGAGGTTTGTTGTCAACGGCTTCCAACCAAGTTTTTAAAACCCATTGATAAGAAGTCTCGGTCTCATCTCTCATGAGTGCAAATCCAAACAAAATATTTTGGTAATGGTGGTTCACCCCCGTAATAGGTATGAAAGGCATACAATACCTATTCGTTCGATAAGTTGAGTCGAACGTCACCACATCACCAAAATTCTTGTAAGCGTTCATGCATCGAGGATCAACCCACACCAAACCTTTAACACGATTCTCGTTATCCACATCCACTCGATAGAAGAAATGACCGAACGCATTCTCTTGTTGTAACTTTCGTAACAAGACCAAGCCACACTCCGCATCACCGGAATCAAACACTCGGTGCCGGATATCCCGTATGACATTACGTACATCTTGATTAGAAAACCCTAAATTTTCAATGCCTCCACATGTCTCACCAAGATATTTCATCACTTTACTCGTCTCGATCCCCGATTTGTTAAACAACTCAATCAATGATCGGGTGATCGGATCGATGTTGCGTGATGTTTGAAAAAATTGTCGCTTATCCGGTGTTACCATGGAATGATTATGTTTCAAATCAACCAAAGTTACCTTCCATTTGTTTACATTAACTAGGTGACATACGTACATTCGAGCACGACAATTCGTTCGTGGATCTACATCCCTAATGCGTCGTTTTCCTTTATCAAGATAATCCGATTCCGGTGCTACTCTTCCACCCTTCTTACAAATAAACAAACGGGATGATGGATCATGACTCCGTTGATGTTTATGAGTATTCCTAATTATTATCTCGAATCCGACATTTCGACCATAATTTCTATAAAAACTTTCCGCCTCATCTAATGTATCGAAAATCATTCCAACACAAGGCACAACCTTATTAACATCCGCAAATGTAAAATCAAAATTTTGGTTTCCAATATCCTCATCATCATCATTTTTTCTCATCCTAACATCCTCATCATCAACATTTTTTCTCATCCTAACATCCTCATCATCAACATTTTTTCCCATCCTAACATCCTCCTCACCATCAATTTTTTCCATCCTAATATCCTCATCTCCTTCATCATCATTTTTTCTCATCCCAAATTTCTCATCTTTTTCATCATCACCATCAATAATAATTATCTTGTTTTTATCCTTTCCACCATCATTTTTTTCCCCACCAACATCATCAACATTCATTTTATTTTTATGAACATTGTATTTCACTCTACGTTTATGAACACTACTATAATAATTATCAATATCTACATCATCAACGAATAATTTACGAGAAACATGATTTTTTTTAACGGGCGGCGTAACATAATCATCACCATTACGTTCACTAGATGAACTAGAAGAGCTAAATAAAAATGAAGCCATTGAATAGAGCACTAACCTTAATTTTGGATGAATTTTTGAGCTCCAAACCCTTGAAATTTTTGAGCACTTGGTTGAGTTTTCTGCTGTTTGGAAAAAAAGAAATTGGGAAAAAAGACAAATTCTGTAACCTTAAAGGAAACAGATTTCACGCCTACCGCAATGTTTCATTGCGGCAGGAAGCCTTAATTGCCAGCTGCCGCAATGAAACATTGCAGCGGATGGTTCATTTATTACCAGCCACCAACCATATTTAATGACTTTTAATTTTTCTGAGCCACAACCAAACATTGCGGCAGGAAAATTTACCGCAATCGCTCATTGCGGCAGCAATTTAAGATTTTTTATTTTTTTTTGTTTAATTTTTAAATCTTCAAATATGCATCAAAATAATAAAATATGTTAATTTTAACTTTAAGGTATCTTTAATAATGTAATATGGATATTTTTTACATGTTATGTAGTTTAAATAATGATGGAATGACATGTACATCTCAATCTTAGATAACTGTTGAAAAATAAATCAGGATGGTAACATTTACCTTCCAAATTAATTTATTATTTTTTGAAATATTGGGAATATCACTAAATTAGACATATATTGATTTACGTGCGGTTGTATCGTCGATAAGTATTTTATAAAAAATATAAACAACAATCCGGGACAAAGCACTAGTTAGATATACTGGTCAAATCGATAGTTAACTACCACTTTTACCACCCAAATAAACTTATTATTTTTTCAAAACTTGGGAATATCACTAGATTAGACATATATTGACTTACGTGTGGTTGGATCGTCGATAAGTATTTTTTAAAAAATAGAAACAACAATCCCGGAAAGCACTGTCCGGGGACGGTGCTTTCCGGGATTGTTGTTTCTATTTTTTAAAAAATACTTATCGACGATCCAACCACACGTAAGTCAATATATGTCTAATCTAGTGATATTCCCAAGTTTTGAAAAAATAATAAGTTTATTTGGGTGGTAAAAGTGGTAGTTAACTATCGATTTGACCAGTATATCTAACTAGTGCTTTGTCCCGGATTGTTGTTTATATTTTTTATAAAATACTTATCGACGATACAACCGCACGTAAATCAATATATGTCTAATTTAGTGATATTCCCAATATTTCAAAAAATAATAAATTAATTTGGAAGGTAAAAGTCGTGGTCAACTATCGATTTGACCCGTACTCCTAAATTAGTTAATCTAATGTAAAAATCTCAAAAAATAGAAAATTAGTGAATCTAATGTAAAATTAATCGTATAATTAATGAGTATTAATACTTTAAATTTTATGAATTTAAATTCGAATTTTATCTTATTTTTCTATTTTTAATTTAACTTTCACAAGAATACTGCCGCATTGAAAGGATGCGGACCGTCCTGCCGCATTGAAAGGTTGCGGACCCTTCTGCCGCATTGAAAGGTTGCGGACCTACTGCCGCATTGAAATGTTGCGGCTATCCTGGTGGCTGGTCCAACCCACGGTGGTTGTGGACCTGAACGCTATATATATATATATATATATATATATATATATATATAATAAAGTTCAAAAATGAGGTCGAAAATGACAACTGACAAATGGAACTTGAAATCAGAAATTTAGTTGCATTCAGTTGCAATTAGTTGCAAATTTAGTTGAATATGCCCCTGCGGGGCCAAAATATCTAAATCCACCAAAATAGCTCCCAAAAAAAAAAAAAAAAAAAAAAAAAAGGACACAAGTGAAGTCGGCTGTGCATGTTGATGGGGAGGAGAGAGAAATTGAGGAAAGGGGAGGGGGAGAATTAGGGTTAGTATTTTTGCAATTTGAAACTTAGTTTAGTAAAATTGCAAATAGTCTTTCTTAACAAAAGTAAATGTGCAAAAATTTACTTTTTCCTATTTATTTTTCAAAAGAGCCCAAGATTTTACTTCTAATTAAAATACTTTACCATTTAATTTAAAACTTCATAATCATCTCCCAATGATATAACTTAACAACTGTACTGTAATGATACCTCACGTAAAGTAGACGCACGCTCTTTCAACTTCTCAAGTATCTCAACATCATCTTCCTCTATATATGAAACAGAACTCTTTGTTGTGGAGCTCATCTCATATAGTGCCTGTTTGGCCATACTTCTTTTGTGGACTTATGAACTTATTTTCGGATAAAAATTTTATGTTTTGATAATTTTTTTTATACAAGTATTTTAATGTATGTTTGAAATTCAATAAGTTGCAAAAATAAGTTAGAAAATAAGTTGGAAAGTTAGGAATCTCTAACTTTGTCTTCAAATAAGTTGACTTATTCTGGAAAAAAGTTCCCCCAAACACCATAGTATAGCCTGTTAAAAGTGAAAGTTAATAATACATGAATTTTAGAAAATTGGTGTCTCATTAAGTTATGTAGAGTTTCGTTATTAATAATTCTTCAAAATCTCTGAATTTTTAACCAAATTTCAAAAAAAATGTAAAATATATTAATGGATCCATCAAAATTCACAATTTTATTAAATCCAATAAAATTTACGTATTTTTAAACATCATATTATTAATGAATTTTTTAGAATTTTTGTTGAATACTATTAGATTTTAATAAATTTTAACCAAGTATATTTAGATTTTATTAAAATTTCTAAAAATTTAAATTAAATGCACATAAACTTTTAAAATCTATTTTTTTTACAAAAAAATATAAATTGAATAGACATTCATTAAATTTAAATATTTTAAGAAAGTTAAAAATACAATAATATATGAAACACATATGAAAATTTGATAATTTAAATGAAATTAAGAAAAAAATAAAAATTTAGAGAGGCTGGAAACATTAGGATATCTTGTAAATATTTATAATATCTGTCTTTAGATTCTCTATATGCAAAGATTTATTTCTTTTTAAGGTGTCTCCTAAATAAATACTAGCGTTCTACCTGTGCTACGCATCGATCGATAAATTGTATTAATTAATTAATATAAATATATTATTTTAATTTTTATTTAGAAAAATATATAATTTTATTTGAATGTTAATTAACGTAAGTATAAAATTACTTATCCGTGAATTCATATCAATTGAATTAATATTAATATTATGAACCAATCATCAAAACAAATACAACCCCCGTTGAAAAGTTCAAAATCCATCTTTATTGTTTTTTTAAAATTTAGCTTTCATTTTTTTCTCTCATTGTTAGAGAATATTTCTACGTATCATGTTAACAAATTTTTCACCCATATTTTGAGAATTCGATATATTTATTAAATATCGAATCTTTAAAATATTTATTATATTATTTTATTGAAAATATTTGTATGATCGTGGTTAATTTTTCGATAACATATTAAAAATGTATAGAAACTTAATCATCACGACGCCAATAAATTATTAGACTGTTTATATAAAAAAAGGTTGCATGTTTCATCTAATCTAATTTGCTATGTGATTGTTCAATATCATTTTTACAAATTATATGTCCTTTTATTAATGAATTGATTTACTTAAAAAAAAATAATCAACTAACCAAATAAATTCATTATATCGCGCTATTGGAGTAACATATAATTGTTAGATTTTATGGTTATTGCCCTTAGCTTATTTGTAAAGACAACTTAAAATGTACATTTTCAGTTTGGAAGTTTGTATTTTGGTTTTTTTATTTTTTTTCTAAGTAAAACATGGAATAATACATTTTAGTTTTCTTTTATTCTTAAAATAAGACATATGAAAATGAGTATCACCTATCTTTTTTTAATTTGACTAACTTGTGAAAATAAGCTATTGTCCATAAAATTGAAATCAAGTGTGCAGTATGTAAACACATAATCACATTATTATATATGTGTCCTTATAATTCAGATTTTGGGTTAAATAACATGAAATTCATTTTCCTTTAACAGTGAGTATATTTTTCCTACATATATAAGAAGAGTTAGCTTATGTAGACATGACAAATCGTTTTGTACATTTATGTCATGTACTTTAGGGTCTTGAACGAAAATGACATGATATTAAATCGTGTACCTAAAATTTGAACACAAAATGACACTAAATTACACAAATTTTTTTGTGTATACGAAATGAAATGAAATACGTGAATAGAAAAATAAAACAATTATATGAAATATTACTATGTATCCAAGTTATGTAAATATATATGTATATGTCTTTGAACAACATTGATATATTACAAAACAAAACAAAACTAAGAGTAGCATGCATGGTGTAAAGTCTCCCAAACAAAATGAAACCCTCCTTTTTATTTTTTCTTATTTCTCGTTAACAAATATCTCTCTTTGTGTAGAATTTTTCTACCAAGTTATTTAGTTTTCTTAGCCATTTTTTATGCTTTGTTGATATAAAAAAATATAGTCAACCAACCAAGCAAATTCAATATATGCTTTTAGGTTAAGATATGAGAGTTGATACTATTACTTTAATTCAAAAATTCAAAATTCAAAAAGGCACCCTTTTATTAAAAACAATATATAATTTTAAGTGTATCAACCTTTTTATTTATCATTATTAATAATTTTTATAACGAAAACCGTAGCTGCTGCTGCCCTCTCTCTCTCCACCTTTCTCAAAAGATGCTAAACTAAAGTTTAGGAGCTGATATCAGTTTTTTAAGTTTTTTTTAAAATTTTTCTATTGATTTTTCTTTATTTTTCAATAAAAATATCATTGAGAGCATAGTACCCCGTTGCCCGTTGGTGGATTTTATTTACCACAATATTAGATTTTGTACTAACTCCTTGTAAATGATAAGCCCTGTTTTCTTTTCCTTAATTTTACTTTGGCTTTCACTAAATATCTCTCTTTATTGAGAGCCTAAAATATTTCATTCGTGGATTTTGTCTACCCATATATTAGATTTTGTTATATTAGTTCATTGATTTGAATAGTATAATAGAATCACAGTTCTGGTCGGTTGTTTGAATACGTTATGACAAATCAGATATACATATTCCTCACGTTTATAACAAATTGTTAGATTATCTCGCCGAAAAAACTGTATAATTTAGTGACATAAGCTAAAGATGTACCATAATTGAAGATCTGTTCAATGATTGGATAAAGGAAATTAGTGAATAATTTACTATGTGTTTGTTCAATTTTAATTGTTTTTTGTAGATGTTGTATGCCCTTTTATTGATGATTTTTGCAGGTTTGATTATTTTTGTGTATGGCATATGTCCTTTTATTGATGAATTAATTATCAATAAATAAATAGTGATTTATTAGAAAATTTGTGCTAAATTGACCAATTTATTATGAAAATATTCACTAACAATATTTTCATTGACTCTGTGATATTTTTTATTTTTTGATTGATAATTTATATCCCAAATAATGTAAAGTACTATTTAAGAGTATATTTAACATTTTGAATAATTCAAATATATTGTTGGGTCAAATTGTTTTACCATTAATTATTGCATAGTTAAAAAAATCATAATTAAAATGTTAAAAGATGATTGGTTTAAAATTCATTCTAACATTTTAATTGGTTGATTAGATTTTTTTATGACTAAATTATTTAATACTTTACATAACTTAAAATTTGAATGTGTATTTAGAATAGTGTGGTAAATAGTTTTGTATTGTTAACAATTTTTAATTCATGATTTTAATTGTACCTTATGATTTTGAATTGAAAGTTTGAGATATCAAAATTCTATTATAAATATAATAGATTCATGTATTAATGTACTCCTTCCGTCTTTTTCATTTCTTTACAATTTCTATTTTGAGCCGTTTCTTCCATTTCTTTACATTACTAAAAATAGTAACTTTTAACAATAAAATACATTATTACATATTTACATCCACTACTTTACTCCACTTTTTCAACACTTTACACTATTACACCCACTACTTCACTTATTTTAACAATAAAATCACTATTATACCCACTACTTCATTTATTTTAACAATATAACACCCACTATCTTGGTATCCGTGCAAATATCAAATGTAAAGAACTCCAATGGACGGAGGGAGTATAAATTTTTAAATTAAATAATTATTGTATTTAGAATAAAATTGTTAATTAATCATTGAATAACATTGACAACCCAACACTGTAAAAGAACATTTATCTATAAGCACACCTAATAATGTAAATAAATCAGTGTAATATGATAAGGATTGATGCCTACAATTTAGTAAGTCGATGAATTATATATTGAAGTTTGCTACTGAACATTGTTGGACATTTTAGTGTAATTGGATTGACTAGTTGATCAATATAATCGTAATGTTACATCGAACAAGTCGGGAGAGTGCAGAGTGCATGCTCTGTTCGAGTTCGTTATGATTTCAGTATTATTGCTTATGAGACATGTCTATTGGCATCAAACACACCTGTTAGAATGAGGTGTGTCTGTTGGCAAAAGACACATCTTGAGTTGTGTCTGTTAGCATTAGACATGATTGTTGGAATGAGATGTGTCTGTTGGCAAAAGACACATCTTGAGATGTGTCTATTGGCAAAAGACACATCTGTTGACATCTATAAATAGGTGTTGCATTGATAATTTTCAGAAAGTTGGTTCATTTGAAATTCACAACAAAACACATTGTCTCTTCTTGCAGAATTTCTGACTTTATCCGATTAAATTATTTGGGTGAACCACAAATAACTTCAATCTGAAAGTGTTCACACGACTTCAGAAAAATCCAAGTAATCACCCTATTCACCAACAAAGATTGAAGTTATCTATTTTCTGAAGATGGCGAACACAGAATCTGCAAAAGATATGACAAGCAAGTTTGCAAAATTGGACAAGTTTGAGGGTCAGGATTTTAGAAGATGGCAGAAGAAGATGCATTTTCTATTGACGACGCTAAAGGTTGTATATGTTTTGAGTACCCCCATTCCAGAAGTGATTGAGGATGAAACCGCTGAACAAACAAGGAAGCGCTGCAAATGGGAAAACGATGACTACATCTGCCGCGGTCACATCTTAAACGGTATGTCTGATTCCCTTTTTGATATATACCAAAATGTTGAGTCAGCGAAAGAATTGTGGGATTCTCTTGAATCCAAGTACATGGCAGAAGACGCTTCTAGTAAGAAGTTTCTGGTCAGTAATTTTATGAATTATAAAATGGTCGATTCTAGACCGGTGATGGAATAATACAATGAATTGTTAAGGATTCTGGGACAGTTTGCCCAACACAATCTGAAGATGGATGAATCTATCTCAGTTTCTGGTGTTATAGACAAACTACCACCATCATGGAAGGATTTTAAACACTCCTTGAAACATAATAAAGATGATATGACTCTGGTTCAACTTGGAAGTCACTTCAGAATTGAAGAGGCTTTGAGGACTCAAGAAATTGAGAATAATCCAAAGGGAAAGAACCAAGTCGGTAACTCTTCTGTGAATATGGTTGAAGATGGTGGATCTTCCAAGAATTCTAAGAATGGCAAGGGTGATAAACGAAAGTTTAAAGGAAACAACAACAATTCTTCCAACAAAAGGCCTAAGATGGCATGTTGGAAGTGTGGCAAACCTGGACATTTCAAAAAGGATTGTCGGGTTGGTAAAGGCAAGCAAGAAAAGCAAAATGCTGGTCCAAGTGGATCCAAGGATCCAGAAAAGCAACAAGGTCAGATTTTAATACAAAATTATAATTCTGGTCAGATTATGTATCACTAATATCTGAGGCATTTTATGTGCAAGATGACAATGTTGCTTGGTGGATTGATTCAGGAGCAACGAGTCATGTATGCAAAGATGTTCGTTGGTTCATAGACTTTCAACCAATCGAAGATGGATCTATCTTAAAGATGGGAAATGTTGCAACTGAACCGATCAAAGGACTAGGAAATGTCAAGATAGTTTTTACTTCTGGAAAATGTATATTGTTAAATAAAGTGTTGTATGTTCCTGGGATTCGGAAGAATCTCTTGTCTGGTGTTGTATTGAACAAATGTGGATATAAACAAGTTTATGAAAGTGACAAATATGTATTGTCAAAACATGGCTCTTTTGTTGGCTTTGGCTATTTGTGTAATGGTATGTTTATGTTGAATGTAAATACTCCATTTATGGATGAATCGGCTTGCATGGCTTCTACTAGTAGTAGCAATAATTTGAATAAACTAGAATTATGGCATGCTAGACTAGGACATGTACATTACAAAAGAATAAAGGATATGTCAAAAATGAGTCTCATACCTGCTATTGATTTAGACAATGAAAAATGCAAAACATGCATGTTAACAACGATAACTAGAATGCCCTTTAAAGAGGTTAATAGGGTGTCTGATGTTTTAGAACTAATACATAGTGATTTGTGTGATTTCCATTCTACACCATCATTAGGAAATAAAAAGTATGTAGTTACTTTTATTGATGATGCTACTAGATATTGCTATGTATATTTATTGCATGCTAAGGATGAAGCTCTTGACTTCTTTAAAATTTATAAAGAAGAAGTAGAGCTACATCAGAGTACCATGATTAAAAATCTATGTACTGATAGAGGAGGTGAGTATTATGATCCGATTTATTTTCAATCTACTGGTATAATACATCAAACCACGGCTCCTTATACACCACAGCAAAATGGTGTGGCAGAGAGAAAGAATAGGACTTTGAAAGAAATGGTTAATTCCTTGTTATCCTACTCGGGTTTGAGTGAGGGATTTTGGGGTGAGGCTATGCTGACAACCTGTCATTTATTGAATCGAATTCCTAGTAAGAGGAATAAGATTACCCCTTATGAACTTTGGTATAAAGAGTCACCAAAATTGAGTTTTCTGAGAGTTTGGGGATGTAGAGCAGTTGTAAGACTCACTGAACCCAAAAGAAGAAACTTGGGTGAACGAGGTATAGATTGCATATTTGTTGGTTATGCTGAGCATTCCATAGCATATAGATTCTATGTGTTAGAATCTAATGACTATGTATCTGTGAACTCGATTATCGAGTCAAGAGATGCTATATTTGATGAAAACAGATTTACATCTATACCTAGACCAAGGGACATGTTTCAGAATTCTTCTAGTAGTAACATAATTTCTACTGAAGATGTGAATGGACCGTCTGAACCAAGGAGAAGCACTAGAGCTAGAAAAACAAAGTCTTTTGGAGATGACTTTCATCTTTATCTAGTAGAAGGCTCTAGGGATGAAATTGAATACCAATACCAATATTGTTTTGTTATTGAGGAGGATCAAAATACTTTTAGCGAAGCTATGAAATCTGGGGATGTTGCATTCTGGAAAGAAGCTATCCAAGATGAAATGGATTCTATCATGAATAATAATACTTGGGAATTGAGTGATCTGCCCCTTGGCTGTAAAGCATTGGGAAACAGATGGATCTTCAAAAGGAAAATGAAGGTGGACGATGCCATAGATAAGTTTAAAGCCAGATTGGTAATCCAAGGTTTTAGACAAAAAGAAGGGATTGATTATTTTGAAACTTATGCTCCTGTTGCTAGAACCTCCACTATTAGGTTGTTAATAGCACTTGCTGCTATACACAACCTTGTCATTCACCAAATGGATGTGAAAACTGCATTCTTGAATGGTGAATTAGATGAAGAAATTTATATGAAACAACCCGAAGGGTTTGTTATGCCTGGTTGTGAGCACAAGGTGTGTAAATTGAAGAAATCAATTTATGGTCTGAAACAAGCACCGAAGGATTGGCATGATAAATTTGATACTGTGGTCTTGTCTAACGGTTATTTTCTTAACCAAGCAGACAAGTGTGTATATAGAAAATTTGATGCTTCTGGTAAAGGAGTTATAATTTGTTTATATGTGGATGACATGTTGATTTTCGGTACTGACCAAAATCAAGTGGATAAAACCAAGAAGTTCTTGTCATCTAATTTTGATATGAAAGACATGGGGGAGGCTGAGGTGATTCTTGGTATAAGGATCAAGCGTGAGAACAATGGTATTTTAATTTCTAAATCTCATTATATTGAGAAAATTCGGAAAAGATTTAACTTTAAGGATTGTTCTCCCGTTAGCACTCCTCTTGATCCCAGTATTAAACTCCTACCTAATACAGGTGTTGCAGTATCTCAACTTGATGTATGCCATGATAAGCACTAGGCCAGATATTGCCTATGCTGTTGGAAAGCTTAGTAGGTACACTAGCAAACCAAGTTCACATCATTGGCAAGCCTTAAGCCGAGTGTTTAAGTACTTGAAAGCAACCATGGATTATGGTTTGACATATACTGGATTTCCTTTGGTTATTGAAGGTCATTCATATGCAAGTTGGATTTCTGATAAGGAAGATCATTCTTCCACAAGTGGATGGGTATTCCTTCTTGGGGGAGGTGCTATCTCTTGGGCATAGAAGAAACAGAGTTGCATTACCGATTCAACGATGGAATCTGAATTTGTGGCATTATCAGCGGCTGGTAAAGAAGCTGAATGGCTAAGAAATCTTATTTATGAGATTCCATTATGGCCTAAACCGATATCACCCATATCTATCAGATGTGATAGTGAGTCTGCCTTGGCTAATGCTTATAGACAAGTGTTCAAAGGCAAGTCTAGACACTTAGGTGTTAGACACAACATGATTCGTGAGCTTATCACGCATGGTGTTATATCAGTGGAGTTTATAAGAACTCAACATAATTTATCCGATCATCTAACCAAAGGGTTGAGTAGAGATCTTGTGCACAGTCGGCGGTAGGGATGGAATTAAAGTCCATCTAAAAGTCTCTCATGTTGAGATACCCAATTCCCATCTAATATGACATTAGGTGCTGAATTCAATGTGGAAAGCTTAACATCTAGAGATTGGAACACATTAAAGTATTATCCCAAGGGATGTGTTCAGACCTGCAAGTTGAGGAGGTTGAAGTTTATCTTCTTCATAGTTCTTTTGAAAAATTGCATATGCAGGTGCGAGAATAAAATAACAACCTATTTGAGCATGAAGTTTAGCCGCTTCAAGAAGCTTGGACTTGGCTTTGATATGCTTAAGAAGGATTAGGACACTAGGCTAGTAAAATATGGTGTCAAGTAAGAACATTTGAGAATGTAAATTTATGTGTATATTATCTTCATGTATTCACTATGAATAACGAAGGTTCAATCCATAGTGACACCTTGGTATTCGAATATTTGGAATGTGTAATATACTAATGTGAAATTCAATCATCACGATATTTCATTTATGCATAAGTTTGTTGTTTGTTGTGATTTTGTTTAGTTAATCATGGATTACGCTAAAATGGGGGAGGATTGTTGGATATTTTAGTGTAATTGGATTGACTAGTTGATCAATGTAATCGTAATGTTACATCGAACAAGTCGGGAGAGTGCGGAGTGCATGCTCTGTTCGAGTTCGTTATGATTTCAGTATTATTGCTTATGAGACATGTCTATTGGCATCAAACACACCTGTTAGAATGAGGTGTGTCTGTTGGCAAAAGACACATCTTGAGATGTGTCTGTTAGCATTAGACATGACTGTTAGAATGAGATGTGTCTGTTGGCAAAAGACACATCTTGAGATGTGTCTATTGGCAAAAGATACATATGTTGACATCTATAAATAGGTGTTGCATTGATCATTTTTATAAAGTTGGTTCATTTGAAATTCACAACAGAACACATTGTCTCTTCTTGCAGAATTTCTAACTTTATCCGATTGAATTATTTGGGTGAACCACAAATAACTTCAATCTGAAAGTGTTCACACGACTTCAGAAAAATCCAAGTAATCACCCTACTCCCCAACAAATATTCTAATGGGAAGTAACTCTGAGAGAATCCGGACTGGGGATGATGATAACCTAAATCGTTTTTTTTTTGTCAGAAACGTTTTTCTATTGAATTTATTGGACAATTAAAACACGACACATATAATACATATATACAATCGAAATAAAAAGATAATTTGTCCAAGTATAGAATGCCATATAATAAAAAGATATAAAGTAGTACCTTAACCGAAATTGATATGATTTAGCCATGGGAATAATTGATGCATACACTTAGTTTATCAAAGTTGGCTAAGTCTGATGGGGAATAGGGAATAAGCGGCTTAGATTTCCTGTAATGTTTAAATTGATATAATAATCATATTTTATAGTTTGTAAGAATTTTATTTTATACAAATTGTTTATTAGTTAACCGTTAAAATAAAAATTAGTAGTTATTATGTTCAGTTAATTGATATGAAAAAATAAAAATTAATTGTTACTAAGTGTAACTTGATTTGAGTTTAGTCTTGGCTGAAACATAGAATCTAGATCCAATAGAGAAATATATTGCATTAAGTTTAATTGATTTAAATTTAATAGATTCTGAGTGATTTTAAAATAATTCACAATTTTGTGATTGGTTAACTAATACATGTTAGATTCGTGTATCATTTATTATAATAAAGGATGTTCAAAAACCATTAATAACTAAAAGATATATAACCATATTGTTGTGGAATAAAAACTAGGTTATCGAATTGCTAGGATTTATGTGTATTTAATGCAAAGGAGATTGGTGAGCTTCGAGCTTTAATGGTTGTTTTCGTGTTCGAGACTAATCGGTCCTCACAGAGTGTCTACGTATCTCGTATTGAGAATCAAGCCAAGACGTAGTTCTGAGAATGAGGGGTCAGGCCCTTTATATAGGCAGAAGCCTTAGAATTATGGTAGGATTCGGATACTTGGTGGCCAAGCCACCGCCTTGAGGAAGGTTCTAGACTCCTTCCGTGTAGGAGTTTGTTTCCTTATTAGATTGGATGCCTTGGAGGCTAAGTTTAGTAGGAGTAATATCCTTATCTGACTCTTATTGTTGAGCTGTTTATCTCCTCCAATATTAATTACGAATTTAATATTAAAATTAGGGGTTTGGGCCTCACTAATGGGCCCACGTTTAGACCATGCTGGGTCCATTTAATGCAACTTTAAATGTATCTTTAGGACTTACTTTTAGCCCATATCACATATGTAATATACTATTAAGTGGATTTATAGAAACTATTATTTACGGTTAGTAGAAATTTTTTAAAATTAAAAATCATGTGATATGCGAAGTTATTAAATCAAGATATTTTATATTTAAATTTAATTTAACCGCGATTAGTAAATTAGAATAAGTATGGTAAATAATAAAAATTTTGTACATGATGATTGATTTAAAGTTTAGAAGTAAATTCTGACTCCCTCTAAAATAATTTTAACTTTTTGATTGGTAATTTATTCACCATCCAATAATAATACTCTTATAGCATATATTTAATAATTAAAATATATGTAGTGTTCGTTTATATGAATTTATTAACTATTTTATTAACAAATTATGAATAAATATATTTTTGAACCTTTTAAAAATTGATTTTTTGAAGATATGAATTTTAGCCAAGCTATTTAAAATTTGTTCAAATCCGATTTTGTAGTGTTGACTTATATGCATTTATTAATTAATTTTATTAACAAATTATGAATAAATATATTTTTGAGCTTATAAATAATCGAAGTTATGGATTTTATCCAAGTTATTTAAAATCTGATTTCAAATTTGATTTTTTCAGATTTTTAGTTAAGTTAGATTATAATTATTTAATATCAATTATAATTGTACAATATATATTATAAAAATCATATGATAATATGATTGTGATTGACTTTATATTAAAAGAGTGGTTGATTAATAAATGATTAATTATGAAATTTAATTTAAAATATATAATAGTATATCGTGATTGATTTCAAATTAAAATTGTGATTTTCTAGTAAATATTTTTTGATTTAAAAAATTAGTATTTATGGATATGTTTATATATTTTTGAGCTTATAAAAAATAAAATTTTTGAAGGAATGAATTTTATCCAAGTTATTTAAAATATGATTTCAAATCCGATTTTTTCAGATTTTTAGTTAAGTTAGATTATAATTATTTAATATCGATTATAATTGTATAATACATATTATAAAAATCAATTTATAATGCATGATAATATGATTGTGACTGACTTTATATTAAAAGAGTGGTTGATTAATGAATGATTAATTATGAAATTTAATTTAAAATATATAGTGGTATATCGTGATTGATTTCAAATTAAAATTGTGATTTTCTAGTAAATATTTTTTGATTTAAAAAATAGGTATTTATGGATATGTTTAATAAAATCCTTATTGTATTTAAATTAGAAGTATTAACTAACCATGGTTAAAGAGGTAAGGTAAAATTATAAATGAGGAAAGGTCTAAATTTTAGGATTTAGCTCTGATCGTTCCTGTTGTGGAATAAAAACTAGGTCATCAATATTGCAGCTAGGGTTTGTGTGTATTTAATGCAAAGGGTGATTGAGCTTCGAGCTTTAATGGTTGTTTCCGTGTTTCGGGACTAATCGGTCCTCACAGAGTGCCTACGTATCTCGTATTGAGAATCAAGCCAAAAACGTGAAAGAGTTTGTCCTAAAATCCAATCATGTATGATGATTTAGGAAGAACTTTCTTGTACTCTAATTTGATTTCATTACTATTAATAAAAGACTTATTTGTTTTTATTACGGGCTTTATCTATTTAAAGTGTCTTAAATAAGATATTCCATGGTTTAAAGTAAAGCTTCTAGAATTATAATGAGATTATAATAGTGAGATCTAGAAGATGATAACTCTAGACCTAAACAGTTCCTGATCATAGGATAACTAATTGGAAGTTAGTGAATCCGCAAAGATTGGTACATACTATGCTTGCTCCTTTCAGGAGGATGTCTGTTCTCATAGGCATTTGTGTGGTGACACTATAGCTAGTATGTAGGTGCTTATTAAGGAATAAGTTCACTGAACATGACTCGATAAGTTGAACAACTAATGGAGTTTACTCACGTGTCGATAGTTGTTCACTGAGTGATAGTTGTACAAGTGTCCTTAGACTTGAGATCGTTAGAGTAATCTTGTATATAATGAACTGTGCTTTGGTTTAGTCCTTAGTCTCAAGGACATCCATTAGGTCTATTCTGGGCATAGGGATTTGTGTATGGAGATAGTTAACGGTCAATAAAGGATCTACCCCTTCTAGTAAGGAAGTGAATATCCTATGTTATTCTTAGTATGCGAGTTCTGGAATCTCTGGCCAGAGTGAATGAAATTAGAAAGGAGTTTCTAATTTGCACTAATATGAACTTTGCATTATGAATAAGAAATCATATGATTAAATTTGATAGGCTTGACACGAGATCCATGCCTTGTATTTAATCGGGATATTGTAGGGTGAAAGGAATTGATTGTACGGTAACTAGTCACTGACATGTTCTTGGTATTCTAAGCAGTGAATTCATATTATCCGGATAGTCGCGATATGTTGAGAAGCATCACTCACGATGTAGAATAAATATAATTATTCTATTAATTATATTTAATGAATTTTAGAATTCATATAAATAATAAATAAAAAGTTTATTATTATTTATTTCTACTACCGGCTTAATATTGAACCTACAGGGTCACACCATAAAAAAGATTAATTTATTGATGAAGGTATTTTGAGAGAGCAAGTTGTTTTAATAATGATTAAAATAGTTTTAATTATTATTTAAACATTTTGTGGGATTTATATATATTAATATATACATGATATATTAATTATACTAAACCTACATGAGCCCTATAAATAGAAAGAGATGAAAAGAGAAGTGTGTGCATTTTGTGTTTTTGTGAAAAACCTAAAAGGAGCTAGCCTCCATCTTCTTCATCTCTCTCTCTCTCAAAAGGAAAAACTCCATTTTTATAAAGCTTCGAGCTTTATAAAAGCTTCATCGAAGAATCAATCTTGGTGGATACCGGTAGAGTGCTTCACACTCTGAGAAGCAACTGCTAGCAACCATAGATTATAAAGCTTCGATTTTTCAAGGTAAAGTTTCGATTCCTCCGGTCTTTCGTTTTTATATGATTTTCTATATGCACGATACATGGTTTTTACGGATTAATTGTTATACCACGCTTCCGCTCGTCCGTAAATTCCTTCAAAACGTAGTTCTGGGAATGAGGGGTCAGGCCCTTATATAAGCTGAGAAGCCTTAGAATTATGGTAGGATTCGGATACTTTGTGGGCAAGCCACCGCCTTGAGGAAGGTTCTAGACTCCTTCATTGTAGGAATCAGTTTCCTTGTTGAAGTAGATGCCTTAGGGGCTAAGTCAGGCAGGAGTAATATCCTTATTTGACTCTTATTGATGAGCTGGTTATTACCCTTAATATTAATTATGAAATTAATATCATAAATATGGTTTGAGCCCATCCGGTGGGCCCCACGTTTGGACCATATTGGGTCTAATTAATGCTACATTAAATGTGTCTTTAGGGCTTATTTTTAGCCCATATCATTTGCCCCCCAACTTCTAGGAAAACTGATCAGGTTTTCATTGAAGTTTTAACGGCCTTTTTCGAGACTCGGGTCAGGGTTCATCTTTATACACTAGTGTTTCACGAGTATTGTCTTGATGTAAAGCATGGAGCGACCGACGCGTTTACGACAATGTTAATTTGATGCTAATCGACACTAATCAGCCTTAAATGACGTTTTAAACGATGTTAAACGACGCTAAACTAAACGGCACTAAACGACACTAAACGGTGCTAAATAGCCTTAAACGACGTTTAAACGATGTTAAACGACGATAAACGGTGCTAAACGATACTAAACGACACTAAACGGTGCTAAGTAGCCTTAAACGATGTTTTAACGATGGTAAACGACGCTAAACGACGTTAAACGGTGCTAAACGGTGCTAAACAGCACTAAACGACACTAAACGGTGCTAAGTAGCCTTAAACGACGTTTAAACGATGTTAAACGACGCTAAACGGTGCTAAACGACACTAAACGACACTAAACGGTGCTAAGTAGCCTTAAACGACGTTTAAACGATGTTAAACGACGCTAAACGGCGTTAAACGGTGCTAAACGTGCTAATCGGCACTAAACGGTGCTAATCGGCACTAAACAGCGCTAATCAGCACTAAACGGTGCTAATCGGCACTAAACGGTGCTAATCTAAAATTCAGCTCCGACTTGATTGTCACGTTCAAAACAATCTCAATATTGATTTTGATCATCAAGACGAAAAAACAAAACGGAAATGTGAAACCCGGACTCGAGCATCGCCACTAGTCGGCCGAGCCAAAAACCCATACCGACAACCACATCGGTCGGCCAAAACGTCTTCGGAGAGCCGGTCGGCCAAGACTCGGTCGGCCAAATTTTTATTTTTTTTTCGAACGAAGCAAAATCTCGATGCGATGACCGACATCGGTCGGCCGAGACGTCCGTGGTGAGCCAGTCGGCCAAACCAAAAACTTGTACCGACAACCGACGTCGATCGGCCAGGGCATCCCCGGTGAGCCGGTCGGTTGAGACCCGATCGGCCAGGGTGTTTCGTATGCCTCGGTCGGCTGCTTTGCGGTCGGCTGGGGTGTCTTGCATGCCATGGTTGGCTAGGCGAAACCTCGTGTTGAAAATTAAGGTCAGTCGACCGGAGCCTTCCGTTGGAGCCCGGTCGGCCGACTCTCGGTCGGCTGAGCAAAACCTCGTGCTGACGATCATTGTTAGTCGGCCGAAGCTCCCGTTGGAGCCCGGTCGGCCGGCTCTCGGTCCTTGAACTTCAACGTCAATATTCGAACGTCGATATTTGGACCTCAATGTCAGTATTCGAACGTCGATATTTGGACCTCAATGTCAGTATTCGATCGTCGAATGTCATTATTTAAAGTCGATGACCAAACAGACATTCTTGACTTCAAATTGGCTTTCATAACTTTCGTGACCTTCTGTGCCTTAACTCGCTTGTTGAATCCTTAGTTTTAAACCTTGAATCCGTTTATGGTTGTCGGTTATAACCAACCTTTCATTCTCATTCTAAGATGTGGATCTTGTGGTGAAGCTTGTTAATTCTTGCCCCCCTTACTTCGTGTGGTGGAGGTCTTGCTTCTCGGTTGATCGTTCAAGAAGTTCATTTTCCACTCAGCACTTGACTTCAAGTCTGGTGTGCCTTGGCTAGTTGTCACTCCTCGATCTATTCTGACTCTAGGATTCTAACCTTATTCTTATACTCATATAACCTTTTAGGTTTCAGCTTGACTAATGACTCTTGATTCGAGCCCTTAAACTCAAACGACAAGCTCGATTAGAGGCAGACAACCTTGTTGGCCATCAAGGCTTAATTTTTGTGTCGGGATTTGAGATTCAAGATTTTAAGTATGGAATGACAAAGGACCTCTTATCTCATCACTCTCTCACTAACAGTTTATGTGCCTTCAAGGCATTATCAGGGAGCCAACCAGTCTCAAGATGAGCTTTGATAGGGTCTATCCTTCAGCTTCCCTCATCAATTGGTGCTACCAACTTAGAGTTGATGGTCGTGGGCCTTCAAGACCTTGAAGGAAACACTCCCTGCATAATTCTCTATCTCAGAAGAAGTTAATTTAGACAGGGCATCGGCCTTAACGTTCTCATTTCTTGGAATATGCTCCATATAGCACTCATCAAACTGAGTCGTAACAGCTTTCACAACTCGAAAATACTTTGCCATAGTTTCATGCTTGGCCTCAAATTCACCATTCACTTGTGATACTACTAGTCTTCAATCCCCACAAACTTTGAGATTCTTGACCCTCATGATTCTGGCCAAGCCCAACCCGGCTATCAAGGCTTCATACTCAGCTTCGTTATTGGTTGTCGGAAAATCCAACTTCAAAGCATACTCAACTGCGAACCCATCGGGGCTTTGCAAGACTAAACCTGCACCGCTAGATTTTGTTTTTGATGCTCCATCAAAATAGAGCACCCAATATTCCTTCTGATCAGGTACAAGCTCCTCATATTTTTCTCACTCCCAAGGGTGGTTACTATATCCTGCCCCCCGACTTCTTGGTTGTCAATGGTACATTCAACCACGAAGTCAGCTAATGCCTGAGCCTTAATGGCTGTTCGAAGCTTATACGTGATGTCAAATTCTCTAATTTCAATTGCCCACTTAATCAACGTTCCACTGGCCTTCGGGCTATATAATATGTTTCTCAATTGATGGTCTCGTAGCTTCCTCGAGGCTGTTATCAATGCCAAAGCAAACTTTTCAATGGTTGAGTAATTCAACTCAGCCCCATGTAACACCTTGCTCACGTAGTAGATGGGTTTCTGAACCTTTTTCTTCTCGAACGAGGACGACACTTGTTAACACAAAATCACGCAAGCGCACGTGGTCACAAGTAATATAGATATAAGTCAAGTTCGTTCCCACAGAGATCTGGTTTTTAATTCAATATTGTACCTATGCAACAATGTATGGTTTTAATTCACTTCTAAGACAAATAACAAATTGGGTTTTAATAAACTAAATTAACTAAGAAGTAAACTAACAACTAAGAATTAACTAACTAACGAGAATTGGAATCGAATTACTTCTGCAAGAGAAACCATGGAATCCTAACTTCATTAAATACTTTGCTTAGATCTGACGCCTTTAATCATTATATGCAATGGTTATGATATCTGATCAGACAACACGAAACAAGTACACGCTACTTCTCAGTATACGAATACCAAACTAAACATACATCCACAAAAGAGATAGAAGATGAATAGACACCAATTATGCTTAGACCCTATATGTCTATAGAATTTGAAAACATAACGGTTGAAGAACAAGTTATCCACATTGATCACATAGGGTAGTATAAGTATTTTCATCTCACACCACGAATCATATTGATAAACAATTATGAACCTATGATAGCATGGCAAGTTCTAAATCTCAAGATCCACTTTCACTTCACAAGAGATTAACAAATTAGATGTTCATGACGCATCTATCAATTAAACATAACCATACGAGAATATCAGATATACATCACACACAGATCTTTAAAGCAATCAAGATACTAAAGCTCCATAAATAAATCCGTTAGAATCCCATGACAACGATTAGTTCATAATCGAACCTCTCGTCATCATGGGATCTGATGAAACCATGATAAAAACAAAGTATGAAAAAATACAAATAAATCTAAGTAATTGATATGTAATAGTTCTACTCCTAATGATGATGATAAATTACAAGGGTTGGATGTGTTTATATAGGCTCTAGACATCTTGCCCAACAAGAAAATACCAAATCAGAATTATAATAGAAGTACGTTTCCTAAACTGATTTTGTTTTAAAGGAAAATTCGCAGCTGTCTTTTCTTCAGTAATTCTGGAACGTTCCAGCTGTAATTGGACTTCTGGACCACTTTAGAATGATAGAGAATCTCGTTATCTTCGCATGGACAGCTTACGGGCCTCAAACGGACTTCTAGAACTCAAGATATGGCCAAAACAAAATCAGAAATTCTGGCTGATTTTTCTCCCGCACGCCACCAGCGCAGGAGCGCCGTTTGGGCGCCTGAGGCGCCGTGCCAATCTGCTGGAACAAGGCTGGAGCGCTGGAAACAAGGCTGGTGCGCCCGTCTTGCTCCCGTTCTGCGAAAATTGATTTTTCTTAGCTTTTTTCGCCTTTTCTTCCCGTTCCTTTTGCATGAGCTTCCGTCTTTCATTCTTAATGACTTGTATACTTCTTAGGAGTTGACATTAGCCTCCATTCTTCATTCCATATCATCAATCAACTCCACAAAACGCTCCAAAAACGACGGAAACTACACATTTAATCGATATTTCTTCAACCCTGCACAATTAAACAAAACACATCAAAACTACCACAAACTTGAGGCCAAAGCAATCAATTTAAGCCGACTTGGAATGTTTCAAGTGGATATAAGATCCACTTATCACACCCCCAAACTTAAACCGATGCTTGTCCTCAAGCATAAACAATTACAACTAACTAACTAGTACCACTTCCGTAGGTGATCACGGTTGCATTTGGCATATGCAACTAGCCCTTTAAACCCCTAGGCAGCCCTAGTGGACGAGTAAGGTCTCGTGAGGACCTATAGCGAATGTACCCACAAAATCCAATGCAATGCAATGCATGAATGCAACTAATATGAAAATGCAAATGATCTAGTACTAATATCCTACCATACCGTCAAATCATCTCATGCCATATCAACTTAAGAATCAAAGTAATTACGCAATGTCTTGGTGTCGAAAGTGCAAGTATTCACGTAGTCTACTCAATGAACATGCATAAGTTCTCACAAGCCCATGTCAAGTGTAAGAATAAGTTAGTAACCATGCTAAGCCTACAAGAGTACATCTTTGAGACAAAACTCGGGATCTCATACGCAAAAACAAGCAAACACTCACAATCCACTCATAAAAGAATAATCACTCAAGAACAAGGGTAAGTGTATCACTCAATTCCAACAAAATCATAAGCATGCTTGACATTTGGTATCAATCTAACCCTTAACACACATCAATGACGACAATCAAAAGGTCTTTATTTGGGTTGTAACGGGGCTAGGGACAAGGTATGTCAAATAAGCCAAAAGAGGTGAAGTGTCAAAAGCTAGTAAGAACTATAATATCATACACAACACCCTACTTCCCCCACATAATCTATTATTCTTCCAACAAAAACACTCGACTAGTCGACTGAAATAGGATCACAATAAACACAAATATGCTCTCATAATATTTTTTTTCTCTTTTTTTTTTCTTTTTTCCTTTTTTTTCTTTTTCTTTTTTTTCGAGAGCTAAATATAACACAAACAATAATATAAACAATAACAATGATCCCACAATTTTATTACACATGCCGACTATCAAGTACATAACCCAATTTTCAATATTTCCCCCAAAAGTATAACCAACAATAACCCCTCCTTTGCACACCTATTACTCCCTTAAACACTCTACTAGCCTTTGACAATGTGGGTTCAAATTAATGTAAGGCCAATACAAGAAAAAGGTATAGGCAAGTAATGTGGTATGTCACCGAAAAAATAGGATTAAGCTCAACGGGTTAACTAATTGATCATGTAAAGATGGTATGGTAATATGGGAAAATATGCGGTTATTCCTACATGCCTTTATCATTTTAATCGTCAAATACTGTCATGCGTTTCAAGAAAGACCTCAAACAACTGCTAGCAATGCAAACAATCCGTGGACACTCAAGCAAACAAATAAAATGCAACAAATATGCAATAAGGCTCAAAAGCTCACTTGGTAGGAAAAACATACTTAATCCCAAGCAAAAATCTCTCTAATGCACCTACTTGTATTCAAAGCATGCAAACTAAATCATCTTGCACATATTCATGTCCTTCTAATCACTTACAACATTCAATAAGTCTACTAGCTTCAACTTACTAGTGTATGTGTGTGCACAAGAACAAAGCATATCACTTCTCAATCAAAAGCGTCAACAACACAAAATTCCTATAAAGCATGGGTGCAAATGCAAACTATTATGAACTCACATAAAATACGAACATAAAAACAGAATGTCCTATATGAAACAAACATAGAAAACACAAACATAAATGCATAATTTACTACTACTAATATGCAAAGCATGAAATCCTACATGAACACAATGACTAACAATCACATAAATATACACTACTTATCCCTCAAACCACCCCCAAACTTGAAAAATTCAATATCCTCATTGAATTGAAGTAAATACAAGGGAAAGTAGAAAACATACCTTGGGTTGCCTCCCAAGAAGCGCTTCTTTAACGTCAATAGCTTGACGTTACTTCCAAGCCTCCATTAAGGATGATAATAGTTTGCCTGGTCATCTCTTCGTGAGACTTCATCGTCATCACGGCGGCACACTTTCTGCCCCTTCTCCTCGCTTGGCCTATTCGTATAACAACTATGTCCAACTCCAATGCCTTCATCTGTTGACCCAAAATCTGACAATTTGTAGAACAACACACATTCACGGGCTTCGCTTGAATGTAATGGGGGAGGGTAAATGTAAGTTTCTAAAGCCTTTGGTTCCTCAAAGAGAACTTCATCCATTGGCTCTAATGCGCTACCTCCATCTTTATACTCTGAGACAAGTAGAAGACCTACATCTTTCCCATGTTCTTCATCCTCTTGGTTCGCACATACCAATTCTTGAAATTTGCGTAGCTCATCAGTGTCTGTCTCAAATTGTCCCCTTTCCAAATCATCCACCTCACTAGCTTGATCAAATTCCTCACATGGCTTGTGAACACTCTCCTCCTCTTGGAATTTGTCTTCTTCAATTATACATGCAGTACTTTGCTCCAAGTCATCGTTATTTCCTGGAATTGCCTCTAATATACATTGTTGTTTCTCTTGTTCCAAGGCTCTCACAGCTTGAGCAACTAGAATCTCCAAAGATTTGAGAGACTCCACATTACTCTTCACAAGCATCCTAATCTCCTCCCTAGTAGGAACCTCATATGGCTGAAAAGTAGGAATAGGTTGCTGATGTTGAAACTCTTCACTTCCATAGAAATATGACATATCTGGAACATCTTGCTGGTACTGTTGAGGATGGTATGGAAAATATGGTTGTTCCTCATAATTGACATATGGATCAACTCCTTCGTAGTAACAATATTGTGAGGGATCATGAACGCCCAAACACCGCTCACATTGATAAGGCATGGATGTACTCGAATATGCCCACCATGGCAACTCCTCGCATGCCATCTTCAAATACACAAGTACCTGAAACACACTGAACTAAACAAGATAGTCAAGAAAAAAAAAATCTAAGTCAGTGAACTCTAACGACCACTATTGACAAGCACATAAACAAAAAATAAAACACCAATGATCCCCGGCAGCGGCGCCAAAAACTTGTTAACACAAAATCACGCAAGCGCACGTGGTCACAAGTAATATAGATATAAGTCAAGTTCGTTCCCACAGAGATCTGGTTTTTAATTCAGTATTGTACCTATGCAACAATGTATGGTTTTAATTCACTGCTAAGACAAATAACAAATTGGGTTTTAATAAACTAAATTAACTAAGAAGTAAACTTACAACTAAGAATTAACTAACTAACGAGAATTGGAATCGAATTACTTCTGTAAGAGAAACCATGGAATCCTAACTTCATTAAATACTTTGCTTAGATCTGACGCCTTTAATCACTATATGCAATGGTTATGATATCTGATCAGACAACACGAAACAAGTACACGCTACTTCTTAGTATACGAATACCAAACTAAACATACATCCACAAAAGAGATAGAAGATGAATAGACACCAATTATGCTTAGACCCTATATGTCTATAGAATTTGAAAACATAACGGTTGAAGAACAAGTTATCCACATTGATCACATAGGGTAGTATAAGTATTTTCATCTCACACCACGAATCATATTGATAAACAATTATGAACCTATGATAGCATGGCAAGTTCTAAATCTCAAGATCCACTTTCACTTCACAAGAGATTAACAAATTAGATGTTCATGACGCATCTATCAATTAAACATAACCATACGAGAATATCAGATATACATCACACACAGATCTTTAAAGCAATCAAGATACTAAAGCTCCATAAATAAATCCGTTAGAATCCCATGACAACGATTAGTTCATAATCGAACCTCTCGTCATCATGGGATCTGATGAAACCATGATAAAAACAAAGTATGAAAAAATACAAATAAATCTAAGTAATTGATATGTAATAGTTCTACTCCTAATGATGATGATAAATTACAAGGGTTGGATGTGTTTATATAGGCTCTAGACATCTTGCCCAACAAGAAAATACCAAATCAGAATTATAATAGAAGTACGTTTCCTAAACTGATTCTGTTTTAAAGAAAAATTCGCAGCTGTCTTTTCTTCAGTAATTCTAGAACGTTCCAGCTGTAATTGGACTTCTGGACCACTTTAGAATGATAGAGAATCTCGTTATCTTCGCATGGACAGCTTACGGGCCTCAAACGGACTTCTAGAACTCAAGATATGGCCAAAACAAAATCAGAAATTCTGGCTGATTTTTCTCCCGCACGCCACCAGCGCAGGAGCGCCGTTTGGGCGCCGTGCCAATCTGCTGGAACAAGGCTGGAGCGCTGGAAACAATGCTGGTGCGCCCGTCTTGCTCCCGTTCTGCGAAAATTGATTTTTCTTAGCTTTTTTCGCCTTTTCTTCCCGTTCCTTTTGCATGAGCTTCCGTCTTTCATTCTTAATGACTTGTATACTTCTTAGGAGTTGACATTAGCCTCCATTCTTCATTCCATATCATCAATCAACTCGACAAAACGCTCCAAAAATGATGGAAACTACACCTTTAATCGATATTTCTTCAACCCTGCACAATTAAACAAAACACATCAAAACTACCACAAACTTGAGGTCAAAGCAATCAATTTAAGCCGACTTGGAATGTTTCAAGTGGATATAAGATCCACTTATCAACATTCAATGCTTGTTCAGGTACGCCAGGTATAGATAAAGAGTTTTCCTAGGACTAGGTTTGGCCAACAACGGGACTTCAGCCATGTACTTCTTCAACTGTTCAAAGCCCTCTTGGCTCTTAGGAATCCACTCAAAAATTTTCACCTTCTTCAGTGCCTGAAAGAAAGGCAAGCATTTGTCACCAGACTTGGAGATAAATCTCCTCAGGGCAGCAACTTGGCCCGTTAACTTCTATACGTCCCGTATAGAGCGGGGCGGTTCCATATCCAGAATTGCTTTGATCTTATCAGGGTTGGCCTCTATGCCTCTTTTCAAAACCATCAGACCCAAAAAATTTCCCGATCCAACGCCAAAAGCTCACTTGGCTGGATTCAACATCATCTTGTGGTGCCTCAGCACTTCAAATGCCTCTCTGAGGTGCTTAATGTGGTCAACCATAAATAGGCTCTTGACTAACATGTCGTCGACATAGACCTCCATGGTTTTCCCAATCGGATGAGCGAATATCTTATTCACCACTCATTGATAAGTTGCTCCTACATTCTTTAGACCAAAAGCCATAACAAGATAACAGAAAACACCAAAGTCAATTATGAAAGATACCTTTGGAATATCATCCTTGTGCATCTTAATCTGATTGTAGCCACTAAACCCATCCATGAAGCTCAACAACTCATGTCCAGCTGTGGCATCTATCAATGTGTCTATCCTCGGCAGGGGAAAACAATCCTTTGGACATGCATCATTCAAATCAGTGAAGTCTATACACATCCTCCACTTCCCATTAACCTTCTTGACCATCACAGGGTTAGCCAACCATTCGGGGAACTGAATCTCTTCAATAAAACCTGCTTCCAAGAGCTTGTCAACCTCTTGCCACATCTCAATGGCTATCCGAGGCTTCTGTGTGATGTCCTCTGCTGACCTTTCTTGGTGTTCCTTACCACTGCGAACATTCATGTCTTCAATCGGAAGGACCTGCCCCCGACTCCATCAGGCCTTAACGAGGCTACATAACAGCTTCGTGCCATCTTTTGATCACCTTTATGTTCTCCAACACCATTCCTGGTTGGGAACTTGATCTTCATATGATAAGTTGAGGCAACAGCCATGAATGCATGAAGTCCAGTCCTTCCGAGGATAGCGTTGTACGTTGAAACCGCCTTGATTACCATGAAGTTCAACATCTGGGTGGCCTCCTTCGGCTCCTGTCCAATAGTTACAGGCAACTGAATAGTCCCTTCAACATTGGATTCTACTCCATTAAATCCATATATAGGCACATTATTATGGGTCAACTGAGAATCATTGTATCCCATCTTCACAAATGCATCATGAAACAGAATGTCAACGGAAGCTCCATTGTCTATCAAGACTCACTTCAATTCTGAGTTTCCAATCACAGAAGTTATGACCAACGGGTCGTCATGGGGGAACTTCACCCCTTCCAAGTCTGAGTCATCGAAACCAATCATTACTTCAGTTTTTGCATGCTTCGGGGTCTCTCCCACGATGTGCATCACTTCTCTGGCATAAGACTTCCGAGAATTTCTTGTTGTGCCGGCCGCAGTCGGGACTCCTGAGATCATGTTGATTACTGGCCCTCGGGGATGTGGGTTGTGATCTTGATCATCATCCCTTTTATAATCTCTAATTTAATTACCACGATCTTCACCCTTAGTGAAGTAGCTCAGTTTCCCTCTACGGATCAAAAACTCGATCTCATCTCTGAGTTGTTTGCAATCATCAGTGTCATGCCCCACATCTCTATGGAATCTGCAATACTGATTCTTGTTTCTCTTTGCGGGATCACCCCTAAGTGGCTTCGGCCATCGAAAATCCTTATCGTTCTCAATGTCCAACAAGATTCGGCTCCTAGGAGTATTCAACCTTGTATACTCAGTAAACCTTGGTCTTTGGTTCTTCTTAGGGGCAAAATCGCAGTCCTCGCTAGTTCGAGGATACTTGTCCCTAGCATCATACTCCTGGTCTTGCTTTCACTTCTTGGAGTCGTTGTTGCCTCCTCCTCCACCTACCGTGGCTTCTTTCTTCATGCTATCTTCAGCCTTGATATACTTGTCAGCCCTTCGTTGGAGCTCGGCCATGTTTTCAGGAGGGTTCTTTGCTAATGACCTTTTAAAGAATAGATTAGTGGTTCCGTGTTCCAGGGCTACGATGGCCACCTTATTCTCCAAATCAGTGATATTCAATGTCTCCTTAGTGAACCTTTTGAGGTAATCTCTAATATTTTCGTTCTTCCCTTGCACTACATACATGAGGGATGCAGAACTTTTCTCATGAACTCTCCCGCTAATGAATTGGATGACAAAAGCGGCGCTCAACTCCTTAAAAGAGCCAATCAAATTCACAGGCAACCGGCTATACCCTCTTTGAGCCATGTCTGACAGAGTTTGAGGGAATGCCCTACACTTTAGGGCATCACTTGCAGGCTGCAACATCAGTGCATTTGAAAACGTCCTGACGTGGTTTGCGGGATCACCCGTTCCATCATAAGCCTTGATTGTCGGCATCTTGAACTTCTTTGAGATACGAGTGTTCATCACCTCCTCCGTAAACGGAGGTGTGGGATCATCAGGATACCCAAGTGGCATTAGATCCTTGGGGTTGCTTCTGGGGGTTTCCACCCTTGTTGTTCTTCCGGTTGGGGCATCAGCCCTTCTCTGCCTTCTTGAAGATCTCTCTAAGTCTATAATGGGAATCCTTCCTGAGGTTGGAGGATGTTGAGTTTGATTCAACCTAGCTTGTTCTCTCGTCATATCGTCCTTCAACCTTAAGATCTCGGCCTCATGAGCCTTGATTCTCTCAGCAACTGTCAAAGGGGGTCCATCATGGATAATTTGTGTCCTCCTTCGAGGTTCTCTACTAGCACGTCGCCTTCTCGAGGCTTCATCGCGATCATCATCATCAGACGATGAATCATCAGTATAGGGGCCATAGTAGTCATCATACTCTCGATCTCGGATCTGCAAGGCATGGGCACTTGGTCCAACACCTTGAGTAGTGGGAGGGTAGTTGGGCAGACCATACATCGGGTTGATATTCATGGGGAGATTCGTAGTATGGATCTGTACCCCCGGTGGTAACGGATGATTAGGATTAACCAGAGGAGAAACCATCATCTGAAGAGAGTTGGTTTCTTGACTTGGGTGGATGACCATAGGTAATGTTCTCTCAGCATGGGGATTCGTCCCTGGAGGTTGAGAAACTTGAGTTTGAGTGATCACCCCTATTGTTAGGGGTACTTGCTCAGTGACAGACGGAGCAGAGCTTAGAGGCAAGGCCTCAGTAGAGGTCGGTACCGTTCTTCGTGTGGTTACCATGGTTGATGTTTTCTTCCCACAGACGGCGCCAAATGTTGTGGAATAAAAACTAAGTCATCAATATTGCGGCTAGGGTTTGTGTGTATTTAATGCAAAGGGTGATTGAGCTTCGAGCTTTAATGGCTGTTTCCGTGTTTCGAGACTAATCGGTCCTCACAGAGTGCCTACGTATCTCGTATTGAGAATCAAGCCAAAAACGTAGTTATGAGAATGAGGGGTCAGGCCCTTATTTAAGCTGAGAAGCCTTAGAATTATGGTAGGATTAAGATACTTGGTGGGCAAGCCACCGCATTGAGGAAGGTTCTAGACTCCTTCCTTGTAGAAATTAGTTTCCTTGTAAAAGTAGGTGCCTTGGGGGCTAAGTCAGGCAGGAGTAATATCCTTATTTGACTCTTATTGCTGAGCTGGTTATTATCCTTAATATTAATTACGGAATTAATATCATAAATAGGGGTTGGGCCCATCCGGTGGGCCCCACGTTTGGACCATATTGGGTCTAATTAATGCTACATTAAATGTGTTTTTAGGGCTTATTTTCAGCCCATATCAGTTCCTAAAATAATTCCTCGATTCTTATTGGTTAACTGATGTGTGGTAGACTCAGGTATTATAATAAAGGATCTATTCCGAAGACAAATAGTCAAATATAATCGATTATTGGAAATTATGTGAATGTCAATAACAGAAATTGAAATAAAAAGTACTCGAGTGCTTCATGAATTGTTTTTAAAAAAATATTCACATTACAAAAATCAAATATCTATATGAAAATGTGAGTTAAATTTATTACTTTCATAATAGTGGATTATTGACTAAATAATAATTTATTTAACTTTCATAATGATTATTATTAAAATAAATGCTAATTCGTTTCAATATCCTGTCAAATTATGTAAAAAGATAATTAAATAGTTTTGGTCCACTAATATTTTTGAGAAAACATCACATATTTTTTTGATAGGATGCTTACTCTTTTTAACAAGTTTAGCATTATATGGACGAGATAAAACTTTTTAACATAGAAAAAGAATTAATCCATTTACTAGAATTAGAATAAAATTTATCTTATCTAGAGCGTGTTTGGGATCTTTTTAAGCGGGTTTAAAGCCATTTTTTTTTTGCCATTTTTTATGGTTGTTTACGTAAAAAGTTAGAAATTGACTTACAATTAATAATAAAGAGAAAATGATCTAAATAATAAATTTTTAGGATATAAGTGCCCAAAATGATCATAGGCTGAATCGCGGAATGACCATCCTTTTTAACTAGAGTTATACGCATATGTCTTATGCATACGTTTTTTTATTTGTAATTTGTAGAAATTGAAGTTGCAAGGTGAGGGAGAGAGAATCATGTGGAAGTGTGATGTGATGTTGAGGAAAAACATGGTTAGAATAATTTTATTTTTATTATAATTAAATGTCATTCACTTTTAATGCTATGTGTAAAATTGTGAATGTATTGTGAATGTCAAGTGTAGGTTCCACGACGTTATTAAACAAATAAAAACTAGCATGAAAGCCCGTGCAAAGCATGGGTACCATTTAAATTCTTGTAATTCATTTTTTTTATTTTTGAAATAGATGACTCGTAATTTCATAATTTTTGAAATATTATACGTTATTAGTGTGATATATTTAATCAAATATATATTTTATGAAGATTAATAGTAGTCGAATTTCTTACCTGAATTTCAGATATTATCGTAATATTTTACTTACACTTAAGAATTCGTATGCATTTTTATAAATAAATTAAAAAATTTACTTTAGAAAGACAGAACAATAAGTATTTTGAAAAATTTATCCTTGACTTAGGAGACTCACGTATAGACATATATAGGAAAGTGCTCAAATGATAACTCATATTATAATGAGGATTATAATGAGGACTGAGAACTAATCTCATGCTCAAATGTATAATGCGTGCATATATACACCATTCTCACTCAATCATTCATTCGTGTCACCAAATCGATCATCACTCTAGCAATAATTTGTGAATATTTTTATCACCGAGTTCCAACCACATTCCCGACCCCACATTCGATAGTTTATTCATTCCATTTTTCATCTTCTAACAATATAAATGAGTTTATAAATCCCCGCCGATGTCGTTCTCACCCACTCTACCACCATCAATGCCATCACCAACTCCTTCGAATACTATCAAAATTTCATATTTGGAAATTTTTGGTAATTTGTATTCAAAACTTTTAATATAATTTTGGTGATTCAAGTTGAATTTTCTTTGATTCTGCTTTGATTTTGGTGGTGTAAGTGGTGGTGCACATTCAAATGTAACCTACATCTCCAACTTTACCCTTCCACCTCTACTATTTTTAAAGATTTTTTTACACCATCTTCGACAATACAACAATGTCATCACCACCTCTTCTCCACTTGTATACATTGTGTGTATACATCTATACACCTTCCTCACTTAACCATTTCTTCGTGTCATCAAATCGACCAACACTCTAAAAATAACTTGCGAACACGTTTATCATCGAATTCCAACCACCCTACTCCGCTAGCTCATTCATCTTGTTTGTTGTCCTCTCACATAAGATCCGAGTTTATTGAGCTCCATCGATATCGTTTTCACCCACTTTACTATCGACCATCAACACCAGCACCTCCGAACACTATCAGAATTTCAAATTTTAGAAATTTTGGTAATTTGCATTTAAAATTTTAGTGATTTGGGTTCAGTTTTTGGTGATTCAAGTTGAAAGTAGAGTAATTCTGCTTTCATTTTGATTTTTTTGGTAGTGCAAAGGGTGGTGTTGATGTGATTGCATTAAAAGTTTTAGTGATTTCGCTCGTGATTCTAGTGTTGTTGTGTGATAGTGACGGTATTGTGGTGGTATGGTAGTGATGGTGGTAGTGGTGTTAGCGATGTGTTGTTAATGGTGGTATTGATAGTGATGTATCCATCGAGAAACACACGACTTTTATATAGTATTTTCTTACATATTGATTGTTAATATGAAATACATGATCTATGATTTTTTTATGTATTATATATAAAAGCTTCATAAGTAACTACTAACAATTATATAATTGTGTATACGTACATTACATGTAGTCTTTTTTTAAAAACACTTTTAGTGACCTATAATTTTGAATTTCTTTTAAATACAATCTAATTAGTTATTTTTTGAATTTATCTTTTTAAATTCAATCATTTTTACAGTCCTTAAATTCAACTAATCGATAATTATAATTTGTGTATTTTATACAATTTAGTATTCTCTTTTTAAATATATATCTTTCATTAATATAGGTATAGATCTTGATCTCATAATTATTTGTATTGAATCTACGAACTAATTTATAATATCGTTTTCTAACCCAACTACAGTTCTTTTATTTAATTAAAAAATTAATACAATGTTTATATCTCACATGTAAATTATTTAATTGATCACAAAATAATGTTTTAAATTAGTATAAGAGTTCTCGTCAAAAAATCATTTTGGCCTGTACTAAACACAACACAATTCAATTTGATAATTTTAACTTAATTAAATCTCAAAATAAATATTAAATATAGTAAAGCATGCGTATTATTTGTGCATGTAGTAAATGATTTTTAAAAGAAACCTGTACTAAACATAATAGGCAGATAACTGTATAATTCATTTTAATAATTTTAACTTGATTAAATCACAAAATAAATATTAAATAAAGTAGAGCATGCGAATTATTTGTGCATGTAGTAAATTATTTTTAAAAAGTTGTTGTAAGTTTCTTCTTTAATTGGCTTAGTAAAAATATGTTTTACACCTCATTTATCATTTCTTGTATTAATTTAATAATAAACATATTCTGGTAATTCAACTAATATAGACATAATTGTTAAAAGAGAAATATTGTAATAAATTTTGATATACCTATTTTCACTTCCGCACGTTTACCTACTTGAGATAAACTTCTAATAATTTTCGGTCACCTACCTCCTCACTTTGATTTATTTTTTTTTACCAATTTTCGGCCACCTCAGTACCTTTCATACTTAAAATAAAATATTATACTGATATCGAGTAAAAATATGTTATACACTTCATTCATCAATTTTTGTAACAATTTAATAATAAACATATTCTGGCTATTTGACTAATATATATACATAATTTTTAAAAGAGAGAAATATTGTAATAAATTTTTATGTATATTTTCACTTTCGCCCGTTTACCTACTTGAGATAAACTTCTACTTATTTTTCGTCACCTACCTCCTCACTTTGATTTTTTTTTTGAATTTTCGGCCACTCGGTACCTTTCATACTTAAAATAAAATATTATACTCTTATCGAGTAAAAATATGTTATACACTTCATTCATCCTTTTTTGTAACAATTTAATAATAAATATACTCTGGCTATTTGACTAATATATAGACATAATTGTTAAAAGAGAGAAATATTGTAATAAATTTTTATAGATTAATTTTCACTTCCGTCCGTTTACCTACTTGAGATAGACGTCTACTTATTTTTCGTCACCTACCTCCTCACTTTGATTTTTTTGACCAATTTTCGGCCACTCAGTACCTTTCTTAATTGACTTTGACGACATCATCTTTGTCAATCTATATTTTCCCTCCCCGACTACCATTTTTTACTATTATATGTGAAAATATTTAACGATTTTATCCTTAATAAATCTACTGATATCGAGTAAAAATATGTTATACACTTCATTCATCATTTTTTGTAACAATTTAATAATAAACATATTCTGGCTATTTGACTAATATATAGACATAATTGTTAAAAGAGAGAAATATTGTAATAAATTTTTATAGATCTATTTTCACTTCCGTCCGTTTACCTAGTTGAGATAGACTTCTACTTATTTTTCGTCACCTACCTCCTCACTTTGATTTTTTTTTTGACCAATTTTCGGTCACTCAGTACCTTTCTTAATTGACTTTGACGACATCATCTTTGTCAATCTATACTTTCCCTCCCCGACTACCATTTTTTACTATTATGTGTGAAAATATTTGAACGATTTTATCCCTAATAAATCATAAAAATAAACGTGAGCATAAATTTATTAGTATATGAATGTCATTGTTTTAATTCTTATCAAAATTCAACTTATTTAAATTAGTAAAATTATGTGGACACTTTTATCCTGAATAAATTATAAAATAAATATTGCTAATTGGTGGTTATTTGAGCATGTAGTGAATGAGTTTAAAATGTTCCAAAAAAAAGTGATTTTGTCTAGTGGTTGGATATGTAAACATAAAGTTACAGTTGTTGGAAGGTTATAAAATAAATATTGCTAATAGGTGGTTATTTGAGCATGATGTAGTGAATGAGTTTCAAATGTTTCACAAAAAAGTGATTTGGTCTAATGGTTGGACATGTAAACAAAAATTTACAGTTGTTGAAAGGTCATGGGTTCAATACCTTCCAACTACAATTTTTTTAACATTAATATAAATGTAAGGACAAATTTGTAATTTACTAAATAGGCAAAAAACCCATGTTGGCCTATAATAGATATAATGGATGAATAATCAACGCATTCTCTAACTGCGTAATCGATCCTTCGCATCCTTCCTATGTGCATTCCTTCTTACTTTTACACACTTCAAGTCAGCTGAACAGTCCATACGCATCGCGCTTATGCGCATCCAGTGTACGTATTTTCTAAATGCGTAGTGTACATATTTTTTTAATGCGTAGTCGGCTGGTTATTTTAGTCAGCTTTTTCACCATTCGTTATTTTGGACACCCATTTTAAATTTTGGTTATTGAGGGCTTTCATCCTAAAAAAATTAGCTTAAAGGAAGGTTGATAGTAGCATTTTTTTGAATAATTTATTTTATTTTTAGAATTTATTTGATAAAAATTAATATCATTATTCAAATTGATAATTTATCAAATTTATTTTTATATTTATATTTTAATAATTCATAAGTCACTTATTGATATGGACTAAAAATAAGCCATAAAAATATCATTAATGTTGCATTAATTAGACCTAGTTTGGTCCAAATGTGGGGCCCACTAGAGGGCCCAAAAACCCTAGTTAAATATTAATTTTGTAATTAATATTCATGGCTAATTAACAGCTGGGAAATATAAGTCAAATAAGGATATTATCTCTCCAAAGAGTAGCCTCCAAGGCACATAGTCGTACAAGGAAATAGACTCCTACAAGGAAGGAGTCTAGATCCTTCCTCAAGGTTGACTTGTCCACCAAGTCACCTAACCCTACCATAATTCTGAGGCTTCTCAGCCTATATAAAGGGTCTGACCCCTCATTCTCAGAACTACATTTTATTGGCTTGATTCTCTTAATACAGAGATACGTAGGCATTCTGTGAGGACCGTTTAAGTCTCGAACGCAGAAGCAACCATTAAAGCATGAAGCTCACGCACCCTAGCATTAAATACAACAAACCCTAGCCGCAATCTAATAACCTAGTTTTTATTCCACAACATTTGGCGCCGTCTGTGGGAAGAAAACATCAACCATGGTTAACACACGAAGGACACCAGCAATGACAGAACCAATCGCAACCGAGGCTCTACCTCTTAGCTCTTCTCCGCCCCTCACTGAGCAAGTACCTCCGACATCCGGGACTATCGTTCTGTATCAAGTTGCTCAACCCCTAGGGACGACTTCCCATGTTGAGAGTACGCTACCTCCGATCGTCCACACAAATCCAGGGACTAACCCCCTCCAGGTGGGGATTTCTTCCTTGATTGTAGATCCCAACAACCCTCCACGAGGGGTTCAGATCCACACTATGGATCTCCCCATAAGCACCAATCCGATGTACGGGCTGCCTAACTACCCTCCTACCCAAGGAGCTGGATCAAGTGGTCATGCCCTGTATATTCGAGATCGAGATTATCACGATTTTTCTGGTCCTTATACGGATGAGTCATCTTCTGACGATGATTACGAACGTGATGAAGCTCCAAGGAGGCGACATGCAAGTAAAGAACCTCGAGGAAGAACTCAAACTACTCACGACGGACTCCCTTCAGCAACTACTGAGAGGATTAAGGCTTATGAAGCCGAGATCTTAAGATTAAAGGAAGACATGGCCAGAGAACAAGCCAGATATAATCAGACTCGACCTCCTCCGACTTCAGGAGGGATTCCCTTCATAGATTTGGAAAGGTCTTCAAGGAGACGCCGAAGGGCTGAAGCCCCAACCAGAGGGACTACAAGGGTGGAACTCCCCAAGAGTAACCCCAAAGACCTGATGCTACAAGGAGATCTTGATGATCCAACCCCTCCATTCACTGAGGAGGTGATGAACGCACATATCTCCCAAAAGTTTAAGATGCCCACAATCAAAGCTTATGATGGAACGAGGGATCCCGCAACTCATGTGAGAACGTTTACGAGCGCATTGTTACTGCAGCCTGCTAACGACGCCCTTAAGTGTAGGGCGTTTCCCCAAACCCTGTCAGGCATGGCGCAACGCTGGTATAGTCGTTTACCTCCAAACTCAATTAGCTCTTTCAAGGAGTTGAGTACCGCTTTTGTCAGTCAATTCATTAGCGGAAGAATCCATGAGAAAAACTCTGCATCCCTTATGTATGTAGTACAGGGAAAGAACGAGAACCTGAGGGATTATGTCAAGCGATTCACTAAGGAGACCCTGAACATCACTGATTTGGAAAATAAGGTGGCTATGGTAGCCTTGCAGCACGGAACCACGGATCTCTTTTTTAAGAGGTCGCTGGCAAAACACCCCCCTGAAAGCATGGATGAGCTCCAACGGAGGGCAGACAAGTATATAAAAGCTGAGGACAGCATGAAAAAGGAAGCCGCATTGGGCAATGGAGGGAACAACAAGCGGAAGCAAGAACAAGAGTACGACGCTAGGGACAAATATCCCCGAACTAGCAGAGACTCTGAATCTGCTCCAAAAAAGAGCTCGGGTCCAAGGTTTTCCGAGTATGCCCGGCTTAATGCTCCACGAAGTCAGATCCTGTTGGACATAGAAAAGGAAAAGGACTTCCGATGGCCGAAGCCACTTAGGGGAGACCCAGCCAAGCGGAACAAGGATCAGTACTGCAGGTTCCATAAAGATGTGGGACATGACACCGATGATTGTAGGTAACTCAAGGATGAGATTGAGTTCTTGATACGAAGAGGAAAACTAAGTCAGTTCACCAAGGGTGATGACCGTGGGAACCAGAGAAGGGACAATGACAAAAGGGATAAAAACAGGAGGGATGACAACCATGACCGCAATCTACAGCCCCGAAGGGCAGTTATCAACATGATCTGGGGAGGCCCGACAGCAGCTGGCACAACTAAGAATTCTCGAAAGGCTTATGCTAGAGAAGTAATGCACATTGTGGGAGAGGCCCCGAAGCGTGCTAAAACTGAGATGGTAATTGGTTTCGATGATTCAGACTTGGAAGGGGTGAAGTTCCCCCATGATGACCCGCTGGTCATAACTCCTGTGATTGGAAACTCAGAAGTAAAACGAGTCTTGATAGACAATGGAGCTTCTGTGGATATTTTGTTTCATGATGCATTTGTGAAGATGGGGTACAACGACTCTCAGTTGACCCCTACAAACATGCCCATATACGGGTTTAATGGAGTGGAGTCCAACGTTGAAGGGACTATTCAGTTACCCGTGACTATTGGGCAGGAGCCTAAGGAGGCGACTCAGATGCTGAACTTCTTGGTGATTAAGGCAGCCTCAACATACAACGCAATCCTTGGAAGGACTGGACTTCATGCGTTTAAGGCTGTGGCCTCTTCCTATCATATGAAGATTAAGTTTCCGACACGGAATGGTGTAGGAGAACAGAAGGGTGATCAGAAGATGGCAAGAAGTTGCTATGTAGCCGCGCTGAGGGCCGATGGAGTCGGGGGGCAGGTCCTTCTGATTGAAGACATGGATGTCCGCGATGATGAAGAGCATAGAGGGAAGCCAGCAAAGGATTTGATTCCCATACCTCTAGAGCCGAACGATCCTGAAAAAGTTACTTATGTTGGAGCATCTCTGAAAGAACCCCTGAAGGGCAAGTTGATAGAATTCTTACAAAAGAATAGCGACGTGTTCGCTTGGACAGCAGCTGATATGCCAGGGATTGACCCCCAACTCATAACTCATAAGTTAAATGTTGATCCCAAGAGGAAGACAATAAAGCAGAAGAAGAGAAACTTTGCTCCGGAAAGGCAAGAGGCCATTAAGCAAGAAGTGGATAAGCTTTTGGAAGCTGGTTTTATTGAAGAGATTCAGTTTCCCAAATGGTTAGCAAACCCTGTGATGGTCAAGAAAGCGAATGGGAAGTGGAGGATGTGTATAGACTTCACTGACCTGAATGATGCATGTCCAAAAGATTGTTTTCCCCTGCCAAGGATTGATATGTTGATAGATGCCACAGCTGGACATGAGATGTTAAGCTTCATGGATGGATTCAGCGGCTATAATCAGATTAAGATGCACAAGGATGACATCCCTAAGGTATCTTTCATTACTGGCTTTGGTGTCTTCTGTTATCTTGTTATGGTGTTTGGTCTAAAGAATGCAGGAGCTACTTACCAACGGCTGGTAAATAAGATATTTGCCCATCTGATTGGAAAAACCATGGAGGTGTATGTTGATGACATGTTAGTCAAGAGCCTACTCAAGGCTGATCATATTAAGCACCTCGGAGAGGCATTTGAAGTGCTGAGGCACCATAAGATGATGTTGAATCCCGCCAAGTGTGCCTTTGGCGTTGGATCTGGAAAGTTTTTAGGGCTGATGGTTTCAAAGAGAGGCATTGAGGCCAATCCTGACAAGATCAAGGCGATTTTAGACATGGAGCCACCACGTTCTATAAGAGATGTGCAGAAGTTGACAGGTCGAGTGGCAGCCTTAGGGAGATTTATCTCCAAGTCTGGTGATAAGTGTTTGCCTTTCTTTCAAACATTAAAGAAGGTAAAGAATTTTGAATGGACACCCGAAAGCCAAGAGGCCTTTGAACAATTGAAGAAATACATGGCTGAAGCCCCGTTGTTGGCCAAGCCTAGTCCCGGAGAGACTCTTTATCTATACCTGGCGGTATCTGAGCAAGCATTGAGTGCCGTCCTCATACGGGAAGAGAACAAGGTTCAGAAACCCATCTACTACGTGAGTAAGGTGTTGCATGGAGCTGAGTTGAATTATTCTACCATTGAGAAGTTTGCTTTAGCATTGATAACAGCTTCAAGGAAACTACGACCTTACTTTCAGTCACACAAGATTGAAATCCTGACGGACCAGCAGTTGAGAAGTATCCTGCATAGCCCGAAGGCCAGTGGAAGGCTAATTAAGTGGGCAATCGAGCTCAGAGAATTTGACATTGCATATAAGCCTAGGACAGCCATCAAGGCTCAGGCATTTGCTGACTTCGTGGTTGAATGTACCATTGGCAACCAAGAAGTCGGGGGGCAGGAGATAGTAACCACCCCTGGGGTTGAGAGTAAGGATGAAAGACTTGTACCTGATCAGAAGGAATATTGGGTGCTCTATTTTGATGGAGCATCAAAAACAAAATCTAGTGGCGCTGGTTTGGTCTTGCAAAGTCCCGACGAGTTCATAGTGGAATACGCTCTGAATTTGGACTTCCCAACTACCAATAATGAAGCTGAGTATGAAGCCCTGATAGCCGGATTAGGCTTGGCCAGAGTCATGAGGGTCAAGAACCTCAAAGTGTGTGGAGATTCAAGACTGGTAGTCTCGCAAGTGAATGGTGAATTTGAGGCCAAGGATGATACTATGGCGAAATATTTACGAGTTGTGAAAGCTGTCATGACTCAATTTGAAGAGTGCTATATAGAGCACATCCCAAGAGAAGAGAATTGATAAGTGGATTTATATCCACTTGGAACATTCTAAATCGGCTTAAATTGATTGTCTTGGACTCAAGTTTCTTGTAGTTTTGATGTGTTTTGCTTAGTTGTGCAGGTTTACGAGAATGTTGATTAAGGTGGATGCTTCTACAATTTTTTGGGAATTAATTGATTTAAATTCGGATTTTCTGGGAAGGCTGCGCATCTTACACTGTTTTGGCCATATCTGGAGTTCTGTAAGTCCGTTTTCAGCGATCTTACTGCCCACGCGAAGCTTGAGAGATTTTATACAACCTGGAATAGGAATCACGTGCAAGTAAAGTACTGAGTTAATTCGCGCGTGCAGACTTTGTGAAGCATGGCTGGGAAATTCCTGTTTTGCCCTTTTCAAGTTTTAATTATATTCCTGGCAGGTTTTAGCACCTTAATTAAATTCTAATTGTAATAGAATATTAAATATTTTTATTGAGCAAGAGGGAGGAAACGTTTTTTATGTATAAACGTCCTACCCTTGTAATCAAATAATATACATACGTTACATATAACCTAGTTTTATTCAGAAGAGAGAGGAGGAGAAGGAATTCTTCCAAGCTAGTGACAAGCAAGGATTATTCTTGAAACCTTTGTATTCTTCTATTGTGGGGATTTAATTCTAAACCTTATTCTTCTTCTTTATTTTTACTTGTTGATTTTAGAATTATGTTTTCCAAAGAACCCATGATGACAATTAGGTCAATTATGGGCTAATTCGTTATCATGGGGTTTTAATGGATTTTGCTATGGATTCTAGATATTGAGTGTTAATTATGCCTTGGTGTGTGATTGAATGTATTGATTACCTAGTATGTTTATGCTTATTCGTTATAAGTGCGTCGCGAACACTTGTAATTGTTTGTTTAATCCTAGTGAATGCGAAAGTGGATCTAGGGTTTAGAACAATTCATGCTAGCATAGGTTTTTGCATGTGAAGAACATGTATTAATTTGTGATGTGATTCTAACCGTCTTGCATCGACTATGTGGTTTAATGGGTGCTTGATTTTCAACCGGTATGTGTTCAATTGCTATAGACATATAGGGACTACACATATTTGGTGACTACTTGACTTCTATCAATTGTGGATGATCAGTAGGATGGTATATGCACAACGAAAGTTGGTATGTATCAGTTTAGTGCATCTAATCAGTAATCAAATCGGTCACATGCTAGGCTAAAGGGCATAAGATTCTAGATGAAGTAGTAATTGAAGTTGAAATCCCATGTCTGTTTATTATAAGGTTAAAGTTAAGTTATTTTCTCGTAATTGGCTTAGTTGGTAATCAATCATTAGTTAAATCAAACCAATATTGTGATTGTCTTAGCAGTGAGTGTAAATCATTAGCTGGTGCATAAGTGAACATAACGAACAATTTGAGTCTCTGTGGGAACGAATCCTATTTACTCTATATTACTTGTTGACCACGTTCTCTTGCGTGAATAAGTGTGAACAAGTTTTTGGCGCCGCTGCCGGGGACTCGGTTCATTGTTTGTTTAGTTTATGATCTTGTCATCAATTTGGGTTAAATTCACTGACTCGGACGTTTTTTTTATTTGATGGATTATTGGGAGCAGGAATTCGTAATTGCTTGTGAGCTGTGTGCAGGTGGACATTACACTCATCAATGTGAGTATAACAGAAACCGGCCAAATTTCAGCTGGGAATACAATCAGAGTGGTATGGAGCAATCTCAATATCCATTCTACCCGCTCCAAAATCAGCAGTTTGAAGATGAGCCATACAGTCCAGGGGGAATTCAGCAGCAACAGGGGCAACAATTTCAGCATCAGTATGCCCCAGTGCATCAACACTTTCAACCTCCTGAATTTCAGCAGCAGCAATTTCAGACTTGGTCTATCCAACAGTCGACCGAAGAAGCTGAATTAGAAGAATTGAGGTTGATGGCTAAAAGCAATGCATTGTCTCTCCAGAGAATAGGAGATCAGATTGGTCAAATTGCAAATGCATTACAAACATTGAATCAAATTGCAAGTGACACAGAAGGCCTAGATGTAGAGGAGGAGGACAAGAACCTTACTATCAGTCTTGACTGGCCTTTCTTAGCCACGGGTGAGACCATGATCGAAGTTCAGGAAGGAGAGTCTGAGGGCAAAGATGGGGAAGAAGCAGAACATGAAGCTGATAAGGAAGCAGAGTCGGAGGCAAACCAATCAGAAAATTCAGAATGTCCAGAAAATTCAATTCTGAATAATCAACCGCAACCACTTCCTTTGCAATCTGAAAATTTTGAAGAATCAGCCCAAGATCAAGAAAATTCCAAGGCTCAAGCGGCTATGCTAATTCCTTCGAAGGATGAAGAGTGTCTCAGTGTGGAAGATGATGAATTAGAAGAGCATGTTCAGTTGTTGAATGCCGCTTCGTTGCAATCTGACTTCGACCAGCTGGAGGCCGAAGAGGAAAAGAGTATCACTCCTGTTGAAAAATCTACTCCGGAGAAGACTACAGAGATCATCCAAATCGATTTTCCTCATCCATATCCACAGAGGCTTCAGAAGCAAACTCTAGCCATGAATTTGCCGGTGGAGGATGAGGAGTGTTTTAGCTTGAAATTGGTTGATGCAGGGCAGAGTAAAAAGTATGACACGGAGGAGAAGGCAAAGTATGACCAACTGAGGATTACAGTGCCTTGGTTAATGGGGCTACGTATTCCACATAAGTTGCTTGGAGTGGAAGATCTCTGGAATTCTCAGGTGCGCCTTAAGCCATCATTTGAAGGAGCTCCCGAACTCGAGCTCAAAACATTGCTAGTTCACCTGGGGTATGCTTCTTGTAATTCATCTCCTTTGCTTGCTATTGTTATTGCTGCTAACTTTTCAGGTAGGCGGGAGAATGTTGTTAAGAGATCTTGTGAGGAGCGAATACGGGTAAAGCTTGTCGTTGAAGATGTTGCTCCGAAGAAGATCATTAAATGGCCTTATAGAGATGCGGTGTAGAAAATTTTCAAGAGGAAAATGGTGGCCAAGTCTAGCTAAAGACGTTAAAGAAAGGCGCTTCGTGGGAGGCAACCCATGCATTAGTGTAGGAAGAGAAAAAAAAAAAAAAAATTTGAGTGTTGTGTAAAAAAAAAAAAAAAAAAAAAAAAAAAAAATCGGGCAAATTGCAGGTCTGTAACGCAGGTAGCCCCTGCGTTACTGGAAGAAAAGCAAGTTGCGGGGCTGTAACGCAACTTGCAGTTGCGTTTCTGGATAAGAGGCAGCTTGCGGCCCTGTGGCGCAGCTTGCAACGGCGTTACTGGAAGTAGAGCAGTTGCCTCCCACACGCGGCAACTTGCGCGTGAGTCAGTTGGTGAGAAAATTTCAGTTTGGCCTTGTGTGTTGTTTGTCCGAGAGTTGTGTGTTGTACATAAAAAATAAATTCTTTTCTCACCTCAATTCTTTTTATAACCCCATCTTCTCCTCCCTAAATCTTTTCCTATTTTAATTCCAAAAACCCCTCATCTCTCCTAAAAAATTTCAAATTCCTATTTCTTTTCTAAATCTTTTTCTTTTATCCATTAAATATTTTTTCTATCCCATATCAAATTCCAATTTCCACCAAATTTTTTCCTTTTCACATTAAAATTCTTATATTCATCCTATCACTCCATGGCCTATATATACCCATACATACACACCCAATTCATTATCTTTCTCCTCTACATCTCTTAAAAATTCAAGTTTGGGGGAAAATTAGTACAAGTTCACCTCTTTGATTCGTAGTGGGAATTCTTTTCTCTATTTTATTTTACTACGAATTTGTGTTCTTGTAAATTGGGATTTTGTATTATTCTTGTTACTTGGGTATTTTTGGTGTGATTCTGCTTGGTGGTTTTTGGTGGGATATTTTGAGGTGGTTATTGGTGGAGCTTCTTTTGAGTTGGGAATTGATTCTTATGGCTCCTAAGCATGGGAGAGGTGGTGCTAGTGTTGTAAAATTTTCGTCTCCCGCATGATTCATTCGAAGAGGAGGACGAGTAGGTATGTTTTCTGCTATCCCTTGTATTTACTTCCATTCAATGAGGACATTGAATATGTTAAGTTTGGGGGTGGTTTGAGGGATTAGTAGTTGTATATATATATTGTTGTATTTTGTGTTCATATAGGATATCATGTTTGCATAATAGTGATAGTTCATGCATGATTGTTATGTTCGTATTATCTACGTTTGTTTCATATAGGACATTTTGTTTTATTTTCGTATACCATGTGAGTTTTCATTTAGTTGCATTTTCATGGCATGCATATTTCATGATCCCTTAGGACGAGCTGATTCTGATTGATAGGTGGATGTTGATTTAGGTGTGATGATGATGAGTAGAGGGCTGATTTATAGTTTCTATGAAATTGACTTGCATGTTACGGGAACAAAATTTATTACACAGTCTCATTGGGGTGCTTTTGGGCTAGGTTAGGGTCATGCCTGTGGGATGTTTTGAGATTTAATCACTTGTTTATATTTAGAATTTTCGTTATTCCCTTTATAGCGTAGGAACATTAAAGTCTAAGTTTGGGGGAAACCAGGAATTTTCATGCTAGTTGTTCATAATTGTTAATAATGGCTAGGCGTCAAATGGCTAGTAGCCAGCTCATATTTATATGAGTAGTCTAGGGTTGGAAATGAGAAAGGCTCATTCCAGATTGCGGAAAAAAAAAAGGAAAAAAAAAAAGAAAAAAAAAAGAGTCTAGTATTGTTTGTTAATGCAAAATTAACCAGAGTGAGCTCTTTAATACTCGAGTAATTAAGTCTGAGGGGACTTAGTCCTAGTAACCTAAAGCCCATGTGGTTTGGGATTGCTGACCTAACACTCGCTACATGGGTATTATTGTATAAGCCTTTTGGGGTCTCATTCATTGCACGGTTAAATAAGCATGCTTATTGTATATGTAGTGTCGTAGTATAGTAATAAAGCATGAGTTTCTGTCTACCTTGGATAAGGGTGGAGGTGTTCCTAGGTTATGGAGTGTCTACAGTCTATTCTGATTATAAACCTGTGATTGTCTTGACGGAAAGCATGTATGATTTTTGACCTAGTTCTGGGGGTATTTCTGATGAGCATCGCACACACGCACGTTTCTGTTCATGTATTTGTTAGTATACGGGGATTTAGTCGAGCTCTGCTTGGATTTGTTACATTCATTGAGATATTTGCTTGTTAGTTGGTTTTGGTGAGTTTGAAGGGGATCTTGCATTTTTCATAATAGTTGCATTCATGCATTGCATTGCATTAGTATAAATGGATTTTGTGGGTACATTCGCTATAGGCCCTCACGAGACCTTACTCGTCCACTAGGGCTGCCTAGGGGTTTAAAGGGCTTGTTGCATATGCCAAATGCAACCGTGATCACCTACGGAAGTGGTACTAGTTAGTTAGTTGTAATTGTTAATGCTTGAGGACAAGCATCGGTTTAAGTTTGGGGGTGTGATAAGTGGATTTATATCCACTTGGAACATTCTAAATCGGCTTAAATTGATTGTCTTGGACTCAAGTTTCTTGTAGTTTTGATGTGTTTTGCTTAGTTGTGCAGGTTTACGAGAATGTTGATTAAGGTGGATGCTTCTACAATTTTTTGGGAATTAATTGATTTAAATTCGGATTTTCTGGGAAGGCTGCGCATCTTACACTGTTTTGGCCATATCTGGAGTTCTGTAAGTCCGTTTTCAGCGATCTTACTGCCCACGCGAAGCTTGAGAGATTTTCTACAACCTGGAATAGGAATCACGTGCAAGTAAAGTACTGAGTTAATTCGCGCGTGCAGACTTTGTGAAGCATGGCTGGGAAATTCCTGTTTTGCCCTTTTCAAGTTTTAATTATATTCCGGGCAGGTTTTAGCACCTTAATTAAATTCTAATTGTAATAGAATATTAAATATTTTTATTGAGCAAGAGGGAGGAAACGTTTTTTATGTATAAACGTCCTACCCTTGTAATCAAATAATATACATACGTTACATATAACCTAGTTTTATTCAGAAGAGAGAGGAGGAGAAGGAATTCTTCCAAGCTAGTGACAAGCAAGGATTATTCTTGAAACCTTTGTATTCTTCTATTGTGGGGATTTAATTCTAAACCTTATTCTTCTTCTTTATTTTTACTTGTTGATTTTAGAATTATGTTTTCCAAAGAACCCATGATGACAATTAGGTCAATTATGGGCTAATTCGTTATCATGGGGTTTTAATGGATTTTGCTATGGATTCTAGATATTGAGTGTTAATTATGCCTTGGTGTGTGATTGAATGTATTGATTACCTAGTATGTTTATGCTTATTCGTTATAAGTGCGTCGCGAACACTTGTAATTGTTTGTTTAATCCTAGTGAATGCGAAAGTGGATCTAGGGTTTAGAACAATTCATGCTAGCATAGGTTTTTGCATGTGAAGAACATGTATTAATTTGTGATGTGATTCTAACCGTCTTGCATCGACTATGTGGTTTAATGGGTGCTTGATTTTCAACCGGTATGTGTTCAATTGCTATAGACATATAGGGACTACACATATTTGGTGACTACTTGACTTCTATCAATTGTGGATGATCAGTAGGATGGTATATGCACAATGAAAGTTGGTATGTATCAGTTTAGTGCATCTAATCAGTAATCAAATCGGTCACATGCTAGGCTAAAGGGCATAAGATTCTAGATGAAGTAGTAATTGAAGTTGAAATCCCATGTCTGTTTATTATAAGGTTAAAGTTAAGTTATTTTCTCGTAATTGGCTTAGTTGGTAATCAATCATTAGTTAAATCAAACCAATATTGTGATTGTCTTAGCAGTGAGTGTAAATCATTAGCTGGTGCATAAGTGAACATAACGAACAATTTGAGTCTCTGTGGGAACGAATCCTATTTACTCTATATTACTTGTTGACCACGTTCTCTTGCGTGAATAAGTGTGAACAAGAATGTTAAGGCCGATGCCCTCTCTAAGTTCGCTTCTTCTGAGATAGAGAATTATGCTGGAAGTGTGTACTTCCAGGTCTTGAAGGCCCCGACCATCAACTCCAAGTTGGTAGCACCGATCGACATTGGGAGTTGTTGGATAGATCCTATTAAAGCTCATTTGGAAACTGGATGGCTCCCTGACAATGCCTTGGAGGCACGAAAATTGTCAGTGAGGGCATTGAGATATGCCCTGATCGAAGGCATCTTGTACAAGAGATCGTTTGTCATCCCGTATTTGAAGTGTTTAAGGTCCCAAGAGGCTAAGGAAGCATTGGAAGAAGTTCATGAAGGGATCTGTGGGCAACACTTGGGGGGCAGAGCCCTAGCCCACAAGATTACCCGCCTGGGATTCTATTGGCCAGAGATGTTGGCAGATGCCCAGGATTATGTCAAGAAGTGTGACAGATGTCAAAAACACGCCCCAGTTGTAAGGCAACCGCCTGAGAGGTTAACCTCAATCAGCTCTCCCATTCCGTTTGCAATGTGGGGGATGGACATTCTTGGTCCTTTCCCCATGGCTTCAGCACAAAGGAAGTTTCTGATTGTCGCCATTGATTACTTCACTAAGTGGATTGAGGCTAAGCCTTTAGCCAATATAACCACCAAGCAAGTTTCCCAGTTCTTTTGGGAGAACATAATTTGTAGGTATGGAATCCCGCGAATCCTTGTGATGGATAATGGGACACAATTTAACAATGAGGAATTCAAGAAGTATTGTGAGGAAAACGCTATTGAGCTTCGTTTTACCTCGGTGGCACATCCGCAAGCAAATGGACAGGCCGAGGTGGCCAATCGAATCATCCTGGATGGATTAAAGAAAAGGGTCGAACGCTCGAGGAATACTTGGGTGGATGAGTTGCTGCCTATACTCTGGGCATATCGCACCACCTGTAAGGTGACAACAGGAGCAACTCCATTTTTGCTAGCTTATGGAGCTGAGGCAGTTGTACCGCTAGAAATCATGCATGCATCACCTCGAATTGAGGCATTTGAACCTGAGACTAATGAAGAAGGCATGAGGCTCGCCCTAGATCTGATTGATGAAGTTAGGGATGAGGCAAACGCCAGAAATGCGGAGCATCAAAAGAAAGCATCCTTCTATTACAACCACAGGGTTAAGGAGAGGTTCTTTCAGCAAGGTGACTTGGTTCTTAGGAAGATCGAGGCTTCTGGAGTTGGTCAGAAGGGAAAGCTAGCCCCGAACTGGGAAGGGCCGTATCGAGTCAAGAAGACGCTAGGACGAGGATCTTACAAACTGGAAACCTTGGACGGGGTTGAGGTGCCCCGGACTTGGCATGCATTGAACCTCAAGGTTTACTATGTTTAAGCTCTCCTGAAAAGGACCTAGCTTTTTGCCTATGTAATAGAAGTAGAAATAAGGTCGATGAAACCATTCTAAGTTTTTAAACTTGGGATATAGGAAGTAGAGTATCTATGTAAGGGCTGTGCCCGTTTATGCTACCTATGTAAGGGTTGTGCCCACTTCTTCATACTAATAAGACTATTCTACATTTTTGCATAAGTTATGAGCATTACTTATTGATATATATGCATAAAATGGTAAACTACACATGTGAACGTGAATAAGTTGAGAAACATCAAGGACAATGGATTACGAATTAAAAGTTATGCCCGAAGGCAGAATACATAAACGATTAACTTATCAAGATAAGTTAACAAAAGTACAGAGTCATTCCCGAAGGCAGAGTACATAGATAGATAGATAAAAAGAGCAACTACTGAGCATCTCCAGTACGATCATCCTCTTCATCTTCGCCAAGATGAGCAGAGGGCTCTGGCTCCAGGATCCTTTCATCATCCTCCTGGTCCTCCTCCTGGGTGTCCTGCACTGCCAAGGCCATAGGAGCATGAGGGCTAGGGAAGTCTGAAACATTAAGGGTACCAGGAAATCTCCTAGTAACCTCAGCAAGAGCTCCGTCCCATCCCTGAGTAAACTGGTAAGGGAATAGAGAGTCGTCATGCTTCTCCATGAAGCCCACATACTCCTAGGAGGCAAGGTAGTCATCAATCAGGTCGTCCTTGCCCTTCCTGAGAGTGACATTTTCAGCCTGAGACTCTAGAAGCTCTTTCTCCCTCCTCGCTAAGGTAGCTTTGACAGAGGCCAGTTCATCCTGAGAATCATCATACTTTGCCTTATGAGTCTCACAGGCTGAACGCCAAGTCTTAGCCTGGAATATGGCCCCCTGGAAGTTGGCATTAGCCTACAAAAGATAAAGGGGGTGTTTGGAAGTTAGAGGTTTGGGATAAAATTAGAGGTTTGGGGGTAGATTAGAGGTTTGACCAAATGAAACCTCTAATGTGAGTGTTTGGTTGTTAGAGGTTTGAGTTAGAGGTTTGGGATCAAAAAGCTAATTTTGAAAAAGCTCATTTTAGGAGCTTTTTCAATTAGAGGTTTGCTATGTGTCACAAAAAGTTATTCAAAAACCTATTTACCAAACACTTTTATTCAAAACAGCTAATTTCAATCCGCTAGTCAAAACAACTAATTCAATCCGCTAGTCAAAACAGCTAATTCAATCCGCTATCAGCTAACAGCTATCAGCTAATTGCCAAACAGGGCCAAAGTTAGAACCACGATTCAAATAGCAAACAAGTATATAAGAGAGAGGGAAGTAAGGAGCTTACAGCAGCAAAGGCCTGAGCTCCAGCACTCTCGGCTCCTTCAAGAGTGGAGCCGGATACCAAATCTTTGAAATCACCGGGAGTTATGGAATGGTAGGACCAATCCATGGCATGCTTGCAATCTCCAACAATGGAGTCCTTCTTCCTAATACCCCAGTTGGGACGCCAAGCGCTCTTGGAAGAGCCATCTGCTTCTTCAATATTGGCTACATGGGGCCTCAAGTAGGCATCCGTGGCCGTTGGGGCTCGAGGATCCTTCCCTGAACGAGCCCTCTTCAACCTGGCAGTGTCTCCATCTTCAGGCTCATTAGTCTTGTTGATGAAAGCTGCAGCTGCAATTACAAAACAAAAGACAAATAATGGGTATGAGACAATCATATTCAAGTAAAGGAATACAAAAAGAAAGGAAATTACCCTTCTTGGTCACTCGGGAAAGTCCCAAAGATTTAAGCTGGAACTCATTCAGGAGATCCCAAGCCATAGTAGTATGATTATCTTTGATGAGCTCCTTGTAGGCCTGGGTCTCTTCCTCGTTGAGCTCAATATCACTGGCACTGCCATCTACGACCTTACCAAAGGTACTACAAAAAACATTGCCCCAATCTCCACCTTCTCATGTCAAATACATGAACTCCTTCTTCCATTTTGGGTTGGAGTCAGGAATAGATTGGGGGTGAAAGATTGGAGGAGTGGAAGTACGATGACTAATGTAAACCCAACCCGGAGTAGATTCAGCAGAATTCTTAAATTGAAAAATCTTTCTAAAGAGAGCTACAGAAAGAGGGAATTTGTTCTTAAGGCAGAGGACCATGAAACAATTGATCACCCTCCAAGAGTTGGGGGGAAGTTGGCAAGGGTTAATTCCTACATCTGCTAAGTGCCTAGGAATAAACTCATGGAAGGGGAATCGAACTCCTGCAACAATGGCACCCCTATAAATACAAAGTGCATCGGGGCGCCAATGGCAAGATCGATCCCCAGGATCAGCTGGGACAAGTCTATAGGGTGGTTCTATTTTATACATCCTGTTATAATCAGTGATCTTTTCTATGTCATGAAAGATGTTACTATGATTAAAGGAATCAAGGTGTGACAAGGATGGAAAATCTTCTTTACGATTTAAAATCATATCCTGTAAACTCATGAGGGGAGAACGAATGATGATACCTCTTTTGGAGGCTCCTTGCAATTTCTGGAAACGAAGTGCTGCACGATCTTCTGCCATCTCAGTAAATCTTCAAAGGAAAGTTTTGATCTTCAAAGGAAATCTGCAAAGGATGAAGAAATTGTTAGAACAATCTTCAAATCTTCAAAGGAATTGAAGAACAAACCCAGAAAAAGGGTGATCTTCAAACTATAAAATTAGAAATTCTGGAAAATACCTTGAGTATTCTTCAAATCTTCAAAGAATCTGCAGAAATGTGCAGATTTGAGGTTGAAAGTTTATGAACTTTGAATGATCTTCAAAGAATGAAGATCAAACTCAGATTCTTCAAATGAAATTTCTTAAAGAGCTTTGAAACTCTAGAGAGAACTTTTAGAAGAGAAAATTTTTAGAAAGTTTTTGTGATGAAAATGAAAGTGAAATTCTTGGCCTTATATAGGCGAAAAGATAGAGCATGTCAACCGGCAAGTTTAAATTACTCAACCGGTTATAGCCTGTTAGAAATCTTTTTTTGGGCCTTTAAATAAAAATTGGGCTTGAAAAAGACACTCCTTAACGACGACAACAAAACCTGTTAAGGTTTAAGGCTTAAAGCCCATGACTACGGTCAAAAGCCCAATAGGGCCAAAGATATAATTCTTGAATTCAGTTTTAGCTAAGACTGAAGGCCTGTAAAAGCCCAAGCTCAATTTAAGGCCCAAAAGGTTTGGAAAGGCCCACTGTTACAGTCCAAAACCAAGGAAAGACCCGAAAGAAGGTGGTATGAGGTCGGCACCTACGACCTCGTTTTGCAATAGGATTTCGAGCTCATTCACATGACCAGAAAATCAACTAAAACACGTCCATTTGAGGTCGTTGAGGCATGGTTTGAGATCGCAAACTCCAGCTCGAATTTGAATTGAAAAATATGAAAAACCCACACGACCTAGGCCTAATTTGAGGTCGTCTCTGTGTTGTGTTGAGGTCGGATTTATACTACAATGAGATTGGTAAATTCTGGTCGTAATTATACTAGAAAGTGAGAAAAATCTGTGCGACCTGGAACCACTTTGAGGTCGTTTCCCCCTTGGTTTGAGGTCGCCAGCATGAGGTCGAAAATGAACTAAAAAACCTGTAAAACAGCCACGACCTGGCCCCTGTTTGAGCTCGAAATTGAGCTCGAAAATACACTAATTTCTTCTCGAAATTTCCAGGTCGAAAATGACTTGGGAAGCAAGAAAAATGACTGCGATCTGGAGGCAGTTTAAGCTCTAATTTGACCTGCAATTCTAAAAAAAAAAAAAATCTCTCGAAAATTCCAGAAACATGGAAAAATAATTTTATGCTCGAAGCACAATCTAATATTTTCAAACTAGTGCCATTTGAGCACCGTTTGGCGCCGTTTAGTGCCGTTTAGCACCGTTTAGCGCTGATTATTGCCGTTTAGCATCGTTTAACATTGTCGTAAGTGCGTCGGTCGCTCCACGCTTTACATCAAGACAATACTTGTGAAACACTAGTGTATAAATATAAACCCCGACCCAAGTCTCAGATAAGGCCGTTAAAACTTCGAGGAAAACCTGATCAGTTTCCCTAGAAGTTGGGGGGCAAATGATATGGACTAAAAATAAGCCCTAAAAATATCATTAATGTTGCATTAATTAGACCTAGTTTGGTCCAAATTTGGGGCCCACTAGAGGGCCCAAAAACCCTAGTTAAATATTAATTTCGTAATTAATATTCATGGCTAATTAACAGCTGGGAAATATAAGTCAAATAAGGATATTATCTCTCCAAAGAGTAGCCTCCAAGGCACATAGTCGTACAAGGAAACAGACTCCTACAAGGAAGGAGTCTAGATCCTTCCTCAAGGTTGACTTGTCCACCAAGTCACCTAACCCTACCATAATTCTGAGGCTTCTCAGCCTATATAAAGGGTCTGACCCCTCATTCTCAGAACTACGTTTTATTGGCTTGATTATCTTAATACAGAGATACGTAGGCATTCTATGAGGACCGTTTAAGTCTCGAACACAGAAGCAGCCATTAAAGCACGAAGCTCACGCACCCTAGCATTAAATACAACAAACCCTAGCCGCAATCTAATAACCTAGTTTTTATTCCACAACACTTATAATAATTTTTCTCACTTATAATAATTTTTCAAATAGATAATTTATCAAATTCATTTTTATATTTACATTCTTCATAATTCATACATCACTTATAATATAAAACTACCAAAACACTTCAAATTTTGATTTTATAGTACTTTAATCAATTATAAATCATTATATCCTATTATATAATAAGAGTAAGAGGGATAATAAGCGAATACTATCATAGGTTAAGGGTTCGATTCTCACTAACGACATAATTAATAAATTTAATATTTATAACTTTAAATATACTAATAAAACATATGATAAAATTTACTTTTTAAAACTTGTAAATCATCTGTTAACATTAATCATCTATTAAATTTGATATTAGTACACACCAAAAATTAATTTACAAGATGATATTAAAAAATTGCGAGTACATAAACACGAAATAGCCCTCATCTTTTCTACAAAAAATTAATAACGATCAAATTCTACATCATCCTTGTAAACATTACGAACCAGTTTCCAACATCTTGAAGTAATTAATTACAAGTAATTGTACGAGCTATTCCTAGAAAATGTACGTACATGGATAGGAGAGTTGAGTTTAATTTTAAATTTTTTTGCCAGAATGAGTTTATTTGTAATACCACAAAGGAGCACCAATTGCGCTAAGAAATATATCTAAGGAGCACCAATTTTGTAGTTGAGTTGAATTAAATCAAAATCTAGACCCCATCATATACGACCGTGGAAAAAAGGATATATAAATGAGACATAGAAAAAAAATGTAAAAATGAATAACGAAAATTTGAGCTTTTCTATATAAAAATAGTTGTTCTTAACTTATTTGATATTATTATCGAAATCGATTTTTCATATATGCTATTCGAGATTGGAACAGCGTCCCAAATTTGGTGGGACACAAATTTTTTTTATAAACACTATATGTGATGCATGTTCTTGAGCTAAAAATAAAGAATTTTTGTTCAAACATTCGCAATTAAAGTAATCAATCTCATGTATGTTTGTAATTTTTTCTGGGACCCACTTACATGTTGGAACTAGAATTATATTATATCCTTATATAATAAGCGTAAAGAGATTTTATCCATAATTTTGGTTGGATCACTATACTATCAAAATAATCTCAATAGTCGAATCTAATATTTTTAAAAATAGATGATAAAGATTAAATTATATTAAAAAGAAAATTATAATTTAAAAAGGAAATAATTAAAAAAGACTGTATTGGAATTGAATTTAAAAAACAATTATAATATGAAAAGGATATAATCATGATTGAACGTGTAAAACCTAATATATATCAATTTTTTAACAACAGTTCGATATGTAATAACGTATAAATATTAATTAAAAAATTAATATATTTAATATATATTAAAAAAAGCCCGTGGGGTTGTAAGTAAAAAATAGATAGCTACCGTGTGTCCATCAACATTGATGCATACAGATACAAATACATATTCAGACAACAAAATAGAACAACGTTGTACGTAGATTAGATCCAAATTAAATTCATAGAGAATTATTAATATCTTAATATTGATATTCAACTCTAACCACGTATAGCTAATACTGTGAAATATGTATAAACAACTAAAATCAATTATAAATAAATAAATAAAAAAGATCTCTAGAATGAATTGGGAAAAAAAATCCTAATACAACCATAGATAGAATTATAATTACATTTTTTTATCAAGCAGAAATCTATATATGCAAGATCATTAGTTACAAATGAAAAACAAAAAATTGAACGTAATAAGAGACGTCATGAACGATACGTACAAGCTACAAAAGAAGAACGGAGTCAAAGGAGAAAAAAAGATGTGAAGAAAAAATTGAAGAGAAAGTTTTAAAGAAAATTGATTACTTATCTTGGTTTAACATTGCAATGATTTTTACAAAATTTGAAATCCTTAACTTAACATTGATAAAAAAATAATTATTCAAGGATTTATTTTTGTAAAATATTATTTATTAAATTTAAAATCGTGTTGTCAAGTACTATTTAAAAATTTACTCTCAAATGTAATGATAAATTCGATGATGCTATATATAAAAATAACATTAATTTTCAAAATAAAACACATAAAAATTAATTTACTGAATAAAAAAATTAAAAAAAAAACCCACGGATTATAACTTATAAGCTAGTAGATAATAATTTACAAACGGACCCCAACATCGAATCTTTAACATCAGACCCACTATAACTATAACCAATTAAAACAAGCCACATCATTTGGTAACAACTTTTGGTACCTAATTTTGGTACCTCTAGCATTTTTCAATATTTAATAGAAGAATTAGAAGATCGAATCTACCGAGGCAAGGAAAAAGACTTTAAATACTAACTTGAAAGCCAAGTTTCAACATCTTTATAAATCGCCCTTCTTCCATTAGCATAATAAATCACTTAAGAAGTCATTAGTGACAAAACTTCAAAGATAAACCTGATTGCATCTAATTATTCACCAAAACCATGGAGGGAGAGGGAAGAAGATTATATTTACACGAGAACGGAGGACAAGGTGAACAAAATTTCGTAAATAATGTCTATTGGGTACCTGCTTGGGAAAGAGAATTTACGGTGAAAATAGGTGGCCTTGCATGGGAAAGATTTGTTGAAGCCAAGAAACATGTTGATAGTGATAGCAAGGTTATGATGTGGAATGATTCAGCCAGTGAAGAAGCTTTTCACGAGGCGAAAAATCGATTTTGGTGTGAACATAATCGAAGATTAGATGATATCTCGTCTGATTCTTATGTATATATTGATGATAATAGTACCGACTGGTGTTCGGAATTCCATGAAGACGAAGATGATGAAAATTTCATGTCAGTTTCGAAAGAAGAATTTTCAGAAAACGGAGGAACAAAAGAGTTTTCGTCTGATTCTTATGTATATATTGATAATAATAGTACCGACTGGTATTCGAAATTTCATGAAGACGTAGAAGATGAAGATTTCATGTCAGTTTCGAAAGAAGAATTTTCAGAAAACGGAGGAACAAATAGTCGGATACTTAACTTCATGCTTCATCCTGTGGTGATAATTAAACGTTACACGGAGAAGAAGTTGCGCCCAACAACAGCCCTTACTGCTTGTCTTTTACATCGATGAGAAATTTATAAGGGACTTTATCTTAGTTTTTTATGTTTGGGCTGGCTTTTCGAATTGTATTAGTGACAAATAGAGTATGTATATACGTAGTAAAGTAGGTCTGAAATTTTTGTTATATTGGAGGATGGATTGTTTCGCTGATGAATGCTTGCCCGACTATTGTTTACATAACTTGATCCGAGTTTTATATTTTGCTTGTACATTGTCGATCGATTGGTAATAGGTTTATGAGTTTGTTATTGATATTTACAGTAGTATCTGAATCATGTTATTCATGCATAAATTCCTGTTTGAGTTTTTTATTTTTTGGTTAATCATGTTTAGTTAATTCTATCATCAAGAAGAGAGTCCCATTTACAATCCAGAGTGGAGAAGTGAAATAGTTGGCAGAAGTGTTATTCTCAAGTATTACTTGCTAGATAAAATGTGTGTCTGTGAGTGCTTTGGTGAATATTAGTGTGTACTCGATTATAGATCCTTGAACCTCAACATTGGTAACGAATAAAAAGTAGCAAAGTACTTGATACTCAGTTCTTGATCGGAAGTCTCATAATTTCATTAAACAACAAACATTGCTAAAACTCAAAAAGATGCAAATGGTGGGCAGACACTAATTTTCCTCAATCATGCTGCTTCCCCGTCGTATATTGGCTAGGATGGAAAGTTTGAGGTGATGATTGAGTCGCAGATCTAGCATTTTAAGGCACAAGCTTAAAGTCTTGACATGGTTGTTTTGGTGTCCCAAGATTGTTTGCTTGAGATTCCGGGAAGATAGAGACCGTGGGCTGCTCAACTTCCCTGTAAATAGGAGTAGAAGAGGATATTTGTGCTGCTTGCATACTAGTGCTTGTCATGCTTGCATGTACAACAATGTCCTTGGATTGAGTAAACTTGATCAATTCTGCAGCAATTTCACTATTATGATTTAGCACGTTACTACAAATGCTTTGATAGTTGCAGATGTCATCCATTTTCTTTTTGGAGTCTGATGCAGGGGGAATCAGAGGCACTATTCTATGTGTCTCTGTATATATCACACACTTCATCATGAGCAGGACTACTAGGACTTTTATCAGTTGAAATAGAAAGGTCTTCAAAATCGAAATCATCATCTGAACTATTGAAATTTGTGTTCAGTTCATCTTGTTAGGTCACAGATCTAGCATTGTGAGGCAGAACCTTGAAGTGTTGAATCGGTTGATTATAGGTTGAAACAGTAATGGACGGAGAAGTTGGGGAGAGAGCACATGCTGCTCAATTCCCAAGTGAATTAGACTGAAAGTGCTTGCCATATGTACTTCGTTCTTGAATGGAGTAAACTTCATTACTTCTTTAGAAAATTCACTATTCTGATTTAACAGGTTACAGAGAGTTTGATAGCACTTGTGATAATAGTCCACTTTGTACATGGATTTCAAGGACGGAGGCATTAAAGGTATTAATGGCCAACCCGATGGAGGAAATTTGGCAGAAGGAGTAGAAGAGGTTGTTTTTGTCGTGTGGTTACTAGTATTTAGCCATACTTACATGTACCACTTTGTTAGATGGACCAAGCTTAAACACTTCTCTAGCAATTTCCCTATTCTGATTTAGCATGTTACAGATATACTGATAACACTTGTGGACAGCTTCCATTTTGTACAAGCAGAGCAAGGATGGAGGCATCGAAGGTATTAAGGATGGAGGAACGGAAATAGCAGGACCAAAAACTGGATAATTATGAGCACGTAAGAGCCAATGGTCTAAGTAGTTGCTCGTCATCAAGTTTGGTACTCTGGGACTAAAAAGAAGACCAGGTTTGTCCTGATCTTGCTTCTTCATAATTTGACATGTTATTATCAGTTTGCGAGGATGATATTGGTGTCTTCTTAACAGCTGTTTCCAAGCTTTGAATCCTTTTTTGGGTTTTCTCATGAACAACTTCATGCTTATCAATGTTTGAGATAGGCTCAACAGTCAACATCATTATACAACCGTACTTTCTCCTAAGCAGATGCTTTCAGAGGATTTCCCAGAAAAGCTCTTTCTTCAAACAGTATGTCCGGTGATTCAGCCATCAACTTCTGCAAATAATCTTTGTTGACTGTAGATGGTAACCAGGATTTAAATTAGAATCATAGCCGAGTGAATAAGCAAGCAAATCACACTGTTTATAAATTGCTATGCTGGATCATATAGAACCAGCAAGTTCATTTTAATTGATCCAAAACAACACTACATATACAAGACCAGAAATATACAAGTACACAACAAATTGTGTCATTAGATTCTTGTACCTTGGAAGAAACTATAGCACACATCATTCGGTCTTACGTACAAAGAAGATATTACTAAATTGTGATTGATAACTCTGAATCTCGACCGGGTTCTTCCTCGCCAACTCTTGCCTCCGAAGTGGTGTAGCTGTTGTGGGGTATCTACAAAACAACACCGGAGGGGGGGTTTGGCCCCAAGGTGCCTCCGGCGTGAGAATAAGAGTCGGCTTTGGAAGATAATAGTCAAGCAGAGTATCACAAGAGTAACAAGTGCGTGTATGAGTGTAGTAAAATCCTCCCCCCTAAACCCCATTCTCTAGGGTATTTATAGCCCCAGGTCTAGGGCTTAGGGGTAGGTTACCTTTGCTCCTGATCGTCGGATCTGGGGGGGATGGCCAGCTGAATTCCCGGGATGTGGGACACGTGTCCCAACATGTGGGGGTCGTTGACTTGAGTGTGCTGGTGCCGTGGCAGACATGATTTGACACATGCAAACTATTTGGCATTTAGTGTTGGTCAGTGCCAGGTGTGGGAGCATTGGCTGAGCTGGGGTGCCACGTGTGCTGAGTGTCACCAGTCTGGGGTCCCCTAGTTCGGGAGGAGGCCGCATGTCTGGGGTCCCTAGTCTGGGGTGGAGGGCACATGTCTGGAGTCCCCTAGTCTGGGGTGGAGGCCACATGTCTGGTGTCCCCTAGTCTGGGGTGGAGGCCACATGTCTGGAGTCCCCTAGTCTGGGGTAGAGGCCACATGTCTGGAGTCCCCTAGTCTGGGGTAGAGGCCGCATGTCTGGAGTCCCCTACGGGGTGGAGTCCCCTAGTCTGGGGTAGAGGCCGCATGTCTGGAATCCCATAGTCTGGGGTAGAGGCCACATGTCTGAAGTCCCCTAGTCTGGGGTAGAGGCCGCATGTCTGGAGTCCCCTACTCTGGGGTGGAGGCCACATGTCTGGAGTCCCCTAGTCTGGGGTAGAGGCCGCATGTCTGGAGTCCCCTACTCTGAGGTGGAGGCCACATGTCTGGGCTGGGCTTCTCTTATTCTCATGAGTTGGAATTGCTTGTAGCTCTGGGCCTAAAGTTGGGCCAAATTGGGGTTGGGCTATTTCTAGCCTATCAGTGATTGATTTTATATTTAACAAGATATAAGTAAAATGAAACCCGTAAATCAAAGTCACATTTCGTAGGTTTAGTTTGCCAAGTGATTTGCACTCAAATATAAAGTATTCTATTCAAACAATAGATATGATGATGTTGAAGTTGTAGATTCTTTATCCTTAATTTGTTGATAGCTATTCAATTGACAGTTGCTAAACGGACTTGAAATCACCTTTTCCAGGAATTTTTAGAAGCACAAACTGGCAGTAGTATAGTCACACACTCACTCAAAACTGGAGGAAAATAAGATACACAGTGTTAGGAATATGTTGTAGTTGATGATAACTTAACATTCAAGCAAAATTGTATAAGTCAAGTTTTGTAACTGTCAACGGATAAGACCTTATAACTCTATTCGTTGACAGGTAGCTCATCAACGGATGAGGTTTTGTAGCATACTGCAATATCTCTATTTATCAGTTGATAGTGTTTTTATTCAGAGTCATGTTGACCATCAATGGATAGGCAGAATAGGGTAGCCAATTGTAAATAAGCTATGCTATGTAATTCTGTCTAAGTGAAAGTGTATCAACGGATAAGAACAGGGCTCTATCAACGGATACAACTCAAATCTACTCGATCAACGGATACAGCTCAAACTACCATCAACGGATAAGTGTGCACAACATCAACGGATAATCATTGTCACTTTATTCTATGCTAGCTGGGAATTAGCAGTTGATAAGGATAGGTTTGACTGACAGATCACATGGGTTGATAGTAGGTATAAAAAGCAGTATGGCAGCCATACTTTGGAAACACAGAAGAAAGAAGCATTCCATTTACACAGTACATACAAGAAAGGTGCAGGGGACATATCTGTTCACAAGGACAACCTTTCGGCTACATGTGGATTTGGAGTGGAGTAGCAAGTCAACTTGAATTAGATTAATATTATCTTATTCCTGTAGCACTTGTAAACTTGGGATATATAACCAAGTGTAGCAACTCTTTAGATTGTAAGAAAACATACATATTTGCTTAGGGTTTCTTGAATATCTTTAGAAGCAAAGAGTTGTAAACACAGAAGCTGTGTACATTTGTATCACAGGGTTTTCTTCAAATAAAAGTCTCAGGTGGTACATTTAACCACCTGATTTTTATGTGGTTGTGAACTATTTCTATTCAGCAATTATTTCTTTATAGATTTCTGTGGTTTTTATCAGAAATTTATAACTATCAAGAATTGTATTCAACCCCCCCCCCCTTCTACAATTATACAAGTGTGTAATCTGGGAATAACAATTGGTATCAGAGCAAGCTTCTAATATATTTGAAGTTTAAAGATCAACACACTTCCAACATGTCTAAGAAGGATTATGGAATGAAGATACCGGTTCTTGATAGGGAAAATTACTTTCACTGGAAAGTAAAAATGCGTCTACATCTCATGTCTATTGATGTAGGTTTTGTAGATTGCATTGAGAAGGGTCCTCATGTTCCAATAAAGGCTGCTTCAAGAGTTGGTCTTGCTGCAGATGCACCAGACACGTACATCCCAAAACCTGTTTCTGAGTGGAGCACTGAGGATGTTGCAGAAGTTCACAAAGATAAAAAGACCATGAATATTCTGTTTAATGGTTTAGAAACAGACATGGTTGACAATGTTATCAACTGTACTACCGCCAAGGAAGTATGGGACATTGTTCAAACCCTTTGTGAAGGTACAGAACAGGTAAGGGAAAACAAGATGCAACTACTGATCCAACAGTATGAGCACTTCCATTTCAAGAATGGAGAGACATTGAATGACACATTTAGTAGATTTCAAAAGCTACTGAATGGCTTGAAACTGTATGGAAGAATCTACCAAGTGAAAGATTCTAATCTCAAATTTCTGAGATCACTGCCCAAAGAGTGGAAGCCTATGACTGTTTCTCTAAGAAACACTCAAGAGTACAAATCATTTACTCTTGAAAGGATCTATGGAACTTTAAAGACATATGAACTAGAAAAGGTGTCTGAAGAAATGAGTGTCCTACAGCAGGATGAATTGGATGAGATAGATGAGCATTTAGCCTTTCTATCTAGGAGATTCTCTAAGCTAAAATTCAGAAGAAACTCTGGGGTGGCCAAGCCATTTAACAAGGATTTTTCTACAAGCAATTATGTGGATAAATCCAAAATTAAATGCTACAATTGTGGAATTGCTGGTCACATGATAAGTGAATGCAGGAAGCCTAGATCTGAGAACAAGGGAAAGCCAACTGAAACTGTTGACTACAAGAAGAAATATTTTGATCTTCTCAGATAGAAAGGAAAGGCATTCATGACCCAAGAGTATGACTGGGCTGTTGATGGAAATCATTCTGATGATGATGATGAGTTTGTCAACCTTGCATTAATGGCTGATTCTGAGCAGGAAGCAAGTTCAGCTAGAAATCAGGGAAATAAGAGGAATCTATGGTACCTAGACAGTGGATGTTCTAGGCATATGACAGGAGATTCAACCCTGCTCACAGAGTTCAAGGAGGAAGCTGGCCCTAGAATTACCTTTGGAGATGACAGCAAAGGATATACTAAGGGATATGGCTTGATTACAAAGGACAATGTCATCATTGAAGAAGTGGCTTTAGTTGAAGGTTTGAAGCACAATTTGCTGAGTGTTAGTCAGATTTGTGACAAAGACTATGAAGTAAAGTTCACTAAAGAAGCCTGTGTTGTTTCTACCAAGGAAAACAACAATGTGGTTCTGACAGGCTTTAGAAAATGAAATGTTTACATAGCTGATTTCAACTCAGTATGCTCAGAATCCATTACTTGTCTCTTCAGCAAAGCAAGCAAGGATGAGAGTTGGCTATGGCATAAAAAGCTGTCTCATTTGAATTTTAAAGTAATGAATGATTTGGTAAGAAAGGATCTTGCTAGAGGAATCCCTCAATTGGAGTTCATCAAAGATGGACTGTGTGATGCCTGCCAATTAGGGAAGCAAAAGAAATCATCCTTCAAGAGCAAGACAGAGTCATCCATTGTTAAGCCCCTTCAATTGCTGCATATGGACTTATTTGGTCCAGTAAATGTCATGTCCATTTCAAAGAAGAAACACTGCCTGGTGATTGTGGATGATTTTTCTAAGTTTACATGGACCTTCTTCCTGCACTCCAAAGATTGTGCAAGTGAAATCATCATCAATCATCTCAGACTAGTAAACAATGGTTCTGAAGTAAAAGTACAAAGAATCAGGAGTGACAATGGCACTGAATTCAAAAATTCCACAATGAATATTTTCTGTGAAGAGAATGGAATTGTCCATGAGTTTTCTGCTGCTAGAACACCTCAACAAAATGGGGTTGTTGAAAGGAAAAACAGAACTCTCATTGAAGCAGCTAGAACAATGTTAAGTGAATCAAGATTGCCAACATATTTCTGGGCTAAAGCTGTCAGCACTGCCTGCTTCACTCAGAATATTTCCTTGATCAATCAAGCTAGAGGAATGACTCCTTATCAATTATTCACCAACAAGAAACCAACGTTAGCTTTTCTTCATGTCTTTGGATGTAAGTGTTTTGTGCTAAGGAATCATGGAGATAACTTGGGCAAATTTGAAGCAAAGGCAGATGAAGCTATCTTTGTTGGATATGCAGCAGGGAAAGCCTATAGAGTCTACAATCTAAGAACCAACATTGTTATGGAATCTGTACATGTTGTGTTTGATGATCAAAAGATTCTAGGTCTAAATGATGAAGGCTTCCATGAAAAGTTGAGATTTGAAAATAAGGTAGAAGGAAGAATGTACATTGATGATGACGAGGAAAATGAAGATCATGACCTTGGAAATTCACCTAGAGTTGTTGGTCCAACTAGAAGTGATGCTAACACTGGAAATGAAGCATCCGTTGACAGTCATACTAGATCATCAGATGCATCCGTTGACAGGCATTCTCATGTATTCGTCGACAGGCAAAATGGAGCATCCGTTGATAGACAAAATGATGCATCTGTTGACAGTCAACTTCATAACTCCTCAAGGACAACAAACTCAGGGGAAGTTTCTCAAAGTCAAAACTTAATATCCAATCAACAAGATCATGCTCACATAGATGAAGCAACCTCATCTAGATCAAACCTTACACCTTCAAGAAAATGGACCAGAGATCATCCTTTTGAGTTAATCATTGGTGACTCAAACTCAAGAGTCCAAACTAGGAGGGCCACACAAGAAGAATGCCTATACAGTAGTTTCCTGTCTCAAGAGGAACCTAAGAAAGTGGAGGATGCCCTTCTAGATCCAGATTGGGTCTTAGCAATGCAAGAAGAGCTAAACCAATTTGAGAGAAATAAAGTATGGAAGCTTGTGCCCAAACCTGATGATAGAGGTATCATAGGTACCAAATGGGTTCTCAAGAATAAGACTGATGAAAATGGCATAATTGTGAGGAATAAAGCTAGATTAGTGGCAAAGGGCTATTCTCAAGAAGAAGGAATAGATTTTGATGAAACTTTTGCTCCAGTGGCAAGACTTGAGGCCATCAGAATTTTCCTAGCCCATGCAGCACATGCCAACTTCAAAGTCTATCAGATGGATGTTAAAAGTGCCTTTCTAAATGGGGAACTGGAAGAAGAGGTATATGTCCATCAACCTCCTGGCTTTGAAGATCCAGAATTTCCAGATTATGTATATCTTCTCTTGAAAGCACTTTATGGTTTGAAGCAAGCACCAAGAGCCTGGTATGACACTTTATCTCAATTTCTTTTGGAGAATCACTTCACTAGAGGTACAGTAGATAAAACCTTATTTCATAGAAATGTCAATGGTTCTTCAATACTTGTTCAAATCTATGTAGATGATATTATTTTTGGGTCTACAGATGAGAAGCTTTGCAAAAGGTTTGCCAAACTTATGCAAAGTAGGTATGAAATGAGCATGATGGGTAATTAACTTACTTTCTTGGTTTACAAGTAAAGCAAGTTAATGAGGGAATTTTCATAAGTCAAACAAAATATATTTATGATCTCTTAAAGAAATTTGACTTAATGGATTGTGCCTCTGCAAAAACACCTATGGCCACTGCAACTAAGCTTGAGCTGAATACTAAGGAAAAATCTGTGGACATCTCAAGCTATAGAGGCATGGTAGGCTCACTTCTATATCTAACAGCTAGTAGACCTGATATAATGTTTTCCACATGTCTTTGTGCTAGATTTCAAGCTGACCCTAGAGAGTCTCACTTGATTGCTATTAAGAGAATTTTCAGGTATCTCAAGGGAACACCAAACCTTGGCATTTGGTACCCAAGAGATTCTGGCTTTGATCTAATTGGCTATTCAGATGCAGACTATGCAGGTTGCAGAATTGATAGGAAAAGTACTACAGGCTCCTGTCAATTTCTAGGGAATAGGCTTGTGTCATGGTTCAGTAAGAAACAGAACTCAGTCTCCACTTCTACAGCCGAAGCTGAGTACATTGCAGCTGGAAGTTGTTGTGCACAGATTCTTTGGATGAAAAATCAACTTATTGACTATGGTCTAAAAGTTGAGAAGATTCCAATTTTTTGTGACAACACTAGTGCTATTGCCATCACAAAAAATTCAGTGCAACATTCGAGAACCAAGCATTTTGACATCAAATACCACTTCATCAGAGAGCATGTGATGAATGGTACAGTAGAAATGCACTTTGTGCCAAGTGAAATGCAGCTTGCAGATATCTTCACCAAGCCTCTTGATGAATCTTCATTCACAAGGTTGGTAGGTGAACTAGGTATGCTTAATTTTTCATAATTCCTAGTGGTATCTAATAATACTGTATTGCAGCTAGAAATGTGTTTTGATTTACTTGAGAATTAAAAACTCTCAGAATAACTCTTAGCAGAAATTTTGTTTAAGGCAAAATTTGCTTATCAACAGATATCCTTTTATCCGTTGGTAGTATAAACACATTACTAGATTTTCGTATGTCAACGGATAACAGGTTGTCCACGTCATCGATGGATAAACTGTTTTCTCAACCGTCCAATCTTTATCCGTTGATATACATATTTCTTTTTATAGCCGTTGGTAAACGTGTATAATTAGTCACGGTTGTACTTCTTTTCTTTTCATTTATTATCTGACAGTTACTTTTGTCCAATGGGGTAATTACTTTTAATTATTTCATTTTTAATTCTTGGAAAATATAAAAGGCTGTTTTGTGTCCTCACATCTCACCTTTATTCATTTTCAAGAATCTCATTAGTTAACTGCATCTTCTTCACTAAATCTCTCTCTGCAACAAAAGTTCAAACACTTCAATGGCGTCTATTGTTAAGATGATGTCTTCCACCGGGTTTACCTATGAGAAGAACAATTTCGCGGCCTTTGTTGATACAGTGAACGCTCCAGAAGCATATCACACTATGATGAATTTCGTGAAGAAATGCAAACTGTCATATGCTATGACTGCCACCACTCCTCTAATCCATGAGGTAATTGAAGAGGTGTGGGCATCTGCTGAGTACAATGGCACAGACGGTACACTTGCTTTTTCTTTAAAGGGTAAAAATTATGTAGTTAATTCTGATGTGTTAACTGCTTGTTTAAAATTGCCTGAGAATAACTGTCTGAAGGTACCCAGTAATGCTGAAATTGTTACCATGCTTAATTCCATGAATTATACCCTTAGTACTGAGAACTTAGGGAAAATTGTTAGGAAAGGTATGGTTAAGGAATGGAGTTATCTTTGTGATGCCTTCATTAAAACTTTTTCTGGCAAGATTAGTAACTTTGATGTTGTTACCAACTCCATGCTAGTTATGCTATGTATGCTTTTGACTGATAAATTCTATAATTTTGGCACACTAGTCATGTATGAGATAGCAGCTAAATTAGGTAAAAAGGAAACTAGGAGCAAGAATGTTTATTTTGCTAGATTTTTTATGCTCCTAGCACTGCATGTATCTGAGAATGAGCTATCCATTGCTAACCCGGATAGCAAGTTCAATTGTTTTATTCAGGAGAAGAGAGTCTTAAGTGATTTGATTCGAATGAACCTAAATACAGAAGTACAATTGGTATATCTACCAATTGTTCAGGTAACTGTTTCGAACCCTGAAACTCCTATCTCCAACCCCCAAATTTCTTTGCCTTCTAGTGTCACAATGGAGTCTGTGGCTGTGACCAAACAGGCTCCTACCAAAGTGACCAAATCCAAAGTTCCAAAACCACAATCTAAAAGACAAACCTCAGGTGTCTCTCAAAAGGCACCTGTTGCAAAAACTACCAAAACTCTTGAGGGGAGTGTGAAGGTGGTAGTGAGTGGTGAGGGACAGGGTGAACATCAAAGAAGCCCTAAGGATAAGGAAGATGAGGCAGGTGCAACCAACATTTCAGTCTCTCAAAAGACTGTTAATGAACCTACAAGCCAAATTCTAGTTACATCCTCTCAACAGGGTGTGACTACTAATTTAAGTTCCATTCCAGGAACACAGCACAAAAGGGCAAGGGACACAGATAGCTCTCACTCAAAAACCTATGGTAGAAGAGTAAAATCCAAAACCATTGGGGAATCACAGGGTGCACACACTGTACAGCAAACTGTACCTTCTCAAATTCAGTTTGATGTGACTTCAATAAATGTGGAGTCACAGCCCCTTGATCTTAACCTTCAAATCGATACACATTTTGATCCACCATCACCAACTCCATCTCTGGATGTGGATATGATATCTACATCAATTCCTGATTCTCCATCTTTAAAATTCTTGGAGAAGCCCCACTCAACAATTGGTGGTCATCATCTTTTAGATGATTTGTTGGGCCATCAATCTTCCATTCCTGAATTCACAACACTATCTGTGGCCTCTTCCTTAAAATCAATCACCACAGATTCAGTGTTGGTTTTCACTTCAACGGATACTCGTTTTCCTTCATCAACGGATATCCTTCATTCGTTGACAAGTGTTTCTCCATCAACAGATATGTCTACAACTAATTATCCGTTGACAGCAATAACCACTACATCAACGGATACACTTTATCCGTTGACAACTCTCTCTACCACTGCAAAATGTGACATTCCTATGTCAATTGTGGAGGAGTTTGTAGTAGTTGAAACACTTTTAGGAATGAGGGAAGGGAGTGAGAGGCTGCCTTGTGAGCAGGCAAAAGGAGAGAAAAACAATGAGAGGCTGACCATTTCTTCCGGTCAGGCAAAAGGAGAGCTAGAGAGTTCCACCTTAGTAGGTGAAGGTGAGGGTGTGAGAGGTGTGAGCCAGGGGGAGCCCCTGATGCAAGAAAAGAGAGATGAGAGGAGAGAAGGGACTACAGGAGAAATAAGGCAGGAAGAATCAGCCATTGCAAGTGAGTTAATGGAGGTTAATGAAGCTTCCAAAGAGATGGAATTTAGACAAGAATATCAATCAATTATTGACTCCATCTCTTTGGATCCTGAAACGTTTACTCATCCTGTTTCTGCCTATCAAGTAATGGCACAACAGGGCAATGTGGAGGCAGAGAAGGCAATGCACCTAGTGCACACCTCAGAATCTCTTCAAAGAGCAAAAGAAGATTTACAAACCCTGTCTCCAAGTGCTGGAAGTGAAGAGTTTGGCAGTGATGACAGTCAAACTTCAGATGGTGAAGAAATAAATGAGGATGAAACTCCAGGATGGATGTTTTCCAATGCCACTGAACTTGGGAATCTCAATGTGGAAATCATGAAGCAATACCAATCTGCTAAGGCTGAGCACCAAACTGCAGAACCACAGAGAAAGACTGTTCTTGAGCAAGTTATGGCCTCCCTGAAATTACAAAAGATGCAATCTGTTATTCAAAGAACACAACAAGAGGAGGTCAAGTCTGCAATTAGAGATATGAAAATAGCACTAGATGCCAGGATTGAGGCACTAGCTCCTACTACCACTCAGAAGGTGCTTTCTAGCAAACTTCTCAAAGAAGATAGCCTGGCTAAGTCTGTTCAGCTTCTTTTCTCAAGAGTGGATAGTATGGAATCTCAAATGCACACCATTATTTCCAATCAATCAAAACAGACTCAACTACTGGAAATGCTACTTGCAGCTTCAACCCCAACCCTTGATGCTAACAAAAAGGGGGAGAAAATGGAGAAAATGGGAATAAGCACAGAAGAGGCTGCAACATCTACTGGCCAATTTCAAGCTACCAGTAGTGAGATAGCACAGATTGAGGGGGAGCAATAGCCAATTGTAGTGGTCAATCCAACAGAGTTTGAGATAAAGGCTTCCCCTGTGAAGAAACAAGTGGCTTTGCCTGAGATTCAAAGCTTAGAAGAAATCTCAGATGGTGAAAGGCAAGCCAGAATAGAAGCTTTGGAAAAGATCAACAAGGAGACTAGTGAAAGAATTCTAAGGACAGAGAGGATGATCAATGAATCAATTGCATCATCTCTGTTCCTTAATGCTCAATCTTCTGCTCCAACAATATCAACCACAATCATGAAGGTGCTCACTCCAAGGGTTGTGGCTCCTACATTCTATGATGCTGAGCCATCATTTGTCAAAGAATTTGAACCAGCTATCAAAACCAGAGCCTACTCACCACCAAAGGAAAATGGGAAGAACAAGCTTCAATTGGACTACCCATTTCCCAAGAATGATGAAGAAAAGCTATTGGGAAAAACAATCATGGAGTTCAAAGTACAGACAAATAAGAGTGTAAGAGATTGGATGACTGTAATCATGAGGAATGGAAAAGTATTAAATATATCCAACAGTCATCCTAGATTTGTGGAAGCTAAAAGAGAAGAAGTCTCCAGAATCCAAAGGGAAGCCCATCCAAGTACAGAAAATCAACATGAAAACTCAGAAGAGAAGCAAGCCAGGCTAGCTCAAGAGTTAATGGATGAGGTAGAGGTTGAAATGAAGGAACCTGAGGAAGTTCCCAAAATCAAACCTAAAAGAAGGAAAGCTAAAACCAAGAGGGTTCTTTCTCCAGAACCCTCTCCAGAAAAAGAAACCATTGGCTCACCAGTACCTATGTCTGCAACAGTAATCGACCCAACTGTAAACTTTCATGGTGACCCCATAAGGCCTAAAGAGGAACCAATGAATTTTGATTCAATTGAAGTTCCTTCATTCTTGCTAAATCCAAAACAGAAGAAAAGGGCTCCAAAGAAGCAACTTTCAAAGGGACCAGTTCAAGTTGCTTGGGTACCTGGTATTGTCAAACAACCAATCTTAGAAAACAAAGAAGACTTTATCTATCAGGCAGAAATTGAAGAATACTCTGGCATGAATCTATATTTTGATGAACTGTCAGAAGTAAGAGGAATTGACAAGTACAAGAATCAGCCTGAGAGATTAGTGTTTGTCTACAAGGGAGGAAGTCAGAGGACATGGCCACTACAGAAGGTTCTTGAAGAGAATTATCATACACTGACCAAAGTGTTCTCAGCATTCAAGAGACACACAGGGTTCTCTGAGATAGCCAGAAGGGAGATAATTAGCAGAATAGAAGAAATAAGGAGAGAATGGAACTCACCCTCAAGTCTACCAAAGAAAATGAAGATCCCTTATAATGGACAGAAAATCCACATTCAACCCTTTTGGATGATGGAGTTCAGGGATGATGAGGGCACTAGGAGATTCTTCAGGTTAGAAGACCAACTGTCAAAGGCTAGTTCTGATTACCTAAGATGGTTACAACTAAAGCTAAATCCAAAAGTTGTTGAAGAAGATACCTTCTATAGGCAACTTCAAGTGCAAATTGAGTCCAACTCTGCCAAGGAAGGAAAGTCAAGGGTGCAGCCAACCAGAGAGAGGAAACATCATTAATCTGCTCAATCTAAAGGAGCACATCTCTGATAAGTTTCTTAAAGCTTTCTGTTTTTAATTTTTGTAGCTTAATACAATGTTTGCATACTGTAGTGTGTATATATCTCTAGGAATGTTTTGTTATCATCAAGGTTCTGAATTTATGCTTTATTGCCATCAAGTATAAATTGGGGGAGATTGTTAGGAATATGTTGTAGTTGATGATAACTTAACATTCAAGCAAAATTGTATAAGTCAAGTTTTGTAACTGTCAACGGATAAGACCTTATAACTCTATTCGTTGACATGTAGCTCATCAACGGATGAGGTTTTGTAGCATACTGCAATATCTCTATTTATCAGTTGATAGTGTTTTTATTCAGAGTCATGTTGACCATCAATGGATAGGCAGAATAGGGTAGCCAATTGTAAATAAGCTATGCTATGTAATTCTGTCTAAGTGAAAGTGTATCAACGGATAAGAACAGGGCTCTATCAACGGATACAACTCAAATCTACTCGATCAACGGATACAGCTCAAACTACCATCAACGGATAAGTGTGCACAACATCAACGGATAATCATTGTCACTTTATTCTATGCTAGCTGGGAATTAGCAGTTGATAAGGACAGGTTTGACTGACAGATCACATGGGTTGATAGTAGGTATAAAAAGCAGTATGGCAGCCATACTTTGGAAACACAGAAGAAAGAAGCATTCCATTTACACAGTACATACAAGAAAGGTGCAGGGGACATATCTGTTCACAAGGACAACCTTTCGGCTACATGTGGATTTGGAGTGGAGTAGCAAGTCAACTTGAATTAGATTAATATTATCTTATTCCTGTAGCACTTGTAAACTTGGGATATATAACCAAGTGTAGCAACTCTTTAGATTGTAAGAAAACATACATATTTGCTTAGGGTTTCTTGAATATCTTTAGAAGCAAAGAGTTGTAAACACAGAAGCTGTGTACATTTGTATCACAGGGTTTTCTTCAAATAAAAGTCTCAGGTGGTACATTTAACCACCTGATTTTTATGTGGTTGTGAACTATTTCTATTCAGCAATTATTTCTTTATAGATTTCTGTGGTTTTTATCAGAAATTTATAACTATCAAGAATTGTATTCAACCCCCCCCCTTCTACAATTATACAAGTGTGTAATCTGGGAATAACACACAGCTACTATAAGTATTGATCAGTCTGTAATACACATTATACTACCTAACCAAAATGTGTAAATTAACATATTTAGATATATCTATGCACCTCAACAACATCTACAACATTGCCATGCCAGAAAGTTCTTCAAAACCAGACAAAAATTTGCTAGAGATGGGCTAGGAGGGTATAAACAAAAGTTCTTATTCAATCTAAATATTAATCAACGATTTCAAAGTAAAATTGATATGACCTTGCAAAATTTACATACTGAAAGCCACAATCAACCCCGTTGTAGTTTTTTTAAGTTGGCACTGGAACTTTTAATATGAGTCTGATTTGGAAACTTACTTGACAATACTAGTGCTTTTTGCTTTCGAAAAAGGAATTTGTCCAATTAAACTTACAACATCATCGATCAGGAAATAAATTTACAGACAGTAAGTCCAATGCGGAGTCCTCGCATGCATGCATCACCACCTCTATCCAGGGCTTTTGTTGGTAATGACCCTCGTAAGCTCTGCATCATCAGATCTTGTCAGCAGCTTCTGAGATTCACAAAGGATAGAAAGGTCTTGAGAATGTTCCCGCGGGGGTAAGTGGGAATTTTGGTTTACTTTCACAAAGGATAGAAAGGTCTTGAGAATGGGTGGCCGGCATATGAAACACGTACACAACTTTAAAGTCTATAAATACTGAAAGCAACCATGCATCCAGAAGAATAGCCAATCAAAGATTGTGCAAAATTTGGAGTATATGTGCAAAAAAGTTTGATATCGATCACTTGTTCACATCTACGTTTTTAAATTGCTAGTCACCTGGTACTCAGGGAAACAACCACTAATACCACCAATTACCAAGTTGTTCAATCATATTTGTTGAAGATGCTCTAATTAATAATCTCTCCTTCTCTCCTTATCATAGATTCCTTCCTTCTAATCTCATCTCTGCCCCTCCATTTCCTTCTCACTCTCTACTCACACCAAGAAAACCAACACTTGTAAACTATTGTCGGTCGGTGTACAAATTAAAAAGTTTAGAGCAGAGTATTTGAATTTGAAAAAAGGAGATATTTGATAAAAGAAATTTTATTTGTGAGTATTAGTATTAGTTGTTTAGTTTAATTTGAAGATTTTTTTATGTTAAATTAATAAAATATGGTGTCACGTGGCAGTTTGAAGTGTTTCAGTAAAACAATAACAGTATGACAGCTTGAGGTGTTTCAGTTAGCGTATGAGATATTTCTAAAAATAAACTGGATAATAAGGCGGTGCAAAACTCAACATATCCAGATAACAGACACAATGCAAACTCAAGGCGATGGAGCTTATTCGAGTTTAGTTTAACTATATAATAATTTTAATATTTATCTCATGTATAATAATATTATAATAGACTAAAAAATAATATCAAGATATGTTAGCGTAGCTCGTATGGCTAACACTAATTCTAGCTTTAATCGAATCAATGTAACAATAACAAATGAATTGTAGAGAAAGAGATGAGAACAGTTCTTAGAGAGAGATGAGAGAAAACAGAGATTGTATTAATTTTCAGAATGAATATTTGATCCACATGTTCTCAGACTTTATACAATAGAAATAACAAAATGAAAGCTGGAAATGGACTTAACAGAATTTCCCGCCAAAAGCTGTTAAATTCTTTTACAGCTATTTTTCTTATTTTTCTATTTTGTTATTCAACTATTACTAAAAATAGAACATAGAAATGTTATAGTTGAGCTACTATAACATATCCTCCCCCTTCGAAAAAAACTTGCCCTCAAGTCTGAAAATACTTCTGAACCAACTCTGGATATTTATCTGCAAATGCTGCAGCATCTTCCCAAGAATTTTCAGTAGGAGAAGCATCCTTCCAAGTGATCAAATACTGAACCTTAGCTGCATTATGGTGTTTAACCATTCTATGATCTATAATAGCTAAAGGAACACCAGAACTTGTTGGAGAAGATTGATTAAGCCATTGAGGCAAAGCAGAAATCATTGGAGGAATTCCATGAAAAGCTTTCAACTGAGATACATGCACCACATCATGAACTTTCACCTCTGGAGACAATTTGAGCTTATAAGCAACCTTACCAACCTTAGCAATGACTTGAAAAGGACCACAAAATTTAGATGCCAATTTCTGATTTGATCTCTGCTGTAAAGAAACCTGTCTGTAAGCTTGTAACTTCAACCAAACCCAATCTCCTACTTGAAATTCTCTTTCAGACCTATGTTTATCAGCTTGAATCTTCATTCTATTTTGAGCATGTACCAAATGAGATTTTAAAGTACTAATCATTTGTTCCCTCCTAATTAAACTCCTATCCACCTCATGATTAGCAGTCTCTCCAGCCAAATAAGGCAAATGAATTGGTGGTGGTTGATTATAAACAATCTCATAAGGAGTAATATGAGCAACAGTGTAACCTCCAAACATCTGTTGACCATTTCAGTCTGACCATCTGTTGCTGGATGATATGCAGTTGACATTTTAAAAACAGCACCATGCAAAGAAAATAAGGACTGCCAGAATTTGCTCAAAAAGATGGAATCTCTATCACTCACAATGCTATGAGGCCAACCATGTAACTTGAAAACATTGTCTAAATAAGCTTGAGCTACTTGCACAGCATCAAAAGGATGTTTTAATGGTATAAAATGAGCAAATTTACTCAGTCTATCCACTACCACAAAAATAACTAAATAACCATGAGAATTAGGTAAACCAGTTATAAAATCCATACTCACATCTGTCCAAACCTCTTCTGGAATAGGTAAAGGCTGTAACAACCCTGGATAAGCAGCTGTGTCATATTTTACCTTTTGACAAGTTACACAATTTCTCACCATATTACTCATATCCTTAGATAATCCCTTCCAAGCAAATAAATTCTTAATTTTCTTCAAGGTAATATCTCTCCCAGAATGACCTCCTTCAGGTGTAGAATGATGCCAATGTAAGATCTTATCTCTTAAAGACTTATCTGGACCAACTACAAGCTTATTGTGCTTTTTCAGAAAACCTCTTTGCAAAGTATAATGCTCCACTTGCTCTCCTTGTTGCAATTTGTTGCAAGTCTCAATCAAGAAAGGATCCAAAACATAACTATTCTGAATTTGAGTTTCTAAATCAGAAGAAACCATTGTAATAGCCATGCATAAAACCTCTGCACCTTGAACTCTAGAAAGAGCATCAACTACTATATTGTTAGTACCTTTATTGTACTGTATCTCATAGTCAAACCCTAAAAGTTTAGAAATCCAAAACTGTTGAAAAGGTGTAGATATCTTTTGTTCCAGCAACCACTTCAAACTTTTTTGATCTGTCTTAATAACAAAGTGAGCACCTAGCAAGTATTGCTCCCACTTCTGTACAGCAAAAACTATTGCTAACAACTCTTTCTCATACACAGACAGATTCTTCCACCTAGGCCCCAATGCCCTACTGATAAAAGCCAATGGATGACCTTGTTGTAACAGCACTGCCCCTATGCCATCATGAGAAGCATCAGTTTCAACTATGAAGGTTTTTGAAAAATCTGGTAATGCTAATACTGGAACAGATATTAATGCTTGTTTCACCAATTCAAAAGCATCTTGAGCCTGACTATTCCACACAAAAGCACCCTTTTTAAGCAAATTTGTCAAAGGTTTGCACAAAACAGCATAATTTTTGACAAATTTCCTATAATATCCTGATAAACCCAAAAAACTCCTTAATTGTTTCAAATTCTTTGGAGAAGGCCAACTTGCCACAACTTGAATTTTCTTAGGATCAGTAGAGATACCTTCCCCAGAAATAAAGTGACCTAAGTACTCAATTTTGCTGACAGCAAAAGAACATTTTGATTCTTTAGCATACAACTGATTAGCACTCATCAACTGAAAAACCTCCTTTAAATGTATCCAATGATCAGCCAAATTCCTACTGTATACTAAAATATCATCAAAGAAAACAAGGACATGTTTTCTCAATAAAGGTTTGAAAACAGTGTTCATCCATCTCTGAAAAGATGCAGGAGCATTAGTTAAACCAAAAGGCATTACTAAAAACTCATAATGACCAGTGTGAGTCTTAAATGATGTCTTAAAAACATCATCCTTATGTAACCTCATCTGATGATACCCTGCTCTCAGATCAAGCTTGCTATACACAGTTGAGCTAGCTAATTCATCCATTAACTCTTCTATCACAGGTATTGGAAACTTATCTTTAACCGTCCTTTTGTTTAATTCTCTGTAATCAATACATAACCTCCATGTTCCATCCTTTTTACCCACTAAAACCACTGGAGAAGCAAAAGGACTTGCACTATCTTGAATGATACCCTTATCCATCATTTCTTGAACTAACTGTTCTATAACATCTTTCTATTTAAGGGGATACCTATAGGGCCTTATATTAACAGGGTTGGAACCTGGTATGAGAGGAATTTGATGGTCCATAATGCCTCTAGAAGGAGGCAACTCTGTAGGTTCCTTGAATACCTCTTGAAATTGACTCTTCAACTTTGTTAACTCTTCAAATTCTGCAGTTGCACTTTCTGCTGCAATTTGCTGATCAAAAGCAGGTTTAGTGTGCACTAATTGCAAAAAACAAAGTTGAGCAGCATTCTTTAGCATTTTCTGAGAAAGTCCTTTATCACACACCTTCACTTTCTTTGGAGGAACTCCCTTAAGAGATATAGAATTGTCATTAAGTACAAAGTCCATTCTGAGTTTTTAAAATCCCAGTACACTGGCCCCAAAGTTGACAACCACTGTATGCCCAATACCATATCACAACTTCCTAAAGGAATTAACATGACTTCAGCACAAAACTCAGTATTTCCCATTCAAACTGTTTGCACACTTTCTCACAAACCATCTGATTTCCATCTGCTACAGTAATCATTTGCGATGAAATAGCCTCTACTTTAATCCCCAGCTCCTTAGCTATATTTTCATCCACAAAATTATGTGTACTACTGTAACATCCCACATCGATTAGAGTAAGAGTATTTGGGGCCTTTATAGATACAAGTCAATGACCAATGTGTACCAACTTGCTAGCACTTTTGGACTGACCTGTGGTGGGTTGTTGGGTCCGGTATGCATTCGGTTATGGGCTTGGATGTTATAAATGGTATCAGAGCTCTGCCCGGCCAGAAGTGTAGAGGCACTACCCGGGTTCCGTAAGTGTGTGTGGGCTCGACGAGGACGTCGACCCTATAAGAGGGGGTGTTTGTAACATCCCACATCAATTAGAGTAAGAGTATTTGGGGCCTTTATAGATACAAGTCAATGACCAATGTGTACCAACTTGCTAGCACTTTTGGACTGACCTGTGGTGGGTTGTTGGGTCCGGTATGCATTCGGTTATGGGCTTGGATTTTATAAATATGTACTCTTACTCTAATCGATGTGGGATGTTACAAACACCCCCTCTTATAGGGTCGACGTCCTCGTCGAGCCCACACACACTTACGGAACCCGGGCAGTGCCTCTACACTTCCGGTCGGGCAGAGCTCTGATACCATATGTGACAACCCGGGTCAAATCCCGAGCCTTTTTTCGAAAATCGGGTCAAGTCCCGATCACGAATCCGAAATAAGCCAAAGTAAACTGGCCTAAATGCCGCCAACTTGGGAAATCCACAAGCCCACCACAGGCTCCCAAAAGATCATGATTTGTTGGTGCACTTAGTAGTATTATTTTGCCTTATAAACTGAACAGAAGTCCCAAATCTCCTCGATGTGGGACTGGGGTGTTACAACTACCAGTATCAATCAAAATATGAATCAATTTTCCATTAACCAAACCCCTTACTCTCATGGTCTGAAAATTTTGATTTCCAGCCAATGCATTCACTGAAATCACTGGTTCTTTTACAGTTTGAATCTCATTAGGTTGACTGTCTAACTCATCATCACTAGTCAACAAGTCTTCACACACATCAGTTCCTGGAACTTCCACAGTAAATAACTGAGGTTCTTTAAACTTGCACTTATGTCCTCTTTCATACTTTTGATCACAGAAATAACATAACCCTTTTGCAATTTTCTCAGCCCTAATATCAGCAGGTATATACCTATTATTGTTTCTTCCATTATAATTACCTGAACCAACATTTGGAATCTTGGAAACCACAGTTGGAGTGGGCAACAAAGGAGGTTTGACATTAGCTAGTTTACCCTGTGCTGAATAAGGTTGCTTAAAACTCTTATTAACATGTAATGCCTCTTCTTGCAACCTTGCATACTCAATAGCACTACTAATTGACTCAGTCTTAAATGCTTTAACAAAAGGTTTTACTGCAGGCTTAAGACCCCCAATGAAACTATCAAGAACATAGCCCTCATGCAACACATGACTACTCTGCAACATAACAGCCCTCAAATGCTCAAATTCATCCACATAAGTCTCTAAATCATCAACCTGATGCAACTTATTAAACTGTTCCACAATGTTGACACCAGATTCATCTCTAAACCTGCATGTTACATCTACAATAAACTCATCCCAATTCACAAATCTCCTTGCTGATAGGTAACTAGTAACCCATCCCTCTGCCTTATCAATCATATGCAAAGATGCAATATCCACCTTCTGATTATCAGGAATCTTACACAATTCGAAATACTTTCCACATTTCTTAATCCAATTCCTAGTATTCAATCCATTAAACTTGGGAAACTCAAGTTTAGGAGTAAAATACAAGTTTCGAACAGAAGCATTACCTCCATCAATTATAGCTCTCCTCCCTGTCTCAGTTTGAGTAGCATCTAATTCTTGTTGCTTCTGTAAATCTGTGATTGCTGTTACCAATTTCGCCAATGTTTCTTCCATCGTCTTGTTCTGTGACTCTTGACGCTTGGCAAACGCATCTAATCTTTGATCTACAGCCTTGATGTGATCATCCATTGATGGATTCTTTCTTGTATTAGGAGCCAGACTTCCTGATATTTTATTAACAATTCACAACAAACATAAGAACAACTCAATTCTTGAAGCTTTAATGGCAGAAACTCTAGAAATCGTCAAGAAACAACTTGATTGCAATGAACAGGAATGAAAAGAGCTCTGATACCAATGTTAGCGTAGCTCGTATGGCTAACACTAATTCTAGCTTTAATCGAATCAATGTAACAATAACAAATGAATTGTAGAGAAAGAGATGAGAACAGATCTTAGAGAAAGATGAGAGAAAACAGAGATTGTATTAATTTTCAGAATGAATATTTGATCCACATGTTCTCAGACTTTATACAACAGAAATAACAAAATGAAAGCTGGAAATGGACTTAACAGAATTTCCCGCCAAAAGCTGTTAAATTTTTTTACAGCTATTTTTCTTATTTTTCTATTTTGTTATTCAACTATTACTAAAAATAGAACATAGAAATGTTATAGTTGAGCTACTATAACAAGATATATTTAACATTTAAAACCAAGGAATATGTGATAACATTATGAAATGGCACAAATTATACTAAATTTATCTATTATGTAAATCATATATAAAAGTAATGTGACTTCTTCGAATATCATATGTACAGTTTACAAATAGCACTCTATGAATTTGATGGTGACATATTTGTCATTTACAGTATTAGGAGTACTTGATCAGTCAGTTTACTTTACGTAAATCTGCAAACCTAAAATACTTAAACTTACTTTATCTAATAATATTTTTGTTAAATTACTCTAAATAAAATTTTAAAAACTTTGTAATACAATAATCATAGATAAAACAAAGTATTATTATAATTTAATTATTATTTAATGAAAGGTTATAAATGGGATTAGATTATGATTAGGACCGAAGTACCGAACCCTAGAAAGATTTAAGAAAAAACACGTAGAGTTGGAAAGCAACTGTAAGTCTCTTTCCCACGTAGTATTTAACTCCAACTCAAACTAGTACTAGTAGTATATTTACTACTGTAGTTTAAAGTTTTAACTTTAACTTCTCTGGTTACTTATCCAAACATCTTTTACTAATCCTCACCAATCTCCTATAAACTTCCCAATGCCACCGTGGCCATGGCCAAGACCGCCGGTACCATCACCGGCGGAATCTCCGTCACCTTCTTATTCTCCTGCCATCACTCCTTCCCATGACTCAAGTAATACTTTCCCGCCACATACTCATTCTTCTCAACCGCCTCTACAACCGCCATCACCTTTGCTAACTCCTGCTGTATTACCTGCACTCAAAGCTCCACCACGTTCATTTATTCTCCCTCCGCCACGCTATAGGCGACAAGGGCCTTCTGCACCACCACCACCACCACCTCCGCGGGGAAGTGTTGGGAGTGGATCATCTGAAAATAATAAACAAGTTGTAGTGGCACTTATTATTGGTGGTGCAATAGTAGGGCTTATTATAATGCTCGCAATTTTTTGTTTTCGAAAAAAAGAGAAAAGGGCTAATGATCATGCATCACCGCCTGATTTATCACCTGTGCCTAAGGAGGGTATGATTTTACGTGTTATTATTAGTTTATTGCCTCCACGAATTTATTTTATATTTTAATTTGAATTTAACAACCAATTACTCACGAACTGCTCATTTAATTACGGCACCAGTTTTGTTCATTATGGAGAAGGATGATTACTGAATTATGTGTATATATGTGCTTCATTTCTGAATATTCAGGCAAATTTCATAATCCACCACCAAGGATTTTAAGACAACTTGATCAACCACGAGAAAATGATATACAACTAAGGCCTTGGAATGCGTTTTTCGTACCACCTCCTTTGAACTATAGTGTAGATGATTCAAGATCAGAGAATGTTGGAGGTGTTGAAGGGGGGAACTTCACAATGTTGGAATTGGCAGTGGCAACTGGGAATTTCTCGGCAGAAAACCTTCTTGGAGAGGGAGGATTCGGATATGTCTACAAGGGAGTTCTTCCAACTCAAAGAAAAATTGCTGTAAAACGGTTAAAGATGGGAAGTAGACAGGGGGAACGTGAATTTCAAGCGGAGTTGGAGACAATTAGTAGAGTGCATCACAGACATCTCGTTTCAATGATTGGTTTTTGTATTGCAGGCGCTGAACGTTTGCTTGTTTATGAATTTGTCGAAAACAGTACCTTGGAATTCCATTTACATGGTATGCTATGATTTATTTACATATTCTATATATTTACAAGTAGATACTCTTGTAGTCAGTACTAATCTTGATTCATCTACATCAAGTCGTCTACAAATGGCCACTGATGATATTATTTCGTGTAAATGTAATATGTCCAGGTAAAGATAAGCCTGCTATGAAGTGGGAAACGAGAATGAAAATTGCAATAGGTGCTGCAAAAGGACTGGCATATCTCCATGAGGACTGTAAGTTCATTTTACTTCTCTAGCTATCTAGCTATAACAATAATTTTATGATCGAACTAGTAAGTTTCATGAGAAAAATAAAAACAAATTGTATATATTAGTTTTGGAACACTAAAAAAATATACAGATAGGTCAAGTTGAGTTACAAGTAATTTATCTTAGTTCTCTACTCATAAACAACTGATTCTTGGACAATCTAAACCTATACAAGTACATTTTTTTTGTTCTTTCAGTTATATTAATTTCTACTTCTACCTATGCTTGCAGGTAATCCAACCATTATACACCGTGATATCAAGTCATCGAACATTCTTCTTGATTCCAAGTTTGAAGCAAAGGCAAGCAAAATTTTGAGCAGCATTATATTTTTGATGATTTATTTCAAATTAAGGATATCCATCAATGGAGTTCATAATTATTTAAAATTTAGATCAGAAATATTTCTTTTTGACAATCTTTGTTTTTCAAAATATCTAATTACTGAGAAAGAAATGAATTCATTGTGCAGGTAGGAGACTTTGGACTAGCCAAGTTCTTTACTGATACCAATCATGATGTAACTCATGTCACCACCAGGGTTGTTGGAACTTTTGGGTAATTTACTTCTTACTGAACATTTAAATTTTGAAGCCTAGAGTACTTTAACTGAACTGGGAACATGAACCTTGGCTAAATGTTTCCTACACATGTTCAACATATGCAGGTATCTGGCTCCAGAATATGTAGCAAGTGGAAGAGCATCTGATAAATCGGATGTCTTCTCCTATGGTGTCATGCTTTTGGAGCTTATAACTGGACGTAAACCATTGAACAGAGATCTCTCGTCATCAACTAATTTCTTGGTTCCCTGGGTATGTTTCCTTGCTTAATTATATCAACTGTTTTCAAATTGGTTCACTGGGAATCATGGCGTGAGAAACAAATTAAACTAATTATGTAAGCCAAACCAAGTGAATACTTGATATGTTTCCTGCCCAAATTATTTCTTAAGTGCTAATATTTTGAAACTCTGAAGGCTTTTTAAAAATAATCAAGAGGCTGCAGAAAGCCATCACAATACAAAAAGGGTTGAGAACAAATATTGTGAGATAAACTAGCTTACATGGTAGCATCTATGAACAATCAAGTTGTCTTTTCTGCTTTAGGAATCTGAATTTCATTACATAGTTCAACTCATCGATAGTAGATTTGCTAATTATAAGAACTAAAGCAAGTAATTAGAAGGTTTAGAACATATAAAAGTCAGTTGCATGCTACATATATGAATGCAACTCATTTCACTTATGTGTACAACGCTTTACAAAACTTGAAGCAGTCTTTTTAAACTAGAAGCTAAATATATGGTTTGTTGTATTGAATTTATAGGCCAAGCCTTTGCTTAGGCAAGCTATGGAAAACAACAAATTTAATACTCTTGTTGATCCATGGCTGCAAAATAATTGCAACCTTGAAGAGATTGCAATAATGGCGTCCTGTGCTGCTGCCTGTGTGCGCAATTCAGAACAGCTTCGACCACGTATGAGTCAGGTAACTCACAGTAATATGTAATTGTATATATCTTACATTTCACTCCGCAATATAGCAACAAAAGGCTACAATAATCTAAAATGTCCAGCTGATGGTTTAACAAGTACAGATCTTGTATTAGGCTGAAGGGATTATTCAATTGTGTACGACTCTTAGATTGTTTAAATGCTGACCAGATGCTATAATATTATGCAGGTACTCCGCACCTTGGAAGGTGATATATCTCCATCAGAACTCTTCAACGAAGGAATGAAACCTGGATACAGTTCGTTTCATGATGTTGTTGACAAGCTACATTTCGGCTCTGTTCAGTCAGGTGACACAAGTGATTACCAAACAAGATTATTACGCCAGTCAGAAGCATACCGTAGGCAACTCCAAGGACATATAGCATAAAAAAAAAATTGAATTGTGATCATATGTAAGCTCTCAGAAGGCTTGCTTCTCTGGTTCAAGGAAAATGATTGATAACTGATGAGAGTGCTTTGGAAAAGCTCTCCAGTGAATGCATTTGAAATGAGGTTCCTGCTTCTGAAGCACACAACTACAATCTGTTACAGTTCATCACAAATCACTTCATGTGTTTTCTTTTCTTTTTTACCATCGTAGTAGTATCTTCTGGGAATGTATTGTTTACAAGTGAAAATGTATTCCCTTTTGCTGCCAATGTACTGAACTTTAAAGTAGAGAACTTTTTTGTTCTTTGTATATTACACTAAATATTACACTAAATATGTAATTTATTTACTAATGTTGAGTGTATGAGGATAATTATTGTACAAGTGTATTGCACAATTTTTATTAGGCATGAGAATAGGTCCTTTCATATCATAACCTCGAACAATTCTTACATTCCCAAGTTTGATTTTCTCTTCTAGATACAATATTGGTAAAAAAAAACTGAGTTAAAAAAAAGGTAAAGAACTATATTTAGCAACTAATAAATTCTAAAAATACTGAATCAACTGTAACAGTATATTGACTTCTAAGATAGCTACAATATAGGTATACGATATTATAAATATAAACCATTTGGCAGTTCAACGAATGCATTATTATTGTAACAGTATCCCGTTCACTTGTATAATCAATATTATGAATTTACATTCACATAAATAATAATTTTGCACTTCATCACTACAGGTCTTTTGTCTTCGAGGTTGGATCAGGTGGATCTGTAGGAAATCTGCTAAGAAGCCATATCAATGCCACACCAATAAGAGCACCAGAAAGGTGTGCTATGTGATTGACATTCTGGAGAGCAGAGCTGCCACGGAAACTACCCGACATGCTTGTTGAAGCTTGGGCTGCTTCCATCACCTAGTAACATCACACGAATGCACAAACTTTACACAGTGTTAAGTGTTACTCTATAATCGACCCTTCTCTTTTTTCCGAAATAACATAATATAGATGGCGACAGAATGAAAAGAATATACAAAAGTTCGGAACTTCAGTGAATAAATACAAAGTCAAACAACATTTTTTAGGTTAAATCCTGAGGGAGCTCCTTGCATGTAATAGCTGATTATTAAATTCGGACTGAAAGCTCACGAAAGTTAAGCATCCTAGTTCCAGACAAAATTTTGAGATTAAAAGCAATACATGAGTTGTGCGAAACCTTCTTCTATTAACTGCCTTTGTTTATTTTATAGCAACAGCCTCTTTTTATTTGATTGGTATGGTTTAACAAAACCTTGGGAAAAACCAAGGTCCATATTTTCAATAACTAATAAGCATAAGTACAAGAAGAGATGTTTTTGTCAAGATAAAAGCAATATAATTCAGTGTGGACAATTGACAATACTGATCAATATGATCCACAAAATGGTAGAAGATAGGCATCTTAAGGAAATACAAGAATAACAAAAATACAATACTGTTGTAAAAAGGTGAGGAATGTACTCAGATAAGTACATAGGATGGAGCTGTTACTCTTCTGTGAGGAGGATAAATGCCATACGTCATCAATATGCATGCAATCACAATAAAATGTGAATTTTACACAAATTCTAGAATTTAACTCTAACAAGCTAAACTGGACATTTACAAGCCAGGAGGCCTGCTGCCTGCAGAACAGAAACTAGCTGGAGAAACTAGTTTCCTATGCTTGGGAGAAGTTGTGCACCTGATCATTCTTGGGAGCTGGGAACAACTACAGGGTTGATGATGATGATGTTTGGGGACTAAGATGCTGACGATCATTCTGGCTGTATAAGAGGATTTTTAAGATAACTATATATCTAGCGTTTACCTGTCTTAATATGATTGACTGGTATCTATTTAACTATTATAATTTACAAAGAAAATGGGTGCTTGTTCAAAAAATGCAACAAAAAGAATTTACTGGAGAGAGTCAACAATCATAATGATATGTAGTCTACAAGATATCAGGAGTAACATACCCTCTCTATAACAAACTGACCCAGTATAAGAACTTCAAGTATCTTCCTCCAGTCCCAAGACATCTGTGCATCACAGAAAGACTCCCGAAATAAATAAGCCTATAAATTTATATATGAAAATAATGAGTTCAATTACCTTTACAAGGACACTGATAGCAAATAAGCCAAATACAGCTCCAGAAGCTCCAACAGAAACTGCATTTCGGGGAAGAATCAGCCAGGAGACAAGGTTTGCACCAGCTCCTGTAAGGATATAAGACAGCCACAATCCGAAATTTCCTTCCTCCTCTTCAACAAGCTTTCCTATATGCAGCAAAGTGTATACACTAAATTTCAATTTTACTTAATTAAGCTTACTTTTCTGTCAACTTCGCTTATCCAGTGAAAAGAGGTCAACTATGTTTATCTAATGAAGATATATTCCCTTACCAAATATATACAAGAAGAATAGGTTGCTAGAGAGATGGTTCCTGTTAAAAAAACACAACAAATGAATCACACGTAAAACAGCAGGAATGAGGGCGGGAGAAAAGAAAAAAGATCACAAAGAACAATAAAGCCCAGGAACGTAATTACAATTATGTTATTTTAAAGTACATGTCAATTTTGCATTGTTCCAAAGACTCTTCAGCTAAACAGTGTCTTACCAATTAGCATGACAGAATGTTGCAGTTACAAACTGGTACCAAGTGGGCCAATTGTGGTATAGATATAAGGCTTTAACACCTTGGACCTGAAACCATCAAGATACTGTCGAGTTAACTTGACTGCCAATACCATAATAAAGATGACTAGCACAAGCATATATATCACTCTGGGGAACTTTAAAAGGTTATGAAAAATAACTTTAAAAAGGGAAGGAGGGGGGGGGGGGGGGGGGGGTTATGAAATATAACTTTAAAAGGTTATGATATACAAGTAAGGAAATTCTTCTCCACAGTTCAAAACAATGATTTGGGTCACTGGACAGCAAAAACATTCTATCAACCATGTTTTTGTACATGAAAAAGGTGATTACAATACAATTCTAAAGTTTCTAAAACGAAATTGCTCCACACACACATATAGATCATTACAGACATATTTTGGGAACTGCATCTGTGTATAAAAAGAATAATTGGAACCTGTAACAAGTGATCTGCTACAAATATTCCAATGTTAAGAAGTAGAATCCAGAAAATTCCATTAACTTGCTTGACTGGCCTCCTTCGTTCAGGCTTCCCCAGTTCCAGCTGTGTTATCATATCTAACAAACATATTATGTATTGCTACATTCATCCCTTTTGAAAATGTTAATGATAAACATAATTTACCGCACAACGGATGTAAGCTTCTTAAATTGTCCTTGAAATGAAACCTCGTAGAATTTTTATTTTGAAAAGTATTGGTTTACTTAATTGAATAAAGGCTTTTTCGGATCAATGATAACCGATAAACATCAAAAGTCAGTAATAATTTAGCTATGGAAGATGCAATATATCTCATTTGAATCAGGCTCCTACTATATTCAAATTTCACTTAATTTAAAAATCTTGCCAACAGTACTATTACCAACAAAGCTTTAAATTAAAAATTTTAATTACGAAAATTACATCGAGCACGCCAGTTGTTTGATGAAATGCCAAGCAGAAGGTGATCGAAAACAACACAGCTAATAATTAAAAATAATAACAATTCCGACCCTATACAAACAAGGGTAACTTAAGAAGTTAGAGAGAACTAACCTGAGTCTGAGGTTTGATTTGACAGAGGAATGGTGATGATTTTGGGTGAATGTTAAAGTGCAGTTTAGAAGATGATAATGATGTTGATTTTAAATTATGAGCAGAGGAATGGAATCGAAAAGATAGTTGCGTTGGGATTGGAACTGGAACTGCAACTGGAATGGGATTGCATGGGTATTTAAATGTAGGGTTTCGATGCAAACCAAGAAATTGTGCAGCCATTGTGTTTTCTGGCAAGAAGAATGAAAAGTTAAGATAAGGTGTAGGGGATGACTAAAATTAAAAAAAAGTGAAAACTGATGGCTTCGCCCGGGATCGAACCGGGGACCGTCTGTGTGTTAGACAGACGTGATAACCAACTACACCACGAAACCGTTGTGTTAAAATTAAGTAAATGAAAGGTAGTTTTATTACAAAATGTAGCTATACTGAGAATCTCAACTTTGAAGAGTGATATTTATTGTAATTAATGGTAATGATTTCATATTTTTTACAAAAACCCTAAACCACTTTCTTCCTTCCTCTGTCAAACTACAACAATGGCAACTGCAGCAGCTTTGGACTCTGAAACCTCGAAAAAAGTTATTCGACAGGTTTTCTTTTCTTTTATTTACTCACCACTTTGCCCAATTGTTAATTATTGGTTTAAAAATGACATTTTATGTTAATTTATCTTTTTTTGGTGATTTCTTGGTGCAGGTTGAGTTCTACTTCAGTGATAGTAATCTTCCTAGAGATGGGTTTCTTTCAAAAACTATCAGTGAGAGTGAAGATGGATGTATCCTTTCTTTTCTTATGTGTATATGTGTGTATTATGATGTTTAATTGTATTGAATTTGTGGGTTTATGTAAAGTTATCAACTTTACCTTATTAGATGGCAAATGGGATTTGGTTTTTACCTACTAGATATAAAGTTTTCAACTTTCGTCGATTATACGGGTTTTTTTCTTTAATGAAGTTTAACAAAAATTAGAAAGTTTAAATGGGTGTAGAATATTTTAATGTTTGAATTAATTGTGTTGTAATGTTTGATTGTGTTGAATATGTGTTTGTGGATGGTGTTTGTTCCTGTGCTTGAGCATGTATGTTTCTGAATTTGTACTTGGTTGACGAATAAATTAATTTTGTTGCATATTTTGATTTTTTTTAACTAGTATAAGTTGTTTATGGCAAGTCTTGTTAGGAATGATTGTAAAAATGAAATTTCCGGGTGGATTTTGTATTAAACTATTAATGTAGCTTTACAACAGAATTTGAAGGTGATATATATGGTCTAAAGCTTCGAAATTGAAAAGAAAATGTGATCTATGAAGATGATTTGCAATCAAATCATTTTTCAGATATGTGAGTTGTTACTAAGCCACAAGAAATGAAGTTATAAACTTTCTTGGCTTTTAGTACTTTATTTCTTATATCAAATTATTCAACGGTAGAGGTTTTATATTTATATTTATATTATATTATATATATATATATATATATATATAATGAAATTGTCATGATAATTTTGGTTGAAATATTAAAACGGAGAAAATAATATTGTATCAATACAGAAGAAAGCACAATCACATTTGGCTTCACTTGACTGAAATTTCTAGTGGTCAGCTTGGCGTTGATATGCTCATTTGCTAAGATGAAAAGTCATTTGGGTTTGGGAGATGCAAAACAAGAAGATATATCACAAGATACAGTGAAGTCTGTAGCTGAAACATTAAAGAGTTCCCCCTTTTTAAAGATTTCTGAAGATGGTGAGTGTTCATCATATTGTTTTTATACGTATCTAGCTTGTTAAAAATTTCTAGGACTTGCACGATATTTGTGAATTTGGTATCTTTTAAAATGAACTCTATTTTAAGTTCTACTTTTGCATTGAAGGTCAGAGAGTTGGTAGGACTACCGAACTACGAAAACCGGAAGAGATTATTGAGCAATTAGATGCTAAAACGGTTGCAGCATCTCCGCTAGAGCACAACATAAAGCGTGAAGATGTGGAGTCTTTCTTTTCTCAGTTTGCCAAGGTACTGGGTGTCCCTATCTTTCTGCAAACTATTTTACATCTTTCTTCAAACAAAAGTTGGGTGCCAATGTGATTGACTTGACTAATCCTTAAAGTTTACCTCTAGATTAGTTTTCTTACCGTAGGATCTTTTGTTTACCACCAAATTGTAGTGTTTTTGTTTTTATGAATGATATTTATTTTTTTTGTAAATGTAGGTATCTAGTAGGTGTGGTGGTTAGCCATACTCATCAATCTACTTGTTAACATGTACAGTATGCTTTTGCTAAGCCCTTCTTCTAGCACCTTAAGTTTTGGTTAGAACTAGTAAATTAACATGGTATTAGAGAGCTCAGGTTGAGGGAGGTCCGAGTTTGATTCCCCCACCCCCAATACTCTCAATTATTAATTCGGATACTAAGGTAAAATATTGCTCCAAAGATGAGCTCTTAGCGATTCACTCTTGACCTAGTTATGGGTTTGCAAGTGAAGGGGAGTGTCAACATACTCTATGTGATCCTCCCTAGGCCCTGCTCCTATCACCTTAAGGTTTTGGGAGAACTGATAAGTTAAAAGTACTATAACATTCCTAGTGTCATTTGTAACTGTCTTATTAGCAGAAAATAATTTTCTTTTGCAGGCTTGAGAAAATTAAACCGTGTTGTCATATCGCAAGCCATAATGTCAGTACACTGGAACTTATGTCATATGCTAATTTATTTAGTTTTGGCTGCAAGTTGTATTTGAGCCATGTTAGTAACTTCTATAGTTAAGACTAAAGTCGCTAATATTTGCGGACATGGTTGTGTTTTGGGCTTTGCTAACTAGTTAATATATTTAAGAGAAAAGTGTCAGATACGTCTTCCACACCTGGATAAGATTGTGAGCCCGTGTAATGTGCTGTTGGATTGTTTAAAAATTATTTTCCATTAAATAATTCTGTAGATATATCGACTTTATTAAAATTGATTTCAATATATTTCTTTTTGTGTGTAGCTATGATAGTTTCTTGTTTGTGTAATTTCTTACTGACCATTTGCATAGTAAGTTGGAACTCCTGACAGATACATGTGGTGTAGTTCGATTTTTAGTGTTTGAGACCAACGTAAAATAAAAGAACTGAAATAGATGCATTTTGGTGTGTGTAGGTGACTATTATGGTTAGATGTAATCATCTTATAAGTTTCATATTTGCATATTCCAGGTTAATAGTGTGAGGTTGCCTCGTCATGTATCAGACAGTAGGCAGCTTTGTGGCACTGCTCTGGTTGAGTTTGCAACCGAGGAAGAAGCTGCAGATGTTTTGAAGAAAAGTCTGGTATATGCAGGCGCCAACTTGGAACTTAAACCAAAGTAAGCAGTGGTTATATGAAAAGCCAAGTATATGTAATGTCACTTGCTACTTGTAAGTTTGATTCACTTTTGGTTTCTAAATGGGAATGGTTTGTAAATTATTAGATGAAATTTCTACCTGTATTGTTTTGCGGAGTACTTAAACCAAAGTAAGCAGTGATTATATGAAAAGCTAAAGTATATGTAATGTCACTTGCTACTTGTAAGTTTGATTCACTTTTGGTTTCTAAATGGGAATGGTTTGTAAATTATTAGATGAAATTTCTACCTGTATTGTTTTGCGGAGTAGATGAACCAAAATTTTTAGATTTTGCTCCCTCCATTTCAAAATATCTGATCCCGTGAGTTCTTAGGACATAGGTCAAGGTGAATGCAACATACTTATACCCAATATTTCCTTTTCTTGTGAACAATAATTATTATTAAAAGAAGCTCCACGGGTTAGCTCAGCTGGTAAGAGCAAGTGGAAGCTATCAAGGCGGTCCAAGGTTCGACTCCCTCGGGAGACGCTTGGCACGCTTGCCCGAACTAGTTGAGTCCGGATTTACCCGGTTATGGGTAGGGGCAGTCCATAACCCGAGGTTTGAAATCCCGCAGTAATGTGGGGTAGTTCCTCGTAAAAAAAAAAAAAAAAAAAAATAATTATTATTAAAAGATAGAACTTAGGTCTTTGTTGAAAACAGTGACAAAGAATCTGCGGTCAAACTTCTTAGTGTGCAGTAGCTTCTGGGAGAATTTGTTTCCTTCCGGTGGTAACATACATGCAGCAGAATTATAGGGAAAAATACTATGATTAGTTTCTGCAGCAAACGTCCGTGTATACTTATTAGTTATGTTCTAATGCGTTCAACATCTCAGGAAGGATTTTGATGCAGAACGAGAAAAGCTAGAAGAAGCTGAGAAATCTCGTCCCAAGAGAGACGTAAATCGTAAGAACAATTCAAATGAAGGAAAGTAAGTATTTAATGGATAGATTGTAGCCAATCATTTTTCTCGATGCTTATTATTCTTTGCTGAACTGCTTTGTGTTACAATTTGTTTATTTTGATAGCAGGTACCCCAAAGGCTTAATTGTTGCATTTACATTAAAGAGCAAGTCAGCTGATGATTCTGCAGTAAAGAATGGAAGTGAGGAACCACCAAGTGATAGTGTTGATATGTCTAAGGTAGAGGCAGAACCAAATTCAGGTGAGCAAACTGTCGAGTTATCTGAAGATGCTGTAGTCAAGGAAGAAAACCACAAAGAAAATGTTGATACCAAAATTGAAGACAAGGTTGAAGATGAACCAACTATGGAAAGTGATCAGGCTGAAGATGAAAAAGAATCTCATGATATTCCTATTCAAAAAGAGGAAGCTAAAGCTGTTGCTGAAGGCAATTCAACTGCTATAATGTACAAGGACAACAAGAATGTTGTTCTACGTGAAGATCTTAAAAAGGTTTTCAAAAAGTTTGGCTCAGTAAAGGTAAGACTATGAATAGCTTTTTGATGTCTGTAGCTACTTAATATAATTTACAAAGTAGATGTATTACTTGAATATCCATATGAGATATTTTCAGCTGAACCATAGTAGTATTAGGAAATAAAAATTTAGTAGGAGCAGAAATCAGATGTGATTACTACCACATGCGATACAACAGTTTTTTAGTTAGACGTTAATTACTTGATTTTTTTAGTAACCAGTGATTTTCTCCTTTCGAATCATGTCTATGCTCAGCCTACTCAATACAGAAGCTTAATCCAGGCCCTAAACAATCTTCCTATATTACTAAAGAATACATTAAAATTTTCTTCTCGATCATTAGGGTAATGCAGTATATGTTAGTGCAACAAACTTATTAAATGTGATACTGTAATTGGCTGCTGCAAACATTCTGTCACTAAGGGTTTTAGTTTCATTCATTTGTCAGTTATCTTTAAAATGCAAATATAGACTTACAGGTAATTTTTTCGCATAGCACTTGCTTCAACTATGTACCAGAACATTTGATAATCGAATTAGTAAATTACCCTATCTTGTAAGTTGTAAGGTATATTGGATATGGTAAGATATATATTTTGGGATATTTCTTTGTTATCCTTCTGGAGCCCGGATCCTCTGTCCCCTTCTCCATGCCCCCTTCTATGTCCCCTGCTCTTTTTGTATTAAAAGAGTGCCCCTGACGGGGCCCATTTTAAGGAAAATAAAAATAAAAATATTATTTTTATTAAAAAGAGCAGGGGACACAGAAGGGGGCATGGAGAAGGGGACAGGGGATCCGGACTCATCAATATGCTAGTATCTACCCTTCTTTAGAAAAAGCATTGTTATATTTATTGGTGTTGGCTGTTTACAGAATTGTTGTGTAAGTGATTTCCATATTCTAATTCAGGAAACATTTCGTAAATTAATTTTGAAACTAGATTTATATAAATCATAATTTAAGCTCTCTCTCTCTCTCTTTCCCGCCCTCTCTCCCTTTCCCTCTCTCTTTCTCTCGCCCCCGCCTTCTCTCCCTTTCTCTCTCTTGCGCTCTCTTCCTCGCTCCCTCGCCCTCTCTCTCCACCCCCCCCCCCAAGTAATCACTTATCTTCCATCATTCAGTGATGAATAAGTAATCGATTATTCTCCTCTCCCTTCTTATCTCTATGCATTTTCTTGATTATATATGAAAAATCATCTCTTTGGATCATGATGATCTATTGTGTGCTTAGCATATATAACATTGTTTTGAAGATTTAGACTTAAAAAATCACACTATTAGGACCGGCACTTAGATATTTCATTAATCTTATGAAGCTTTCATTCATTTTTCCTTGGGAAGTTTGTTAATTTTCTGGTCTCTCTAAATCTACGTTCTTTATCTAAATTGTATTAGATTGTGAACGATACCATTGATGTAATTTTTTTGGCAATTTTGTGATGTAACATAGGAGAACAAGCCTGAAAGAGTCGTTTAAATTAATATTATAGTTTTATTACTATAGTGCTTCTTCTGATAGTGTCATTTTTCATTGATTAATAAGGTTTTAAGAAATTTGGTGTATAAGTTCATATTTTGTTCAAGAAAGCGTCGCGTTCTCATTAGTCATTATAAAAAGAAAACAAAGTGCTCAATATAGTACTTTAAAAAAGCTCTGGAGTTTGCCAAAGAAGAGCCATGTTTCCAGTTGGAGTGCTTCAAGTGTATATTGTGGTAAAATTGAAGGTGTTGTATGACTGAGTAAGATTGAAGTTCTGAAAATATATTAATGAAAGACATGCAGAATTGTACTGGTTTAGATATTCTGCATGCTTTTTCTAAATAAGTATAGATGATACATGTTAATGCTGTTTTTTAAGTTATATTTCTAGAATATATTATGTGATCTGTTATTTTTATTTTATCTTTTGCAGTTTGTTGATTTCACAATGGGAGCTGATTCAGGATACATCAGATTTGAAGAAGCGGAAGCAGCACAGAAAGCGCGTGCTGCTTCTGTACTTGCTGAAGAAGGTGGTTTGATGGTGAAGAACTATGTCGCTATATTAGAACCAGTAACTGGTAGGCGTGTCCTCAACTTTGTTAAACTCTTACTATTCATTTTTTGTTGGAACCGAGAATGTAGGTTTCATCTGTTGGTAACCTGTAGTCCTGTATTTTATGAAACGGATAAAGATGGCCAATAAAACAGTTAGTGGAGGATTTTTATTAAATGGGAAAGAGCTCTGAGTACCTTTTAGTAGGTGTAGTCATATAAAATTCACCTCCATTCTAACCCTTAAGTAAAACATATTCTAACCCTGAAATCAGTTCCAGAGAGATCTAGATAAACTTTAAACCATTAGAGTTCCTAGTAGACAACTCTGTATCAGTATACCCTTAGCTGAAAGGTTTGAAACTGTTTGCGACAACTTCATCTCATATAAACCTTAGCTCTAAGATTAGTGGTTTGCGACATATTCTAAGGTTCTTGGTTTTTGCTAAATAAAAGTATCCCTAATCTTAGAGCTAAGGTTTATATGAGATGAAGTTGTCGCAAACAGTTTCAAACCTTTCAGCTAAGGGTATACTGATACAGAGTTGTCTACTAGGAATTCTAATGGTTTAAACTTTATCTAGATCTCTCTGGAACTGATTTCAGGGTTAGAATATGTTTTACTTAAGGGTTAGAATGGAGGTGAATTTTATATGGCTTTTATATGCTTTAAGGTCTTTGTGATTTGTGCTTCCATGGACCGAGTATTTTAGATTGGATTATTGTGTTATGATTTATATAGGTGTCCTCGTCAACTGCGTTCTAGATCTTTATTCTACTTTTTACCCCTTTCAGGAGAGGCAGAGAAAACATACTGGGGTTTCCTTCGTGGTAATCAGGAGAAATTCAAGGACAGTCGTGGAAGGTATGATATTCCATCTGTTCACTGTATATAGTACAAAGCAGTTATATATTAGTTGTCCTAATCTGCTTTCACCATCAAATTATAGCTAAATGAACATGCATGTGTATTGCAAGTTTTGGGGGAAGTGCTGATTATGCAAAAAAAAAAAGTTCTAAATATGGTTTCTTCTCAGGGGTGGGAAATCCAATAGAGGTGGGAGACACTCATATGGAAAGCACTCTCGTTCAAGGGATAATGATTATTCGGATCGTCCAAAAAAAGCACAGAAAGTCTGAGAAATTTGCCATGGCGGAAGTCTTTAACAGTCGTAGATCCAGTTTTGTCTGTCACCAGCTCATAGGTTCCGTAATTCCCACCTGGTTTGTTTAGACTTTAGTGCCAAGTTCATCTGTACGCTTCACTTTACATGGGAACTCTGTGGTTCTGTTCCCTAGTGCATTATGCATTGCAAACTTGTGGTCTAGAACATCTGTTACTTTGTATGTGTAACTGTGATATGTATGCAAATCAAAAATAAGAAACAGTGTAATCTTCCTTACAATTTAAAACGTGCAAGTTTGGTTAAAAAGTATTTACAGAAGTTAAAAGTGATTTGTAGAGGTTCTAGACTAGAAAGAAAGAAGTCCCCTGTTGGGCACGAAACCTTTGTTCAGGATCGGAACTAACAAGAAAGGTTGTCATGCAAGATCGTGTTTAGTGCTGAATGTGTAGCATTCTACATTCCCTTGCAAAAACCAAAAATTTAGAACTTATGATCGTCATGGAATGTGCTCCACTTGAAATATATGTAGACAAAGTGTTGCATGCATTATTTGTAATCTATTTTTGGTATTGGGAAACCAGTAGTCGGTTTTTCTTGACCTTATGTCAATTTTAATTTTTAAGTTTTGCAACCCTCAGTTATTTAAATATTTCCTCCAGGTTCTAACTATACAAACTCTTACGTCCGGCAGATAATAAAATGAGAGAGATACAAGTCTACCATTCTAACAGTCTTTCATAGTATTCGTCGAAAATTTTCGTTTTTAATGGAAGTTCTTTATATCACTCTATATATGCTTTCCCACTTTTGACAATTAAAGAACAAAAAACTGTCTTCGCACTTTTATATTAGGTTGTACATAAATTTATATAAAAAATATTTTAATTATTTTTTCTTTGACTGGGAGTGATATAAGAGTTAAACCCCAGCATCTAATCAACCATGTACAATAATATTCCGGTACGGGACCAAAAGATCTACAAGTGGGACGGATTATTTGCAAGAGTCGTACAAAAATGCACATTTTATCGTCTATTTCGATTAAGATTTTAGAAGTGGAAAAAGAAAAAATTCAGGTGTACTTCAAATAATACTTTAAAAACCACACTTTAAATAGCTGTTAATAATCTATGATGATTAGTGTACTTCTAACTTTCACTCTCTCAAAAATTCATGTTGATTTTTCTAATTTAAAAACTATAAATGCAGAATATAAAATTACATTTAGAAAATTATATTAGTTTATGGATAACCAACCTTTATAAAATACAAGCATTCGTTTTTCATGACATAAAACTTTTAAAAGAATATTTAGACCTTGAAATCCAAATCTATGTTACTTGAATACTTTTTTTGCAAAGAAAACAAAAGATAAAGCATTTTGCTACTACAAACCATCTTAACTCCATCTTGTGATCTCATATAGAAGTTTTAAAGGTTAAAATTCTACTACAAAAACTTTAAACCTGCATTAATGTAGAACAGAGCTTTAGCTGGATATCCCTAAAACAAAAACAAAAAAAACTACTTCCTCAGACACAATTTTAAACATAACTGAGCTCATCTTAGTAAGCATGAGGTCTTAAAAAGGAACAAGGATCAAGAAAAAATTTCAACTGGTATCTATGCCTCCAGCTTAATCCTGTCCATGTCGTTCATTAATCCTTCAAGCTGCACAATTCACAACATTGAAAATATTAAGACAGCAATTACTACATTTCTTAGGCATTGAAAGTTGTGAAATAGATAACTATAAACAATCTAAAAAGGACGCACTTTGACAATCTGTCGAAGAAAATAATCTCCATAGCGCTTTGTTGGTTTGGATTCAACAACTTGAATAATGTCCTGCAACAATGGAAAGAGCCTTGTCACTAACAGATACCTATCGAAACAAATGAGATATTACCATAGAGTTGCAATGCACATACATCATCAATGGAGAAATCAATATCAGCATTGGAGACAACTTTCCCTTCTGAATCAACTGCATGTGTCTTGTGCTTGTAACTCATCAAAATTGTCCTGCAAATAATTAGATACATTTAACCATATAACGTATGCAAACAGCACTTTCCAGACATAAAGCTACACCAAAATCCTGGTGATCTCTGACCTTAAAGTAGGTTCATCTACTTCCATGTATGTTGCAAGCTTCCCGAGAGAGATGGTTGAGTAAACTTTCAAAAAGGTACGGACACCAGACAATAATTGCTGCTGCTTCACTTCATAAAGGAAGAGCTTCAGTTGAAGCCTGTATGCATCCTGCCAAAAGACATGTGCTGTAAGCGTCCTCCAGTGGGACTGGGAAGAAACAGAAAATGGAGGTAGATACGAAAGACAGTACCTCATGCCTAGTAGGGTAAAACAGTAAAAGCTGGACAAACTAGTTGTAGTAAAAAAATGTTTAATTTCTTGGTCAAAAAGTCTATATATATATATATATAATCTAGCGTTCAAATAGAAACCAACTTTAGAATAGAAACTAGAAATTTACACTAAATAAATTATATTTCATTTATTTTAATGGCCCCGCTAGGGGCACCTTCACAAAAAACTTATAAAATTCTTGGCTCTATTCAACAAAAAAATCAATTTAAAAAAAAATTTACTGTTCACGTGAGTCATCACGTGAACAGTAACTTTTATTAAATTTTTTTTTAATTTTTTTGTTGAATAGAGCCAATAATTTTAAATGTTTTTTTGTATTGGGGTACCCCTAATTTGGTCATTAGATTAGCTTGAAATATTTAATTTAGGTTTAGTTTCTAGTTTCTATTCTAAGTTAGTTTCTATTAGAACAAGACCTTATTATTGGCTCTATTCAACAAAAAATTAAAAAAAATATAAAAATATAAAAAAAGTTACTGTTCACGTGATGACGTGGCACGTGAGCAGTAACTTTTTTTTTTAATTTTTTTTATATTTTTGTTGAATAGAGCCAAGAATTTTATAAGTTTTTTGTGAAGGTGCCCCTACCGGGGCCATTAAAATAAATGAAATATAATTTATTTAGTGTAGGTTTCTAGTTTCTACTTTAAGATTGGTTTCTATTTGAACGCTAACCTATATATATATATATGTATGTTAATACCAAATACTTGTACATAATACAGAGAAGGGCTATCACAATTTTTGTTGAACTAGTATGTAGTCTCCCCCTCCCCCACCCCCTCCCCCTCCCCCTCCCCCTCCCCCTCCCCCTCCCCCCCTCCCCCCTCTAGTTAATATCATCTTCTAACAGAACATATTCTCTCTTATAACCCCTCCCATCTCTCAAACCCTGTAGGAAAATCAGCTACTATAATCTTCCAAACTTTTGAACATTTTTGTAAATCAGACGACCAAATATCAATATACACCCAAACCCAATATTTGCTAAAAGATCAACAACCCAGAATACTAGTAAGATTACCAGAAAAAGTGAGTCATACAATAAGGTGTTCCAAGGTAAAACTGACCAGGAAGATAAACAAAGCATGAAGTAGTAGTAGAATATGATAGGGCATAGTGGAGGGATTTGATACCTGGTTGTAATTCACAAGGGGCTCCTCATAAGTCGGAGCAGATGGTGTAATAAACTTGGGACATGCATATGAGAAGAGTTCATCATAAAGAGCAAATGCTTCGTCGTCATACCTCTGCATTCTCAACATTTTCTCCCCATACTTCTCCCGCAACTGAGAGTTCACAGTCTCCTCCACAAGCTTCAACTGAGGGCAAAGAGAAAGAGAAACTGCCAGCAAAGCATACATCTGCTCATTTTTCTTTAAGATCTGCTCATACTGGGGAGATTTTTGGTGAAATTGTTTAGTCTTGTAGATGTACAAGAGAATTTTATTGAATTCTCGTATAGCTTCTACATATCTGCAATGACATGCATATACTGTTAATATATTGTTCCGATATAATGATTAATTACAAACTGATGGATTCATTTTATCAAATTCAATTTGTCATAACTCATAACTATGCACTTCCATCAAAGGGAGCATACAACCAGGGAAAATAGCCATCAAAATTAGTGGTTACCAATAAATACACTATGCACAGATGCATTGAAAATGGGATCTCGTGAAGAAATAAGATGTCAAAATCACTCAAGTAAAGCACAAAATAAAGCAAAAAGAAGAACCAAGGAGAATGTGTAGTAATCTAAGTAAAAACATCAAGGCATTGACTTACAAGAAACAGTAAGTAATACAGGACCCTTATCATTCTAAAAAAACAAAGATTTAGTTCTTTGTATGATCTCGTCTCATGATACTAAAGATTTGATTTGAAGTCAGACCTTCCTAATCTTCAAGGTTAGACAAGGAGGAATCTATCGCCACATGCATAAAATCAAGAAGTCAATATACACAATAGTATAGAACCACTGAACCAGGAATATGGTTTCTTTTGTTGACCTAAACAGAAAAGTCAGGTGTAAATTACTTCAGCTTCTTAATAGTTGGAGAATGCTAACATACCTCCTCAACATAAGATTGGCAAACCCATAATGATATATTGTGGCGATGTGGCTGCCAATCACAATAGTGAAAACACCTTCTTGACTTATATCAATTGGTTGTATGCACTTCAGGCCAGTGTGGTAATCACCTAACAAGCAATGTACTCGTAGCAAACCGACCATGCTGAAATAACCTAAGACCTTCAGCACATTACTTCCACCGGTGTAATCATATCCATCATTTTGAGTAAACTGCTCAAGCCCTTCCTTCTCCTGTTCCAGAATCTGTATTATTGTAGATTTTTCCACTAACGCTTGCAGGAAGTTAAGCACACCATACACATTCCAAGCCTGAGAAACAGAAATTTAAAACAGAAAATTATAAATTAAATCAAATAGTACACAACAGAAAGGCATTAAAGATCTTACACTTCCTGACATTTAGCCAATGCATATCTAAATATAAAAGGCCAACATAACCTATGTACTTAATTTTTCTTTCAGTTAAAGAAACCGAAACACAGAATACCTGATCAAATTGCTTCAGAAGTGCAATTTCCGCTTCAGTCTTGCTCTTCATCTTTGCTCGGTACTGACAAAATGACTGAAATTGATACACAAACTCATCCACCATGTCCCATAACCACTGATTTGGCAACTGCATATTCACCACCCCATGCAAAACTACCTAAAAGTCACAGCAGAATAACATATCAGCAAGAACCATGCATACAAATGTTTTGTATACAAAATGTCATAAAAGGTAAACATAGCAAACTCAATATAGCCCACATACTACTTTTACAATGAGCCAAAGTGGTATCTATCCGGGTTACCAGCATCTAATTCTGACTACTAAATACAGTAAAAGGTACAGAATTTGCAAAATTTACCAAAGGCCAATCTGAGTTCCCGTTGGCATGGCTAAAAATAAGGTCCATAATGAAATACACATTACATACATGAACACTTATGTTGAGAATTTTTTTTTTCCTTTTTAGGTGAAAATAACACATGGCCCATGTCTGAAAGAAACTTTGATTTCACACGACATACAATATACTTGTCTACAGCAAAAGCTATTCGATATTATTGTTGAATAATCATAATAATTAATCAATTAATATATTTTCTAAAGACCCAATCTAAATTGATGAATAGACATCTCAAAATATATGAAAAAGAAGAATGACTTTTTGTAATTAAACCAAAGATTTATAAGTCAGTCAGTCTAGTAAACTAAGTGTGCTTGACCAATGTAGGTGCCTCAACACGGCAAATCCCATTTCTGTTCTACATCATGGGAGACCCCAGACCAGGTTGGACCAACTGACCTTTGTAATCGGTCTAGGGGAAACTTCCTACTAGCAACCCTCTTCCCCATATACGCAAGCTCACAAGTTAGTTTCCTTCTCTCACCAAGAAAGTATAAACCCGCCTAGAAAGTATGAACCCTAAATGAATTATGACCCCTGCAAAACTTTGTAGGTCGATGGAGCTAAAATTACAGCAGATGCACAAAAAACATTAGCTAATAGTTCCTTAACAACAGTTTCCCCACCCTGTCCGTTCACCCTGTCCGTTCCAGCACTACTATGAATTCACAAAATTCTATAAATTCTCAAAACCAAATTCATTACCTAGTAATAACACAAAAAATTCACAGAAATAAATAAAACCCACAGTTATAAACAAAACAACAATAGAAAAAAAAATCACATAAAGATTCAATCTTTACGACATAAAATCCACACATTATCGACAACAAAACTAATCACACCGAAATAACAAAACTAAACAGACGAAAATATACCTGAAAGAGGCTACAATAATTGTCCCAAGAGTCAATCCTCTGCTTCAAAGTAGGCGATAACCTAGCGTAAAGATGTCGAAACCACATCTCACGATACAACAAACAGAAGACATGATCATTATCGACGTACTGAGCCACAGCATCCACAGAAGGCCAAGGAGTGTCTTTGAACAAGCGTTCACTTAGGGTTTGAAACGAGGTTTCGTACATCTGATGAATCTCGTACACATTCTTCTCGCGAATGTGTCGGTAGAGATGAACCACGAATGATTTGACCGAGTCGGGTACGAAATTCGGGTCGTAACCGGCTGAATCGAGCTGTTGAGTGTCTTCGAATTCGTAACTGGACGCCATTGTTTGGGGATGATTTGGGGGTCAAATTAGGGTTTGCCGATAAGGAGGAGAGTGATGTGTGTTTTTGTGGGAAGCCCTAGCTGCGGAGAGAGTTTGTGTGTTCGGAAGAAAATTATAAATTATGGGCCTGTTTTCATGTATGGTTGTTTAGGCCCATCATGCCGGGCTCATTTCTTTACATAATTGCTAAATGCAAATCAAATTGCTCAATGCAAATTGGTGAAATTACATTATTATCCTTATTAAATTTTTGTGCAAATAGTGTATAAAAACTTTAATCATGCCTAATTTTCTGTGTAATCATTTAATATATACTCCCTCCGTCCCAATGGGATGTTAACGTTTGCTTTTTGCACGGAAACCAAGATAGTGGGTGTAATATTGTTAAAATAAATGAAGTAGTGGGTGTAATAGTGATTTTATAGTTAAAATAAGTTAAGTAGTGGATGTAATAGTGTAAAATATTGTTAAAATAAGTGAAGTAGTGGGTGTAATAGTGTTAAAACTTACTATTTTAGGAAATGTTAAGAATCTATTGGGACATCCCAAAATAGAAAGTGTTAAGAATCAAAAGGGACGGAGGGAGTACTAGCTATCCCGCCTATCCGTCCTAATTCCATCGGCCACAGTATACTTTAAATGGTTTTCAACTGTTGATGTCATGTCTTTGAACAAAAAAACAAATTAAAATACTGAAGCTATTTCGATAAATCTTTGGGAGAAGTTAAAATGGAGTGTTTAACAAAAAAATAATTGATTGCTTGCTAATGAATGTTGCATACTCTTCATTTAAAATTGAATACGTAAATAAAAATTTGTGAAATTAAATTTATAATAAACTATTCAATGTTTACTAATTAATTTGTACTAGCTTATAACCCGTGCAATGCACGAGTTTCTTGTATTATATTATTAATTTTATTTAATATTATAATTTTATTTTTATATAATCATTATTTTAAATAATTTTTAAATTTTAATTTGATATAAATTAATATATTCATGTTTACGGATTATACTAATGTTTCCTTATCAACGTATATGAGTTTTAATATATTTTATTAATAATTGAAAATTATGGTGTGATTTTTTCGGGTATATATTAATGATTGTAAGATTTGTTATAAATTAAAAAGGTAATGTATTTTAATTAGAAATGAAATATTAATGATTGAAAGACATGATACAATTGATTTATAAAAATTAGGAAAGTTCGTTTGATATTACTGTTCACTTATTTTATTTCAATTTATAAAAAGTTGAGTAATAACAAATTAATTAAAAAAATTAGTTTGATAATAATTTATACATAAATATAAATTAGTAAACAGTTTATATATTATATTTATATTTATATTTAAATATATTTTGATATTTTTATGAATCTAAAATTATACATTTCTAATATATAATAAATATAATAAAATTATAAAAAGAAATTATGTTTATCATATATATATAATTATAAAAATGATTAATATAATAAAAATCGGTTCATTAATAAAAAGCCCACATCCAAAATGAATGTTTAAGATTTAGGTAGCAAAGAAATATTAGCCCAGGAATGATGGTGTGGCCTAACTAGGTCTCGTGGTTAGTGGCAGTGTTGTCTGTCTGTAAGAGAGAAACATTTATGAGGGTTTCACCTGTTTAATACATTCAAGGGTATAAAGGTAATATACTAGTGTGTAAAGAGTAAACATGATTTGCATTTAGCAACACCCTTTCTTTACATAAAAAATTGTGTATCTGACACGCATTTTAAGATGTATTTTAATGATAATTCTATAATTTATTTTTTATATTTTCTTTTTTTGTATAAAAATAGGATTGTTCTATTTTTATACAAAAAAAGAAAATATCAAAAAATAAGTTATAGAACTATCCTTAAAATGTACCTTAAAATTCGTGCCGGAAATTGGTCTGCAAATGTAAAGAATTACATGGGACGGAGGGAGTAGTTCCCTAAAATTAATTAATGGAGGCTGCTTGATCCAAGACGTTGGTTTGATCATGTCGAGGGAAAGACTAAGATGTCATTGACTGAAAACCAAGTTCTAATCGGAAATAATGAGCCGAGATAGAATCCTAGTTCAAGTAGAAGTTGGTTGAATGTTGGGCGTGGACGTTGGTGCTAGTCGCTGGGCGAGCACGTGCGAAATTCCTAGTTCTTGAAGAAGTCGTTGAAGAAGTCGGACGTTGGTGTGCGCGTACGGGAGTCCTACTCCTCGTAGAAGTTAGGGGCTAACGTCCTACTCCACGTAAAAGTTGAGCGATGGGCATGCGCCGGCTGGCGTCATCGTTTGGCGCCCGTTGGTAAAATTTCAATCAGAGACGTTGAAGGACTTCTAAAGAGACCGGGACAAAGATATAATGTTTTTGGCTATAAATATAGATGGTATGCACGATTGTAATCAGCTAAGCTGAGAATAATGAGTAAGGTGCTTGAGTATATTATAGTGATAGGAACAGACTACTAGGGCAAAGAGTTGTAATCGTTGTAAAAGGGCGAACGCCTAAGATCTTTGAGTTGTGGTGAAGGCAATAAAAAGATACAGGTGATTCCTAAACATTGTATGTGTTATTGTTCTTCAATCATCTGCATATAATATTTGTCCATTGTAGATTTAACCTTGGTTTCATTATGAGCATTTGTTTTTCATCATGCGAATTAATAAATTGTTAGTTTACAATAGACATTATTTTCCTTTCAATTACGAACATTTGTTAGTTATTTCGAATGCTTCTGATTGTTAGTTAATTGTTTCACTTTGGTGATTGGTTATTAAATTTATGAATGTGTTATATGTCTGAGTTAAACAATAGATTGATAAGGACATCTATGTCTTATGTTCGAACATCAAATTGTTATTGTTTCATTCTTGTTTTTCTTCGAAAAATAAAGCTACACTTTACCAGCGCTATGATATGTATAAACTAATTGACCAATATGAAATCCGTTCTTGCATTTTGTATATGTAGATGTTCCATCCAAACATAACTGTGAGGAATTTCATCATAAGTTTATTATGTGCTTCAGGATCTATTTTATTTAGGTAAAAGAACGCTTCAAGCTTGCTTGATTTATGCTCTGATCTTTTTGCAACTTTCTTTAAAGATTCATTTGATTTGAATGTACAATTTTTCTTGCAAGGAATGTGAAAAGAAAGAAGTAATACAGAAATGGGTCGGCGATGTATGAGAAGACCAAATATACGATAAGAAGCCTCTAATCCGTATATATGCCTTCTATTAAAAAATGCCTGAATTTCCTCGACTACTTCATCGATAAAAATTATAACAATCATTGTCATTTTCAAATGTTCGTATTAGTTATAACGAGTACATCCACTTTAAAAAATGAATGGTCAAAACAGAAAATATTACTAGTAAACATAAAAATTCAGAGGAAACTATATTTTATGTGGAAACTTGTAATCCGATGGTTGTCATTACTTTGATTATTTTTTTATCAATTACGTTCATAACAGGGCAATATTTAAGTTTAATATCAATCTCTGTATAATGTTTATGTTTCTAAATAAAATTATTAAAGTGCCGTTATTTAAGTTTAATCTCAATCTCATGATAATTAAGAATTAATTTATGGTTATAAACATGATTTCGGTCTTTATAAAACCCCAATTCTAAAAATAAAATATCAAAATTGGATTTCAAGAATTTTTTTGTGGAACTCATATTACAAATATTGAAATTATTTTATAATCAAATTTATAATACATCATTACTGATTCTCTTATTAAAAAAAATTTCCTTTATTTTATTTATTATATTTCATCCGATTTAATTCTAATCTTGAGAGTACTTAACAAAAATAGTATATTAATATTGAATGAATATATATTATGCATTTCATATTTTTCTCATATAAATCTATACATGATTATTAAATATACAATAGTAATTTTTTAAATAACATGCAATTATAAAAATCTAATCAATAAATTATAATAATCCATATATATATATATATATTGAGAAAATTGAATCTGAGGATGACCTCAAGATGTTTCCTTAGGTTAAATGGATTTCCAATACAAAATTTGAGTGGTAATTTAGAAAGATAAAATTTTTCTATCATAATTTACATATGTACCCTTGTGCCTATATTGAAAAGGTTTCTAATCTCAGAATAGTAATTGAGGTCATTATCACGCACATCAACCTCATATTTATACATATATGATAATTATTGATTTTTAATTTTATTTTATCACTGATTTAATAACGTAGAAAGTTTTCGTTTCTCCCATTTCTTGCGCCTGTCTCGGGCAAACTACATATCCTACACTAATAATTTATGTCATAATATAAAACTAGCAAAATAACTTTGTGCGAGGCACGAGTCATTTTTTAGAAACTATTTATGTAACACGTAACAATAACATTTTTAATTATTCGTTTATTGATGATATGTCTAATGTTTTAGATATGCCAAATATAAGTTGATTAAATATCAATACTTCTGATTTGTACGTAAAATGTTATATAGTTGTGCACCGTTGGTAATTTAGCTCATAAAGCGAATAATACATTTTCTTGTTTGTGATGTGTAATTGCATGCATTGAATGAGTACAAATAATGTAGTTAGTGATAAATATCGACAAAAATGCAACTCCAACGAGCACAATTTTTTCGACAAAAATCACAAATTTAACAATTAAGCACAAAATTACAAAAAAATTATATTAACATCTCACATAAACACAATCAAATTCCCATACTAGTTTCTCTTAGGCAAATCAACAAACACAGCACCTACACTTCGTTTTAGTCCCGTGTCAAAATTCACAAATTGCAACTCATTACCTTGGTCCTTAGCATCGACCTCAATACCATTCACCAATTTAGTGGCACCCATAACTCAATTATTCGTTGCTTCTTCATTCCCACCCACTTGTTACTCATATGCCTGAACTCATTGTTTTCTTGTTCGAAATTTAAAGTTCGAAGACGGAGATGTGCCCCTGCGGGGTCGTAATATATAAGAAAGAAGAGTCAGTGATGGTTGCTTTGAATTTATGGTGTAAAAATGGAGGAGAGAGAGGCGATGGATGAAGGCGTGAGATCGAAGAGAAATGACGGGAGAGATCCAAAGAGTGAGAAAGCTTGAAGACGGAGATTGTCTTATAACTGTAAACAACGTATTTTTAAAATAAATGAAAGTATGATCGTAGCGCCTGAATTTTACAAAGTTGGACTGTGTATTTTTAAAAACCCAAAACTTAAGATGGGTAGTTTTAAAATTATCCCTGATGTAATATAGGAAATATGGTTTTAAATTTAAAATATAAATATTACATTAAATATGTTGTTTATGGGAGTCGAACTCTTGACCTGTGGTAGTGCTTCACTCCTTTATTATCCCTCTTACTCTTATTATATAATACTAGCTTATAATCCGTGGGTTACTTTTAATGCTTACATGCATATGCATAAGTCGTGACATCCTCACTCTGATAAAAAGAATGAAAACAAAATATGCCTCGAATCTTGAATTGCCAGTGCAAAATTAATGATGCTTATTATATAGAAAAATCAATAAAAGATTATGAGAAAATTTAACAAACACTTTGTTGATGAATGTGTATATAGGGTCTTGTTCTTCTAATATAAACTAACTTAGAATAGAAACTAGAAACTAAACCTAAATTAAATATTTCAAGCTAATCTAATGACCAAACTAGGGGTACCCCAATACAAAAAACGTATAAAATTATTGGCTCTATTCAACAAAAAATAAAACAAAAATTTTAAAAAGTTACTGTTCACGTGATGATGTGGCAGTGACGTCAGCACGTGAACAATAACTTTTTTTTATTATTTTTATTATTTTTTATTTTTTTGTTGAATAGAGCCAATAATTTTATAAGTTTTTTGTGAAGGTGCCCATAGCGGGGCCATTAAAATAAATGAAATATAATTTATTTAGTGTAGGTTTCTAGTTTCTATTCTAAAGTTGGTTTCTATTTGAACGCTAGCCTATATATATATTATAGTATCACGCTTAGTACCAAATTAAATATAGAATGAAAAATCATGAGAACGATACTCTTAGAATTGCAATTAAAACACATAGAAACCTTGGGCGGTTAGTTTAAGACCGCAGAAGGATTGCAGTGGTTTCTGCCATTCAAAAACACTAAATAAAACTGGAATAGAATATGTATATCGAACTTCGAATCTTTGCTGGAATTTTTTTTGCTCCGACGATTATGGATAATTATACCAGTAGGTTTCAAGTTTGTTCGTTCTCCCTTGTGCAATAATTGAAATTTTCTGACACGGAACCGGCATTCTGACAATGATCAAACTCTTCTGAATAATGTGATTGTTCCATCGTCAAATATGAAATCAACGGTGCCTGAGATGACATAGTTGCGGTAAAACTGACGATGGATTTGTGTATATTAGTTGTCTTGATATGGTCCATCAATTCAGCAGTTGTAAAATGAAGATATTTTGATTGGACTCTTTGAGCCATTGCTTGATGTCCATCAGGACCTTCTATGTTCTAGAATTTCATTCCTTGGCCAAGAATCTGGTTCCAACAGCGGCTGAAATTGTCATCTAGTTAGCATATTTGATTTTCCTTATGATGATTACGTGTTCATATAGGAAAACAAATAAATGAACTTGCCAAAAGATGCACTTTGCATGGTTGAAACACATTTACCTGATTTTTGGTAACAATTATGCACTCATCATAAAATCCTTCTTTACATTCATGGTATACCACTATACCTCTCTTTATACCCTTCAAATATATAGCAAAAGCAACACTAATAGTTTTGTATCTTCCACTTTCATCTTGTGCTACAACAGCATTTGGTGTCGCCCCCACATTGTTAGTGGCTAACAGCTTTCTATCTACAGACGAAAGATACCTGGGACAACCATAATTATTATCATGAGCTACATTAAGAAGGCATTTATGACTTGCAATCACGTTTAAAGGAATGTTGAATGACTTAAATATTCTAGACATTGTCGAAACAATAGCTAATGCATTAGTTGTTAGCTGTGTTGCATTTAAAAGTCCATTTGACATTGTTGCATTTAGATCATGACAGCACATCCATCAATGCAACTTTGCTGATAATAAATCACTTATTCATTAGAATGAATATCAAAACTACCAGCCCCAACCAAGGTACTCATTTAAAAATTAAATTAAGTAATTTGCTACTCACAGGCCACTTTTAGCTTAGGCAGCCATATCAAGTATTTTTATATCACAGAAGCAGGTGTAATAGACTTGTCTAACAGAAATGATACCATTAAAGGAAGCTATAAGCTAAGAATCGTACTCTTTATTAGTTATAAAACTAAACTTTAGAAAAAATAAGAAACAACTTGTGAAAATATGGAATTCAGTCCTTATAAATCATACTTGATACATATCTTCTTTTCAATATGTATAACTGAATTAACTATTATGAATATGCAATTAATTATAAAGAAAATTAAAATACATGTACATGAGTATATCTTATGATAAGATTCTTATACATTTATAAAAAAAGCACATATATTGAAAGCATAGGCATATGATAACAAATTAAGTAGATTTCCAAGTTAACTCAATTTATAAATACCAATAAAGAACAACAGACTTTTAAGTGTGAGTATTTAAAATTGTTATAGTTATCATTATCCAAATCAGTTTTAAGCACGTAGTAATAGATTAACAAAACTAAAAGTAGAGAAGAAAGCACAAACCTTTTCTTCAAAGGCTTCGCAGGGATGAGTGCATGTGGACATGTTAAAACCTGTGATCAAAACAAACCCATCAGTGTACAATACACACACATACATACTCTAAAAACACACAAGAACGTATTATTCTAACCAAACAAACACAAATATACGATTAGAACACAACCAAAATGTCCATATTAGCAATAAAATATCTATTAGCATTAGCATTAGAATATTGGTAAAATTATCTAGCAAGGTAGATATAATGGTTCAATAAGTTTCTATAAGCTTGAAACTGTGACATTCTAAAAGTCTAAACCCGAGATGTTACAGGAACAATGCCCATTATGGTTCTAAAACTTTTTCTAGAGCGGTTTGGGTATAATATGTTGTCATTGGATGTTTATGGGCACGTAGATAATGGTATCTAAATTATGCAAAGTTTACATTGTGTCCACCTTGCCATTTGAACCAATCTTCCTTAAAAGAGAATGACACTATAGAGTATAGACACCATAGCAGAATTTGAGATTTTCAAAAACTTGTATGCGACACTCCTCTGTAATTGTTATTGCAAAAAAGATTATACAGGAATTCATATCAAAGAAACTGTATATTGTCACAAGATAACAACGATAAAATGTAAATCCACAAACTCTACTAGTCCCCAATTCTTGTTGGTTTAATCTTGAGTTGTGTTTTATTTATGTTTGAATAAAGTAGTCGTTAGTAGTAGTTTTCATCTTTGGAGTTATCTTATCTCTGTTTCTGTTAGATCGTAGTCAAGGTAGCATGCTTATAGGAGATAGACTTTGATTGTTTCTGTTGAGTAGTTCAGGGTTGTGTGGATATGTACACACCCGAGTTTCTTGCTTTCAGTTGTTTTGTTCTCTTTATATCTTTAGTCGATCAAATAAACAAGGGAATGCTTTCAAAGCCTAGTTACATGTCTCTGCATTACTGAATATAATTAATGTGTTAAACAATATTTTGGTATCAGAGCTTGGAGACTATCAGTGAACGGTGAGAAGCATTGAGATGGATATCAACAAGGTCAAGGGAAGCGGATCGATAGGCTTGAGCTATCCCATGTTAAATAAGAATAACTATACTACGTGGGCTCTAAAAATGAAGGTATACTTGCAGGCACAAGGGGTATGGACAACAATAGAGCAGGTGGATCCGAAAGTGGCCGTTGAAGAGAAGTCAGATAAGGTGGCTTTGGCTATGCTGTACCAATGTCTACCTGAGGATATGATCCTTTCGATTTCAGAGAAAGGGACAGCCAAGGAGGCGTGGACAGCTTTGAAGATGATGTGCCAAGGGGCAGATCGTGCAAAAAAAGCCAAGGTTCAAACACTGAGAACTGAGTTTGAATCTCTGGTAATGAAGGAGAGTGAACAGCTAGATGATTTCTATCTGAAATTGAATGGGCTGGAGACAAATATACGAGCTTTAGGTGAACCTATAACGGAATCATATGTGGTAAAGAAATTGCTTCGTGCAGTACCACCTAAGTTTCTGCAGATCGTGTCAACATTGGAACAGTTTGGAGATTTGGAAAAATTAACGGTAGAAGAGGTGGTTGGATCTTTGAAAGTTCATGAAGAGAGATTGCATGGGAGCAAGAAGAGTGAAAACAACGAGGGGCAATTGATGCTGACTGAAGAGGAATGGCAGAAGCGTGAAGCCAGTGAAAGCAAATTACTGCTTACACGAGAAGATTGGCAAAAACGAGCTAGCAAACGAACCTCAGAAGGATCGTTCTCAGGTTCAAAACCACGAGGAGGGCGAGATAGGAGTACTTTAAGATGATACAACTGCTCAGGGTATGGTCATTTTGCTACAGATTGTAGAAAACCAAGACGAAATAAAAATTCAAAGGAAGAAGTGCATATGGCTAAATTCGATGATGATGAGCCTGCCTTATTACTTGCAAAGTGTGTTGATGTGGAATCAGGAGGTACATATTTGAGTGAAAAACAAATAAGTCCATCTAACCTGTCAAAGGTGCAAAACGAGTCAAATGTGTGGTATTTGGACAATGGAGCCAGCAGTCATATGACTGGGTTTAAATCAAAATTTATGGAGTTGGATGAACAGGTACGTGGCTCGGTGAGTTTTGGAGATGGGTCTACTGTCCGCAATGAAGGAAAGGGAACTGTGGTTTTTGAGTGCAACAATGGAGAAAAGCGTGCTCTGAAGGACGTATACTATATCCCAACACTCCGAAATAATATCATTAGTTTGGGACAAATGACGGAACAAGGCAACCGAGTTACGATAAGGGGAGAGCTGCTATGGGTATATGATGATGTTGACAAACTTCTTATGAAGGTAAAACGATCCCCTAACAGACTCTATAAGATTGTCATAAATTCTGTAAGTCAAAGGTGTATGCTGTCAAAACAAGATGAGGCGTCGAGATTATGGCACAAACGCATGGGTCATGTGAATTATCACGCCTTGTCTCTCATGTATAAAGACAGGATGGTCAATGGTTTATCAAGAATTGTGGTGTCAAATGAGGTTTGTAAGGGCTGTCTCATGTCGAAGCAAGTCAGGAAGCAATTTCCAGCCAAGTCAAGTTACACTGCGGCTAAAGCTCTAGAACTGATACATGGTGACCTTTGTGGCCCAATACAACCTGAAACAGCCTCAGGAAAAAGGTACTTTCTGTTACTCGTGGATGATTTTAGTAGATACATGTGGGTTTACTTCTTGAAAGCGAAGAATGAAGCTTTGAATGCTTTTAAAAATTTCTGCACTTTGGTGGAAAGGGGACCAGACAAGAAAGTGAGAACCCTCAGAACTGACAGAGGAGGAGAGTTCATCTCTAATGAATTCGAGATGTATTGCAAGGAAAATGGTATAGATAGGCATTATACAACACCATATACTCCGCAGCAAAACGGCATAGTGGAACGTCGAAATCGTACAGTGGTGGAGATGGCCAAAAGTTGCTTAAAAGAAGCTAAGTTACCATCAGTTATGTGGGGTGAAGCTGTGAGACACTCCGTCTATTTACTCAACCGTTTGCCAACAAGAGCATTAATAGGAGATACACCCTATTAAGCCTGGAATGAGAAGAAACCACTTATAGGACACATCAAAATTTTTGGTTGTGTCGGACACATAAATATTCCTAGCCAATATACACAAAAACTGGACGATCGTAGCAAACAAGTGGTCAATTTGGGCAAAGAACCTGGCACTAAAGCTTATAGATTGTATGACCCCCTTACTAAAAGAGTGCATGTAAGCAGGGATGTCATTTTTGAAGATAATGAGGTTTGGCCTTGGGATCACGGAGAAAGTAAAGAACAGAACGTCATGTTTACAGTGGAGGGATTGAATGTGGGGGTCGAAACAGAGTGTCAAAGTCAAGCAAGCGATGGTGAAGATGTATCAACAGATATGAGTGACATGAGTAGCATGACCCCTCGAAGCATTGGCACCAGGTCTGTGTCAAGTGAGAACGAATCAGAAAGAAGTGGCTACTCCTCAACTACTGGTTATTCTTTGTCTACTCGAACTGGAACTGGTGGACACTCAGCATTGCAGACGCCAACTCGAAGCTCGCAGTCTGAAAATCGTAGTCTGAACTCAAACGATTATGATGACAGTACAGAACCCAGGAGAACGAGACGGCTGGATGAAATATATAATGAGACTGATGAAGTGTACTTAGATGAGGAGCTATACCTCATGGGCATCGAAGAACCAATGAACTATTCACAGGCAGTAAAGGATCGAAACTGGAAAAATGCTATGGAAAAGGAGATGCAGTCAATTGAAAGGAACAACACTTGGAAGCTTACTGAGTTACCTGCTGGGAAAAAAACGATAGGTTTAAAGTGGATTTTTAAGTTAAAGAAGGATGCTGAAGGTAACATAGTTAAGCATAAGGCGAGGTTAGTTGCCAAAGGGTACGTTCAAGAGCAAGGAGTTGATTTCGATGAGATTTTTGCCCCAGTTACGAGGCTGAAAACTGTACGCTTACTGTTAGCCTTGGCAGCAAAATGTGAGTGGGAAGTTCATCATCTTGATGTGAAGACTACGTTTTTAAATGGTGAAATAAGTGAGGATGTTTATGTGGTGCAACCTGAAGGATTCGTGAAAGAGGGAAAAGAGAAATTGGTGTACAAGCTAATAAAGGCATTGTATGGCCTTCGACAAGCTCCACGAGCTTGGTATTCGAAGTTAAATTCTTACCTTGAGAGCCTGGGTTTCAAGAAATGTCCTTCAGAACACGCAGTCTACACTAGGAAGGAGGGAGAAGAAAGATTGGTTGTTGCTGTCTATGTAGATGATCTACTAGTGACTGGACGCAACGTACAGTTGATCGAGAAATTCAAAAAGGAGATGAACCTGAGTTTTGACATGACTGACATGGGAAAGCTGAGCTATTATCTGGGTATAGAGGTTCATCAACAGAAGGGGTGTATACAGTTGAAGCAAACAGGGTATGCTAAGAAAATCATTGAGAAGGCTGGAATGAAGGGCTGCAACCCGTGCAAGTACCCCATGGACCCGAAGGAACAACTTGTCAAGGACGAAGGTGGCAAAGCAGTAAATGATACAGAGTATAAGAGTGTTATTGGTGGTTTGAGATACCTAGTTCACACTAGGCCAGACATTGCTTACTCAGTTGGCATAGCTAGCAGGTTCATGGAGCGTCCAACTGTCATGCATCACAATGCTGTCAAGAGAATAATTCGATATGTCCAAGGCACATTACAGTTTGGTTTGGTGTACACTAAGGATAGTGGAAACAATGTGTTGACAGGCTTTGCAGATAGTGATTTGGCAGGTAGTTTAGATGACAGAAGGAGCACTGGTGGTATGTGGTTTTACTTGAATGACAGTCTTATTACATGGGTATCGCAAAAGCAACGCTGTGTTGCTCTTTCTTCCTGCGAGGCAGAGTTTATGGCTGCAACTGCAGTTGCGTGTCAAGCTATATAGATTCGGAATGTGCTGAATCAGATAACTGAAGTAAAGGTTGGTCTAGTAGTCCTGTTCGTTGATAACAAGTCTGCAATCGACTTAGCAAAAAACCCAGTTTTCCATGGAAGGAGTAAACACATTCATGTCCGCTATCACTTCATTAGGGAATGTGTGGAACGGGGGGAAATCATTCTGAAGCATGTGGCTAGCGAGTGCCAGAAGGCAGACATTCTAACTAAGGCAATGACTACACTCAAGTCCGAGAAGATGAGGAGGTTACTTGGAATTGAGAATCTGTCCGGGCAACTCTAAGATTAAGGGGGGATAATGTTGGTTTAATCTTGAGTTGTGTTTTATTTATGTTTGAATAAAGTAGTCGTTAGTAGTAGTTTTCATCTTTGGAGTTATCTTATCTCTGTTTCTGCTAGACCGTAGTCAAGGTAGCATGCTTATAGGAGATAGACTTTGATTGTTTCTGTTGAGTAGTTCAGGTTTGTGTGGATATGTACACACCCGAGTTTCTTGCTTTCAGTTGTTTTGTTCTTTTTATATCTTTAGTCGATCAAATAAACAAGGAAATGCTTTCAAAGCCTAGTTACATGTCTCTGCATTACTGAATATAGTTAATTTGTTAAACAATAATTCCTGCCAAAGAGACTTTGCCACTTGCATTTTTAAAAATATGACAACCATCACATAAATTGTAGTAGATAAAAAATTCTTAGCAAGACCACTAATGTTGCAGCACCACTAAAGTACATAATTATGTGCAGAAGTGCTCCTTGTGTAAGCTATAATCAACTTATTGTGGTAGTTTACTCCTCTTCTTGCATATGGGAAAAAGAAAACTAACACCAATTTTCCATTACTCTGATGGAAGAGACGTTAGATTATGCACCTTTTCACAGTTGAGAGAAGCAAATTGGGCCTCGTAGGGGGCGATGATGTCAGAAGACAGACGATGGATGGAGCGTCAGAAGCTGATAGGTGCTCGAAGGTGTTGATGCGTAAGCTCAAATCACGTAGAAGAAGATGGGGGTTTGAGAAGGCAAGAGGGGTTTGAGAAGACGAGAGATCGATTATTATTTGATTGTGGAGTTCAAGCTTTGGAAGCAGGCTCGGCAGCGCATGAAAGTGTTTTTACAAGAATAAATTTGCTCAAGCTGGCCGAAGCTGTTCTCCTATAATAGATATAGTGGATTAACTAAGTCGTTTTACTTAAAATTTTAGAGTAAAATTTGCAACACAAATTCATGTACAGGACTTCTCCTACGTCTCTTATAACATATGGTCCATGTGTATTATTGTTATCCATGGTATACATGAGCATTATATTAATAATTTTTTAATACTGTAATTGATATGAATCAATATCTCGATCTTTGGTATAAAAATTATTATCTATCTAACTGAAACTACCCATAAATTAAAGAGAAAAAAGAGTTACGAATTCAAAGAGATTTCTATTTAATATAGAAGACCCAATTATATTTGGTTTAAATTATCAAAATGCACTTTTTAGTATTTAAATATACTAGTTTATAGCCCGTGCAAAGCACGGTTACTTTTAAATATTTTTAAAATTATATGATTAAACAAAAATAGAGTTTTATAATTTATTATGGAATTAATTTAACTTTTTAAAAATTATTTAATAAATCACATGTACTATTTAGAACTGATAATATAAAATCTTAATGTAAATTTGTTGTTGACGGGATTCAAACCGGGATTTAAATATAGAATATTCCTTATTATTAGATCTAACAGTTATCATCTATATACTAAATATCTAACGATCACTATTGTTTTAAATGGTTGAACCAAACAACCAAATTATATCTCTGTTTGCTTATTATATATTGGTATAGATGTAAATGTTAAAAAGGCAATCGGCTAATAACTATTTAATATATTATTATAAATAATAATTAAGTAAGGATAAATAAGTAAAATAACATGTTTTATTAGTTAAGGGTAAATAAGTAAAATCAACAGTGACCTTTCTTTTGATATGTTATAAATTTCATTTAATAATATAATTAGGTTTTATATAATCATTATTTTCAATAATTTTTTTACTTTTAATATAATTTAATATACTCATGTTCAAGAATTATCCTCATGTTTTCTTATTATTAGCAATGTATATAGATTTTTATTATATTTTATTAATGATTGTAAGATGCGGTGTGATATTTTTGGGTTTATATTAGTTATTGCAAGATTAGTTTTAAATTTAAAGGTAACATGTTTTAATTAGAAAACAAATATTAGCGTTTGTAAGATACAGTACAATTTTAGGGATTTATAAAAGGTAATTTCTTCAATTATAAGTAAATGTTAAAAAGGCAATCGACTAATAACTATTTATTATTTATTTATTTTTTTGGCGAAACTATTTATTATATTATTATAAATAATAATTGAGGATAATTAAGTAAAATAACATGTTTTATTAGTTAAGGGTAAATAAGTAAAATCAACAGGTATCGATCAACCAAACTTTTAATGTTTCGGCTTTTATATAATAGTAAGTATAGAATCCTACTATTAATCAAATACACTTTTTAATATCAAATCTTAACGGTTCTCATTTATCTATTTAAGATTCAACGGTCCTTATTAATTTGGTCATATGTATAATGGTCATTATATCCTTATATATAATAAGCGTAAGGAGGATCTTATCCATAAATTTTGGTTTGGTCACTGTACCGTTAAAATAATCTCAACCGTCGAATTTAATATTTTTAAAAATAGACGATCAAGATTATATCATATTAAAAAAGAAATTATAATCTAAAAAGGATATCACTATACTACCAAAATAATCTCAAATATCGAATATAATATTTTTAAAAATAGACGATCAAGATTATATCATATTAAAAAGGAAATGAAATTCTAAAAAGAATATCATTAAAAAATGTAGTATTGGAATTGAATTTTAAATAAAATCAATAAAAATCGTCACAAAAAATTAAAAACTCTATAAAATAAAAACTCCAACTGCTTCTCAACTACGTACAGTGCACCAAAAATTATCAAAAGAACTGAATAGTTAGACGACGAGTACCTCAATTTTAATAACTCGGTTGTGTTAAGATTGTGACATATTCGTAATACTCCATTGTACTACGTAATAACTACAGTAAGTACTCTATACAACAAACAAACTCTATATTGAATTTAAGAACATGTTATAAAATTTAGTCGATGCTTCCATTAATTATTAATATCTTAATATTATATTCAACTCTAACCACTTATACCTACTATCGTGAAATTTGTATAAAAACTAAAATCAATTACAAATAAACAAATTAAAAAGATCTCTACAATGAATTGGAAAAGGAATTCTAATACAATAATAGATAGAATTATAATTACATTATTCTATCAACAAGAAATCTATATATACAAGATTCTACTTCAAAATAATTCTTCTCCATTGCCTCTAACCTATTCTATATATAATTCACAAAATAATTACATGCATAATAATATCAAGTCACAAAAAAAATTATTAAATAAAAAAATGAAAAAAAGAACCGTGCATCGCACGGGCTATAAGCTAGTATGATCAGAACCAGACTACCAGAACTTTGATAAGTTCTCTCTTACGCTTATTATATATATACTAGCTTAAAACAATAAAACCCGTGCGATGCACGGATTTTCTTTAATATATTGGAAACTTTTTTTAATTTGTATTAAAAATTTTAAGACAAAAATTTTAAATGATTTGATCTGATAATAATTATATATATGTTGTCCGTGATATTTTTAGAAAATGATGGATTTTAATTTGAAAATATGAAATATTTTAGCTGAAAAACGTAATCGGTTAGTTATTAGTTATTAAAATATTATTATTTTATTTTACTTAGATAAAGCTATCCGAATAGGTTTTACATGAAAAAATAAAAAAATGGAAAAGATAACGTATTTTAGCTGAAAAAGATAATTGGTTAATTCTTAGTAATTATAATTATAATATTTTATTTTATTAAATAAAATTGCTCATAGTGTTTTTAGAAAAGGAAAAAAATTAATTAGATAAAATATAAAAGATAATCTATTTTACTTGAAAAAGAAAATTAATTAGTTATTGAAAAATAGAAAATGTAAACATGGTTTACCTGAAAAAGTAAATTTATTAGTTATTAGTAACTATAAATAACTAAGTATGGATAATAAAGTAAAAATAACATGTATAATTAAGTAATACTCCCTCTGTCCCATTCATTTCTACCCAGTTTTTTTTCATTACCAGGCACGCATTTTAAGGCTCCTATAAAGTATAGTTCCATAACTTATTTTTAAAATTTTCTTTTTTTGAATAAAAGTAGAAATCTTAAATTTTTATTCGGAAGAAAAAAAATTTCAAAATAAATTATAGATCTATACTTTTTAGGAGCATTAAAATGCGTGTCACGTCCACGTTTCCCAATGGGTATAACCCATTGGGACAGAGGAAGTAGTAAATAAGTAAAATCAATAGGTATCACACCGACCGACCAACCAAACTTTTAATATTTCAGCTATTATATAATAGTATAGGTGAGTCATTTTTTAACTCATGTTTTATTCTTTGCATATATTTGAACTTTAAATTTTTATTTTATGTTTAAAAAATATAAATTTCTATTTTTTAATCAAATTTTTTGGAATAAATTCACTTTAAGTAAAATTAGCCAAACACATACATCCGACTTAAAGTTAAAATTATCACCTTTCACTTGAAGCGAATAAGTTGTACTTTAAATTATAAGTAACATTTTTTAAGTTAACTCAAACGGCTCAAGAATACAAATTAGTATGTGACGCGTGTAGTTCAAGGTCGGTCTTCTAGTAGAGTTTGTGGAACTTCAAAGATTATACTCAAGTGCTGGATCATTTGCTAAGTATAAATTAATAATTTTTGCCAATTATCCCTCTTAATATCATTATGTAATATTGGATATATGGTTTTAAATTTAAAATATAAATATTTAAATATGTTGTTTATGGGAATCGAACTCTTGACCTATGGTAGTACTACCTTATTATCCCCCTCTTACTCTTATTATATAATATATATATGATATAATAAGGATATAATTAATACGATATATCTCAAAATTAAATAAGTGTGTCTTAACATACAGTCATAACGAAGCGTATACCAGCTGCCGTTAAATAATTCTACATGGGTGAGGATTGCAGTAAATCTTAAGAATCATGACTCTACTGATGGGGCAAACAAAGGGCTCAGATACAGCTTGTTGGACTTCTCATAAGCATCAATGTTGAGATCAAAATTAGAGGTCAGAACCTCGGTAGTATCATATTTGTGCCCAGAAGCAGTAAAAAGCTTGTTGGAAAATATGGGAGATCTTTGCGCGTCAAAAGTGTTAAACTTCCAGTAGCATAAAAGGACAATTATGTTGTATCACAAGGTGGAATGCAAAGTCTGTTAACTTACTTGGACGGTCCACTTCTCCAAGAATCTGTTGTTGGTGTATTGAGTGAATTGGTTGGCTCAGTCTCTGTGGATAATTTGATCTCACATGGGGTTCTTCCAGTATTGTTCCACGTGCTAAAGTCTGGATCAACCGCAAGCAGCTGCCTCCGCAGTTTGTCAAATTTGCAGCTCCACAGAAACGAAGAAAATTATTGGTGAGGCCGGCTGCATAACTCTTTTTCAAGCAAGAAGATGCAATCTCTGTTGTTTCCATAGAGACCGCTTGTTGCAATTTGCCTGATGGCCACACATTCAACAGAATCAGTTATCAAAGGAAAAACAAAGACACAAGTACAATAGGTAACATCAATGAAAATTGACACTGACAAAGAAAACCAAACACTGTTCTCTATGAATTCGGGCAAAATCTGAACTTTTTATTTTTTCCACTAAAATTTGTATACAAAATCGGGGCTGACTAAATACTTTTGAAAAAGAAAAGCAAAGTACAGCTGTCAATCAGTTCAATATATCATCCCGTTATAGGTTAGATGACACTAAAGTAGTAGAAATTAGCATTTTTTAAATACACTAAACCGAGGAAATGATATCCTTTTCACAGTAGAGATACAGTGCCAGCAGCAAGATTAAATGTAAGTCGAAAATATAAGTTGGCATATAGAAGTTCTAAATTTGAATTTTGAAACAACTGAGAAGAGATGGCAACACTTGCAATCACATATATCTTGCACTTTTGTTAATAATACATAGTCAATAACCACATAAATTCAATTAAAATTGTATAAATTTACATTTTACAAGAAAAACTAAATAGAATAAAAAAACAATGTACATAGCTGAAAGAAATATTATTTGACCATTAAAATTATTAAACTACTCACATTGCACGAAGTACAAGTTAGTAATAAAAATTAGAAGAGAAGAAGATGTTAGCCATAGTAGTTGATAAGCAAAATAGCAAGTGCTGTTCGCTAATAAAATGCCCAAGAACTAAAATATGTTTATTGATCTCAAATTGGGAAATATATATATCCTTCAATACTAGCCAACATAAATAAATGTTGATATGCACATCTGTATTTTAATGTTCTACCAGCTTTTTAAAAGCTTGATTCATGAATTAAATGCAAACCGAAAGCCGATACAAAGACATTAAATGAACAATCAGCAAACATAAAATTTCTCATAGCAACAAATATCACAATAAATCCCATACCAATAGACATGCCCTCAACGTTTGCATCATGAAAAAGATCAAATGCTCTATCAAAGTGAACCACACAAGCATTTCCTCCAGACCCCTGAAATTACTGTGAAACAAAACTAGCTGATATGACGAGTGAATTACAGAACAGCGAGAGATTAAAAAAATTATAGATGGTGGGCTAAAATGGCTCAAGTAGATGCTCAAGCATTTGCTACAGGTCCCTGAAATTACAGTGAAACAGAATTAGCCGAAATGACGAGCGAGTTAGAGAACAGCAAGAGATTGAAAAATATAGATGGTGGCTTTCTGACTCAAGTAGCTTCTATTGGGGCAGTAAATTTGGAGTTATTTAATTTTCGGGCTGTGGACTGTACTCTGTTGGTGAACCTTATCTGTTAATTTTTTAAGCATTCTTGATATACCATTTGTTTATATGATTTAACAAAATTTTCGGAGAAGATGCCTAATCTGGACAGAAAATTAAAACATTTTACTCTTACCATAAAACGAAAATCGAGTACAAGTAGAGTCACGGATACTGTCAGCAATAGAAGATAATGAGGGCATCACTAATATACATTCCTCCCGATGTTCATACTGTTTAGGAAATGGGACACTTGCTAACTTTTAGCAACCTTCTATCATTTTCCAGTGTGTTTATACTACTTAATTCTGCTAAAATACATTGCTATCTTCATTCTTCAGAACCATTTGAATCCTGATAAGAAATAGGAGTATCCTTCCTGCACATAGTATTCAATATAGAACTATAACAAAGTTCAGGGTGTCAAACATAGGGTTGTAGGTTAAATTATGTTGTACTTAAAACTAAAGAGAACCTGAGTCATACAATTATTGTGAAGAAGTAACCCAGTAATGACTACAATGAATTGCTTAACCCTGACACTGAATCACCTGGAACTATAGCCCAAATTTGCACAATTTTTTTGGCCAAGAGGGTATTGACCGATGAAAATAGACTAATCATTTTTTTCCATCCTTGACGATATCAAACAAGCTTAAAGGTTCCTGCAACGTCACCATTATACAGGCTTTTGGACCTTGAGGCACCTACATTCTCCACATTTTTTCTTCTTAGAAGCAGTAACATAACCTAACATGTTTTGGATGTACACATCTTGCAGATGAGGATAGATAAAGTTTGCGTAATAGATATTAAAAGTCTCATTTTTAACAGCCAGAACTCTGAGGTTGCTGCTTACTAAACTAATAAGGTAGTTTCAAGACCATGACGAAAATGACAGCCATCATAGGCCTTCGAACTTCGCATACATGAACCCCTAGTAACAAAGCAAGTCAGTTACTAATGTATACTTCTCTAGTTGAAACCCTGTTGACATGTAGGCAATGAAAAGACTTCCCAAGTCCTATGAAACACAAGTAGAGATGGACAGGTAGCACATTTATTAGGCATACAGAGGCACAAAAACACATGTAATATATAACTGCAGAATTTTCAAATTACATGAGAAATATCAATATTATAGATTACACTTTAAAATAAAGACAAGAGCTTTTGATGCTTTGATTAACATGACCCCGCAAACCATCACAAACACATACTTTGACCAACTCGGGATCACTTACATCTCTTATTGAGCAAATTCTTTAATTGGCCTACGACCATTGTATCCTCCCTTGTTCATCTTCTATTAGGTTGTTCCTTATTTCGGCAAAAGATCAGGAGGTTCAATCCACATGGACAATTCTGAAGGATGATTTAGACCACTCCAGTATCCAAGTCCGGATGAAGGGGTTTCCACCAATTCACCATTCTCAAAAGAATAAACACAACAGCTCCCATGTCTTAGGACATATATCTTGTTGGGTGACCCTCCATTATAATTTATGGCATCCAAATAAACAGAATGCTCGCTAAGGAACAAAGAACGATCACCTAAGTTTTTCAGAGGAACCCAAAGTTTTTGCGACCAATCATAGCTTGTAAGAAAACGTTTGTGAACTTCGTAGTCATAATACATAAGCATGAGCTCCCCATCTAACCCAAATAAATCGCCATTAACTGGAGTTGAAAAAGACTCAACTTTCAATCCCCCGGAAGCAATGTCATACGATACAAGTCGTTGATCGTCACAAAGAAAGTAGAAAACTCCTCGAATGAACACAACATTCTCCTCTGGTTTACCTACAGGCTCTGGAAAATGAAATTGAGTAGTAGTCCATTGTGTATCACCATGGCGAAAAATACCAATGGACCAATCATTATAATCAGCAACATAGAGAGCTAAAAAGACACAATCGGGGTCAGCAGGGTAGGTGGAAACAGCTTTGATGACCCTAAGAAATATAGAAAAGCCTTGGGGATGGTTAAATTGAGGGAGTGTAAGGGCTTTATGAGTTGGAATTGAGACTATTAAAAAATGGGTGCAAGTATCATCAATGTTACCCATAGAAAGAAACAAACATCCATCCAGATAATGAATTGATAAATCGCAGGATTGAAGAAGAGATGTGTTAAAAAACTGATTCAAATAAATAAGTTCAGAAATAACTGGTTGGTCCAGATTTAGGGGTTCATACAAATCGTAGGAGATCACCTCATTCTCATTCACATCATCCTGTTGACAAAGAAGCATCAGCATAGGCAATACATCAGCAGCTCTTTTTTCATGGTGAGCCGCCAGCCAGTTCTTGCAAACACCACCGAATCGAACATGATCCGCATAATAAAGTTTCTTCTTAATTTCTCCCAGCAAATCCAAATCAAGATCTGCCCATGATCTTTCACTCTTATTCTTCAACACTTCTTCATCCATACACTTGGACTTCTGGTTGAACACTTCTTCTATGGTGTCTGTCTGTCTGTATATGTATATATAGTTTACAAACAATCTCACTTATTTTCGGACTCCGATGAATTTATATGAATTCAGTTATGTAACAGGAATAGGATTTTTGTTTGGGCAGCCATTCCAATTCTAGTTCTAATTTTTTTTTTTTGCCGAAAATTTAGTTCTAATTTTAAATATTTTAAAATTATATGATTAAATAAAATGGAATATATTAATTTATTATGAAGACAATTTAATTTTGTAATATTATTAATAAAATTATTAATAATAATTATAGTTATTTAATGAATGACATGTATTGTTTAGAATTAATAATATAAAATCTTAATGTAAATTTGTTGTTGATGGGATTCGAACATTGGATCTTTAGAACAAGAATTTAAATATAGAATATTTCTTATTATTAGATCTAACGGTCATCATCTATTTACTAAATATGTAACGGTCACTATTCTTTTAACGGTTGAACCAAACAACCAAAATTATACACATGTTTGCTTATTATATATTGGTATAGATATCATTATATTCTATTATATTTTTTTTTGACATAAAGCGAAAATTTTATTAAAATATTGGAACCCAACCGGAACAAATTCCCGAACTGTCAACTACAACCTAAATGTGAAACAAAAAATGAGCTAAACAAATAATCGTTTTGATTTCAGATCGCTTAACACATAGAATATCTAAATTCTTTAAACTAAAAAGTATTACAATGACATCTCAAACGCATCACAATTAACCTTCACATAAGTACCATTTGTAACATAATGTTCAGAACTATCAGTTACATCAACTGATATTGGAGCAACAAATGCCCCAAAATATGAACAATTTATTGTTGTGAAAGGTGAACTCTTATGGTATCCACCACCGTCCCAAATTCGATGCGAGCCTTACAAATCTCCCAAAATACCATATAAAATTTTTAATTATATTCAAGTACTAATTTGGCTTCTAGCCCACTGGCAAGAAACATGTACATTGTTCGTGTTTACTTATTCAACGTACTTTTTGTACACTAGCTTATGGTCAATTTATTTTAGGCTTAATGACCTTTTAACCCTCAAAGTTTCCACGAAAATACCCATCAGCCCTCATTGTTTCAAAACGTTCCTTTTGACCCTCCAAGTATCCGTAAAGGTCCAATTAGCCATTATACCGGTATATGAAATGGTGAGTTTGGGTGATTTTTGGTTCGTTTTAATCGGTTTCCAGCCGGATTTTTGCTGTATTGTTGTTGTGTCAATTAAAACGAACCAAAAATCACCAAAACTCACCATTTCCTATACCGGTATAAGGGTTAATTGGACCTTTACGGATACTTAGATGGTCAAAAGGAACGTTTTGAAACAGTGAGGGCTGATGGGTATTTTGGTGGAAACTTTGAGGGCTAAAAGGCCATTAAGCCTTTATTTTATATATTTTATTATATTTTTTGTGTATTTAATTAACATTAATAATTACTTATTGTATTTCTTAATTTTTTTACATTTTTATAAATTTTTTTATAAATTCAGTTTTAATAATAAGACTTAATTTATATTTTTTTAACAATAATATAAATTAATGTTTGTATTGGTCAGAAATCAAACCTTATACAGCATCTAATAATATTTATCACAATGACAAAAATATTGTTGCCAACCAAATCATGTTATGTTAGGGTGGTAGAAAACCACATAGAGAGTTCAAGAGATATTCATCACAAAATACATATATTGATACTATTTTATATAAAAATAATAAAAACTCAGTACAAAAATAAATAAATGATGATGATCGGTTCATTTAGTACTAAAAGTTATATACAAAAGTTCACGATTCGAATTCAACCATCTACATATTAATTTATACTCCCTTCATCCCACCTATTTCTTTACAACTAGGTTGGGCACGGAGGTTAAGAAAAACATATAAAGTAGTGAAGAAGTATGAAAATTGGGTAAAATAACGGGGCCCACCAATATTTTATGCATAAAGCGAGTATGACGGAGAAAAATAGTGGATGTAGTGAATTTTTTTTTAATTTCTGAAAACTTTTGAAAGACAAATAATTGAGAGGAACATCACAAAAAGGAAAGTGTAAAGAAATGGTTGGGAGGGAGAGAGTAAATAATACTAAAAGTTGTTCTTTCGAATTCCACCAACAACATAATAAAATCAATCAATCATCAATTACTATATATAATACGTTGACACAAGGGTAAAAAGTTCCATTTTATTGCCAGTAAAATTACTTATATAACCTTATCTGACTCCAAATAACAAAAGTGCCCAGCAAACACTTTATTGTACCGTAAATTGTCATCTCTATAACATGACATAATATCCGTCTATGTGCACAAATTCAGCGAATTCACAAGCTCATCGATTCATAATGGTCATTCAATTAGGAGGAAGATATTTGGATTCGTAAAATTATATATAATATAATCAATGAAGTTTCTGGCCTACTTAGATAGTGCGAGTTGAGATCTATTGTAGGGGTACAAAGTACACAGATGAATGTTATTTCAGTCTCGACAGTGGAACGCTTAGGGCTGCCTATAGAATCACACCCACAACCATATCAAGTGGCATGGATTGACTATAAATCTATTCCGGTAAGTAAGCGTTGTTTGGTCCCAGTGACGGACCCAAAGCAAAATGTGGGGGGGTCCAAAAATTTACAATCGTCTTTATATTTAAAAAAAAATAAATAATAAAAAAATAAAAAAATATTATACAAACTAAAAAGAAGTTGATTTATATTTTATGTAAATATAAGTTAATTCAAAAGTATAAGAAAACCGTGGATCTTTTAATTTTTTTCGATTATCAACGAAAGAACAGTTAAATCATGTAAAATATAAAAGGAATAATAAAATCATGCAAAAATAAGGTAGGGAAGGGGATTTGAACTTGGAGCTTCTGTGCGAAACACAAGGACTGAACCAACTAAGCTAGAGCAAACTTTCAAATAAAAAATCACAGAATACATCTATTTAACTTAAAATAAGAATTCCAGGGTGGACCAGGGACCCCCTTGGACCCCCGGGTTCGTCCCTGTTTGTCCCCATTAGTTATGGTAGAAATACATGCCCAATTGGAATTGGAGTCGAAGAGATCGATGCAATGTAATCTTCTTTTGTAAGAAGGGTCAATTAGCAGTTCTCGATATGAAAAAGATTCAGAGGTATTTTATGTACTTTCGTGTTTGTATATATTCTTTTATACCCACTATGCTACAATTTAATTTTTCTTCCTAAATTTCTCTAAATCTTGTATGCCTTGTGATGCCACACCCTTGAAGTAGTCTTTTCATTCACTATTTAATTTTACCCGGACTGGAACATGGGTGTAGATTAAACCGTTGGGTTCGTAGTTTACAACTATTTGGGATTCTGGATATGAATTGATATACTGGATCGAAGACAAGATGGGTTAAAAAACTGATTCAAATGAATAAGTTCAGAAATAACTGGTTGGTCCAGATTTAGGGGTTCATACAAATCGTATGAGATCACCTTATTCATATCATCCCGTTGACAAAGAAGCATCAGCATACGCAATACATCAGCATCTCTTTTTTCATGGTGAGCCGCCATCCAGTTCTTGAAAACACCACCGAATCGAACATGATCCCCATAATAAAGTTTCTTCTTAATTTCTCCCAGCAAATCCAAATCAATATCTGCCCATGATCTTTACTCTTATTCTTCAATTTGGTTAAACACTTCTTCATCCATACACTTGGACTTTTGCTCTTCTCCTCTTTATCCTTTGTGCACCTCTTCATCCTAGGAAATCCAATACCTCTCTATGGTGTATGTATGTGTATATATAGTTTACAAACAATCTCACTTATTTTCGGATTCCGATCTTAACATGAATTTATATGAATTCAGTTATCTAACAGGAATAGGATTTTTGTTTGGGCGGCCATTCCAATTCTAGTTCATACATATGTACAAAAAGAGTCGGGGGCCCAAAATCTGGTCCGACCGATTCGGTCAAATTTTGGTCCAAAATGTATGGTCTGAAATTTAGAAATTATATCATTATATTCTTTCTTTTTTTTACATAAAGCAAAAAATTTATTAAAATATTGGAACCCAACCGGAACAAATTCCCGTACTGTCAACTATAACCTGAATGTGAAACAAAAAATGAGCTAAACAAATAATTGTTTTGTTTTCGGATCTCTTAACACGTAGAATATCTAAATTCTTTAAACTAAAAAGTAATACAATGACATCTCGAACGCATCACAAATGATCTTCAAATAAGCACCATCTTCTCAGAATCTATGAAATCAGTAGTAACATTGCAGAAGTACATGAAGATATAGAAAAAGAAGAAAACTATTTTTATTGATAGAGTATTCTACAAGCTTACATCACAGACTAGCATTTTACATCTATTTATATATAGTTTTTGTCCTTTACACACACGGGCTCTACATGAATATTACGTGACTAACAAACTAATATGTCAGCTCATGTTTTGGAGGTGTGCTCCTCTAATTCGTATATAATAGTGTTACCATGTACCGTAACATCCCCCCTCAAGTTGGAAGGCGCAAACAAATCAAAGACTCCCAACTTGGAGAGTAACTACCGAAGTTGTCAAGAAGACAATGCCTTCGTTAATAGATCTGCAGGCTGTTCAGTTGTACGAATGTGGAAGGTTTGAAGAAAGCCATGCTGCAATTTCTGACGCACGAAGTGACAATCTATTTCAAGATGTTTTGTGCGTTCATGAAAAACTAGGTTAGAGGCAATGTACAAGGCATATTTGTTGTCACAGTGGAGAGAAATGGGCGAAGTCAAAGGGTGATTAAGAGATTGAATAATGTTAGAGATCCACACAAGTTCACATGTGGTATCTCCTAAAGCACGATACTCAGATTCACTTAAGGACCTAGAGACAGTCTCTTGTTTCTTGCACTTCCACGAGACCAAGGCTGACCCAAGCATAATACAGTATCCAGTAAGAGAGCAGCGTGTCTCAAGACATCCCCCGCAGTTTGCATCACAAAACGCTTGAGGAGTCAGTGCGTTGAAAGCAGGAAAGAGTAGTCCTTGGCTTGGAGATTGTTTAAGATACCGTACAACTTGATAAGCTGCATCGAGATGATCTTGACGAGGAGCATTAATAAATTGAGCAAAGATATGAACAACATAACTAAGGTCAGGGCGAGTAATAGTGAGATAAATGAGACGTCCCACCAAACGTCTGTAAGTTTTAATATCCGGTGAAACCAATATGGAAGAGGTAGACTTTTGTAAACAGTGCTTCTGCTCAATGGGAATGACCGATGGTTTTGCAGCCTCAAAACAAGTATCACGAAGAATATCCAAACAATATTTTTGTTGATGCAAATAAATGCCTTTGTCTGATCTAGCAATTTCCAGACCTAGAAAGTATTTCATAGCTAGGGCCCAAATCTTTTATATTAAATTTGCTACGAAAGAATTCCTAGACCTGAGCAATAAGAGTAGTAGAAGATCCAGTAAGCATGAGGTCATCGACATAAACCAAGACAGCAACAAATGTACCATCCCGTTGAAGAGTGAAGAGGCTGTGATCACTTGGGCATTGAAGCATACCAAATGCAATTAATGCATTAACCAGTTTAAGATTCCACATACGAGGAGACTGTTTTAGCCCATAAAGAGATTTAAGCAATTTACACACCCATTGAACCGAGGTATCTATAGGAAATGTCTGACCAGTGAGCTGAGAAAGACCAGGAGGTAGACACATATATACATCCTCATGAAGGTCACCATGTAGAAATGCATTGGTGACATCTATTTGATTTAATGGGCAATTGTAAGCAGCTACAAAAGCAATCAAAATACGAACAGTGGTCATCTTAGCCACTGGGGCAAACATCTCAAAATAATCTAACCCCTTTGTTTACAGTGGTCATCTTAGCCATTGAAGCATACCAAATGCAATTAATGCATTATCCAGTTTAAGATTCCACATACGAGGAGACTGTTTTAGCCCATAAAGAGATTTAAGCAATTTACACACCCATTGAACCGAGGTATCTATAGGAAATGTCTGACTAGTGAGCTGAGAAAGACAAGGAGGTAAACACATATATACATCCTAATGAAGGTCACCATGTAGAAATGCATTGGTGACATCTATTTGATTTAATGGCCAATTGTAAGCAGCTATAAAAGCAAGCAAAATACGAATAATAGTCATCTTAGCCACTGGGGCAAACGTCTCAAAATAATCTAACCCTTTTGTTTGAGTAAACCCCTTGGCGACTGATAAGTGGATTTTATATCCACTTGGATCGTTCTATTTCGGCTTAAATTGATGTCTTGATCTCATGTATTTTTGTGTTTTAACGAGTTTTTGTGTAGAATTGTGTAGGACATCATTTGCAGGCTTTTCAGTAGCTATTTGGGGTTGTCAAGGTGAAGAAATCAAGTTACGGTTGAAGACGGGGAAGAAATTAGCAAAGGAGATGAAACAGTGTGAAGGATCAGAGATTGGGCGCGGGCGCGCTTGGCATGGCTACAGAAATTGATCAGGCACGGGCGCGCTGGTATTGTACTAAGGGCACGCGCGGGCGCGCCGTACCTCGGCAGAAACTTCCAAAATTCAATTTCAGATAGGAGATTGCCTTGTTTTCTACTCTTAATCAATATGGTAATCACTTTGGACGGTGGGAACATTCCAGAATCAGTTGAAATCATGGAAATTGCTAATCATATCCCATTTAAAGATGGAATTTGCCAATCTTCTATTCCAACTCAAAAAGCGGCAATTACTTGTTGAGGAGGCAACTTGGGGCTATAAATACACACCTTGGGGGACATAAAAATCATCATCTACACACTAGAGTTCAGTCCAATTCGTTCATAGCACGAGATCGAGAAGCCAAGGCGAGGATTGTGACGACAAGAAGATCTAGACATAGTTTTCTTGTATTCCTTTGTTTAGGCGTATCTTTTGGATGCTTGTTACTTTCACGAATTTGTTCTCTAAATCTTGTTACATTATTGATTTATTCATCTTTGTTATCTTGTTCATTATCATGTTTTCATCAAATCCCATGGTGACGAAAGGTTCAATTATGAACTAATCGTTGTCGTGGGATGCTAGCGGATTTATCTATGTAGCTTAGTAGTTTGCATGCCTTAAAGATTTATGTGTGGTGAATTCTTGATATCCTTGTATGGTTGTGCTTCATGAATTTAGGTGCGTCGCGAACATCTAATATGTTAATCTCTTGCTAAACGAGAGTGGATCTTGAGATTTAGAACTTGTCATGCTAGCATAGGATAGGTTGATGTTTTAACATCATGATTTATGGCTTAAATAGAGATATTATGCTACCCTATGTGATCTAAGTGGATAACTTGTGCTTAAACCTTTATGTTTTCAAATTCTATAGAGATATAGAGTCTAAACATGATAGGTGTCTATTCATCTTCTATCTCTTTTGTGGATGTATGTTTAGTTTGGTATTCGTATACTGAGAAGTAGCGTTTACTTATTTCGTGTTATTCGATCAGATATCAAAACCATCACATGTATTTATAAAAGGCAGCAACTCTAAGTGAAGTAGATAATGAAGTTAGGATTCCATGTTTATTCTCATATAAGTAATTCAATTCCAATTCTAGTTAATTAGTTAATTCTTAGATTTATAATTTGCATCTTAGTTTAATTTAGATAATCAAACACCAATTTGTTACTTTTCTTAGCAGTGAATTAAAACCATACATTGTTGCATAGGCATATTTTCTGATTAAAACTTAACCAGATCTCTGCGGAACGAACTTAAATTATATTACTTGTGACCACGTACGCTTGCATGATTTTGTGTTAACAAGTTTTTGGCGCCGCTGCCGGGGATCATCGGTGTTTTATTTTTAGTTTATGTGCTTGTCAATAGTGGTCGTTAACGTTCACTGACTCGGATTATTTACTTAGTTTGTTTGTTTCGTGGTGTTTCAGGTACTTGAATTTGTATGCGAACACGTTCGCAAGCTCGTAAGCAAGAACTGGCGGAAGACGATCTTTTAGAGAATATAGAGAATAAGAAAGAAGAATCTGAAACTACAGTAGAGATGGCAGATGCAGCAGCAGCTAAGGCTTTGAAGGAATATTCTCAGCCGAAGATCAATGACATCCAGTCTAGTATTATCAGGCCGGTCATCACGGCTAATAACTTCGAAATCAAGCCGGGCACTATTCAGATGGTACAGAATTCGGTTCAGTTTGGGGGTGCTTCTACGGAGGATCCTAACATGCATATTCGGGACTTTATCGAGATATGTGACACTTTCAAGTTCAATGGTGTGTCGGATGATGCTATCAAGTTGAGACTTTTCCCATTCTCTCTGAGGGATAAGGCTAAGGGCTGGTTACACTCTCTACCACCTGGTTCCATTACTACATGGGAGGATCTTGCTCAGAAGTTTCTTACTAAATTCTTCCCTATGGCGAAAACTACAGCAATAAGGAACCAGCTAACTCAATTTCAGCAGCAATCTGGAGAATCTTTGTGTGAGGCTTGGGAACGATACAAGGAGATGCTTCGTAGGTGTCCACATCATGGCATGCCTGACTAGATGGTTATTAATAGTTTCTACAATGGGTTGGGAGCACAATCTAGACCTATGCTAGATGCAGCATCAGGTGGAGCTCTATGGGCTAAGAGCTACGATGAAGCTTATGAACTTATTGAGACGATGGCTGCTAATGAATATCAGAATCCAACCCAGGGACTATCTCAAGGCAAGATAGCAGGTATTTTTGAAGTGGATACAACTTCAGCTATTGCAGCTCAGTTGAAGGCTTTGACTATGATGGTGATTCTCTTGCAAATTATGGAGTTCAGCAGGTTGCTAGTGTTTGTGAGCTATGTGCGGGCGCACATGAGACGAATCAGTGTGTTATCTCTTCTGAATCAGCACAGTTTGTGAGTAATTTCCAGAGACCTGCTGCACCAGTTCCAGCCACTTATCATCCTAATAATCAGAATCATCCCAATTTCAGCTGGAGCAACAATCAAGGTGCTAAAAAACAACCTTTTCAGCATCAGTTTCAGGGACAGCAAGCGAAGCCATTCAACCAGGGCTATCAACAATCGTATGCTCCAAGGCAACCATATCAACCTCCGGGATTTCAGTAGCAACAGCTCCAGGCTAATGTGGGGCAATCTTCTAATGAAAAATCAGAAATGGATGAGTTGAGGTTGATGATTAGAAGTCAGGCAGTTGCTCTCAAGACCTTGGAGAACCAGATGGGACAGCTTGCAAGTGCTTTACTTAGTAGGCCACAAGGAACTCTTCTTAGTGATACAGAGACTAATCCAGGCAGGAGGGATGGCAAAGAACAGGTGAAAGCCGTGACTTTGAGATCGGGGAAGGTTACATCAGATCCTAAATCAGCCGTTAAGGAAGATGAAGAAGTGCAGAATCAGCAAGTTGAAAAATCTACAGTGCCTGAAATTGAGAATTCTAACTTGGGAGCTGATCAACAAGAGGGTGAATTAGAGAAGAGCAAGGAACCTGTTAAAGCTTCTATGAAGCAGTCTACAAAGAATACTCAGATCTATCCTTCTCCTCCATATCCTAGAAGACTCCAGAAGCAGAATTTGGTAAGAAGTTTGCCAAGTTCTTAGAGGTGTTCAAGAAGTTGCAGATTAATATTCCTTTTGCGGAAGCTCTTGAACAGATGCCGAGCTATGCCAAGTTCATGAAGGGTATTCTTTCTCGTAAATTGAAGCTCGACGAATTAGAAACCGTTGCTCTAACGGAAGATTGTAGTGCCGTTCTGTAGCAGAAGTTGCCACCTAAACTTAAAGATCCAGGAAGTTTCACCATTCCGTGCACTATTGGCAATCTTTCTTTCAGTAAGTGTTTGTGTGATTTGGGAGCTAGTATCAATCTCATGCCCTTGTCAGTTTACATACAACTTGGTCTACCGGAGCCAAAGCCAACCAACATCTCTTTGCAGTTGGCTGATCGTTCAGTTACGTATCTAAGGGGTATAGTGGAGGATGTCTTGGTGAAAGTAGATAAACTCATCTTCCCAGCTGATTTTGTTATCTTGGATTTCGAGGAGGATAAGAAGATTCCCATAATCTTGGGAAGACCATTCTTGGCTACGGGGAGAACCTTGATTGATGTGCAGAAAGGGGAACTCACCATGAGGGTGCAAGACCAGAATGTCACTTTTAATGTGTTCAATGCAATGAAATTTCCTATAGATGAAGAAGAATGCTTGAAGGTGGATTTGGTCGATTCTGCAGTTACTATGGAGATTGAGCAGTTGCTAAAGTCTGATTCTTTGGAAAAAGTTTTAGTTGGTGATTCTGATTTTGAAGAGGAAGAAATAGCCGAGCAGCTACAACAGTTAAATTCAGCTCCATGGAGAAGGAGAGTTGACATGCCTTTTGAATCTCTTGGGTTAGCGGAACTTAAAAATTCGGAGGGGCGTCTTAAACCATCTATTGAGGAAGCTCCTACACTTGAACTCAAACCACTTCCTGAGCACTTGAGGTATGATTTTCTTGGTGATGCATCTACATTACCTGTTATTGTTGTTTCTAACTTGTCAGCTAGCGCGGAAGAAAAGCTCTTACGAATTCTGAGGGAGTTCAAGTCAGCAATTGGTTGGACTATAGCAGATATCAAGGGAATCAGCCCTTCTTATTGCATGCACAAAATTCTGCTAGTGGAAGGAGCTAAGCCTACTGTTGAACATCAGAGAAGACTCAATCCTATTATGAAAGAAGTGGTGAAGAATGAAATTCTAAAGTGGTTAGATGCGGGTATTATCTATCCTTTCTCAGACAGTTCTTGGGTGAGTCCGGTTCAATGTGTGCCAAAGAAAGGAGGCATGATAGTTGTTGCTAATGAGAAGAATGAGCTCATCCCTACTTGGACAGTCACGGGGTGGAGAGTTTGCATGGACTATCGGAAGCTCAACAAAGCCACAAGAAAAGACCACTTTCCTCTTCCATTCATTGATCAGATGTTAGATAGGTTGGCGGGACATGAGTATTATTGTTTACTTGATGGTTATTTGGGCTGTAATCAGATTTCCATTGCTCCGGAAGATCAAGAGAAGACCACATTCACATGTCCTTTTGGTACTTTTGCTTTTCGTCGAGTCTCTTTCGGACTTTGTGGTGCTCCTGCTACTTTTCAAATGTGCATGATGGCTATTTTCTCAGACATGATTGGCACAAATGTGGAGGTTTTTATGGATGACTTCTCAGTTTTTGGTACTTCATATGACGAGTGTTTGCATAATCTTGGCTTGGTATTGAAGCGTTGTGTGGAGACCAATTTGGTACTTAATTGGGAGAAGTGTCACTTTATGGTGCAAGAGGGGATCATTCTTGGGCACAAGGTATCTAGCAAGGGGCTTGAAGTGGATAAGGTCAAGGTGGAGACAATTGAAAATCTTCCTCCACCTAACTCTGTTAAAGGAATTCGTAGTTTTCTTGGTCATGCGGGGTTCTATCGGCGATTCATTCAAGACTTCTTGAAAATCTATAAACCCTTGTGTAACCTGTTGGAGAAGGATGTTCCTTTCAAGTTTGATGATGAGTGCCTTGCAGTTTTTGAGCTTTTGAAGAAGAAGTTGACTACTACACCTGTCATTACCGCACCTAATTGGGAGGAACCGTTCGAGCTTATGTGTGATGCTAGTGACTATGCTGTTGGAGCTGTGCTTGGGCAAAGGAAGGATAAAATTTTTCATGTGGTTTACTATGCTAGTAAAACCCTTAATGATGCACAACTTAACTACACCACTACGGAGAAGGAGTTGCTAGCAGTTGTCTACGCTTTTGAGAAATTCAGATCTTATTTGCTTGGTACGAAGGTGATTGTTTATACGGATCATGCTGCTATTCGTTATCTCATGTCGAAGAAGGATTCAAAGCCTAGGTTGATTCGTTGGGTACTGTTATTGCAAGAATTTGATTTGGAGATCAAAGATAGGAAGGGCGCAGAAAATCAGGTGGCGGATCATTTATCACGTTTAGAGGACCACGGTAAGGATTCACATGGTAAATCTCTTATTAATGAATCTTTTCCCGATGAACAACTTTTTGGGGTGCAAGGTGAGGAACCATGGTTTGCAGATTATGTGAACTATCTTGTTAGTAATGTCATCCCTCCGGAATTCTCTTATGCTCAAAAGAAGAAGTTTCTACACGATGTGAAGTGGTACCGTTGGGACGAGCCATTCTTGTTCAAGCTTGGTGTGGATCAGATTTTGAGGAGGTGCATTCCTTACAGTGAGACAGATAGTATTTTGCATGATTGTCATTCTACCACATATGGAGGCCATTATGGTGGTGATAAAACAGCTCAGAAAGTACTTCAAGCGGGATTCTATTGGCCAACTTTGTTTAAAGATTCTCATAGGTTCGTGATGAGTTGTGATCGGTGCCAAAGGGTTGGTAATATCTTTAGGAGGAATGAGATGCCTCTTAATACTATTCTTGAAGTTAAGATTTTTGATGTGTGGGGAATTGATTTCATGGGGCCATTTGTTTCATCTTGCAATAATCAATACATCTTGCTAGCTGTGGATTACATATCTAAATGGGTCGAGGTGAAGGCTTTACCGACCAATGATGCTAAAGTGGTGCTGAATTTTCTTCACAAGCAGATTTTCACGCATTTTGGGACTCCACGAGCTATAATCAGTGATGAGGGGACACACTTCTGTAATCGTCAGTTTATTGCTATGATGGCAAGGTATAATGTGATGCATCGTGTTGCTACTGCTTATCATCCCCAAACTAATGGTCAAGTGGAGGTTTCAAATCGTGAAATCAAGAGAATTCTTGAGAAAGTGGTAAATCCATCAAGGAAGGATTGGTCGTTGAAGTTAGACGAAGCGGTCTGGGCATATAGAACTGCGTACAAGACACCTCTAGGGATGTCTCCTTATCAGTTGGTTTTTGGTAAGGCATGTCATTTGCCAGCCGAGCTAGAGCACAAGGCTTATTGGGCGTTGAAGAAGTTAAATTTGGATATCTCAGCTGCGGGTGAAAAACGTCTGCTTCAGTTGAATGAGCTTGAGGAATTTCGTGAGCAGGCTTACGAGAACACGAAGATGTACAAGGAGAAGGTCAAGAGGTGGCATGATAGGGAATTGGTGCACAAGTCGTTTGTGCCGGGCCAACAGGTTTTGCTTTATAATTCTCGCCTTAAACTTTTTCCTGGTAAACTCAAGTCGAAGTGGTCGGGTCCTTTTACAGTCAAGGAGGTGTTTCCACATGGAGCGGTGGAGATATTTAGGGGGTCTTTTAATGATGCTTTCAAAGTAAATGGACAGCGACTTAAGCCTTATTATGGAGGAACGGTGAACCGTGAGAAGGTTGCCGCCGTTTTGTCAACAACGTGAAGTCTCGAGAGTACGTCAAGCTACTGACGTAAAACAAGCATTTCTTGGGAGGCAACCCATGGTGTTCATATATTTTTTAGTTATTCAGTAGGTAGGATTTGAAAAAAAAATGAAAATAAAAAAAATAAAAAATTTCTGGACAGATTGTCACGCGCGGGCGCGCCTGGAATGTATGGGAATGAAGCGCGGGCGCGCTGGGGTCTGAATGAAAAAAAAAAGCCGACAATTGAGTTTTATTAGCCTCATTCTCATTTTTCGTCCCAAAATCAAAACCCTAGCATCTCTATATCTCTTAATTTGTATCCTATCAGTCTCTATATCCCTCCATCTCATCTCTCTACCACATCTCACATACATATATATACATACACTCACCTATACATACACACATACACATATCTCTATAATTCTCCAAATTATCATTCAAGCTTCAAAGGACTGGAAATTCGAGTTTGGGGGTGTCCATTGTGCAAGTGCTACCTCTACGATTCGATTGGGTAATCTTTTAATCTCGTAATTTGTTATTTCGAATTGTGGTGCTTGTATTTTTGGGGATTTTTGTGTGTGAGGATTTTGGGCAGATTTTTGTGGTGTGATTTTAGTGTTGTTATTGATTGTTAATGGCTCCAAAAAGACCTCGTGTGGTGGGTAGTAGTTCTCGTGCCCAGCAGTCGTCGGATTCCGATTCGAGTTCGGGCGAGGATATGAATATATTTCGGTTCGCGGAGGCTCAGGCCGAATATGGTAAGTTGATGACTAAGTCTGTAGCGAAGGATATGGGTTGGTTGATTACTGCTAGAGATGGTGAGATCTTGGGGATGATACAGGATAGGGGTTGGCAGAGTATTTGTGAGATTGCATCCGCGGTCCCGTTGAGCATTGTACGAGAATTTTATGCTAATGCAAAGGAGACCAAGGATGGGTATTCTATGGTTCGTGGATTGGCGGTTGATTATACGCCACGTGCTATTCGTCATTTGCTTGGTTTGCAGGATAGGCCTGCGGGGGCAGAGGATTGGACTTTTAAGTCCAGGACCGAGGTTGATTTGGATGCTATTGTGGCACGACTTTGTGTACCAGGGACAGCTTGGAAGTTGAAGGTAGGCTCGACTGAGAAGGCTACTTTCCCTGCTGCTACCATGAACAGGTATGCTAGGGCATGGAACTTATTCATATGTGCTAATTTGTTGCCTTCTACGCATTCTCATTAGGCGACGGTGGAGAGATCTATACTGTTGTGGGGGATTCTGAATGGTCATTATATAGATCTTGCTTATTTGATTAATCAGAATATTCTCCGGTTTTTGAGGGGTGGAACGACAGGGGCGATTCCCCATGGCTCTGTTGTTACGAGATTATGCTCGACTGTTGGGGTTACATGGTCTTCAGAGGAGCAGATACAGATACCGGGTGGACCTATTGAGTTGTCGAAGATATCGGAATGGCCTGGCGGCATTCCTGATCCTAGGGGTTTAGGGTATGTGATCGCTGGAGGAGATCAACCGGTTCAGGGTCAGGTTCCTGTTGTAGTCTCTAGTGCTTTTCATGATAGGCGGATGATGAGGCGTATGGATGCTTTGTATGAGAGTCATAGCCATTTTTCGGCGAGGTTGACACAGGCTTTGGGTAGTGCTTTTGGAGCTAGTGGTATTCAGGTTGATTGGCCAGTTTTTGGATCGGACACTGTGTACCCACCTCCTGATTCTCCACCCGAGGAGGGTGATGATGCTGCGGCGTAGGTATGTTTCTACTTTCCCTCGTATTTACTTTCATTCAATGGGGTCATTGAATATCTTAAGTTTGGGGGTGGTTTGGGGGATAAGTATTGTATATGTAGTTATTTATATGTAGTATTTGTGTGTTCATATAGGATATCATGTTTTGCATATTAGTCATAATTCATGCATATATGTTCGTATTATCTACGTGTGTTTCATATAGGACATTCTGTTTTTTTTATTACCATGTGAGTTCATTTTAGTTGCATTTTCATGGCATGCATTTTTCATGATCCCTTAGGACGAGCTGATTCTGATTGGTAGGTAGATGTCTAATTGAGTGTGATGATGATGGGTAGAGGGTTGATTTATAGTCCCTACGAAATTGACTTGCATGCTATAGAAACAAAACTAATTACACAGTCTCATTGGGTGCTTTTGGGCTAGGATAGGGTCATGCTTGTTTGGATGTTTTTAGATTTAATCACTTGTTTATACTTAGAATTTTCGTTATTCCCTTGATGGCGTAGGAGCACTAAAGTCTAAGTTTGGGGGAAACAAGGAATTTCATGATAATTGTAAATATTTGTCAATAATGGCTAGGCGTCAAATGGCTAGTAGCCATGTAACACCCCCAGATCCGGGGTCAGGGATCTGGTCGTTACGGTCTCAATATCCATCCACAAAACTAACATAATTTAAATTACAACCTTGTGACCCAAAACAACAACATAAAACACCCCCGTTATAGTCCTAGAGATGAAATTAGAGTAACCATCAATATTATTAATCACAAGTTTGAGTTCTTACTACCCAAAGAATTACAATATAACCTTTACATACTCTTTGCCATCCATTTGTGTATGTCATATAATAAATGTAACATCCCACATCGATAAGAATAAGAGTGTTTGAGATCTTTATAGATACAAGTCAATGACCAATGTGTACCAACTTGCTAGCACTTTTGGACTGACCTGTGGTGGGTTGTTGGGTCCGGTATGTATTCGGTTCTGGGCTTGGATGTTATAAATGGTATCAGAGCTCTGCCCGGCCGGAAGTGCAGAGGCACTGCCCGGGTTTAGTAAGTCTGTGTGTGGGATCGACGAGGACGTCGACCCTAAAAGAGGGGGTGTTTGTAACATCCCACATCGATAAGAATAAGAGTGTTTGAGATCTTTATAGATACAAGTCAATGACCAATGTGTACCAACTTGCTATCACTTTTGGACTGACCTGTGGTGGGTTGTTGGGTCCGGTATGTATTCGGTTCTGGGCTTGGATGTTATAATAAATACCTTTGATATACAAAATCTAACAACTAGCCTACCAATAGCTTCTCCTCATCAATGGTAGCTAGGACCTTATCGTTTAATCCTTTGGCGGCTGTCACCTGCACGTACCAAGTGCACCTTTTGCGGCCATCTGACTTAACTGTTGTTGTGATATAATAAAAAAAGCAAGGGTGAGCAATAGCCCACCAAAGATAATATGTAACTGAACAATAATATATAACAGTTCTGAAATATCTTTGAAACCATATGCCATGCATTTACGAAGATTGTGTCAGTATAATGTAAAAGATGAAGTTACCAAGTAACTCAAATCATATTCTCTGTAGAAATATCTGCTATGCTAAAGATAAGCAAGATAGCATCATTTTCATGAAAGAGGAACTTGCAAGAAAATATTGCAATTCCAGTTTTAAGCATTTTTCAACCCTGCCAACACAGATAGTGTTACAGAAAATTTCCAATATTGAAAGATGAACTAATACGGGAGAATTTCCGCGCCAGATGCCCTAACGTTTACGATGATCAGTCGTATGTCATGCATCTCATCAGTCGTTCTCTACATGTAGAAGGTAGCTCCGACGGATTTACTTGTCTACCGCCCTCTGGAACTCCTAAGCCAACGGTTGGGCTATTGCTGGGTCGGCGCCACTCGACCACTTACGCGTCTCCTAGTTCAATCGACATCCATAGCTCTGAAACATAAAGTTTGTCCCCCTTTCCCCAAGTATAATACTTGTTGATAAAACTCCACAAAGTAGTCGTATCTAGTTGGAAAGGAAAATTCACCAATATTTCCAAAGCTGTTGCTTGTTAATGGATATAAACTTGTTCCATCAATCTTACCCCTCGAGCGTTGAGGAGGTAACCAAAAGACTCATATCGATGTTTGAACGAATCAAGATGTGAGTGACAAAATAGTTTAACAAGTATATGACCGGGCAGTCAAATAAATAACAGCTCTCAAGTGAGGTCCCCTTATATGATTCTGGAAGTTTGAGCGAGTATTTTAATCTTCTTATAAGATAGATTTAAATAAAATAGAGTTTTGGGGACCTCCCCTTGATAAAATAGTCATAAAAGACTCTGAAATACTTTACATAATATATGAAGGGGAAAGATACTCTTTGAATAATATAAATCATTTTAAAAAGAATATTAAAGAATTAAATAAATATTCCAAGAATATTTGTTAAATCAATAATAATTACGGAATATTATTACATCATAATATTGCTCGTAAGTAATCCTCCAATGAATATATGGAATTATTTACCAAGTAATTCTCTTCTTAAATGAATATTCAAAATAATGTTCATTAAATAAATAAATCCTCAATGAATATTCAAGATGATCTTCATTAAATAAATAACTCAAATAAATATTTAAATAAAATTCCCTAAATAAATCCAACCTTAAATGAATATTTAAAAATAATATTCTAAATGAATATCCAAATAATATTCTTTTAGTAATTAAAACTGTAAAGGAATATTCGAAATAATATTCCCTAAGTAAATAGAACTTCAAATGAATATTTAAAAAAATAATATTCATCAAGTACATAAAATCTTAAATGAATATTTGGAATTAATATCCATTTAATAAATAAAAATTTCAATGAATATCAAAGTAATTATTCATTAAATGACCAAACTCTAAATGAATATTCGAAACTAATATTCATTTAAATAATTTATGCTCAAATGAATGTTAAAATAATATTCAGTAAATAAATAAACTCGAATGAATATTCAAAATAATATTCATATAGTATTTCTCGATTGAGATAATGTTCAAATAACATTCCTCGAATAATTTCCAAGTAATTATTACTTTATGGAAATATAAATAATGTTCATAAATAACAATCCTCAAAATGAATACTAATATGTCGCTGGAATCCCTCCGGGTTTCCACGACTATCTGTATATCTCAAAATACCGACTCCCGGTCTATATTTAAAGAATGAATATCATACGCCCTTCACTAAGGGTCTTAACATAACAATCCGGCTTATAACTGATAATTCATATCTAGTCTATAGGCCAATATTAATTCAGGGAACAAGTAATCCAATATACTTTGAAAACAAGTATGCATGCTATGGCATATGTAAACAGAATCATATATATATTATCGCAACAATAGCTTCAAAGTTTTGAAGACTTGCCTGGCAATCTTGTAGGGGTAGTGTGCCTCGTGTCAATCCGGTGATCTATACATAGTCACAATAACCGAGGTCAATCACTTAACACTTTTTAAAAGACTAAGTATAAACTTAACTTAAGTCGAAACACGTGGTCACGTTATCTCGTTAAACACCCTTTAGTGCAACTCTCTTTATTATCGCTATGACCCGTCATTCATTCGCTACTAAGGCACGTCATCATACTTACGCTTGGTATATACTTACGTCGTATAAATTCTAAGGTCGGTCGTTTACAAATCAAGATTATACCTCGAGTTTTATCACCCATTTTCTAAGTTATAACCAAAGTCATACTTTTAAGGGGTTCGTTCGCGTTTAACCTTGATTCGAACATTTTTATAAAATCGGAAAACGATCCGTTTCACATGAGGTTTCCTCTCACACCTTCCTTTTTATCTCTAATATTTAATTACCATGATTCGTCACTGCATAACTCATTTTTCGAAGGTCCAATTTCAGTTACGAACTTTCTTTTACGGTTTCGAACCACTTTTATGAATTTAACCATACGATCTTTATATCAAAATGAAGCTTATGACATAATCTATCCTATCATGGCAGAAAATGAAACTGTACAGTGAGTTATAGCTACTGTGATGCACGGTTTCCAAGATTTTACGAAATTTCGGCATTATGACGGCTAAAAATCGAACGTTCCAAAAATCGTAACATCAATACCAAGCCACACCGGGCATCCATACAACTTCTACACATATTATTCATCCCCAACTGTCCAAAATCATCTACTTTACCAACATGATCATCATATCTCTTAAATCAAATAATCACTACTTAATCATGCTTATATTCATACTAACATCCTAACCATGCTAACAACCATCAAGATCATCAATAAACTTAGAGTAAGAGCTAGGGTTTTGATGAGATATACCTCCTTGGTGAGTGCTAGAGCCTTAATAAGCCTTGATCTAGTCCTTAGAACTCCTTACAACCTTAAACTAGCAAGAATCATCAAGAACATAGTTAGTGCTTTTTGGATCTGCTATAACCCAGTTGAAAGATCATGAAAAACGAGGGCCTTACTGAGGTTTTCTGGACGAGGCTTCTAAAGGAGAGTTGTAGAGAATCTAACCAGATTTCCAACAAGCTAAAGAACACCAAATTCCATTGAGTAATGAAGGAGATATGGCCGTTTGAAAATCATCATAGAAACTGTCAACAATCTGGACAGTTTGCTTCTTCAACTTGGGGAGGTGATTTGCCTAGGCTATATTACTTTGATTGCTATGAAATTTGGAGCGAATATTGCCCATGGAGTGGAGAGGTTGTGGTTAAATTTGGTGATTTTATCATGGATGGAAATGGAGATATGAATTTTTCTTTCATGGGTGTTCTAGCTGGGCAGTTTAGAGAAAATAAGAGAAATGGAGTTGTTTGCTTGGTTGCTTTGGTTTGTTCTCATCCAATATGAATTATTGTGATAATATCTTGTATAAAGTGGCTTTAATAAAGGTGTGATGCAATGGATGATGTAATTTGGAGAGACATGTGTTGATTTGTTGTGGTAAGATGATAAAGTGATGCTAAGTACTAGTTGGCTTTCTAATCTAGCTAGTTACTCTTGTAACTACTTAGTTACTAGATATTTTCTACTAGCACATGCATGCATCTTGCTTTCCCGCTTGCTCTTTTGTCCGTTTAATACTCAATTTCATTGATCGTTCGGAGGAATATCTCAAGGATTTCTAGTTAAGGTTTTACCGGAAACCTTCTTAATATTTATAATACTATTCTCCATCTTTCTTAATAATTCTCGAATTAAAATTCCTTAAATCCTTTTTAATAAATCCTTAAGTCTTTCTGTGCCCAGGAAAATCTCGGAGAAAATGAAAGTGCTAATTTTCTGAATTCGATATCGTTTACATACACTTATCTCGCCCCTGGATCATGAATACGAACTCAGAAATCCATTCTGAATACTTCTATATAGCGTCGTCTAGTAATATTCTTATTTCCACCAAAAACACTATTCATTCTTTATTCCTTATATTTATAAAAATGTCCTTGTTCTCTTTCGGGCATTCCTTAACCATTTTACGGAACCACTAGACTAACAACAAATATTGATTTGGATGACACAAGAATATCTCCTTCCTCTTTGAAGTGCCATAACTTATTTCTTAGGAGATAGATTATTCTAATCTAGGTTGTCAACCCATTGCATTCTTCATGACATATAATCATTTAAATCTATACCCATTCACATTCATTGTTAATACCTTGTAGTCGGAGTCAATGTTCATTCTTTCATCAATATATATAAAGTTTTAATTCTACCAAAAGTTCGGGTTCTTACAGTCTCCCCTCCTTAAAAGGATTCCGTCCCAGAATCGGGTAGAAGACAAATGGGGTACTTGTTGGTCATTTCACTTTCCAGTTCCCCGGTCAATCCTTAATCATTCCAATACTCTTACAGCACACCTCACTAGTGCTATAATATATCCTTTATCCTTTTTCATCAACTTTGCTACTTTTCGTACAACACACTATCCGGGTTATGCTCTTACTCAGTCATATACTACTTTCCTTATTGGTATCGGTAGTGACTTTGGTAGAATTTCAGAGATAACCTCACTCGTAATTATGCAATTCCTGATCGCTTTAATCTTTGCAATCTCGATCAATATATAGAATTAGAAGAATTTATTGAGAGATCACTATGATCAATGAACATTTGTCCTATTACATAGTTAGTACAGAAGGTGGCCAGCCTTTAGTACTTGACAAGCAATTTAGACAAGCTATGGTATTCCACTTAGACTCCTATCACATAGACAGGTAGTCACGTAGCAGTACCTCCCCTCCTTAAAGGGTTGTTCTTCTCAATTTAGAAGAAGATAAATAAGGGAGAAGAAAAGAAAAGAATTTCAAAGAATTATATATAAAAAAAATCTTCATGATTGTCAAAAATATCATACTTAAAATTTACCTCTGAACTATAGAGGTTTATTAGAGAAGAAAAATAATCGTATTCGTATCAAATACTATTTTATCGTAATCTCACATATCGCATGTCTTTGCTGCTTTGTCCATCATTCTATGGACCTATACTCTTGTTCGATAAGAGCATCACTTACTTTTGGAAAATCCTTCAACCTCTCAGGTTAAATCTTGGATTTCTCGCTTGACATTATTATTACTGACATTCCACGCCACGACACTGGCTCTTTCATATACATAATACTAACACTATCAGGTTGTCATTCCGAGAGCTCGTTAGGAAAACCCCTTCATCAATCCATTCATAACATTCCTTTCTTCACATTTCATAATTATCTCTCTATCTTTTCTTTATCAATCACATCCATCTTATCATCTAATTCCCATTCACTTCTGTTATTTAACTCCACCATCATCTTATCAGTGGAACACTCGTCACCTTTACTCAATATGCGTTACACGTTTGGGGTCAAACTTGCCTTTGTTCAACCATCTAGATTTCACTTTCTCATTCCATGAGTCTCTTTATTACTCAATCCATCTATTCCAAATTTCCTCGACTTCCCCCAACCTAATGGGGTCAATTTGTATGTCATTTATGCTTCTAATTCCGACTTTCCATTTAGGACAATAGCTTTGCCATGACAATTCCATACTTTTCTTGCTTCATTACTGGGGTTTCTCAGGAGTCCGTATATCCACTCCCTTATTGATTCCTCAACTCTATATTCATCTCTATCAGTTAATTGTTTCCATTTCTACTATAATCACTCTATGAACCATCATAGCCTAATCATTTATTTCAAACATCATATCATTCCAATTTATACACTCCGAAATAAATCTTGACGATTTCTTTAACTTAGATCCAATATAATCTATTCCTGTCAAACTTGTCTCTTAGCATTATGAATCTTCAACCTCATATTCTCTATCTTATTTGCGCAAAAATACACCAACATAAACATGCTTGTCATTCATCAACATGCCATTTAGCTTATCAATAGCAGCACTATCTTTATCTTTGCATTGTCATTGCATTTCTTAGAAGAATCGCCACTATATTAATGTAGCCCTTTGTCGAATCACCATCGCTTATCGTTTGCGTAACGCTTTAATAGCCAATCCTATGGTTTCCATAATTGTCAGATCAAAATCCTCTAAGAAGACAACATAATCACTATTCTTTATCCATAAGGAATACTTCCTGAACTTGATGTAGATATTACATGAAGCAGATAAAATTGCAAAAGAGCTTCAAGCATCGCATCTATGATAGGTTGATGAAATTACTAACCATATATCTTCAGTAGAAGGCTAGAAGCTTAACGGTTCACTTAATCAATTTCGCATCATGGTCCTGGTTTACCTCAAAATAGGACCTCCTAATGCGGGTAATATGCTTAAGACGACATCAGGAATCGAATGTTTACTTAAACTATTCTTACGGTTGATTCTTGCACAATCATCAGAAGGAATATAAATCCTCCATCACATTATGTCCTTCAAGGTTCTCCTCGATATCATCCTGTCTCTTTGGCATAAGCATTCATAATTACTCCTTTATATATACATAAAGTGTCGGCCACCTCATTGGCCTTTCCTGATAATGATAATTCCTCACAATCAATTTTTTCTGGGTCTATTCCAATTTAAATTTTTCTATCGCATTCCCATCACTGTTGGGTGAAAGCATTCTCCCTTAAACTCTGTTGAAGGAGAGAAGATATAGGTCAGTCTTTTTCCATGAGTCATTGCTTTCACCTTTCCGTGTGGACTTTATCACAGTTACTCCCAATCATACTTAGGATATTTCTCCTCTTAGTTCTTCCTTGTTTTAGGATAATCTCAAACTTTATTGGCTCAATCTATACTTTCTCATGGTTTCACACATGCTTTATCTGACCTTATTGTTACTATGTCATGCATTCCTTACCAACTTCTATTTTGAAGTTCAAAATATAATACCTTTTCCTTATAAGGTTTTCTTAGGTCATCCTCATCATTCAACCTGTATTTCCTGGGTATCGGGTACATCAAAATATCAGCAATCAATCCTATAATAGTTCTCTCTATGTACTCTTCTAGGCTCCTTTCAACAATTCCTTACAGGTTATTGCTACCTTGGTCAATCCAACTTACATCATCTGAGTTCACAATGTCTTGATTAGGGGTAATGCCATCCTTTGCGCATTCCCAGGGTTCTTCTTAATTTATGGATATTCCATCCCCAATTCTATTTTCAAGGAATACTTACATCCTAAAATTGGCAATCAAATCATATATCCTTAACAAGAGTCTCTCTTCAATCATTCTCATCTTAATAATCCATAGGTAACTTAATGCTAACCTCTTTCTTCAACGAATGTCAGCCTACATTACCTTCCAAAAGACAACATACGTCTATATGCTCTTTCTTACAGAACTTGGTAATGGTAACAAGGATGTTCTGGAAGATATTGGTTATGTTCAACGTGAATCTCTTAGTGCCTAATGCTCCTCCTAAGGACATTAAGTTTTAGATAACATTTATGCATCATCCTGCACCATCTTTGACAATCTTCGTAACTTTTCATTGGTCACTATACTCAATCCTAATACGTCCATGGTATATATAAAATCCATCATCCTGTATCTCAATTCATTTTATATCAAAAGCCCTCGCGATTGGCAATTGATTAGAAGTACTCCGCTTTGTCCTTACATTGCTGGTTCAGTCACTTGATAATCCTTAGTGACTTGGCCCCAACTGGCCATGCTAAAATATGTGAGTTTAGGGGTCGGCTAATAGCATTACTTTTCTAGCAGTTGCTGGCATAGTGCCTTCTACTTTGATACCTTTTGATCTTTTCAAAACTTTACTCCATATAAGTCTCAATCGACTTCTCGGTATCGTCTTCGGTCACCTTTCCTTTACTTTTATTCTTTTAGCTATTCTTATCAATTTCACGTGCCACAAAAGCTTAACACTTCTGGCATAACAACCTTTTCATTTAAGTCAATCCCAGAATTTCTTAGTCCGGCTTGTTTCTTAATTACATTTCCCTTTTTCCGTCAAATCTCAACTTCATAATTTTATCCCTACATTCAACTGTAATAATCGGGGTCTGTCTACAAACCTGTATAGCGGCTACCTTACCCAATCCATAGGGTTCGCTCTAGTTTCCACTCTCTTTAGTGACGTATTCCGATAATCAGAAAGACAAGGTTTGCTAAATTTGTCAAATTCCTTTTCAGGATTAGGGAAATTTCAGTCAATCTATCCACCCACTGGTAACATTAAGAAGATCCATTTCGATAACCGAAGAATATTTCTAGGAACATCCAAGCGGGTGGAACCATAAACAGTTATAATAACAAAATGATTGACATAAAGTTGGGAGTTTAACTATTGGGAAGAAACTAAATATATATACCTCCCCTAGAAGGGAAATCAAAGTTTCTAAACTGAAACATACCACATCTTCCCGGTACATGTTCGTCCTAATAGTCGATACTACCGAATACTAGTCTACCTATAATCTAGTCTCAGAAGGAACACTACCGTCGAAGTTAGTCGTTCCACAAAACTGGAACTACCAGGGCCTTCCGAATCTGGTGAACCGTGTTGTCCGAATACATCCGCAATTACCCTGCCGTGTTGCACAAGCACAGCACCTAAACCTGTATGAGATGCATCACTGTAATCACAAGATCTCTTTTTTCCACTAGGCAACGCCAATGCGGGGTCATTGCCAATTTTGTCTTTAGCTCTAGGAAGATTTTCTCACATTTTTTTTTCCATTCAACTCCTTAGTGTTACAAATAAGTCGGGTTACGGGACCACAATCTTTGTAAAGTCCTAAACAAATCTTTGGTAATACCTTGTGAACCTTATGAATTTCTCACCTTTGTTGGTGTGGTTGGTCTTTCTCTATTTGAAGCTGCCTTTAACTCGGCGGGGTCAACCAATGCTACTCACCATTGGTCGCATGTCCTAATAGCTGAACTTCATCTTGCTAGAATTCATACCTCGAGAATTTGGCAGACACTTGTTCCTTTAGGTTTTATCCTTAAAACATTCTCCATTATCTTTTAACCACTGATCGTATTACTAGATCTATTTGCGATTCAGTGTTGGAATAAACTTAGTGTAACTACTATAATCCATTCAAGGAAAAGAAAGAATTTAATATTCTTCTGAATCACATGCATCTAATGTTTCTAGTTCATTATTTCACTGCGTTGAAATAAACCTATACTTAGTCCTTGACAATAGTCTTATTATGGGCTTATCATAGACTCACTAGCCTCTTCCTTTTGTAGATTCTGAGATCATCGTCTCGCTTACGGCTTTCCTTATATACTTTATCCAATCATGCCATCTCTTCCCAATGTCTTTACTTTCTAAGCTGCTCTATTCCTAAAATGAACATTTCCCTGAATAAAACCACCTCATCAATCTCAATTTGGCTTCATAATTATAGCTTATGAAATCTGCCTTCTCAGGGTGAATTACTATTGACAATATTTACACTAATCCTTTTATCCAATGATATGGCACTTGCCGCCTTCATCTCAACTGCTCCTGGAGACTCTGATCTCTGTTCTATATCGATGTCTTTGATAATCATTCATCATTCTAACTCTTTTCTCGTTAATCTGAAAGTCTCTAAGGATTCTTATTTATCCCCATACAAGATCTCAAGTTATTCTTCCAGTCTGTCTTACTTGCTGGTACTACTTCCGGTAGTCCGACTATGAATTCAATACATATCTTTAGTTCTCTTAATAATATCTCAGTTCTTTACGCTCACTTCTCTGAGCACTATACCTTATCTCTTACAGTCTCTCTGGCTGTAGCCCTTATTCCCTCAAGGGTAAATTCCTTATTCCTAACATGATTCTCTTCTTTAGCTGAAACCTCCTTCTGGTTCTCTGTAGGGTACTCTATCGAATCCACCATTCGATCGTCAGCATATAATCAAGCATCATCGCGATGCTGCTCGTATGCCTCAAGGTCTGTCGCCTTACTAGTCGGTACGAGAACGAGCTTAAGTTACTATCATGATACTTAATAGTTCTCATAAGGGTTTTATATGTCAATACTACATTAAGTAGTCCGACTATGAACTTGGCAAGAGTTCTTATTATCTTAGTGAATTTATTGTTTTAACGTCGCATCATCTCTGGGATTTATAACGTAACTCTCTGATACCATTTCTGTAACACCCCCAGATCCGGGGTCAGGGATCTGGTCGTTACGGTCTCAATATCCATCCACAAAACCAACATAATTTAAATTACAACCTTGTGACCCAAAACAACAACATAAAACACCCCCGTTATAGTCCTAGAGATGAAATCAGAGTAACCATCAATATTATTAATCACAAGTTTGAGTTCTTACTACCCAAAGAATTACAATATAACCTTTACATACTCTTTGCCATCCATTTGTGTATGTCATATAATAAATACCTTTGATATACAAAATCTAACAACTAGCCTACCAATAGCTTCTCCTCATCAATGGTAGCTAGGACCTTATCATTTAATCCTTTGGCGGCTGTCACCTGCTCGTACTAAGTACACCTTTTGCGGCCATCTGACTTAACTGTTGTTGTGATATAATAAATAAAGCAAGGGTGAGCAATAGCCCACCAAAGATAATATGTAACTGAACAATAATATATAACAGTTCTGAAATATCTTTGAAACCATATGCCATGCATTTACGAAGATTGTGCCAGTATAATGTAAAAGATGAAGTTACCAAGTAACTCAAATCATATTCTCTGTAGAAATATCTGCTATGCCAAAGATAAGCAAGATAGCATCATTTTCATGAAAGAGGAACTTGTAAGAAAATATTGCAATTCCAGTTTTAAGCATTTTTCAACCCTGCCAACACAGATAGTGTTGCAGAAAATTTCCAATATTGAAAGATGAACTAATACGGGAGAATTGCCGTGCCAGATGCCCTAACGTTTACGATGATCAGTCGTATGTCATGCATCTCACCAGTCGTTCTCTACATGTAGAAGGTAGCTCCGACGGATTTACTTGTCTACCGCCCTCTGGAACTTCTAAGCCAATGGTTGGGCTATTGCTGGGTCGGCGCCACTCGACCACTTACGCGTCTCCTAGTTCAATTGACATCCATAACTCTGAAACATAAAGTTTGTCCCCCTTTCCCCAAGTATAATACTTGTTGATAAGACTCCACAAAGTAGTCGTATCTAGTTGGAAAGGAAAATTCACCAATATTTCCAAAGCTGATGCTTGTTAATGGATATAAACTTGTTCCGTCAATCTTACCCCTCGAGCGTTGTGGAGGTAACCAAAAGACTCATATCGATGTTTGAACGAATCAAGATGTGAGTGACAAAATAGTTTAACAAGTATATGACCGGGCAGTCAAATAAATAACAGCTCTCAAGTGAGGTCCCCTTATATGATTCTGGAAGTTTGAGCGAGTATTTTAATCTTCTTATAAGATAGATTTAAATAAAATAGAGTTTTGGGGACCTCCCCTTGATAAAATAGTCATAAAAGACTCCGAAATACTTTACATAATATATGAAGGGGAAAGATAATCTTTGAATAATATAAATCATTTTAAAAAGAATATTAAAGAATTAAATAAATATTCCAAGAATATTTGTTAAATCAATAATAATTACGGAATATTATTACATCATAATATTGCTCGTAAGTAATCCTCCAATGAATATATGGAATTATTTACCAAGTAATTCTCTTCTTAAATGAATATTCAAAATAATGTTCATAAAATAAATAAATCCTCAATGAATATTCAAGATGATCTTCATTAAATAAATAACTCAAATAAATATTTAAATAATATTCCCTAAATAAATCCAACCTTAAATGAATATTTAAAAATAATATTCTAAATGAATATCCAAATAATATTCTTTTAGTAATCAAAACTGTAAAGGAATATTCGAAATAATATTCCCTAAGTAAATAGAACTACAAATGAATATTTAAAAAAATAATATACATCAAGTACATAAAATCTTAAATGAATATTTGGAAGTAATATCCATTTAATAAATAAAAATTTCAATGAATATCAAAGTAATTATTCATTAAATGACCAAACTCTAAATGAATATTCGAAACTAATATTCATTTAAATAATTTAAGCTCAAATGAATGTTAAAATAATATTCAGTAAATAAATAAACTCGAATGAATATTCAAAATTGATATGGACTAAAAGTAAGCCCTAAAGACACATTTAATGTGGCAATTAATTAGACCTAGAATGGTCCAAACGTGGGGCCCACCAGATGGGCCCAAACCCTATTTGTAAGGGTAATAACCAGCTCAGCAATAAGAGTCAAACAAGGATATTACTCTTGCCTGACATAGCCTCCAAGATACATATTTCAACATGGAAACTGGTTTCTACATACTAGGATCTGGAACCTTCTTCTAGGCGGTGACTTGCCCACCAAGTCACCTAACCCTACTACGATTCTAAGGCTTCTCAGCCTATATAAAGGGTCTGACCCCTCATTCTCAGAACTACGTCTTGGCTTGATTTTCAATACGAGATACGTAGGCACTCTATGAGGACCGATTAGTCCCGAACATGGAAACAGCCATTAAAGCTCGAAGCTCACAAACCCTAGCATTAAATACAAATCGTAACCTAGTTTTTATTCCACAACATTTGGCGCCGTCTGTGGGAAAGAGACATCAACCATGGTTCAAACACGAAGAACAACATTGACTACCACCGATTCTATTCCTCTCAGCTCTGCTCCGCCCACCACGGATCCGGTTCCCCCAATGACCGGGACGATCGTTCAACATCAAGTTTCTCAACCCCTAGGGACGACTTCCCATGTTGAGAGTACGCTACCTCCGATCGTCCACACAAATCCAGGGATTAATCCCCTTAAGATGGTGGTTTCTCCCTTGATTGTAGATCCCAACAACCCTCCACAAGGGGTCCAGATCCAAACTACGGATCTCCCCGTGAATACCAACCCGATGTATGGGCTGCCTAACTACCCTCCTACTCAAGGAGCTGGATCAAGTGGTCATGCCCTGCATATCCGAGATCGAGAGTATCGTGACTACTCTGGTCCCTATACTGATGAATCGTCTTCTGATGATGATTATCGTGAAGAAGCCCCAAGAAGGCGACGTTCTAGCAGAGAACCCCGGAGGAGTCATCAAACTATCTATGATGGACCCCCGTCGACAACTGCGGAAAGGATCAAGGCTCACGAAGCCGAGATCTTAAGATTAAAGGAAGATATGGCAAGAGAACAAGCTAGGTTAAATCAGACTCAACCTCCTCCAACATCAGGACCGATTACCTTTATAGATCTGGAGAGGCCTTCAAGAAGGCAAAGAAGGGCTGATGCCCCAACTGGAAAAACTACGAGGGTGGAAACCCCCAAGAGCAACCCCAAGGATCTGATGCCACTTGGGGATCCTGATGATCCCACACCCCCGTTTACTGAGGAGGTGATGAATTCTCGTATCTCAAAGAAGTTTAAGATGCCGACAATTAAAGCTTATAATGGAACGGGTGATCCCGCAAACCACGTTAGGACATTCTCAAACGCACTGCTGTTGCAGCCTGCAAGTGATGCTTTGAAGTGCAGGGCATTCCCTCAAACTCTGTCGGGTATGGCTCAAAGATGGTATAGCCGGCTGCCTACAAACTCAATTGGCTCCTTTAAGGAGTTAAGTGCTGCTTTCGTTAGTAAGTTTATCAGCGGAAGAATTCATGAGAAAAGTTCTGCATCCCTTATGTATGTGGTACAAGGGAAGAATGAAAATCTGAGAGACTATCTTAAGAGGTTCACCAAGGAGACTTTGAACATCACTGATCTGGAAAATAAGGTGGCAATGGTAGCCCTGGAGCATGGCACCACCGACCTATACTTTAAAAGGTCATTGGCGAAGCATCCTCCCGAGAATATGGCTGAGCTCCAGCGAAGGGCTGACAAGTATATCAAGGCCGAGGATAGTATAAAGAAGGAGGCCGCAGTAAGCAATGGCCGAGGTAACAATGATACAAAGAAGAGAAAGCAGGATCATGAGTATGATGCTAGGGACAAGTATCCCCATACTAGCAAAGACTCCGAATCACCACCAAAGAAGAATTTTGGACCGAGATTTTCTGATTATGCAAGGTTGAATGCTCCTAGGAGTCAAATCTTGTTAGAGATAGAGAAGGATAAAGACTTTCGATGGCCGAAGCCACTAAAGGGTGACCCCGCAAAGAGAGACAAGGGCCAATATTGCAGGTTCCACCGAGATGTGGGGCATGATACAGATGATTGTAGGCAATTAAAGGATGAGATCGAGTTCTTAATCCGTAAAAGAAAATTGAACAAATTCACTAAGGGTGAGGATCGTGGAACCCAAAGGAGGGATTATGAAAGGAGAGACAATGACAGAAGGGATAACGATCGTGATCGTAACCCACAGCCCCGAGGGCTAGTTATCAACATGATTTGGGGAGGCCCAACAGCGGCCGGTACAACTCGAAACTCTCGAAAAGCGTATGCCAGAGAAGTGATGCACATCGTGGGAGAGGCCCCGAAACGTGCTAGGACTGAAACAGTGATTGATTTTGATGATTCTGATCTTGAAGGGGTGAAGTTCCCCCATGACGACCCGTTGGTCATAACCCCTGTGATTGGGAACTCGGAAGTGAAACGAGTCTTGATAGACACTGGATCTTCTGTTGATATTTTGTTTCATGATGCTTTTGTAAAGATGGGATACACTGATTCTAAGTTGACCCCGACCAACATGCCCATCTACGAATTTAATGGAGTTGAGTCCAAGGTCGAGGGTACTATTCAGTTGCCCATGACATTAAAGCTCGAAGCTCACAAACCCTAGCATTAAATACAAATCGTAACCTAGTTTTTATTCCATAACAAAAATAATATTCATATAGTATTTCTCGATTGAGATAATGTTCAAATAACATTCCTCGAATAATTTCCAAGTAATTATTACTTTATGGAAATATAAATAATGTTCATAAATAACAATCCTCAAAATGAATACTAATCTGTCGCTGGAATCCCTCCGGGTTTCCACGACTATCTCTATATCTCAAAATACCGACTCCCGGTCTATATTTAAAGAATGAATATCATACGCCCTTCACTAAGGGTCTTAACACAACAATCCGGCTTAAAACTGATAATTCATATCTAGTCTATAGGCCAATATTAATTCAGGGAACAAGTAATCCAATATACTTTGAAAACAAGTATGCATGCTATGGCATATGTAAACAGAATCATATATATATTATCACAACAACAGATTCAAAGTTTTGAAGACTTGCTTGACAATCCTGTAGGGGTAGTGTGCCTCGTGTCAATCCGGTGATCTATAAATAGTCACAATAACCGAGGTCAATCACTTAACACTTTTTAAAAGACTAAGTATAAACTTAACTTAAGTCGAAACACGTGGTCACGTTATCTCGTTAAACACCCTTTAGTGCAACTCTCTTTATTATCGCTATGACCCGTCATTCGTTCGCTACTAAGGCATGTCGTTATACTTACACTTGGTATATACTTACATCGTATAAATTCTAAGGTCGGTCGTTTACGAATCAAGATTATACCTCGAGTTTTATCACCCATTTTCTAAGTTATAATCAAAGTCATACTTTTAAGGGGTTCGTTCGCGTTTAACCTTGATTCGAACATTTTTATAAAATCGAAAAACGATCCGTTTCACATGAGGTTTCCTCTCACACCTTCCTTTTTATCTCTAATATTTAATTACCATGATTTGTCACTATATAACTCATTTTTCGAAGGTCCAATTTCAGTTACGAACTTTCTTTTACGGTTTCGAACCACTTTTACGAATTTAACCATAACTCCTAAACCGTAAGTCCATTTCATACGATCTTTATATCAAAATGAAGCTTATAACATAATCTATCCTATCATGGCAGAACATGAAGCTGTACAGTGAGTTATAGCTACTGTGATTCACGGTTTCCAAGGTTTTACAAAATTTCGGCATTATGACGGCTAAAAATCGAACGTTCCAAAAATCATAACATCAATACCAAGCCACACCGGGCATCCATACAACTTCTACACATATTATTCATCCCCAACTGTCCAAAATCATCTACTTTACCAACATGATCATCATATCCCTTAAATCAAATAATCACTACTTAATCATGCTTATAATCATACTAGCATCCTAACCATGCTAACAACCATCAAGATCATCAATAAACTTAGAGTAAGAGCTAGGGTTTTGATGAGATATACCTTCCTTGGTGAGTGATAGAGCCTTTCTAAGCCTTGATCTAGTCCTTAGAACTCCTTACAACCTTAAACTAGCAAGAATCATCAAGAACATAGTTAGTGATTTTTGGATCTGCTATAACCCAGTTTAAAGATCATGAAAAACGAGGGCCTTACTGAGGTTTTCTGGACGAGGCTTCTAAAGGAGAGTTGTAGAGCATCTAACCAGATTTACAAAAAGCTAAAGAACACCAAATTCAATTGAGTAATGAAGGAGATATGGCCGTTTGAAAATCATCACAGAAACTGTCAACAATCTGGACAGTTTGCTTCTTCAACTTGGGGAGGTGATTTGACTAGGCTATAATACTTTGATTGCTATGAAATTTGGAGCAAATATTTCACATGGAGTGGAGAGGTTGTGGTTCAAATTTGGTGATTTTATCATGGATGAAAATAGAGATATGAATTTTTCTTTCATGGGTGTTCTAGCTGGGCAGTTTAGAGAAAATGAGAGAAATGGAGTTGTTTGCTTGGTTGCTTTGGTTTGTTCTCATCCAATATGAATTATTGTGATAATATCTTGTATAAGGTGGATTTAATAAAGGTGTGATGCAATGGATGATGTAATTTGGAGAGACATGTGTTGATTTGTTGTGGTAAGATGATAAAGTGATGCTAAGTACTAGTTGGCTTTCTAATCTTGCTAGTTACTCTTGTAACTACTTAGTTACTAGATATTTTCTACTAGCACATGCATGCATCTTGTTTTCCCGCTTGCTCTTTTGTCCGTTTAATACTCAATTTCATTGGTCGTTCGGAGGAATATCTCAAAGATTTCTAGTTAAGGTTTTACCGGAAACCTTCTTAATATTTATAATACTATTCTCCATCTTTCTTAATAATTCTCGAATTTAAATTCCTTAAATCCTTTTTAATAAATCCTTAAGTCTTTCTGTGTCCAGGGAAATCTCTGAGAAAATGAAGGTGCTAATTTTCTGAATTCGATATCGTTTACATACACTTATCTCGCCCCTGGATCATGAATACGAACTCAGAAATCCGTTCTGAATACTTCTATATAGCATCGTCTAATAATATTCTTATTTCCACCAAAAACACTATTCATTCTTTATTCCATCTTTATTCCTTATATTTATAAAAATGTCTTTGTTCTCTTTCGGGCATTCCTTAACCCTTTTACGGAACCACTAGACTAACAATAAATATTGATTTGGATGACACAAGAATATCTCCTTCCTCTTTGGAGTGGCATAACTTATTTCTTAGGAGATAGCTTATTCTAATCTAGGTTGTCAACCCATTGCATTCTTCATGACATATAATCATTTAAATCTATACCCATTCACATTCATTGTTAATACCTTGTAGTCGGAGTCACTGTTCATTCTTTCATCAATATATAAAAAGTTTTAATTCTACCAAAAGTTCGGGTTCTTACAAGCCAGCTCATATTTATATGAGTAGTTTAGGGTTGGAAATGAGAAAGGCTCATTCCAGATTGCATAAAAAAAATCAGAAAAAAAGAAGCCAAATCCAATTCCTCTTCTACTTCTTTAAATCTCTAAAAATTCAATTCTAAAGAGGAATTAATTGCAAGATCACCTCTCCAATTCATAGTTGGTTTATATCTTCTAAAATCTTATTTTTATTACGAATTTGTGTTCTTGTAAATTGGGGATTTTGTATTATTCTTGGTATTTACATATCAATTACTTAGGTTTATTTGTATCTTTTCATACTTTATTTTTATCATGGTTTCATCAGATCCCATGATGACGAGCGGTTCGATTATGAACTAATCGTTGTCATGGGATTCTAACGGATTTATTTATGGAGCTTTAGTATCTTGATGCTTTAAAGATCTGTGTGTGATGTATATCTGATATCCTCGTATGGTTATGCTTAATTGTTAGATGCGTAGCTAACATCTAATTTGTTAATCTCTTGTGAAGTGAAAGTGGATCTTGAGATTTAGAACTTGTCATGCTAGCATAGGTTCATGATTGTTTATCAACATGATTCGTAGTATGAGATGAGAATACTTATATTGCCCTATGTGATCATTAAGGATAACTTGCTATTCAACCGTTATGTTTTCAAATTCTATAGACATATAGGGTCTAAGCATAATTGGTGTCTATTCATCTTCTATCTCTTTTGTGGATATTTTAGTTTGGTATTCGTATACTGAGAAGTAGCGTATACTTGTTTCGTGTTGTCCGATCAGATATCATAACCATTGCATATAGTGATTAAAGGCGTCAGATCTAAGCAAAGTATTTAATGAAGTTAGGATCCCATGTTTTCTCTTGCATAAGTAATTTGATTTAAATTCTCGTTAGTTAGTTCATGCTTAGTTTGTTAGTTTACTTCTTAGTTAATTTAGTTTATTAAACCCAAAATTGTTATTTGTCTTAGCAGTGAATAATAATCATACATTGTTGCATAGATACATCTACTGAATTAAAACCATAACCAGATCTTTGTGGGAACGAACTTGACTTATTCATATATTACTTGTGACCACGTACGCTTGCGTGATTTAGTGCAAACAAGTTTTTGGCACCGCTGTCGGGGAAACCAGGAATTTCATCTATCTAACAATGCAATGCAATGCATGAATGCAACTAATATGAAAAATTGCATTGTTAGATAGATGGATTTAGTGAAACCAGGAATTTCATGCTAATTGTAAATTTTTTTTCAAAAATGGCTAGTAGCCAGCTCATATTTATATGAGTAGTCTAGGGTTTGAAATGAGAAAGGCTCATTCCAGATTGAATAAAAAAAATCAGAAAAAAAGAGTCAATAGTTTAATTATTTATATGCAAAACTAACCAGAAGGAGCTCTTTAATACTCGAGTAATTAAGTCTGAGGGGACTTAGTCCTAGTAACCTAAAGCCCTTGTGGTTTGGGATTGCTGACCTAACACTCGCTACATGGGTATTATTGTATAAGCCTTTTGGGGTCTCATTCATTGCACGGTTAAATAAGCATGCGTATTGTATATAGTGTCTTAGTTTAGTAATAAAGCATGAGTTTCTGTCTACCTTGGATAAGGGTGGATGTGTTCCTAGGTTATGAAGTGTCTACAGTCTATTCTAGTTATAAACCTGTGATTGTCTTGGCAAAGAACATGTATGATTGTGATCTAGTTTTGGGAGTATTCTGATGAGCATCGCACACACGCACGTTTCTGTTCATGTATTGTTAGTATGCGGGGACTTAGTCTAGCTCTGCGTGGATTTGTTGCATTCTTTGAGATATTTGCTTGTTAGTTGGTTTTGGTGAGTTTGAAGGGGATCTTTGCATTTTTCATATTAGTTGCATTCATGCATTGCATTGCATTGTTAGATAGATGGATTTTGTGGGTACATTCACTATAGGTCCTCACGAGACCTCACTCGTCCACTAGGTCTACCTAGGGGTTTAAAGGGCTTGTTGCATATGCCAAATGCAACCGTGATCACCTACGGAAGTGGTACTAGTTAGTTGTAAATAGTTGTAATTGTTTATGCTTGAGGACAAGCATCGGTTTAAGTTTGGGGGTGTGATAAGTGGATTTTATATCCACTTGGATCGTTCTATTTCGGATTAAATTGATGTCTTGGTCTCAAGTATTTTTGTGTTTTAACGAGTTTTTGTGTAGAATTGTGTAGGACATCATTTGCAGGCTTTTCAGTAGCTATTTGGTGTTGTCAAGGTGAAAAAATCAAGTTGCGGTTGAAGACGGGGAAGAAATCAGCAAAGAAGATGAAACAGTGTGCAGGATCAGAGATTGGGCGCGGGCGCGCTCAGATTATACTAAGGAAGCGCGCGGGCGCGCTTGGCATGGCTATAGAAATTGACAAGGCACGGGCGCGCTGGTATTGTACTAAGGGCACGCGCGGGCGCGCCGTACCTCGGAAGAAACTTCCAGAATTCAATTTCAAATAGGAGATTGCCTTGTTTTCTACTCCTAATCAATATGGTAATCACTTTGGACGGTGGGAACATTCCAGAATCAGTTGAAATCATGGAAATTGCTAATCATATCCCGTTTAAAGATGGAATTTGCCAATATTCTATTCCAACTCAAAAAGCGGCAATTACTTGTTGAGGAGGCAACTTGGGGCTATAAATACACACCTTGGGGGACATAAAAATCATCATCTACACACCAGAGTTTAGTCCAATTCGTTCATAGCACGAGATCGGGAAGCCAAGGCGAGGATTGTGACGACAAGAAGATCTAGACATAGTTTTCTTGTATTCCTTTGTTTAGGCATATCTTTTGGATGCTTGTTACTTTCACGGATTTGTTCTCTAAACCTTGTTACATTATTGATTTATTCATCTTTGTTATCTTGTTCATTATCATGTTTTCATCAAATCCCATGGTGACGAAAGGTTCAATTATGAACTAATCGTTGTTGTGGGATCCTAGCGGATTTATCTATGTAGCTTAGTAGTTTGCATGCCTTAAAGATTTATGTGTGGTGAATTCTTGATCTCCTTGTATGGTTGTGCTTCATGAATTTAGGTGCGTCGCGAACATCTAATATGTTAATCTCTTGCTAAACGAGAGTGGATCTTGAGATTTAGAACTTGCCATGCTAGCATTGGATAGGTTGATGTTTTAACATCATGATTTGTGGCGTAAATAGAGATATTATGCTACCTTATGTGATCTAAGTGGATACCTTGTGCTTAAACCTTTATGTTTTCAAATTCTATAGAGATATAAGGTCTAAACATGATAGGTGTCTATTCATCTTCTATCTCTTTTGTGGATGTATGTTTAGTTTGGTATTCATATACTGAGAAGTAGCGTTTACTTGTTTCGTGTTATTCGATCAGATATCAAAATCATCACATGCATTGATTAAAGGCAGCAACTGTAAGTGAAGTAGATAATGAAGTTAGGATTCCATGTTTATTCTCATATAAGTAATTCAATTCCAATTCTAGTTAATTAGTTAATTCTTAGATTTATAATTTGCATCTTAGTTTAATTTAGATAATCAAACTCCAATTTATTACTTTTCTTAGCAGTGAATTAAAACCATACATTGTTGCATAGGCATATTTTCTGATTAAAACTTAACCAGATCTCTGCGGACCGAACTTAAATTATATTACTTGTGACCACGTACGCTTGCGTGATTTTGTGTTAACAGCGACCAAGCATGCCTTATATCGTTCAACTTGTCCAGTAGGAGTATACTTGACCTTGTATAACCATTTGCAGTCAACAATGTTGGTATTAGAAGGCATGGGAACTAATTGCCAGGTGTTGTTTACTTCCAAAGCTTGAATTTCTTCTCTCATGGCTTGACACCATACCTCTGATTTAATAGCTTGACCATATGTAGAATGTGTGAATACAGAATCGGTAGCAGTTAAGAAACTGACATACTTGGGTGAAAAAACCTCATATGACATATATTGTTCTAGAGGATAAGTAACACAGTGAGTTGTTGACGAGTCAGAAGGAGCCAATAAGAGGGTAAGCCAGTATAATCCCTAAATTTTGAAGGTAGAACTCGTTGTCGAACCGGTCGAGGAGATGTGGTGGGAAGAATAGGTGCAGGAGTGACAATTGGAGATGTACTAGATGAATTAAGAGGAGGAATATGTGTATGAGTACAAGAAGGAAGATTAGCTGGGACATGCTCCACAATGTGGGGAACAATGAGGGGAACAGGGGAGTCATCAATAGTATAACATGGATTAGTAGGAGAGATAGGAAGAGTAGAAGGAGATGTATTGGTGGAAAAAGGAAAATAATCTTCAATAAAGGTGACGTTTCTTGAAACAGAACATTTCCTTGTTGTCAAGTCAAGTACTCGGTATCCTTTAGTACCAAGAGGATATCCTAAAAAGACACAGGCATTTGCTTTAGGACCTAGTTTTTCTGGAGGACCAGTGACTTTGGTGACATAACACAAACAACCAAAGGTTTTTAAATGCGTATAATCTGGTGGTTTGTTAAACAGCAACTCATAGGGTGGACGAAAGTCAAGTAATTTGGATGGTGTTAGATTTATAAGGTGTGCTGTTGTGAGAAGACAGTCACCCCACAAAGTTTTTGGCAAATGAGCTTGTATTTTAAAGATCTGGCAACATTTAAAAGATGTTGGTGTTTCCGCTCAGCAACCCCGTTTTGCTGAGGAGTATACAGACACGATGTTTGATGCAACATGCCCAAAGACTGAAGGTGTGTGGATAGAGTTTTATTAGTGAATTCTGTCCTATTGTTTATGCGAAGAACTTGAACAGAGGTATGAAATTGTGTGTGAACATTGGCAAGAAAATTAATAAGTAAGGAGGACACTTGAGTTTTTTCAGCAAGAAGAAAGATCCATGTGCATTTAGAAAAATCGTCTACAATCGTTAAAAACATAGTACACTTGCCATGAGTGGGGCTTTTATATGGACCCCAAAGATCACAATGCACTAATTCAAACACATAAGAACTAGTAGAAGTACTAACATGAAAAGGTTTGCATTTCTGTTTAGCTCTATGGCATATATCACATGTACTAAAACAATCATTATTACAATAAGGCAGAAATGGTAATTTGTTAAGAATAGTAGATGAGGGATGTCCAAGACGAGCATGCCAAAGATGAACTTGATTAGAAGAAGAAGTAATATGTTGAGCAGAATTAGACAATGACTTGAGTGACGAGGTAGCAGCATCAGTAGTAAGATTATAAAATTTGTAGAGTCCAGAAACAAGTCTACCAATCTCGATCATCCTCCACTGATGTTGGTCCTGCAAGACACAATGGGAAAAGGAGAAACTAACAGTGTAGTGAGAATGATCAGTTAATTTGGGAATAGAAAGAAGATTGCACTTGAAATTTGGAACACACAAGACATGATACAGAGTGATATCTGGTGTAAGTTTAAGACTGCCATAATGTGTTATAAGAGTGATAGTACCATCTGGGAGATATGAATTGGCATTTAATTGAACAAGATTGATTAATAAATGAAACTGAAAGGTTATATGATTGGTGGCACCTGAGTCAATGATCCAATCTCCACTAGATTCATTTAGATTTTGTAAAGCATAAGCAGTAGAGATAGTAGAACAAAAAGAAGTACCGTGTAGAAGAGAGGATGATCCAGTAAATGGAGTATTAGAGATATAATTACTCTACCATGGATTGAGATTTTTGAGGCTTTGTTGAATCATACTTGCAATTTATTGGCATTGAGAATCAGTGAAGGAGGAGGTATAATTGTCAGACTCAGGAGTAGATGACACAGGTAATGTCTCAATGACAGGAGAGACACTAGTAGTAGTGACATGAGCAGACTTTTTAGCAGGATGAGAAGATGAGAATCTTGAACTGGAACTATTTTGAGACTTAGGTTTTGGTTTGGGGTGACCATAAAGTTTGTGCCACTCAGGAAAGCCATGTAGGTAGAAACACTTGTCCTTTGTATGCCCAGACACATGACAGTAATAAAAAATGATAGCAGTATCGCCATTAAACTTTCTAGAGACAGGAGGTGAACTGGAAGAGACTTGTTTATGACTTGTGAACTTCACATTCATGGAAATATTATCAGGAACATGTGTAGATTGAAAACAATCACTCTGTACTTCTTCTTGAAGTAACAACAAATAGGCCTGACTAAGAGTAGGAAGAGGCTTCATCATTACTAGGTGACCACACACACTTGTGAACTGGTCACTAAGTCCCATCAGAATTTGACTAAGTTTGTGAATCTGCTCATACATCTCCATTTTTAAAACAGACTCACAGTTATAGGTATTATTAACACAGATGCATTTAGGAATTGGTGATAAATCATCCATTTCATCAAGTAATGTGCAAAATCTGGTAAAATATGATGTGATAGATGTTTGCACTAAATCACGCAAGCGCACGTGGTCACAAGTAATATATATATAAGTCAAGTTCGTTCCCACAGAGATCTGGTTTTTAATTCAGTATTGTACCTATGCAACAATGTATGGTTTTAATTCACTGCTAAGACAAATAACAAATTGGGTTTTAATTAACTAAATCTAACTAAAAAGCAAATTAACAAACTAAGAATTAACTAACTAACGAGAATTGGAATCGAATTACTTCTGCAAGATAAACCATGGAATCCTAACTTCATTAAATACTTTGCTTAGATCTGACGCCTTTAATCACTATATGCAATGGTTATGATATCTGATCGGACAACACGAAACAAGTACACGCTACCTGTCAGCATACGTATACCAAACTACCCATACATCCACAAAAGAGATAGAAGATGAATAGACACCAATTATGCTTAGACCCTATATATCTATAGAATTTGAAAACATAACGGTTGAAGAGCAAGTTATCCATAATGATCACATAGGGCAGCATAATATCTCTATTCATGCCAAAAATCATGATGTTAAAACATCAACCTATCCAATGCTAGCATGACAAGTTCTAAATCTCAAGATCCACTCTCGCTTCACAAGAGATTAACAATTCAATTTAGATGTTAGCTACGCATCTAAAAGCATAAAGATTAACCATACGAGGATATCAAGAATTCACCACACGTAATCTTTAAAGCAATCAAACTATTAAGCTACATAAATAACTCCGTTAGAATCCCATGACAACGATTAGCCCATAATTGAACCGTTCATCGTCATGGGATTTGATGAAAACATGATAATAAACAAGATATGAATAAAAGAAGCAATAATATTAATAAAACAAAAGTTGAGAAAACAAATCTATAATCCAAAGTAACACAAAAGATGAAGTAGATCTAGATCCGTTGCTTGTCACGAGCGTTGAATCCTTCTTTCCTTTTCTCCCTTGCAGATCTAAAGCTATGTTACAATAATAAAGCGATGATACAAATTACAATGCTAGAATGTGTTTAAATAGGCTCTAGCTTCCTTGCCCAGCAAGAATTTACCTTCAATTACAATTAGAATTTAATTAAGATGCTAAAAACTGCCCAAAATACAATTAGAACTTAAAAAGGGCAAAACAGTAATTTCCTGCTCCCATCAGTCTGATTGTCGAGCTGTCTGCTCTCACCACGCGCAGCCTGCTCGTGCAACACCTGTTCTATGTTGTAGAAAATCTCCCAAGCTTCGCGTGGGCAGTAAGATCGCTGAAAACGGACTTATAGAACTCCAGATATGGCCAAAACAGTGTAAACTGCGCAACCGTCCCGAAAAATCCGAATTTTAATCAATTTAATCTCCAAAAACGACAGAAGCATCAACCTTAATCAACATTCTTGTAAATATGCACAACTAAGCAAAACACATCAAAACTACAAGAAACTTGAGTCCAAGACAATCAATTTAAGCCGATTTAGAATGCTCCAGGTAGATATAAAATCCACTTATCACACCCTCAAACTTAAACCGATGCTTGTCCTCAAGCATAAACAATTACAACTAACTAACTAACTAGTACCACTTCCGTAGGTGATCACGGTTGCATTTGGCATATGCAACAAGCCCTTTAAACCCCTAGGCAGCCCTAGTGGACGAGTAAGGTCTCGTGAGGGCCTATAGTGAATGTACCCACAAAATCCATCTATCTAACAATGCAATGCAATGCATGAATGCAACTAATATGAAAAATGCAAAGATCCCCTTCAAACTCACCAAAACCAACTAACAAGCAAATATCTCAAAGAATGCAAATAAATCCAAGCAGAGCTCGACTAAGTCCCCGTATACTAACAATACATGAACAGAAACGTGCGTGTGTGCGATGCTCATCAGAAATACTCCCAACACTAGATCAAAAATCAGACCTATTCTTCGCCAAGACAATCACAGGTTTATAAATAAAATAGACTGTAGACACTTCATAACCTAGAAACACCTCCATCCTCATTCAATTTAGCCAAAAATTCATGCTTTATTACTATGACACATAATACTATATACAAAACGCATGCTTATTTAACCGTGCAATGAATGATACCCCAAAAGGCTTATACAATAATACCCATGTAGCGAGTGTTAGGTCAGCAATCCCAAACCACAAGGGCTTTAGGTTACTAGGACTAAGTCCCCACAGACTTAATTACTCGAGTATTAAAGAGCTCACTCGTGATTAATTTTGCATTAAACAATTGACCTTTTGACTCTTTTTTTTTCTTTCTTTTTTTTTTCATGCAATCTGGAATGAGAATTCTCAATTCCAACCCTAGACTACTCATATAAATATGAGCTGGCTACTAGCCAATTGACACCTAGCCATTATTGACAAATAAAAAAACAACTAGCATGAAATCCCTGGTTTCCCCCAAACTTAGACTTTAGTGCTCCTACGCCATCAAGGGAATAACGAAAATTCTAAATATAATCAAGTGATTAAATCTCAAAACATCCAAACAAGCATGACCCTAACCTAGCCTAAAAGCACCTAATGAGACTGTGTAAAAGTTTTGTTCCCGTAACATGCAAGTCAATTTCGTAGGAACTATAAATCAACCCTCTACTCATCATCATCACACTCAATTAAACACCTACCTATCAATCAGAATCAGCCCATCCTAAGGAATCATGAAAAATGCATGCCATGAAAATGCAACTAAAATGAACTCACATGGTATACGAAAATAAAAACAAAATGTCCTATATGAAACAAACTAGATAACACAAACAAAACAATCATGCATGAACTACCATTACTATGCGAAACATGATATCCTATATGAACAAATAATACAACAACAACTACTAATTCCCCAAACCACCCCCAAACTTAAAATATTCAATGTCCGCATTGAATGGAAAGTAATACAAGGGATAGTAGAAAACATACCTAAATAAAAATGCCGAAAAGCGTGGGTTGCCTCCCACGAAGCGCTTGTTTAACGTCAATAGCTTGACGTTACTTCCTCAACTCAAGGTGGTTTCAAAAGAATAACCGAACCGTTCGTAACAGAAAAACCATTCATGCGAACGTTGACATCTTGGTTGCTTGCTTTCCACAAATCTCTTCCTTCAGACTTCAACTTGATTTTTCTACCCAACGGCCTAATCTTCTTCTTTTTCTTCTTCACTCCTCTAAGGTGCTTTTTCGACTCGAACGGCTGAACAAAACTCTCTTTTCCCTTATCATCGGCTTTCCACCTTCGCAACACGTTATCATGCCCTTCTTCAAAAATCACTAACTCATTATTCAAAAGGACATACCTCAAATGTGGTGGAAGTTTCCCAAGCTTGACATTCGAAAGATCTCGAATTGAAGAACTGTTCGATTTCTTGCTCAATAACTGATCAAACTTATGTTTCTGACCCGTATCAACTATTTCCACACTGCAACACTCTTCATCCTCTGTTGGAAATTTCATGGCCTTGAACACATTAAAGGTGACATTATGATCTTGCACCCTCATTGTAAGCTCTCCTTTCTGCACATCAATCAAAGTACGACCCGTAGCTAGAAAAGGCCTTCCTAAGATTATGGGAATCTTCTTGTCTTCTTCAAAATCCAAGATAATGAAATCAGCAGAAAAGATGAGCTTATCAACCTTCACCAAAACGTCCTCCACTATGCCCCTAGGATATGTGATTGACCTATCAGCCAACTGCAAAGAGATGTTAGTTGGCTTTGGCTCCGGTAGACCAAGTTGCTTGAAAACAGACAATGGCATGAGATTAATGCTAGCTCCCAAATCACATAAGCATTTGCTGAAAGAAAGGTTGCCAATGGTACACGAAATGGTGAAACTTCCCGGATCTTTAAGCTTCGGCGGCAACTTCTGCTGTAACACCGCACTGCACTCCTCTGTCAAAGCCACTGTTTCAAATTCTTCCAACCTTCTCTTTCGTGACAAAATATCCTTCATGAACTTCGCATATCTCGGCATCTGCTCCAATGCTTCAACAAAAGGAATGTTAATGGACAGTTTCTTGAAGACATCCATAAACTTTTGAAATTGTTTCTCTTGACTTTTCCGCAAGCGTCCAGGAAATGGAGGAGGAGGATAGATCTGATTATTCTTTGAAGATTGCTCCGGAGAAGTTTTAACAGGTTCCTCGCTCTTTTCCACTTCAAGCTGATCAGCCACCAAATCAGATTTCTCAATTACTGGTACTACAGATTTTTCAACCTGCTGATTCTGAACATCTTCATCTTCGTCAACTGCTGATTTAGGGCCTCTCGTGACTTTTCCAGATCTCAAAGTCACTGCATTCACCTGCTCCTTGTTGTCCCTCCTACCTGGATTTGCTTCCGTATCACTAGGAAGAGTTCCTTGTGGCCTACTAAATAAAGCACTTGAAATATGTCCCAGCTTGCTCTCCAAGATCTTTTGAGAAGCTTGCAGATTCTTCACCATCATCCGCAAATCATCCATCTCTAATTTTTCATTAGAAGTTTGCCCCGCATGAGCCTGGGGCTGTTGCTGAAATCCAGGAGGCTGATATGATGCCCTTGGAGCATAAGGCTATTGATAACCTTGATTGAATGGCTTTGCTTGCTGACCCTGAAACTGCTGATAGGGCTGTTGAGGTTGTTGAGCACCTTGGTTGTTGCTCCAGCTGAAGTTGGGATGATTCCTGTTGCTAGGATGATAAGTAGCAGGCACTGGTGCAGCAGGTCTCTGAAAATTACTCACGAACTGTGCTGATTCAGAAGAGATAGCACACTGATTGGTCTCATGTGCGCCCGCACATAGCTCACAAACACTAGCCACCTGCTGTACTCCATAATTTGCTAGAGAATCCACCTTCATAGTCAAAGCCTTCAACTGAGCTGCAATAGCTGAAGCTGTATCCACTTCAAACATACCTGCTACCTTGCCTTGAGAAAGCCTCTGGGTTGGATTCTGATATTCATTAGCAGCCATCGTCTCAATAAGTTCATAAGCTTCATCATAGTTTTTAGCCCAAAGAGCTCCTCCTGATGCTACATCAAGCATAGGTCTAGATTGTGCTCCCAACCCATTGTAGAAACTGTTGATAACCATCCAGTCAGGCATGCCATGATGTGGACACCTACGAAGCATCTCCTTGTATCGTTCCCAAGCCTCACACAGAGATTCTCCAGATTGCTGCTGAAACTGAGTTAGTTGGTTCCTCATTGCTGCAGTTTTCGCCATAGGGAAGAACTTAGTAAGAAACTTTTGAGCAAGATCCTCCCATGTAATAATGGAACCAGGTGGTAGAGAGTGTAACCAGCCCTTGGCCTTATCCTTCAGAGAAAATGGGAAAAGCCTCAACTTGATAGCATCATCCGAAACACCATTGAACTTGAAAGTATCACAGATCTCGATAAAGTCCCGAATATGCATGTTAGGATCCTCCGTAGGAGCACCCCCAAACTGAACCGAATTCTGTACCATCCGAATAGTGCTCGGCTTGATCTCGAAGTTATTAGCCATGATGGCCGGCCTAACAATGCTAGACTGGATATCATTGAGTTTCGGCTGAGAATACTCCTTCAAAGCCTTGACTGCTGCTGCTGCGTCACCCATTGCTACTGTAGCTTCAGTTTCCTCTTTCTTATCCTCTAAATTCTCTACACGATCGTCTTCCGCCAGTGCTTCCAAACGAGCTTGTAAGCGTGTTTGCATACAAACTTAAGTACCCGAAACACCACGAAACAAACAAACTAAGTAAGAAATCCGAGTCAGTGAATGCTAACGATCACTATTGACAAGCACATAAACTAAAAATAAAACACCGATGATCCCCGGCAGCGGCGCCAAAAATTTGTTTGCACTAAATCACGCAAGCGCACGTGGTCACAAGTAATATATATATAAGTCAACTTCGTTCCCACAGAGATCTAGTTTTTAATTCAGTATTGTACCTATGCAACAATGTATGGTTTTAATTCACTGCTAAGACAAATAACAAATTGGGTTTTAATTAACTAAATCTAACTAAAAAAGCAAATTAACAAACTAAGAATTAACTAACTAACGAGAATTGGAATCGAATTACTTCTGCAAGATAAACCATGGAATCCTAACTTCATTAAATACTTTGCTTAGATCTGACGCCTTTAATCACTATATGCAATGGTTATGATATCTGATCGGACAACACGAAACAAGTACACGCTACCTGTCAGCATACGTATACCAAACTACCCATACATCCACAAAAGAGATAGAAGATGAATAGACACCAATTATGCTTAGACCCTATATATCTATAGAATTTGAAAACATAACGGTTGAAGAGCAAGTTATCCATAATGATCACATAGGGCAGCATAATATCTCTATTCATGCCAAAAATCATGATGTTAAAACATCAACCTATCCTATGCTAGCATGGCAAGTTCTAAATCTCAAGATCCACTCTCGCTTCACAAGAGATTAACAATTCAATTTAGATGTTAGCTACGCATCTAAAAGCATTAAGATTAACCATACGAGGATATCAAGAATTCACCACACGTAATCTTTAAAGCAATCAAACTATTAAGCTACATAAATAACTCTGTTAGAATCCCATGACAACGATTAGGCCATAATTGAACCGTTCATCATCATGGGATTTGATGAAAACATGATAATAAACAAGATATGAATAAAAGAAGCAATAATATTAATAAAACAAAAGTTGAGAAAATAAATCTATAATCCAAAGTAACACAAAAGATGAAGTAGATCTAGATCCGTTGCTTGTCACGAGCGTTGAATCCTTCTCTCCTTTTCTCCCTTGCAGATCTAAGCTATGTTACAATAATAAAGCGATGATACAAATTACAATGCCAGAATGTGTTTAAATAGGCTCTAGATTTCTTGCCCAGCAAGAATTTACCTTCTATTACAATTAGAATTTAATTAAGGTGCTAAAAACTGCCCAAAATACAATTAGAACTTAAAAAGGGCAAAACAGTAATTTCCTACTCCCATCAGTCTGATTGTCGAGCTGTCTGCTCTCACCACGCGCAGCCTGCTCGTGCAACACCTGTTCCATGTTGTAGAAAATCTCCCAATCTTCGCGTGGGTAGTAAGATCGCTGAAAACGGACTTATGGAACTCCAGATATGGCCAAAACAGTGTAAACTGCGCAACCGTCCCGGAAAATCCGAATTTTAATCAATTTAATCTCCAAAAACGACAGAAGCATCAACCTTAATCAACATTCTTGTAATATGCACAACTAAGCAAAACACATCAAAACTACAAGAAACTTGAGTAGAAGACAATCAATTTAAGCCGATTTAGAATGCTCCAAGTGGATATAAAATCCACTTATCAATAGACATCGAACCTTGAGAGAGAGAGACATAAGCTCTTTCTTCAATTGAAAAATACGAGGCAAATTACTTTGAGCAAATCGAATCATCAAATCATCCCAAATAGCTTTACCAGTAGACAGATAAACGACATTGTTCCTTATTTCTGGAGATATGGAATTAAATAACCAGGACACAACCATATCGTTGCAACGTTTCCACAAAGCATATGTCTCAGATTTAACATCACGTTTAATCATAGATCCATCAATAAAACCTAACTTTAGTTTAGCAGATAACGCCAATTAAACAACACGACTCCATTGTTGATAATATGAATCAGTGAGAGGTTGAGTAACAATTGGCATACCTGGATTATCACCGTTGTGAAGGAAGAACGGATGATTAAAATCAATAATAGTAGAATTTGGAGAGGTTGAAGATGTAGACGCCATAGATGTACAAATAGATGGATTTGGAGTGATAGGACTGGAATTAATAACAGCGGAATAACTACGTTGCATCATCTATGAGGAACGTGATTAATCTCTGATACCATCTTAGAATCTATGAAATCAGTAGTAACATTGCAGAAGTACAAAGAAGATGTAGAGAAAGAAGAAAACTATTTTTATTGATAGAGTATTCTACAAGCTTACATCACAGACTAGCATTTTACATCTATTTATATATAGATGTTGTCCTCTATACACACGGGCTCTACATGAATATTACGTGACCAACAAACTAATATGCCAGCTCATATTTTGGAGGTGTGCTCCTCTGCTTCGCATATAGTAGTGTTACCAAGTACCGTAACACATCTGTAACCTAATGTTCAGAACTATCAGTTACATCAACTGATATTGGAGCAACAAATGCCCCAAAATATGAACAATTTATTGTTGTGAAAGGTGAGCTCTTGCGGTATCCACCACCGTCCCAGATTCGATGCAAGCCTTACAAATCTCCCAAAATACCATATAAGAAAAACTAATCATATTCAAGTAGTAATTTTGCTTCTGGCCCGCTGGCAAGAAGCATGTACATTGTTCGTGTTTACATATTCAACGTACTTTTTGTACACTAGCTTATGATCAATTTATTTTATATATTTTATTATACTTTTTGTGTATTCAATTAACATTCATAATTACTTATTGTATTTCTTATTTTTTTTTACATTTTTATAATTTTTTTATAAATTCAGTTTTAATAATAAGACTTAATTTATATATTTTTAACAATAATATAAATTAATGTTTGTATTGGTCAGAAATCAAACCTTAAACAACATCTAATAATATTTATCACAATGACAAACATATTGTTGATAACCAAATCGTGTTATGTTAGGGCGGCAGAAAACCACCTTATATAGAGTTCAAGAGATATTCATCACAAAATACATATATTGATATTATTTTATACAAAAATAATAAAAGTTCAGTGCAAAAATAAATAGATGATGATGATCGGTTGATTTAGTACTAAAAGTTATATACAAAAGTTCAAGATTCGAATTCAACCATCTACATATTAATTTATACTCCCTTCATCCCACTTATTTGTTTACAACTGGGCTGGGCACGGAGGTTAACAAAAACATATAAAGTAGTGAAGAAGTATGAAAATTGGGTAAAATAATGGGACCCACCAATATTTTATGCATAAAGTGAGTATAACGGAGAAAAATAATGGATGTAGTGATTTTTTTTGTAATTTCTGGAAATTTTTGAAAGGCAAATAATTGAGAGGAACATCATAAAAAGGAAAGTGTAAAGAAATGGTTGGGAGGGAGAGAGTATATAATACTAAAAGTTGTTCTTTCGAATTCCACCAACAACATAATCAAATCAATTACTACATATAATACATTGACACAGGGTAAAAAGTTCCATTTTATTGCCAGTAAAATTACTTATATAACCTTATCTGACTCCAAATAACAAAAGTGCCCAGCAAACAGTTTATTGTACCGCAAATTGTCATCTCTGTAACATGACCTAATATCCGTCTATGTGCACAAATTCATCGAATTCACAAGCTCATGGTTCATAGTGGTCCTTCGATTAGGAGGAAGATATTTGGATTCGTCAAATTATATGTTAGGTCGAATACACAATAAGTAATCAAATACTGTATGAATAACTTAACAAGAACACACTGTTTAACAATTAAAAACTGTTTGGAATTAATAATTCCTCTCTCGGTGATGTAAATATCACAGAGAGCTGCTTAGGTTACAATGGATAGATTTCTCAATGTTCGATTACCCTTCTAGGGTTAACCTAACTGTATTTATAGAACATACAGCTTCGTACAATCATTAATTGATTCTCCTATAATTAAGCTATACAATTGATATCAATCACGATTGCTTCAGTCTTCCAAGTCAACTCAATCTCTTTGACAGCTTTCCAATCTTCAAAGATATTGCTTCCATGTTTATCTTGAATCAATCTTCAAACACTGTTGACTCTTCAGACAATACCGCTACAGAGTTTAACAAACTCTGTTTGCGCTTCCAGTCAGTGTTTAATCAAACTCTGACTGCTTCCAACTAAACTCTGTTTTCTGACTTTAGCTTCCAAACACTGTTTTCATCAATCATTTCTAACAATCTCCCCCAACTTGTCCATTAGCAAGAATGTACAAGTTTTACAGTAAATGATGATGTCAAAACAAATACAAAGTTTACAGTGTTTAACATACAAACAGAGTTTAAGCTATTACTTAACAAATTCTACATGAAATAAGAAAATTCTTACAGACTTTAATCTCTAATCTCTTGAAGATCAGGCACTGTTCTGAGATAGTCTATAAGCAACCTTCTTTCAGCATTTTCAAGCTCTATCTGCATAGCTTCTTTGATTTCTCTCAACTGAGGATCATTCTCATCAGTTTGATAGATAGCAGCTCTAAGATCGTAGATTTTGTTTCTTCTCATTTCATTCCCCAGCCTGATGTATTTCAATTCTTCAGACTTTACATTGAAATCAAGAACAGTAACTCCAAGATCAGTTTTTAGCTTTGTAGTCCCTTTCTCCATTTCTATCAAATTGCCATCCCAATTTCTGTATTTAGGAACATACTTGCTGTTGAATTTCATTTGCCTTCTTGCAAGGTTTTGAATCATTCTTTGTTGAAGCACATTTGCAACTGACTGAGCTCTTTGATTTCTCACTCTGAAAATATACAGGACATATTCAAGTTCTTCAGCAAATTTTAATTCGATATCCTTTTCAGAGACTTTAAATACTGTTCCATCAGCCATGAAATATAACAAGAAATCCTTTTCTAGACTCTTTTGATGTACAAGCTGTACTGACTCCAGTTTGTCTAAACTCTCTTGAGTGACACCACCTCCTGGAACAGACAGTGAAGAAGGATCTCTAGGACCAACATATTGCCTATTATCTCTGTGTGAGCCTATGCCTCACTTGTTGTATCCAACTTTACCAGAAAAAGCTCTACCATCAGAAAAATCCATTGGAATTGTAGCTTCTAGTCTTGGATCATGAAGAACACCCTTTCCAAATGTTGATTTCAACTGAGAAGACAATAATGGTGTGGTCACAACTTGTGCAGCAACAGAGGTTGTGTTTTCATTCTTCTGTACAACATGTGTATCAACAGAGGTTGTAACTATACTTTTCAGTTTTTGCTTAGCTTCTGCATCTGTTGGTTTTCTGAATACTTGCATTCTTTGATCTGTACCAACAGGTTCTTTGATTTGAATACCTTTAAGAACAGGCTTTGCAGCTTTAGCAACTTTCACATTCTTCTTTCCTTTTTCAGACTTTAAAGCTTTCAGATGTTTTTCTTGTAAACTCTTCTCTTCAGCTTTAGCATCTTCTATGGTCACTCCTTCTGCATTCTCTTCCATGAAAAGCTTAACAGCTAACTCCTCATCAGTCTTTGGTTTTGATGTTAATTCCAAACTCTTGGTCTTTGAGGTACCTTGAGTTTCAGTGTTTGTTCCAACAGACTGTGATTTAAAAGATTTGCCAGATCTCAGAGTTTGCTGCCTTTCAGAGTTTAAAACCTTGCTTTTATCACTTGCCCCTCCATCTCCAGCATCATCCTTTTTAGTCAGAGTTTGAGAAACTTTGCACTTAGACTTAGTCACTCTCTCCCCCTTTTTGACATCATCAGGAATTAGTATTGATGTAATGAGTTCTAAAGAGTTTGCAATTGAATCCACTTTAGCAGATAAAGCAGTCTGATTTTCTTCAACCTTTCCTAGCCTGGCATAGAGAGTGTCTTGAACTTTAGACAGCTGAACAGCTTTTATTTTAGACTCTCTATCCATCTTCAATTCTCTTGACTGAATCTCAGTCTTCAAGGAAGCAATTTCTTGTTTAGTTTCAGCAAAATTGCCTTCCAGAGTCTTGACTTGTACCACAGTTGCCTTTAAACAGGATAAGATCTCTGGATTGGAAATTTGCTTGGCAGTTTGCTTAACAAACTCAGATGCTCTCCCTTTTGGAAAAATACAGTCTTGTTTATACCAATTTTCAACAGACTTAGCAAGATGCTCTACTTCAACTGCATGAGATGGACAAGGCTGATCAAAAGGTGTATGTTTATTATCTGTCTGTGCAGGTGCACTCTCAAAAGAGTCAGAGTTTGCATCACTGTCAGATTTATCTTCATCACTTGCACCTTGAGCTTGACCATCTTTGAAAGAACCACTGTGCTGAGCAGTGTCAGCCACAGTTTCTGCAATAACTTCTGCAACCTTTTCAATAATGACCTCATGTTGCACAGGCTCTGCAACAGAGTTTGCCTTTGTAGCTTCAACAGACATATATTCAGAATTGTCTTTAGTTGCCTTATCAACTTCATCACCTTTGTCAGCTATACCAGGAGCTTTAAAATGATCAACAGGTGAGATAGGATCAAGAATTGATTCAGGAACATCATGCACTGGTGAAAAACCATCTCTTTGATCCTCTTCTACAGGCATTTTATCCTCTGTAGGGATTTCAGCATTAACAATATTCTCTGCAGGCATTTCAACCTCTGCAGGTATAACAACATTGTCAGCCATAATATCCTCTGCAGGCATTTCAACCTCTGCAGGTATTTTCACAGTCACTGTAACCTCAACAGTAGGTGTTTGCTGTGAAACCACCTCTGGAGCTTCAACAACATTCTCTGCATCTGAATCAGAAAGAATTAGTCTCCTTTTCTTGATTGGCACAACAATCTCCTCTTCATCTTCACATGAGCTCTCTCTTGGTGGTGAAAGTGAAGGTCTGTTTGCTTTCTGTTTCTTCCTTCTTGTATAAACAGCTTCAGGTGTTGTTTGTTTAGCCTTTGAGTGTTTAGTGTTTTGGGCGGTGTGTTTCTTTCTTTTTGGCTTGGTTTTAGGTTGTTCAGTAGATACTGGCTCAGAGTGTAAGGTGTCAGTGTTTAAGGTTTCAGTGTTTAATGGTTCAGTGTTTGAGGGTTCAGTGTTTATTTGTGGAGAGTTTAAGATTTCTGGTTGTGGTGGTTGTTGAGATGTAGTAGGTGCAGTAGTTGTGGGTGTTGGAGGTGTTGGTTCAGAGTTTATGGTTTCTGGTGGTTCAGGCATTTGTTGTGGTGATTGAGGGTCTTGTGGTTGGTTTACATAGTTTTGTAAGGCTAAAGGCATAAACAACTCAGGTATTTGCTGTTTAGTGACATCTTTGTTTGTCAAATCAGTGAACATTCTCTTAGCAACTTGAAAAGGCTGAATTACATCAGCTTCATCAATTGGAATGTTAGGCACACAAGCAGTAAATAGCAATTGACAAAAACGAGCAAAATAAACAGTAGTAGACTCAGACAATCGCTCTCCCAAGTTCATTAGTACTAGTCTACCAAAATCGAAGTTACCTCCATATAGTAGAGCATGACCAATTTGGAGAGTATCCAGAGGTAGTGCATCCCAGTTTGTTGTCTTCTTTCCAAAAGCCCTTGTTATACAATCAAAGAAGAAACTCCATTCCTTTCTCAAACTTGGCCGTCTCAAAGACCCTATCTTGTTCAAGTTTCCTGCACATCCAATTTGTTCCAACATTGTCCTCAATCTATCATGACCAACAACACTGTAAGAAGTGTGTGTCTCAAAGTCCAATGCATCCCTGACAGTAGTTGGAGTAATAATATACTCTGATTCATCATGAGTGAAAATGATTGTTGGAGTGCCAGCCTCTCCTCCATCATCATATTCAGAGTTTGTCCAGAAAGTAGCAATCTGTGAAGCAGATAATGTTGGTGGTGCAGTTAGAGCCGTCCCTATCTCAGAATCGTTCAAGAAGTTTTGGAACAAGTGAAACGCCTGTGGAGCATTTTCATTATCCAATGGTGCTGCATAGTTACTAGGGAGAAAAACTAACCCTGCTGCATCAAACGCTTTAGTTGCCATTAGTAACAAGATACGAAGATATTCAGAGAAAAGATGTATATGCACTGTAAGTGTTTATCAAAATGTGAAGGAGAGAATAAGAGAAGTGTGAAAATGAATGAGTATGTAAGTAATTGTGAGTGGGTGAATATGAATAGATATGAGGTGAGAGAATAAAAACGATTAGAGTAAACCAAAACTCAATCGTTTATGCAGTAAAGGCGCGAGTAATGTGTGAGTGGGACACTATCATGGGACACGTGTCAAACAACCAATGGAGCACTCAATAATTACCGCTGTCATTACTATAATCACGACACTTAGACATATTAACACTAATTAACAGTTGTCAACGACCCCAATTACTCCAAAATAGTCAAATCATCCAATAAGACTTTACCTCAGAGTACTTAACACAACTCAACAGTGTTTATCAATTTTCCAACTTTATCACTAAAACCCTTTCAAAAATTGCACAGTTGTGAATATGAGTGTGTGTGAAGCAGAGTTTACTGAAATCAATTTTTAGAGCATCTAATATTTCATAAAATCCATAACAAACAGTTAATAAACACTGAATGCACAAACTCTCATATTAAACACTGATTGTTTGATGAATGCTTAACTCTGTAGTTACTGTAATACAGAAATCTGAAAACTTCTATTCCCTTTGATGTCCATGATTATCCAAGTAAGCACACAGTCTTTAAAGACAAAAATATCAAGAGATAGAAATCAGAGCATCATTCAGTGAATAACAGTCATGAACTGTATAACCTCACAAACTCTCAAAGCACACAAGTGTTTAGGTGATGTGTTTACACTCACATTCAATCAGAAGTAGCAGAGTCTACCATATGCTTGAATGTCCACCAATTCTACACTACTTTGAGTACATGTATTCACAAATCAAAAGGACTTTATTCAGGGTTTAAATGGAGTAAGATCAAACAGATGAAAAGAGATATTTTTATTCAAGAGTGACTTCAAGCTGAGCATCTTAAGAGAACAAAGTGTTCAGTCACAGTATATATTTGTACAAGATCAGTATATATGCTCTTTTTTTTTTTTTTTTTTTTTTCATCATTTTTTTATTTAGCATATATACTGAGTAAACTTTTTCTTTTCTTGAGAAACACTCATCTGTTTGAGAAAAAAAATATTTAACTGCTCTTTATACTTCAGAGTATAAGAAAATGAGCAGTTAATAAGGCTCAAAGAGGTTTACTAAGGATGGAATTTATGAACAGTGTTTATACAGTGTTTGTACAATGTTCAAAAGAATTTCGAACAGTGTTTGAAAGAATGATGAATCCTATTGCCTTTATCATTTTCATGCACACACATATCCTGTAGTCTCAAAATGGTTTAATACAAGTTCTAGAGAAACATACTACCTGATGAATATCACACAACAATAAATACTGATTGATAGAAAGTGTATCAATCACTGATTTGGCTCAAACTCTCACAGGGTGTAAACATGAGTCTAAACTCACCAAACTAATCACTGACACATCTCAAGTTTTATGATTTTCACAAGTACAAACAAGGAATCATCATGAACCATACCTTTGGAAACAGAATGTCACTGATCAGAGTTTAGAGTTCATCAATAACCAAAATTATTTATGAGTGGCCATGCACACAATATTCATAGACTCAGAGTTTAGGACTGAATAAACTAAGAGATGCTATAAATATGAAACAGTATCATGCTGTGTTGATTTACTGCACAAAGTCTGATTAGATAGCAGTGACTCAGAAAGGATCATGATTTAATTACTGTGAATCATGCTTCATACATATTTCTTCATTGGTACTTTCATTCAGACAATAATCAATTCTGAATTCACTGAGTGTATCTAACATGTTAACAGTATTTAACAGACAGACATGCTTAACAGAGTTTAAAAAGTTTTAAACATAAGCATGCATAACAGAGTTTATTACTAAGGTTCACATAGCACTTAACAATTTGCAGAAACATGAGCAACATATTTTAGAAATAAGTTTTTGAGTCTAACCAACATCTCTAGTCAAAACTAGAGACCATTCCTAGTTCATTGACCAGTCTTGTAAATGTAGCTTCACTCAATGGCTTGGTGAAGATATCTGCAAGTTGTTGTTCTGTAGACACAAAGTGAAGCTCAATGTTGCCTTCCTCTACATGCTCTCTGATGAAGTGATACCTTATGCTGATGTGCTTTGTCATTGAATGTTGCACTGGATTACCTGTCATTGCAATAGCACTTTGATTATCACAGTAAATAGGTATCTTGGAATACCTTAATCCATAATCCAGCAATTGATTCTTCATCCATAAAATCTGTGCACAACAGTTACCAGCAGCAATATACTCTGCTTCAGCTGTAGATGTAGATATTGACTTCTGTTTCTTGCTATACCAGGAAACAAGTCTGTCACCCAGAAATTGACAACTTCCACTGGTGCTTTTTCTGTCTATCTTACATCCAGCAAAGTCTGCATCAGAGTAACCAAGAAGTTTAAACTCTGATTCCCTTGGATACCACAGCCCCAAAGTTATAGTGCCCTTCAGGTACTTGAATATTCTCTTTACTGCTGTTAAATGTGGTTCTCTTGGATCAGCCTGGAACCTTGCACACAAGCAAGTTGCATACATGATATCAGGTCTGCTAGCTGTCAAATAGAGCAAAGAACCAATCATTCCTCTGTAGCTTGTCATATCTACTGATGACCCTGCATCTTTGTCCAATTTTGTTGCAGTTGCCATGGGAGTTGTTGCAGATGAACAGTCAAGCATACCAAATTTCTTGAGAAGGTTTCTGGTATATTTTGCTTGATTTATAAAAATTCCATCATCTGTTTGCTTCACCTGTAGGCCTAGAAAATAACTAAGCTCTCCCATCATACTCATTTGATATCTTGACTGCATGAGTTTGGCAAACTTCTTACAGAGTTTATCATTAGTAGACCCAAAAATGATGTCATCCACATATATCTGAACTAAAAGCAAGTCACTACCATTTTGGAAATAAAATAGAGTTTTGTCAATAGTACCTCTGTGAAATCCACTTTCTAGTAGAAATTTGGCAAGGGTTTCATACCATGCCCTTGGTGCCTGCTTAAGTCCATAGAGAGCCTTGTCTAACCTATAGACATAATCTGGATATTTTGGATCAACAAACCCTGGTGGTTGTTCCACAAACACTTCTTCTTCAAGTTTTCCATTCAAAAATGCACTTTTTACATCCATCTGAAACACTTTGAATTTCATGTGGGAGGCATATGCTAGAAAAATCCTAATTGCCTCCAATCTAGCCACTGGTGCAAATGTTTCATCATAGTCAATTCCTTCCTGTTGTGAGTAGCCTTTTGCAACCAGTCTTGCCTTGTTCCTTGTGATAACACCCTCACTGTCAGTTTTATTCCTGAAAACCCATTTAGTACCAACAATGGATCTATTCTTGGGCCTTGGTACAAGTGTCCACACTTCATTTCTTTCAAATTCATTTAGCTCTTCTTGCATTGCTGTTATCCAGTCAGCATCTTTAAGAGCTTCTTCCACTTTCTTTGGCTCAGATTGTGACAAGAATGCATGAAATAAACATTCATTTGTTATTGCACTTCTTGTCCTTACTTTTGCATCTGGATCACCAATAATCAAATCAGGTGTGTGAGATTTAGTCCATTTTCTTGCAGAAGGCAGATTGCTTCTGTCATCATGTGATCCTCCCCCTTGATCCATGCTCTCCTGATTTTCCTGGTGTCTTTCCTCATTTTCAGATGCTCCCCCTGAATGTGACTTCTCAGAATTTGAATGATCAGAGTTATCATTTGAGTCACTATCAGTGTTTGAATTTTCACTTTGATGTGATTCTTCATGCTCCCCCTCAACTGGTTCTTCCCTTGTTTCTGATTGAAGAGTTTCTTCAGTATTTACCAGTAGAGGTTCAGAGTTTAGATCAACAGAGTTTGACACATCAGTCTGATCAGAGTTTACTTTTTCAGAGAATAAATCTTCATTTTCAAAATGCAGTTGATCATGTTCATCTACATCTTCAAGTCCAGTTATCTTCTTGTCATCAAATGACACATGAATTGATTCCATGATCACTCTGGTTCTCAGATTATAAACTCTGAATGCCTTAGTTGACAGTGGATAGCCAACAAAAATACCTTCATCTGCCTTTAGGTCAAACTTGGTCAACTGTTCAGGATGAGTCTTCAACACAAAGCACTTGCATCCAAAAATATGAAAATATTTTAGATTTGGCTTTTTCTTCTTCACCATTTCATATGGTGTTTTACCATGCTTGTTGATCAGTGTTGCATTTTGAGTAAAACAAGCAGTTTGAACTGCTTCTGCCCAGAAATATGTTGGCAACTTTGATTCATCTAGCATGGTTCTGGCAGCTTCTATCAAGGTTCTGTTCTTCCTCTCCACTACACCATTTTGTTGTGGAGTACCAGGTGCAGAAAACTCTTGTTTTATCCCTTTACTCTTGCAAAATTCTTCCATAGATGAATTCCTGAATTCAGTTCCATTGTCACTTCTGATTATCTTCACTTGATGCTCTGACCCTTTTTCCAGTTGAATTACATGTTCTGTCAGTGTTAATGCAGTTTCATCCTTCTTTGCAAGAAAATATACCCATGTGAATCTGGTATATTCATCAACAATGACTAATGCATATTTCTTCTTTCCAAGAGACATCACATTCACTGGACCAAAAAGATCAACATGTAGTAGATGATAAGGATCAGCAATTGAAGACTCAGATTTACTTTTGAAAGATGTTTTTCTCTGTTTGGCCTTTTGACAAGAATCACACAGTCCTTCTACATTCAACAAGGACTTTGGTAGACCTCTTACAAGATCATTCTTGATTAGCTCATTGATGTTGTTCAGATTCAAATGAGAGAGTTTCTTGTGCCATTTCCAACTCTCTTCACTGGACATCCTTGTAGACAGACACACTGCTTTGCCATCAGTGTTTGTTGACAATTTGATTTCATAGATGTTATTGTGTCTGTTTCCAACTAGAGCAACTTTCCCTGTAGATTTACTGATCACTTGACAATATTCAGGCTGAAAATCTACATGATATCCTCTGTCACAGATTTGACTCACAGATAGCAAATCATGCTTGAGTCCTGGAACAAGAGCTACATTTGTGATGATGACATTTCCAAGATTAATATTGCCATATCCCAGTGTATGTCCTATGTTGCCATCTCCATAGGAAACTTCTGGGCCAGCCTTCTCCTCAAACTCTGATAGCAGGGCTTTATTTCCTGTCATGTGTCCTGAACATCCACTGTCCACGACTAGGGTACTAACCCTGGTGCCCTGCAATCACAAACAATCACTGATTATTAGTTTTAAGGATCCAGACTTGCTTGGATCCTTTGGCTTTCTTAAATCTGTTAGCTTTTGCAGCGGAATTTTCATTAACAGAGTTTAAGCTAACTTTTTCAGAGTTTACATTTGCAGAGTTTACTTTAACCCATTTCAAATTTGGCTTGGGTTCATAGTAATTATAGTAAATAGCATGATAATCTCTGCAAGTGTAAATAGAATGCCAAGTACTTCCACAGTGTTTGCATAAAGTCTGTGGTCTAGTTCTCACATAATCATTTTTAACTGCAGTTTTAGAGGGCAAAGAATTAATGTTCTTATTCTTACTGCAGAAACTAGCAAGATGATTAGTGCTACCACAATTAAAGCATGTTTTTCTAGGAGCTAATGAAGCAAGCATTGGCTTAATTCCTGAAGTTATGCCTACTTTTCCATTTTTGTTTTTCTTAGGCAATCTCTGTTTGTTGACAGATTTTATCTCCTTAAGCTTATGCTTGAGTTGTTTATCTGTCATTAAACCAATGTTAGCCTCTTTAACAAAAGTTTTAGCATATGACTCTTTAACAGCCTTTTTCTGTGCTTCAGTCTTAGGTCCACCTGTTCCCATGACATTACCTTCAGATGAATAATGTGGTCTTTTCTTTACCTGATTTTCAAATCTAAGTTCATCTCCTACAGAGTAACCTAGACCTACTGTGTCTGACTGAAACACTTCTTGAGTGTCTTTGCCAGAGTGTGTCCAAGTTTTAATGATGTGTTTACTATCCTCCAATTCAGATTCTAGTTGCTTATACTTACCTAGCAACTCCTGTTCAATAAACACTGCATCATCTCTCTCTTTTTGAATTTTATTCATGTTCTCTAACTGTTCCTCAACAAGTTTGTTTCTTTCTTTGAGTTGAGAACACTCAGACTTTATCCTCTCATTTTCTAAGGTCTGATCTCTATAACTGATATGCAATGCTTTAAGATAAATTCTCAGTTCAGTTATATTATCAGTGTTATAAGCATAAGTGGTTGGAGGTACCTTGAGATCATCATTTTCAGTCTGAGTGGTAGCCATGAGAGCATAGTTGACTTCCTCATCTGAATCTGAAGTGTCTGCCCAATCTCTGCCTTTGGTGTAGAGTGCCTTTTCAGTTTTACCCTTCTTGCACTCTGGAGCATAGTGTCCCATCTCCTTACACTTGTAGCATTGAATCTCAGACTTATCTTTCTTTCCAGATTTGAAGTCCTTTCCTTCAGCTTTCTTGAAATTCTTCTTGTCAGACTTTGAGTAGTCCTTTGAGAATCTCTTTCCCTTCTTGAAGTTCTTGTAACCCATCTTCTTGAAGGTCTTTACCATCAATGCAGCCATTTGCATCATCTCTTCATCATCTTCAGAATCAGATGAACCATCTGTGTTTGAGTCAACATCAGTGTTTGATGACTCATTCTCTGAATGGATGACTAAGGCTTTCCCTTTTTCCTTTCTCCTTGATGCCTCCTTCTTTGATAGTTTCTCCTCAACCTTGAGTGCAACAGATTTTGACTTTCTACTTGTTCTTTTGTTTCTCTGCTCCAATTCCAATTCATGGGTTTTGAGCAGCCCATAAATTTCATCAATCTCTGTTTCACCAAGTTCATAATTATCTCTAATAGTGGTTGTTTTCACATCCCACTTTTCAGGTAGAGAAAGAAGAAACTTGAGATTTGAGTCTTCTAAATCATACTCTTTGTTAACCAATGACAAATCATTGAGCAGTTTACAGAATCTGTCAAATGTTTCTGTCATGGTTTCATCAGACTTTGCCTCAAAGTGCTCATACTCCTGAGTGAGTATGTTTCTTCTGTTTTTCTTGATTGCAGGAGTTCCTTGACACCTAACCTCAAGTGCATCCCATATTTCCTTTGCAGTTGTGCAATTAATCACTTTATTAGACATAACATTGTCTAATGCACTGTGAAGTAAATGTCTCACTTTTGCATCCTTTGCAATAGATGAAAGATCCTCAGCAGTTAGATCTTTCTTTTCCTTTGGAATGACCTTTGATTCCTCACCAGCAGCAGCAGCAGATAATTTTGTTGGTTGGTGAGGACCTTCATAAATTCTATCAAGGTATTCTGGATCTGTAGCCTCCAGAAACATGGTCATTTTCACCTTCCAAATTGCATACTCTGATGGCCTAAGTATAGGAACCCTGATTGTTTCATACCTACTAACAGTAGTAGGAGCTTTCTCATTTGGTGGAGGTATCTCTGCCATTGATTACTATTGTGTTTAGATCTTTAACTGTAATAAAATAACAGATTAGGCTCTGATACCACTTGTTAGGTCGAATACACAATAAGTAATCAAATACTGTATGAATAACTTAACAAGAACACACTGTTTAACAATTAAAAACTGTTTGGAATTAATAATTCCTCTCTCGGTGATGTAAATATCACAGAGAGCTGCTTAGGTTACAATGGATAGATTTCTCAATGTTCGATTACCCTTCTAGGGTTAACCTAACTGTATTTATAGAACATACAGCTTCGTACAATCATTAATTGATTCTCCTATAATTAAGCTATACAATTGATATCAATCACGATTGCTTCAGTCTTCCAAGTCAACTCAATCTCTTTGACAGCTTTCCAATCTTCAAAGATATTGCTTCCATGTTTATCTTGAATCAATCTTCAAACACTGTTGACTCTTCAGACAATACCGCTACAGAGTTTAACAAACTCTGTTTGCGCTTCCAGTCAGTGTTTAATCAAACTCTGACTGCTTCCAACTAAACTCTGTTTTCTGACTTTAGCTTCCAAACACTGTTTTCATCAATCATTTCTAACATTATATATAATATAATCAATGAAGTTTCTGGCCTACTTAGATAGTGCGAGTTGAGATCTATTGTAGGGGTACAAAGTACATAGATGAATGTTATTTCAGTCTCGACAGTGGAACACTTAGGGCTGTATATAGAATCACACCCACAACCATATCACGTGGCATGGATTGACAATAAATCTATTCTGGTAGGTAAACGTTGTTTGGTTCCCATTAGTTATGGTAGAAAGACATGCCCAATTGGAATTGGAGTCAAAGAGATTGATGCAGTGTATTCTTCTTTTGTAAGAAGGGTCAATTAGCAGTTCTCGATATGAAAAAGATTCAGAGGTATTATATATATTTTCGTGTTTGTATATATTCTTTTAGACCCACTAGGCTCCATTTTAATTTTTCTTCCTAAATTTCTATAAATCTTGTATGCCTTGTGATTCCACACCCTTGAAGTAGTCTTTTCATTCACTATTTAATATTACCCGGACTGGAACATGGTGTAGATTAAACCGTTGGGTTCTTAGTTTACAAATTTTTGGAATTCTGGATATGAATCCCGTATTGCACAGTGTTGTGGGGACTCGACATGCAAGTGTAACACGTAGAGTTTAAGATATTCTTATTTTTCTTTACGTGCTATAAAATTGTCTATTACCAATAAATTAGATGGGCTTATTATGAAATGAAATATAAAGGATAATTTGTAAACAAGTTGTTAAGAGGTTTTAGATTACATTTTAAACCTAGCTACAAGAAGTTGATGTGTCTACTTCAACATAAAGGATCCGACTCATATCACATACCGACTACGCATGTTATGTCATGTCCGACACGGTATGATTGTGTGATTTCAAAATGGAAGAGTCTAGGCATTTGGGCAACCAAAAAGTACTTAAATTTTGCCATGGGCATAATTTAATATTTTTGACAAGTCAATTGCTTGCATTTGTAGAGCCTGCAAGATGTGACCGCGGATGAGTTTAAGACTAGCGTAAAAGTCCGTGCGAGTCATGGGCACTAAAATAATTTTTTGCTTGAAAATGTATAAAGATTAAGATAATTCTATAAGTAAAAATACGATAAATGATAAGATTTCGATTTTATCTCATATTCTTATATTTATATTATAATATTGTATACAAAATTCATGTACCAAATATTTTATTGTTTGATTAGATTTCATAAAATTCGGATAAATATCAATACGATAGTAATCACATACTTACTTTTATTGCTGAAATATTAATATAGTGTTTAAAATGGCGTGAAATCAGCTTTATCAAAGTGAACATTTGAGTATAAAATAAATAATTGTGACGTAGACAGAAACATGTTACAAAATCTTTTAACATTTTGTAAAAGTCATCTTGTGGTTCATATATACAAATTCATACACATTTAAATTCAAATACTTTGTTTTTAGTCTAATGCTTATTACACAATATCGAAATTCTCTTTTAAAAATTAGGTAATTTGAAAAAAAATTATTTAGTCAAAATAAAAATAGAAAAAATGGGAAAAAAATGAGATGATGTGGTTGATCTAATAAGATTTTCAAAATATATTCAATGATCACATAACTCATTTATCGTACCTGTAGATATATTTTATACATTAAAAAAAAATTATTGATATTTAGAACATGTCCTAGTTACAATGAACAAGAAAAGGAAAACCGGGAAACAAAGTGAAAGTATAGAAATTAGAACTACCAAATTTGAGTAAAGAGAAGGAGAAGACGAGGGTAAATGGGTGGTAAGAAATGGGTTCGACCGGCCCCAAAAGCCTACGAATGTGCTTTTTGTTCATGTACAGATCCACCATATTTGTATTTCAGATCTTGCTTTTTTACATCATCTCTTTGTTTTTTCTGTCGAAGTTTCCGAGGTTGTGTTTAATTAATCGGAGTTTTAATTTTTATTTATTTGGTTGGTGAGACTCGTATGTTTTATTGGTTTTAAATGAAGGGAAAATAAATTCTAACGTTCCTAAATTATTAACGTTTTTTTTAAAGTATGTGAACAAAAAATATGAATATTTAGATAATCAAAATTTTGATTTTTTTTTATCAATGGCAATCCTTCCATCCAAATTTGATTAACAAACGTTAGTCAATGCTGACGTGAGAGTGATGTTGATAATAAAAAATTTCCAGATTTGAAGTGTATTCAATAATTTGATTATCTAGAAATTCATATTTTTTGTTTAGAAACTTTAAAAAAATCTAATAATTTAAGAACATTAAAATTAATTTTTTCTTAATTGAATCTAAACTTGTGTCCAACTTTTACATAATTTTTTTTGTCAATTTTGAATATAATCAATTTAAGTTTTTGAAATTGAAGATTCTTGGCGGGCCGGTTGGATATCCAACCCACACAAAATTAATTTGTCCCATCTCTATTCGTTTTCTTATTGGGATTTATCGGGGTGATAGTGAAAAATAATATTTTTTTAATTAAAAAATTTAAAATAACATTTTCTGAGATGGGATGTTAAAAATGACGTTTTGGATATGCATTTTTAATTTGGATATCTTAATATGCATTTTCAATTTGGGTATCAGTGGGCCACGCATACATAAAACCCAAAAAAATTAAAAACATAATGACGCATCTTGAAAATGCGTATCGAGCCCTGATACGCATTTTCAACATGCGTATCACTATTTTTTTTTTTTGGTTTTGTCCCTGCGGAACCTACTAATACCCAAATTCAAAATGTGTAATAGAATACCCAAATTAAAATGCGTATCTAAAACGTTTATTTTCACAATCTATCTAAAAAAACGTTATTTTCATCATTTTAATAAAAAAATATGTTATTTTTAACATTCTTTCGATTTTTATTGTTTATTCTCATATCCGTTTTCGTGGAGCAACATTAAGTTCCCGTTACATTTCATTTCTCCTCATCTCATTAATAATTAATTTTCTAAAAACTAATTTTATTATATATTAAATAATATATTTGACATCTATACTATATAAAAGTCGAAAAACTAAAAATTTTGGTACCTATTTTTTGGTACGTCATGAATTTACTTATTTACCCTATTATATAAAAATCGTAAAATTAAAAATTTTGGTACCTATTTTTTGGTACATCATGAATTTTTTATTTAACCTTCATTATAAACAAAAATATATATGATATTTATATTATTAAAACTCCTAAAATAAATAATAACATAATATAATTAATGCTAAGTAGTCGATTGCCTTTTTTCATATTTACTTTTAATTGAAGATATTACATTTTATAAACACCTAAAAACATCAATCATATCATATCTTCCAATCATTAATATTTCCTTTCGAATTAAAACACGTTACCTTTTTAATTTTAAACTAATCTTACAATTATTAATGTATACCCGAAAATATTAATTCACGTTAATATTTTCACATTTAATATTATAATAATTTAAATTTTAGTTTAACTTTTAACTTTTTAATTTAACAATAAATAAAATATAAATAAATTACAATATAAAACAAAATATTTTAATATATTATTTTTAACTTTTAGTTTATTTTTTTATTATATTTTAACAAATAAATTATTTTTAAAAATAATTTATTTGTGAAAATATCACATCATATTTTTCAATTATTAATAAAATATATTAAAAATCTGTATGCGTTGTTATAATAAGGAAACATTAGTATAGTCCGTAAACATGAGTATATTAAATTATATTAAATTAAAATTAATTAATTGTATAATAGCCGAAACATTAAAAAATTTGGTACCTATTTTTTGGTATATGTTTTTTAGTATTTCGTGAATTTACTTATTTAACCTTTATTATTAAAAAAAATATATACTATATCTATACTATTAAAACACCTAAAATAAATAATAACATAATATAACTAATGGTAATTAGTCGATTTCCTTTTTCAGATTTACTTTTAATTGAAGATATTAACTATTATTAACACCTAAAATACCAATCAAATCATATCTTCCAATTATATCATATTTAATAATAATTAATATATTATCAAAAATATCACATTATATCTTCTAATTACTAACAAAATATAATAGAAATCCATATACTACGAATAATGACCAATAGATTTTTAGATAAAATCAGAATCGTTAAATCTAATGATTAAATATTTTATATAATTAAATTAATTTACGAAAATTTCAAGGTTCAAATTCTATACCGACATATTTATTTTAAAATTTTATAATATAAGTTTTTAAACCATGCATATCATTAAATAAATTTTTATTAAATTATTAATATTAAAATTAAAATGAAAATTTGTAAATAATGATTATATTAAAATATAATTGTAACATAAAATTAAATTTGTTACATATCAAAAAAAATTCGTGCATCGCACGGGTTATAAGATAGTAACATTAAAGGTAGAACAAGTACATATGCAATTAAAAATATATTCTACATTATTTTATTTATTTATTATAACAAATTATATTTTATTAAATAATAAAATATATAATATTATATTATAAATATTATATTATATTTTTAAAAATGTATAATATTTAATTTGGGCGGAGGAATTTTTCTCATGATAATCGTACAAATAACATACCATGGGGAAAATTTTTAATCCCATCAGTGCAACTCAGTGAGGTAAAATAATCCCATTTGATATGAGTTAGGAATCGATTTTTCATTTTTCCCATCTTATTAAGAAGCCGGCCTACTCAAATCAATTCGGTTTGAATTTTAGTTTAGTCGAATTTCAAACTTAAAATTCATAAATGAATCAAATTTGAGTTTGAGTTTATGTTCAAATCTTCAATCGAATCCGTGATAGAGTGTGAAAATGTCTACCTAGCTCAACTTTATATATGTTGCAGCCTAGCCAACCCAGTTGGAAGATTCGCATATTAAAATACCTGAACTTCAAACAAATGGCCAAATCAAATATTTGTGCATTTCTAAATATTATGACGATGTAACATGATCATGTTTATTAATTTAGAATCATGCACTCATTAAATATGTGTTTAGGACGTCACTAAAATTGGTATATGTAACACAGGTTTTTTATATATATTAAGTTGGTTTATATGTATACATTTTACCTTAAGAATAATATTGTTTGCTTCTATGATCAAAATACTGCAGATTTTCTTTTTTTCATTCTCCTTAGCTACTATTCCAGTAAAGGATATTATCACTAGAAACGTTGTCTAATAAATAAATGTCGTTGTTATAATTAGCTATATTCAAATAACGTTGAACGAACACAGCGCCAGTTACTGCTGAATTAAGATTTATCAACTTTGGTCTACAACGTTTTTCAACAGATGTCACGTACGTTTCATATATATGTTTCAATTTTGTTATAAAAAATAGAACTAAATGCATTTCGTGTATGCATATTATGCAATTTGTGTATTTGAACCATCAATTGTGCACTTTGTGTACCTGAACTTTATAAAATCAATCAATTTGTGTACCTAACCTTTGAGTGTGCACTTTGTGTACCTTAATTTTATAAGAATATTCAATTTTTGTACCAAAATTTATATGCATGTGTAAAATTTTATATTTAAATGAAAATTTTAAAATTATTATTTCAAAAAATAGATTAATTATATATATATATATATATATATATATATATATATATACATATATATATATATATATATATAAAGTAATAATTTTTGTTTGATTTGAAACATTCTTTATTGCATAAAATTTAAACTTTATAAAATTGGCGTAAATATAAAATAAAATTTACTACTATTCTCCAAAAATCTACAATAATGAGTGTTACAAATTTATTGTAAAAAATTAAAATAAATATAAAACAAATTTATTCGCCATTTTAAAAAAACAAATATATTATTCGTCTCTTATTTTTTTTCTTACTTTATATATAATATATAATATGTTAATATTTTACTTTTAATTTTTTAATTAATTTTTTCTAGATTTTAATATAAAATATAAAATTTTGCACATGTATATGAAGTTCAGGCACACAAATTGAATGTTTTTATAAAATTCAGGTACACAAAGTGCACACTTAAAGGTTAGATACACAAATTGATTGGTTTTATAAAGTTTAGATAGACAAAATGCATAATTGATAATTCAAAATACACAAATTACATAATATGCATACTTGCGGTACACGAAATTCATTTAACTCTAAAAAAATATATCAGCAGTGTAGCAACTTTACTTGTACGTACAGAAGACAATAAAGCAAAATGATCACCGATGCTCTTAGTTTTTAGTCTTTACGTGCACGGTGCACATTCTACTAAAATTAACGATACGTATATGTACTGATCTTTTTTGCATTAAACTACAGAAATAAAAATTCTTTTATTTCATGTACATATTTTTCCTTTCCGAAAATAAGTGAACAATTAATTAGTCCCCGGCGAATTGGTTCTTTTTCTGAATATTGAATTACAATGACCTAAATTTATATTCATATTCATTTATTTTTATTGAATTAAGATCGGATGAGATCCAAATTTTTTATATTTTGATTCATATATATATTTGGATCCATTAGGATCACAAATTTCAAATTGAATATTCAATTCGTTGAATATTTCTCCCAAATTAATTTTACTTAAATTTAAAAAATATGTAATATTGAACAATTTTTCAATATCTTGAAATAGAGATGCACAAAAGGCCCATCGGGTCGGGTTTTGAACGGGCTTTGAAAAATTCGGGCTTTGACTTTGACCGGGCCGGTCCGGGTTTCTGTGAAAAATATGAGCCCGTTTAGGCTCTCGAAGCAGGCCGCGGTGGGCTTTTTTCAGGGCCTGAAGCGGGCCGGGCCGGATCGGGCTTTTTTCGGGATCAAATCGGATCGAAATTTTATGTTATATAAGATTGTTCTTTATGTAATAATGGTAGACATGTGTTAAACAATCTATATTGCCGATACAAATATTACATTTATCGATTTACTTTTTGATTTGATGATATATTAATTGATTACACGTGTACTTAACTTGTTTTCGTTCATGTATCGTAATATATGCATATAAATAATCTTATTATTAATAATGAATATGTAAATATATATGTACTTAAATTATTTTTATATTTGTAGGAAGTGTAAATACATAAATATTTATGTAAGTATACTAGAATAATCGAATTTTACCCGGGTTTTTTCGGGCCGAACCGGGCTTTTAATCGGGTCGGGCCGAAGACCGGGACCGGGCTAATACCGGGCTTTGGCCGGGCCGGGCTTTGCCCAAAAATATAGGGACCGTTTAAGGCCCTCAGGCCGGGCTTGACCGGGCCGGGCTTTGACCGGGCTTTGCCAGATCGGGCCGGGCCAGATTTTCGGGCTCGGGCTTTTTGTGCACCTCTATTTTGAAATGGAAAAAAATATTTAAAGATTATTGTCTTAAGTATAAACACAAATGCAAATTGAAAAATTTAAAAATAATAACGAATAAATTTTATTTCATTTATTTTAAGGGCCCCGTCATCACGTGCCTCTATTCAGCAAAAATAAAAATAAATTACTGTTCACGTGCTGACGTCACTGCCACGTCATCACATGAACAGCATTTTTTTTTGCTGAATAGAGCCAAGAATTTTATACGTTTTTTATATTGGGTACCCCTAGTTTGGTTATTAGATTAGCTTGAAATATTTAATTTAGGTTTAGTTTAGTTTCTATTAGAACAACATCCTGTATGTATGTATGTATATATGTATGTATGTATGTATGTATAATCCAATTACAAATGAATCGGATCGGATTGCACAAGACAAAATCGATATCCGATTCATTTTGATAAATTCATAACTACATCAAGGTTCGAAATTGGATCGGATCAATTATTCCATTGATAGACGTAATTGCTAATTAAAAAAATGGATTCTTATATAATTTTGAAATGAGCGTAAATAAAAAATACAATATTGGGTGATAAGAGATTAATTTTTATCAATTAAATTATCCCCTCGCTCACTAAAACTATTTACTTACATGGGAATGACAAAAAAATTTTTATGCTAAACAAACATTTGTTATCATTTATAGTCAATATCGCGAGATTGACTATAATATTTTCTCAAGGTTTTAAAAGCAAATTTTTGAGATTAATTACGATTAAAATGTGGTCAACCACTAATCATAATAGCTTTTCTTAATACTCCCTCCGTCCCACAATACAAGTCTCTTTTGAAAAAATTACGTATCTTAAGAAAACATTAATTAGATGATATATTTCCTCTTATGCCCATTATAAATGCATTGACTTTTAAAAACATGAGCTATTTTATATTCTTGGTCATTCCTCATTAATTGCTATACAATTTTCAAAAAGGGTAGTTTAGGAAAATTATCACAAATTTACATTGAAAATTGAAAATGGACATGTATTATGGGAAAAAAATTCTCTCAAAAGAGACTTGTATTATGGGACGGAGGGAGTATATATTATATTTTTAAAATTTCGATGAGAATCAGTCGACATTAATCAAATCCTCCGATATCCTTTCATTTTCTTCTGAGTTTCTTTCTCCCCTCTCTTTGTTCAACCAAGCCATCATCCACCTTCACAAATCCTCTCGTCCCTCCATTGATCAAATTTTTTTCCAAAAATTTCAAAAAATCCATTCAAAATTTTCAAATCTTCTTCGATTTAGAGCTCAAAATACCAAATGAACACATTTCTTAGACTCAAAATCTCCTTCTTAACATCATATCAAAAATTTGATGTCGATCCGAGATATTGGACTTTTTGATTTGTATCGCCTTGAGCGAAATATCGCTTTATGCATATTTCTAATTGTCTTTACGTTTATCATTTTTCGGTGGATCTATTGAGAATGATTTTATTGATATTTTTTGGGATCTAAAAAGCTCGTATCGAAGCTGGGGTGGTGGTGATTATTGCAAGAACTCAACTTTCACAACCAAAGATTGTTCATCTTTTGGGGGTTTCCACTTTCAACATGTTTATAGCTCGTATCTGGCATGTAGATAATTGGGGTGTCTGTGACAACCCGGGTCAAATCCCGAGTTTTTTCAAAAATCGGGTCGAGTCTTAATTTCGAATCCGAAATAAACCAAAGCAAACTAGCCTAATTGTAATCAACTTGGGTAATCTACAAATTCAACACAGGCCCCCAAAAGATCATGATTTGTTGGTGCAATTAGTAGTAGTACTTTGCCTTATAAACCGAATTAAATTCCCAAATCTCCTCGATGTGGGACTGGGGTATTACAAACTTCTCCAGTGAAACTCCTAATGTCCTCGTCAGGCCTGAAGAGATATCTCATAGGTCCAAATCATTTCTCCCTAGGCATTGTGGGATAATACCAACATCAGATTATGTAATTGGGGTTTCTGAACACTGTATTAATAATGATTTTAATTATGTGATAAGGTCAATTATAATACTGCTGCTTTCATGGATGTTGGTGTAGTATGGATCGCTTGAGATGTCTTTAATTTCATTTTTAGCTTCAAGAAATTTTAAATGTTGCGTGTTAAATGATTAGGAAACAAATAAGCTAATTGACTTTGATTTGTTATTTGTTTCTCAACCTAGTTATCCCCGTTGTGTTATAATATTTTATTTAATGAAAATTACTATTTTTTTCGTCAAAAATAGTTAATATCGTGAAAACTTAACTAAAGTTTTTACGATATAAATACATACTCTCATCATTTCCTATATCTTTTTCTTAAATTTTAACATGAATCATCATTAATATAACTTACCTACTAAACAATAAACTTCGATGTATATATAAATGCGATAATTTATGAGTAAAAATGAAATAATAAATATACTACCTCCGTCCCAAAAAGACTGAACTGGTTTGACTTTCACGGAGATTAAGAAAATGTAGTAGAAAAAGAGTAAAGTTAGTTGAAAAGTGGATAAAGTGGTGGGACCTATTAATATTTAATTATAGATTTGAGATAGTGGAGGAAAGTAGTGGGTGTAATAGTGTAAAAAAGAGTATAAAATGGAGAAGTAGTGGGTGTAATAGTGAAAAGTAGTGTTCAAAAATAGTAAGTAAAGTAGGTTCATTAGTTTTGGGACGTCCCAAAAAGGAAAGTGTGTCAATCTTTTTGGGACGGAGGGAGTATAATATACCAACATATCTCATCATTAATCTAGAGTATTACTAATATGTTGTGAATGCACAATTTTTTTTTTTATAAACTAGTAAATCTCATTATTTACATATGTATATTTTTTTTTACATAAAGACACGACTCATCATTCGAATACGAAAAATTTTGTTAATGTATCTTTTTATTTATATGTGTAAAGAAAAATTTTCTTATAACACACATGTCTCATTTAGTAAAATTTCATTAATTATGCGAACACAAAATTTTCTTGGCATATAAAAAGATCTCATTAATTATTTACGTGAAATATTATTAATGATGCGAATGAACCTTTTTTTTTGAATATGTTCATAGATTTTAGAGTGATGGCCAACAATACCACAAAAATGTATATCACATGATAAAAATACCACAAAACGTTAATGGTGATCCTAAATACCGATCTATTACGCATTTGAGAAAAAAGTAATAGATTTTATACTAATTTTGCATTTTATTTATATGGGTAATAGGCTTTTCTGGGGCCTATTATACATTTGGAGAATGAGTAATGCTATTACGTATTCTCTAAATGCGTAATAGGGGAAAAATTTATGCATGATACTCTAATATCAAATACGTAATGGGGTTATCCCTACATGAAATGTGTAATAGACCGATAGAATTGGCCATACCTAACGCTTTGTGATATTCTTGCCACTTATGTTCAATTTTATGGTAAGAATATTATTGTTTTTAGATTTTTACAATCATCTAAACATCTATCAGTATATTTTTACCGCAACATACATATCACACTAAATTATACATATACTATTTTTTTTCTCAACAGATATTATATATTCTAATTTTACAGCATAGACAAATAGTTTCGAAAAGTAACCATTAGTAAAAGTTTGTATACATATGAAATGTAAACCAAACCCAAGCAAGCAAGCCAACTACTGCATAGTATATTTAGCACTTAGTAGAATATGTAAGATAGGTATGAACTTTATCCTATTTCAGGGAATAGAATAAAGAGACTGTGCCTCAAGCTTTTTTTCCAATATACCTGATTCACGTACTTAATTTAATCTAATTACGTACTGGGTCTGGTTGCAGTGTGCTAAAAGCCTAAAACTCTCCACACTAAACGAATGAACCATACTTAATTAGCAGTACTTCCACACTAAATTAATGAATGAACCATAGTTAATTAGCAGCAGCACTTGTCCTATTCGATCAATTAAAGAAAGTGAATTTATAATGAATACAGCTGGGATTGGATTAAACCCTATACCCACTTTACTAAGTGGCCGTAATTAATAGGATAATTAAACCCTAACCTTTGTTTAAGGTAACTAAACCACACCTATACATACATATATAAAAATACTTACCATGAATATAGCAAAATTAATTTACCATCCGTTTTATCGGCCCCTAGTTTAGGGCTATATCTTTACTTTACTCTCTTCAGCTTATACCACAGTTCGGCAGACCACGCGTTTGATGTTGCGTAAACAGCACGCTCCTATCACATTTCCTGTAAATGCTCCGGCATCTGTACGTAACGTGTCTGACAAAAAGCTGACGACTCAGCTTTTTATCGCGTGAGATTCACTCGCGAGGAGTGCAATTTAACTAGGTTTTCCTCCAAAGACTGCAAAGTGGGTTGTGATAAGAAACGCACCTACTCCGCTGACATGGCAACATCTGATTGGGTAATAAAAAGTATACCTAGAAAAAATATATGAAACACATAAATGTACGTGTCTACGCATAGGTTTTGTGTGTGTGCGTAATATTATACAAGTTGATATACTACTTAATAGTGTAAGGTCACACACACACCACACCACACCACACACACTTCTTATCATAATTTCTCTCTCTAGCTTTTTGGGTTTTGTTGTATCTTCTCTCTCTACAAAGACCTAAATTTCTTAGGGTTTCTATTCATCGCGCACTTAAAATTACTTCACTTGGGGTTTTCATTTTGAGGGTCAAGATTGGATCTTTCAGCTCTAAGAACAATCAAGAAGAGTAAAGGTGGTGAATTCATAGCAAAGTCTTGGGGGTATGTTTTCGATCTGAGTTTTTATATACTTACATGCTTTGTATCTATCTGTTTTTCTAGATCTGTTTTTACTGTTTATCTTTTGTATTCCTTGTTTTGGTTTAATTATTGGTTTGTTTTCATTTTGGTTTATGTATGTGTGTATGTATGTGTTTGTTTGTTTGATGGTGTTGATGGTGATCATGAGGATTTAATTGGGGTAAATTTTGTTTCTTTTTGTGGTTTGATTGTGTGGTGGTGGTGATATCTATGTTACTTGATTTGGCAATTGGGGTTTATATGGATGTGGGATGGGTAGTGAGGTGGGTTTTCGGGTCATGCGGCGGAGGCGGGGTGAAACCCTAATTTATATATGATTTTGTGAATTGGAATTGGGAATGTGTTTGGACGGTGTAGATTGGATGATGAGATGGTGGGAATTTGTTTTTTTGTTGGGCCCATTTTTGTGCTAAATGGAAATGAAACCCTAGTGGGTATTGGGCTGCCCATTTTGTTTTTTTTTCTGGAGTTGGTTTGAGGTTATTTAGCTCTATAGGTCGGGCCGGGACCCGGTTTACGCTTGTGGTAACTCTAGGTAGCTGTCTAGAAGAATTAGGGTTCGCGACTTTCAAATTAGCAAAGGTGAATTTCGTTGCCGAGGTTTATTCATGAGCTAATGTTTGTGTTATCTATTGGAAATTAATTGTTGTTATGACATTAATTTGGGTGTGGATATGGAATTAAAGTTTGACTCGCATGCTTGTTTGGGAGTTTCTTATACATTAGTTTTACATTTTATAAATTTCAGTAGTTAAACATGTATGCTTATGTAACACATGTATTGTTGTCTATTGCATATTGAACTTTATTAGTCCACAGAAATGATTTATCTTGTTGCTTTTTAATTTTATCTTAGCAAAGGTGAATTTTATTCGTAGGTGTAGAGCTAATATATGTGATATAGTTTGTGATTTAATTGTTGTTACGACATTAATTTGGGCGTGGATTTTGAATCGAAAGTTGATGGACATGTTTGTTTGGGATTTTCTTTATATCAGATTAGCCTTTAAGAAGTTCAGTACTAAATCATGTATGCTTATTTTAACACATGTATTCTTGTTAATATGTCTATTGCATGTTGAACATATTAGTCTGTAGAAATGATTTGTCTTTTTGTTTTTTCATTTTAGTTTCTCTACTTTTATTCCAGATGTATATGAGATAACTTTCAGTTAATTAATTGCATCGACTAGCTATTTCCTTGCTGGTTTTTTAATACACATCTCTTGCTGCTAATAGTACTTTACAATGAGTTGATATTGTGTGCCCCTACATTTTTTATGACATTAATATTTTACAGTTTATTCAAGTATATCACTTAATCAGATAAACCAATATAATTTTATGTCTTCTCATGAAAGATTTATACACTACTTGTTTCAGCTTAACATGGATAAGGATAGCATTGAGGAGGAAAAAAACAATCACACAAGTACTAGCAGCATTGTGACTCCTCTCTCCAAATCAGTAGCAGCACTCGTAAAGATTGATTCAATATCTATAGACCTTGGGAAGGCTATGGATAAAAGAGTCACAGACGAATGTCATCATTTTTCTATGCGGTAACCTTTTCTAACTGTCTAATTGCTTTGTGGCTTATGAGTTTACACTGTATCACCTAGATGATGAAGAAACCTCGATTTATTAGTTATGTTTCATCTAAATATAAGTTCCTACTAGAGTACTAATTACTCACAAGTCACAGAAGCTCCATTTGTTACTCAGGTTGGCAGTTATACTTTGTCTTCAAAATGCTGTATTTTAAATGTAGATGTTTTAACATATGTGATGGAACCATGCAGAAGTTTAACATGGTCTAAGATGAACATTGTCAATGAAAATTTACTTCTAATGAATGGCTTTACTTGTAATGTTGCAGAAACTTTGTTTATATATTTTGGAAATGCAAAGACCAATTACATATTTGACTGAAACTATACATCAGAGCTGTACTTCATTTGCAAATTTGAGCTCTGTATATGGTCACCTGTCGCTATTAACTATAATATGACATGTTTAAAATGGTAAAAAGAAAAAAGAAGCCGATCAGCTGTTAATCGTCCCTTAAGATTATATAATGAGAATAGAAGTTAGTCAACTGAGTTTCCCACCAGGCATAAATTATTACTTAGTAGGTAGTAACAATGTAATTTTCCTTGTTGAATGTTTCTTACGTGCGTGCAGTCAATATTGTGCGGACATGAGGACTAAAGATGTTAGAATTTGTGCACCATTTGCTCGTGATGGTGATGACGAAACTAAGTTGAGGAAGCAGCTTGCTCCATTACATGTTCCCAAATTTAGATGGTGGTCCTGTGAAAGCTGCGTGCAGGATGCTAGTGCTTCTCAAAGTCAGCAAAATATAGAGAAAACATCTCCTAGTTCAGTAAGAGGTGAAATTAATCCATCACCATGTAGTAACAAGGATAAGGACGATGCTTTAGTTGGGCCCTCGGCTGTCCATGGTATACCCTTGTGTACTAATGCAGTATCATAATAAACTTTTATGAATTCAAATGTTGCAGTCACTCACAAAGTCTGTAACTATTTATTCTGTTTGCACATATTTCTTATCTTTCATTTTTCTATAGGCCCAGAGAATGGTGCGAAGGATTTTTCTAGTCAACAAATATGCAATCAAACTTTAACTCTAGCGAACCCAGCAAGACATGTAGATGATCCAGGTAAACTGAAACTTTAAATGTTTATTTTTTTTAATTTGAATAAATGCTCTTGTTATTTATTTACTGCGACTCTTATGTTCAGTATTAACAATTTGAAAACATTAATATGTTTATTATCTATATGGTCTGGAGCAGTTGGTGAGATATCAGTTGGTAGGGAGTTGGCTATTGTTTGTGTTCCAGAACCTGCTAGTAATGTGGCTGCAACTGATGTTCTTGCAACTGAGTACCCAGCGTGCAAAAGCGGCAGTTCTGGTGAAAAGTGTCTTGCCAAGAAAGCTGATACCATTGATGAGGATCCGATGACTGTAGTAGTAGCTAATGAAACATCAAATAAAGATATAGAGATTGACGCAAGTACAAGCACTAAGGATGCAGGAGCAGTGAAGAAGGCTAGTTCTACACGACGAAAGAAAAAGGTGCGCTTGATTGCTGAAATCCTTCATGTCAATGCTGAAGAAAGGAGTGACCAGTTACCTTCTTATAAAGAAACTCCCAAAGAACGTGCTGCTCCAGCTTCCATTTCTGCTCCGCGAAAAAGGAAGAGTAATCAGGAGCCTTCTAAGGAGATGCAACCTCCTAGTCGCAAGCCCAAAAAGGTTCGAGCTACCAAGGGAGATGCTATTACAACAATTGCAACAATACATAATTCTGACTCAGAATCTGTTGAAGATGATGCATCTGCCGGAACAGGCTTTAAAAGTCACATGTCTTTGCAGAAAATAGGGAACGAGCCCTGTTCATCAAAGTTGAAAACAAAAATGTCACATGGTGACGACAAACAGAGTTCTTACAAGAGCATGGATAGAGGAAACTCTAAGGAAGATATTGGGCTTGATTTGTCGCTCAACAGCTACATGGATGTTGACAAGATCAACACCTTAGTCCCAAACAAAAAGACCACACTCAATAATAATCATCGGATTAAAGAAGGAAGTCGTTCTGGCCCATCACCTGTTCCTACCTTTTCCTTTAGCAAGGATATAGAGGAAGACATGAGCGGAAGAATTGCTTATAGCACAGATATCAATCGTCAGCAGGAAAACAGTCTATCTCTCCATAAAAAATTGGTAAGGGCCTTTCTACACTTACTAAATCATTAATTTTTGTATGTTCCTCATGCCTTTCTGTTTTTTTCCCTCTTTTCGCTAATATCAGTGTGATTGCATATTCTATCATATCGACAAATTTCAATGTCTGGATTTTGATTTTATAATGGTGTTTTCTGGAATTACTTTTTGTTTATTACACATCATTTTTCCAACTAAATTTGTTAGTTATACATCTGGAGTTGATCAAGGGTTTAGGTAGACAGCACACTTCTGTTAAGTGCAATTTTTCTTTACTGCTCCTAATTTTCTCATATATCACAATATTATATAAACACTTTTTTTTGTACCAAAAAATGTAGTGCTAGTTGGTACAATAAAAGGAATAAGGTGTTATTGGAGGATTCTGTTTATCTGGATACAAATCTATTTTTCTGAATATTGATAGGTCTGAATTGGAGGGATCGTTGATATTTTTTGCTCTCTCTCGCTCCCTTTCTCCCTCCCTCCCTGATTAACAGTGATATTTAACCACAAAGATTGATCCCTATAAGCCATGATAGACTTCTTTAGTTCTTTTATACTTTTGTTTTCCTCGAGCCTCCTTTCTTGCTAAGCGGGAATTTATGCCTTTTTCAGCAGTTTTGCTCCCTTGGTATATACTAGCAGCTAATCTCTTCTTTTCAAGATAATGAATGAGCAATAAATTACACCTCAAAACTGATGAATAACAACTGTATATATCTAATAAATAAATACAAGGCATAATATTCCAAATCTAGAGTTTGAACAGATGTAAATGGTAATGGATGAACAATGAATTACAGTATTACACCTTAAACTAAAGAATGCTTAACAACAAGATATATCTAATAGTTAAAAAAACAAAGCTTAGTATTTAAGAGTATTCCGAAATCTGGACTTTGAAGAGATGTATAGGAATGCTATTAATGGATTAAAATTTATTTATTTTTTTGTTTATGACTTGTAAGGATATAGAAGGAAATAATAATGCTTACAACACAATGAATCCTCCACTTCTGAAAACATTTTACAGGTGAAACTTTGTTGATAAAGCATTTAATATTTTAATCCAATTTAAAGTAGGAGTATAAGTCTCCTAAAGTATAGGGAGCGGTTAATGAAGTCTGAAATGATCTCCCAATAGATCTCCACCTTCTTTAACTGGGACTCATCTGGTCTTTGCTGTTCTATGAGGCAGGCTGCATAGCTCTTTCTCATCTTACGGCAGACTGTTTTGTCTTTCTGGTGAAGACTTTCGTTTATCCAAAGTTCCAGCTGTTCCATTAAATGGGTTGCTAACTCGTATAATCTCTGACAGCATGTTTTTGCCAAATAACTAATAATTGTTTCTTTTTACCTAATTTTGATGCTTTGTATATGTTTCCCTTTATAAAGAATTTTCACCTGTGATAAATCAAATCAGGATTATAGTCCATAGAGGACATGAACTATGTGTAGCTTCAGTCGCAGATATACTGGAACCACCTTGTGAAATGTATTATCTTACTGCAAGTATGAAATTCTTACATGATAGCATAGACTGTAGTAAGCATATACGAGCTTATGGTTGTTGGTACAACTACAAATTTCAGATGATTATACCTTTGTAAAGTAACTTTCACATTAGATGCCTGCCTGATTAAAAGGAACTTCAATGAAGACAGCTACTTGATTGTTTCTTATGGTGTTTTCCAAATTATGATAATTTAGCCTGTTCACAGTATGAAGATGGAGAGTCTATATATATCTATCTGAGTGTATGTTACTTCTTTCAGCATGTAGGGTTTATTAATAATATATTTCATGCAAGTTGAACAGTTGAACATTTAATTATTATAATGTATACTACTATATGATACAAGTAATAAAAGAATTCCTCTTGTACCAGGAACTTTCTCTTGGGTGTAGCAATAAGAAAGCTACTGAACCTAAAAGGTTTTCAGAGGCTAGTAGGAATAATACCGATCAAGGATCTGAAAAAGTTTTTGAACAGAGAAGCTATGACGATATACCAATGGAGATCGTCGAACTCATGGCTAAGCATCAATACGAGAGAGGTCTTTCTGAAGCTGAAAGAAATTCCTGCCTGACAAAAAGAATCGATAAGCGTAATTATGAGATGATCGGACTTTCTGATGTAAATGGGAGCGGAATGCAACCACTGCAGAAGGAACACAACAAACGGAATCCCATTAAATTATCTCAAGCAGGCAATAACCATTATGTTGTTGGTAATAGAGATGAAAGTCATGTTTTGCCCATGTTTGGTACATGCTCGCAGACAAAACAGAAAGAATCGGCTAGTGCCCAAAGACCCCAAACTTCTGCTTCAAGGACCTTCATAAGCAATGCCACACAGAACTTTCTGTGGAGTGGTGATAGGCCGGTGCACAGATCGTCACCGGCATATACTCAGGTAATTGATACATGCAACACAGCAAATAATGGTCCACAACATAGTGGAATGGCAGGAAATATTTGGGCTTCTGGTGTATCAAGTATCGTACCTTCTAATCCTAACTTTCCTCAACCAATAGCAAGTGGGACGATTAATATGGCTCCTTATTTACCATATCTAGACCTGCACAAGGGGAAGACAGTCCGGGATCTTGATCTGAACCGTGCAGATCCAAATGATTCAGATGTTGAAGTATTGAGCAGATGTCCTGTTATAGACGATAATACAGGAAGATATGTTAACCCAAACGAAAGGAATTCAATACACCCATTTTCTAATGAAGCAATACCAGCAATGCAATTGCTCAGCCTCATGGATGCAGGAACGCCCTCACGCTCTCCATTCACCATTAATAAGAAAGTGCTTGAGAGGCCCTTCTTTCCTTGTAATAATCACCCCAGCAGTATGGATGAAAGAGCAAATTTATTTGAAAAACCTCTTTTCCCACAAAATCATCAGGTAAAGGAATATCCTGGGCCAGGGCCTTCTGTGTATAAGTCCACTGCCAGCACAACACAGATGCCATCTGCTTATTATGGTAAAACTTTCCATTCTGACAATTCTTGTGCTTTTTCTTCTACTTTTATGTTGTATCTCTTGTTTTCACGTTAATAGCAACTATAAATTGGTTTTTGGTTTTACAGGACCAAATATCGTTACCGCTAAGCAGCCTGAGAAAGCATACAGAGCATGTATACCCCAACAGAATAAAGATTGGATGGTTAGAACAACTGTAGGCTCAGCTGGTGTTTCAGACATAATTACTGGCTGCAATCTTCATCAGGGGAAGCAAAAAGGTATCCTAGGTGCCTCAGTTGATGTGGTTTTTCCTTTGCAGCCTAAAGCACTAAAAATCACAGAGAACCACAAAGACGTGGGGCCCTGTCAGATGCATGGGACAATCAGGCCTCTGAGAGACATATCCAAAGAGGAAGTGTGCAGTGTTAACGAAAACCCTGCTGATTTCACCATTCCAGAAGCAGGAAATAAGTACATGATTCGTGGTGGAGATCTGAAATTTAGCAAGGACTACTTAGTGAGTAGGGTCGGTGGTTTTGATGGACAAAGGAGGCATGGGTTGAAATTAACAGCTTCAAAACGACAGGATGTGTGTCGGGCACCAACGGCATTCCCTTGATTGGAAGAACTGCAAAGAGTAAGGATCAGTAATATGTCTACATTTGTCTTTGAGAGTTTATTTGCAGAAGACTTGTTTCTTTATTCCCACCCGGGCTTTATATGTTTTATTTCATTCTATGTAAACTTTCTATGTTGTCATAAAAAGAAATTTTATATGGATATTAAGAGAATAAAGGACATCCCATCCAGCTCCGCGTTGAGGTCTGTGAGGCTTGTTCCATATCCAAGCTGAGCTGATAGTTGGCTGACTGGTATATGCCGCCTATACTAGAACTTTTGATAGTTCAGAATCAAGCTGCAGTAGCTTGTATGATCTTTCTCCTGATGTTTATTAATTACAATGGTTTTGCGGTTTAGAAGCTCACATACAAACTACACCTCCGGTTCTGTATTGTAAGATCTTGTTGTAAGTCCTTTGTGTGACGATTACTGCAAATCTTAAGTTATCGAATGTTTGCTTCAGGAACGTAAAGATATATAGTTTGTTTTGTTTGATAAGATACAGCTCTTGTAACTTTGAATAAGATACGTCCAATAGCAATGTTCTTGAAACTAGTATATCTTCTGTTAAATGTGGGTTGGCTTGGATATCAGTTGTCCTTCCAAGCTTCTTTATTCTTCAATTTACAGTACTTAAATAGTAACACAAGACAGTAGGCAACAAATATGTGTGATGTTAGTAGTATTGTTTCCTGATCTCAGTTTAGTGATCGAACTTGAAATCTAATTAGTTGAGCTTAATAATCAGCCGCAGTTGTGGAAAAATAATGTGATAGTTAACTTGACATGATATTTTATATTCTTGAAGGGTTGTTTAATGTGTTAAAGTACAAGACAACTTTTAGTTTAGGGACCATCTATCTCTGGACTCTGAGTTGTCAAGAGAACTATTTTAATTACATTTAATATTTATTTTTGTTTGGACAAGTAATTCATTCATACATTTGGTGCATCACGCGCATGTTATAGGTATGTATTTCGAGATCTGATGAGTCAAAGTAGCAAATACAAAGTTTGGAGGCTACAAATTAACAATTATCACTAATTTCATTATAGTAATCATCACTTTGTTTGTTTCTTGTATTGTCATCATTAAACTCTCCACATATACTTAGTTTTCTTCATTTAAATAGATCTTTCCAGCTGTACGTTTATCTCTATTTCTTCAGCCTGCTGTTTGTCCTCTTAATAGTAGATTAATAATAATTAGTTCACTAAAATAACACAGCTGATTCAAAATCTACGGCATGAAGAGAAAGTGGAGGCACCATGTCGATCTGTTGGTTATAAATTAGCAAAAAAAACCAGGTCAGGAGGTTAGCTAGGTTGGGGGTTTGATATTATTAAAGTTTGAGATTACTTTGATGAAAAAGATGAAGCATTTTCAAAATGAGGTCTTGGGTCCAAGAAATTATTTGTTTGTGAAGAGCAGTACTAACATGGAGAGGTCTCAGATGTGATGACTTTTGAAAAAGAGTAGTGATATACTTCGAATATATCAATTACGTACGTACTATTACAGTATTTCAATAAAATAGAACTTTGTTTAATTATTAGATATACTAGCTTATAGTCCGTGCAAAGCACGAGTTACTTTTAATTTTTTTATAATTTTTTTATAATATAATATAATGTAATATAATATAATATTATAAATATTAATTTAAATATGTTATTGATTCGAACCTTACATTATATATAATAATTTTTAGTATTAAATATAAATTAATATGTTATTGGCGGAAATCGAACCTGAGTCTCTGCATATAACAACTTTTAGTATTGTTATATCTAACGGTCATGATCTATCTGAGTTGCTGATCTAACGGTGATAAATGAGGGATAACAAAAAATGGGGATAACCAAAAAAGGGGTAACCAACTACAAATTATACCTCTTTTGCTTATTATAATATAGTATAGATATATAATAATTTTTAGTATTAAATATAAATTAATATGTTATTGGCGGGAATCGAACCTTGAGCCTCTGCGTATATCAACTTTTAGTATTGTTATATCTAACGGTCATAATCTATTTGAGTTGCTGATCTAACGGTGATATAAATGAGGGATAACCAAAAATGGGGATAACCAAAAAAGGTATAATCAACTACAAATTATACCCCTTTTGCTTATTATAATATAGTATAGATTTCATATTTTATAATTAAATAAAAATTACTAGGAATTAGTGTAGTGAAGGAAAGGATCTCATTCAAACTCACAAAAAAGAAGGATATAGGAAAAAAAAAACTTTGAATATTCTTACCTACACACATTTGGAAAAAAATATATAATTTCTTACTAAATTTTCAAATGATATATTACATGATTTCATATAGCATCTAAATTTTTTTTTTAGAAAAGGTCGATGACTCAAAAGTAGACCTGGCAATTCGTTCGTTTCGTATACTTTCGTGTCGTGTACTTTCGTGTTTCGTGTACATAATACCAAATTCAAAACCGACCCGTTAAGGATTCGTTTCGTTTCGTGTTCGTGTACCTTTATTTCGTGTACGTTTCGTGTAATTTTTGAATAAAAATATAAATATTTAAATATTAATTTTTTACTAGTCGAGCCTTAAGTCAATATGTCACAAGAAATGAAGTGTGCTTAAGTCTTGTGAAACTAAAATTTGAAACTATTTTGTATTTATCTTATGTAAAAATTATATATAAAATATCATTTTAAAATATGTATTCATATAATTTTAATAAAATTATTTAATTATTTATTTATTTCGTGTATTTTCGTTTCGTGTCGTGTACCCAAGGGTAAACCCAAAACCGACACTAAATTCATCCGTGTAATTTCGTGTTCGTGTACTTTCGTGTTCGTGTACCGCAAAGGTCAACCCAAACCCGTAATTTTCGTGTCGTATACGAAATTGCCGGCTCTACTCAAAAGATGCACCAAACTCTATTCAATGATTTTAAAAATAAATACAAAATTCTGTATCTACAAATTTTCTCACATATTTCTAGATCTAGAACCTTCTTCTAATACATATACCAATTGTTAAAAATGATTTTAAAAATAAATACAAAATTCTGTATCTACAAATTTTCTCACATATTTCTAGATCTAGAACCTTCTTCTAGTACATGTACCAATTGTTAAAATTTTAATTTCAATGTACCCCTCCCTTATCTTTAACTATTCCAACCAATAGCATTTCCAAATATAAAAATTTTTCTTTGGAAAAAGCTTTGTCTTCTTTCTTCTTCTTTTCCTTTCTCTTTAACTATTCATTATTCCAATAGCATTTTCAAATATAATTTTTTTTTTTTAAAAAGCCTTATCTTCTTTCTTCTTCTTTTCCGTACATCTTCCTTCATCACTAAAATATTTCCATCACACAAATTTGAAATATCTTCAATTTTTAAATTATCACACGAACTTTTTCTTTTTTCAAACCAACTTCCTCATCAACAATTCAAAAGATCATGTACCAAACTCTATTCAATGACTTTAGAAATAAATTCAAATTCATGTATTTACAAATTTTCTCATATATATATACATAGAAGCAGAAACTTCTAAAATGCATGTACCGATAATTAAAATTATAATTTCAACAATGTGGGGTAAATGTAGTGGAGATATAGATTTGCATGCATAAATGTTAGAATATAATTTAAAGATTCAATTATTTTATCTAAAAAATCTTAAGATTTTAGATAAATTAATTACTTAAAAATGCAAAAATTGGCTTTATAATGAGGAAAAGTGTTAAAATATAATAAAAGATATCTAGCTCCTTCTAACATTATAATATTTTAGAAAGACGGATTATTTTAGCTATAAATCTTATGTAATAGTAATTGCATTCTAGCTAGGGATATAAATTTATTCACACTTACATATCATCATTTGTAATATCAACGGAATTCTAATGAAAATTTTGTTAATATGCATGTTCTATTTTTGACAAAAAAAAATTATAAAAAGAAAATGAATAACAATGAATCTTGAGGGTCGAGCTCTCCTTTGCACAATAGAACTGCTCACAGTGCTTACTACGTACGTACTTTGCTAGATCGATGTTAAAATTCTAGAGATCTATCAGTATAACATTATATGATAAGCATTTAATTAAGTTGTTAAAATTTTTTTGACAAATGAAACAGTATAACAACATATGAAATATAAAATGAATTACATGTTTTCAAGCACAATCTATATATCAATTTCAAAAAAAAAAGAAAAAAGGGCACAATCTAAGGTAATTTTAAAATTATAAATGAATTGTCATGAAATATAAAGGAGGAGTGCAGTACTACTGCAGTTATACCAATGTTGCCTTTGAGTTAATTAATAAGAACCTTATTTTCATTTTAAGAATCTGGAGACGAAGCAAAAAGTTCAATTAAGCAACTAAAGATGCTGAATATCTACACACACTAGCTTCTTTATACACAAGGCCAGCTTTGCAAAAGTAGCCATTTTGAGGGCTACAATGCCTGTCTTCTGAACAAATACATTGTCCCTCCAAAGCACATCCATCAACTTTCTCCCCTTTGCTCCCCAAAAGAATCGCATCAGACCATTCACTAGAAAACATATTAAAAGGATCCAATTTTTCCTTTGCTGCCATAAACATATTAAACTTCGGAATCTTTCTCTTCACATCGAAAAATGCTACTGCCCGGTTTTTCGCCCAGTGTGGCCTAGCACCATACTTGATGAATGCCATCTGCTCCACCTCTTCCAAAAAATCTTGATTTAATCTCGGACTCATTGCATCGTCAGCACGATAATAGTTAAAATCAACCACTACGGAGTCCTCGGATTGGCCTAATAATGCACTTGATTCTTTAATAAAACGGATTAAAAATCCATTATACATGTCTACTCCGCAGAAATTTTCTGGCTTCAGGTCTCTTAGCTTTTTGACATCAAGAAGAAAGCTCCTGAAGTTTGGAACGGTGAATATGGCTGTCGTCTCGTAGAAGAACAAGCCGTTGATTCTTGGATCCCATGCACAAGAGATGTCAATTCTAGAAGGTGATGAGTATAAACAAGAACCAGAGGTTTGCATTTTGTGTTGATGACCTATTACCGGATACCCTGTGAACAAGATATTGTTTTTAAGCCCGTTTGCTGTTATTTTCTTGTATCCCACAAAGGTTGATGCTAGTGCACATTTTCCGTTCACATTTCTTGCATTTTCGAATGCTTTTTCTGCAGACAAAGGAATATGCATATGTAGTTATCAGCTGTCAAGTAGAGTATATATTTAAAACCAGGTCACAATTGGCTTAATTGGGAACAGAAAATAAAAAAAAATTAGGGATGAAATTAAAGGTTTAATCTTGATTAGCTATGAAATGTCTTCTTCATAGCACACAAACCATTGACATTTTCAGTTACAATTAGGATTTCAAGGGACAAGTTAGGATGAGTAGCAATCTCAATTGTTATATTAGTTATATATTTTTATGAGATAAAAATATTATTAAATATAAAAAATAATTCGAATAACTTTTTTGACATTAAATGCAAGTATAAATAATATGATCAAATTTCTTTGATTGAAAATCAAAATACCATGTCTTTCAAAATAATATTATACAACTTCTATAGCTAGAAAACATAATAATTCATAATTAATGTTAATTAAATAGCATAAGATCTTTTAAACAATTTAGTAAACATGATATCAAAACTAGATAAACTCTATTTGAAGAGTGGTTTTAGAACATATATCGTAGGAGGGGATGTTAAAAAATATGAGGGAACAATAAATATATCTATAGTATAAATGCATAAATTAATGAATATATCTCTTGTAACTATATCGTATTTATTACTGTATATAAATATATGATTCGGGATATGGAGGGATTTTTTTCATAAAACTCTATAAAATCAGTCGTACCCCATTTTTCGTTATAAGCATGGTTATAAAAATCGGTAATCGGTATAAATCGGTCAAGGTACCGATTTAAGATTAATCGGGTAATCGAGGATTAATCGGAAGGATTAATCGGAGTATTAATCGGATATTATAATAATATTTAATATATTAGTCTAATTTTCAATTAAACTTATCATTTTAAATATATTTACAGGATTAATCGGATTTCAAAAATCGAATCGGCTAGCTACCTTACAAAGGATTAATCGGGGATTAATCGGCTAAATCGGGGATTTTTAGAACCATGGTTATAAGTCGTCAAAGGTGGACCTATCGACGTAGCTGATCATAAGAACCACTATAATAATGAGAACGTACATATATTTAATAAAGTGTGTGTTTTAAAAAACTCCCATTTGACTCGATGTCTGCAAACAAAATAGAAGAGCATGTGCCACCGTGTTTCTGTTTAGGTAACTATTTGGGTGTTGGAGTAACGAAATCAGACTTAATTCATAGAATCACCGAATAATAATTAATCGATAACTAATACTCCACCGTCTCAATATCTGTATCCTGTTTTGACTTTTTACACTATTCATTATAAGCAATTGAAATAATCTATAAGAGCAAATATAGTCATGAGTGATTTTGTTGAATTCGTATTTATGAGTACTTTAATACAGTAAAATTTTTATATTTAATACTAATACAAAATTGAAGATATTAACGATTAAAAGTATGCGTTGACAAACGTGTCCAGAATAAACAGGAAACATATTATGAGACGGAGGGAGTACTAATTAATTTCGAATAATCTCGATTCAAAAATGCATCGAATAGAGATTAATCGACAATTAATCCGGATTAATCGACAAAGATCTTAAATCGTTAAGACAGTTTCCTACAGTTACCAAGATTGTGCCCTACGTGTATCATTTCTAGTTAGCTAGGTGGTTGAACCACACATATACATACACATTGTCCTACCAATTAAATTATACACGCACCGAAAGTAAAAATTGTGTGGCACACAACATTGTATTTATAAAAGTAGCCAACTTGAAACGTTTATATCATATTAAATAATTAACTCATTTAAAATCGGGTTTTATATTATATTTTTAACTGTTATAGGTACAAAACACAAAATGTTACTATGAAGTGGTTTAGGTTAAAACGTGCAGGAGAGTGACGAGAAATTGAGAAAAATTAGTATATGTGAAAGAGGAAAATTAGCAGGTATACGTACAAGGTGGTGTGTAAGTATAAAAGAGGAAAAGTAGGTATGCATACGTACCAGCTGCTCTATCAGATTTGGAAACGAGAATGAGATTAGACTGAAAACCGATGAAGTCATTAACGCCATTGCCAGGAGTAGATATAGAAACTCTATCATCATTTCTGTAAACAGCTGTATGTCTTGATGGGTACCATGTTATATCTCCAAACTCATGTTTCTTCCCATGCTCTATCAACTCATCTTCTATTGAACTATCGTTTGTGAAGTTATATGTTATGCTTCTCTTGAATCCTTTTTCCAATGCCAATGTCACCTGTTAATTCTCCAACAATTTGGTAGTATATCGTAAACAGACGGGTCAATCCAGAATAGATATATTGGCCATTATTCTAGAGAGGACCTAAACCATTTATTTCTATTTATTTTTTAGGCCCCGCCAGGGGCACCTTCACAAAAAAGTCTTATAATTCTACCCTCTATCTATTTATAAAAAAAATTACAAAAAAAAAAAATTAATTTTTTTTTTAAAAATGATGACAAGGCAGCAGTTTTTTTAATTTTTTTAAAAAAATTAAATTAATTTTTTTTCCGATAAATGGATAGAGGATAAAATTATAAGATTATTTTGTAAAAGGGCCCCGCCAGGGGCCTTATATAAAGGACAATTTAAATGCATTTTAAGTGATTCTCTCATATTCTCTATGTAACAAATTATCTCTAGAAGGGAACTCTAGATATATTTAAGGGATATTATGAATGGTACCCTTCTGGTATTGACTTTTCCGAATGGTACCACTGCATATTTTTGACTTACGAGTGGTACAATCAAGGTTTTGTCTTCTCAATAAAAATACCCCTCCGTCATTAAAAAGTTAGTCAAACTTAGTCAAACAGTAATTTTAATTAATATTCTGAATGGTACCCTTTTGGTATTGGCTTTTCCGAATAGTACCACTGCATATTTTTGAATATGCAGTAGTACTATTCAGAAAAGTCAATACTACCATTCATAATATCCCTATATTAGTCCCATCAATTGTTATTATTGGGGGAGGGGAGGTAACACGTATTTTAAGGTATTTTAAGGAGATCCATAACTTTTTTTTTTATATAATTTAAATTTCAATTATCAGTCAATAGATTAATAAAAATAAATTATCAATTATTTTTATATTAAACACATACCGAACGAATATAAAATATTAGGAGTTATAACTCGATTCCTATTTTAAACCAGAATCACCTTCTCAACCAAATATTTATTTGAACTTTGAAGACTAGCTTATAACCGCTTTTCTAGTATCTATAATTATACTGTATTAACTTTTTTTTTTAATATTTGTATGTTATTAATTTGCATATCAAATTGTTGTTAAAAATTTGATATATCCAAATCTGATTTCTAGATTTCAAGATAGAGCTCAAATAGTAAGATGATCTTTTTTAATATTAATAAAAAATAAAATTCAATTATATCCTTTTTTAGTTATATCCTTTTCATATTATAATTTTCTTTTTAAAATTTAATTCTAATACAAACTTTTTTAATTATATCCTTTTTAGATTATAATTTTTTTAATATGACATAATCTTAGTCATCTATTTTTAACAATATTAAATTCGACGGTTGAGATTATTTTGGTAGTAAAGTGACCGAACCAAAATTATGGATAAGATACCTGTTACGCTTATTATATATAAGGATATAATGAGAATATAATAATGATATACTAATTTGATTTTCTACATTGAATATGATTATGAATGTAGGTATTCTACACTGAATAGGATTAAGTAAAATTTTGTAATTATATTTTCTCTTGTTATTCTGAGTGTTTCCATTTCGATAATAAATGTTAAATCATAACTAAATTAAAGATAATTTTATGAGCTTCGCTCGTAAAACCATCCGAATCTAATTTCTAGATATGAAGATAAGGTCCAAATAGTAAATATGAACTTTTTTAATATTAATAAAAAAATTGAATTGCATCATTTTTTAATTATATCTTTTTCATATTATAATTTTCTTTTTAAAATTCAATTCTAATACAAACTTTTTTAACTATATCCTTTTTAGATTATAATTATCATTTTAATATTATATAATCTTAATCGTCTATTTTCAAAAATATAAGATTCGACGCTTAAAATTATTTTGGTAATACAGTGACCAAACCAAAATTATGGATAAAATCCGTCTTATGCTTATTATATATAAGAATATAATATAATGTGGACAAAGAAGCTATGGTGCTAGTTGCAGCAAATATAGTTTTTTAATAAGTTTATATATACTCAAGATTATAATATTTATATTATTACATTAAAATCAAAATAATGAATATTTGTCCGTTTAATTTTTAGTACGATTATCTTAATTATTAAATTAAATAATAAAAATATTATAATTAATTGTAATTAGTCGATTATCTACTTTTTTACGTTTATTTTTAGTTGAAGATATTATATTTTATAAACACCTAAAAAACATCAATTGTTATCGTACAATCATTAATACTTACATTCTAATTAAAACATGATATATATACCTTTTTTAATTTAAACCATAACTTTGAAATTTTAGTATATACCCAGAAATATCGTACAATATTTTCCAATCATTAATAAAATATATATTAAAAATCCGTATACATTTATAATATAGGAAAATCTAAACTATTGAACGGTTCAATCATACAACAAATAATGACAGTTAAATTTTTAGTAATAAATGAGAAGAGTTAGATCTAATGATAGAATATATTACATGATTAAATTACCTTGCTCGAATCCCGTTAACAACATATTTAATTTTAAAAGTTATAAACCATGCATATCATTAAATAAATTTATATTAAATTAACGTTAAAATATTTATGAAAAATAATGATTATATGAAAGTCTAATTATAACATAAAATTAAATTTATAATATATTAAAATAAACTCATGAGTTAGTATAATATGATACTGATATAAAAGAAATGTAAAATTTACACAATATAATAAAAAAGTATTGAGAATTATTGTAATATGTTAATATAATAAAAACTTTAAGATTAAATTAAATATGATTTTAAAAATTTTATGCAAATTAACAGATTAAACTTCTATATTAAAGCAAATATAAATATATTTAAAAAGAGCCACCACGTAACTAGCAAAATAAAGAAAGAAATTAGAGTCATCACTACGTAATCTCTAGAGTATTGGAAATAAGCTTTAAAAGTAAAAATGTTCATGTTCAAAAAAAAAAGTAAAAATGTTGTTGTGTGTAACGTACACAAATTAATTTCTCGAGTATCAAGACGTCCCTTTTCACTCTTTTGTTATCTCATTGGTAGTACTTGCTTTTGTCTCTTTATCTCCAAACCATCCCCTCTACAATTGGCTTTACCTCGTGTCTAATTACCAATCACCGGGTCCATATTGTTGAATATTAGATATGATTTTGGTAAAGTAGTAAGGTTCGATTTTTTACTACCTTCAATATTCTCATAATTTATTATGGACACGAAAGGATTCATTCTTCAACCCAAAAATGGGTTTTCAAGTGGAGTAGTGGTAGGTGCACAGAAAAATTTACATAAAATTTTTATGAAATTTTATGTAAATCTAGCATTTTCCTTAATTTCGAATGAGGAAAAATGTTAGAATATTAATATAAGATCCTAGTAGGCTAGCATCTTAAAACATTCACTTTGGGAGCAAAATTTCAAATAGAGGAGACAAAAAAAAAATTCCCAATTAAATCATGCTACCTTATACTAATAAATTTGATATATAATTATATGGTAGCGTACCTTGGAGATGACACCCAACAATCCCAAAGAAAGCTTAGCTGCATTTAAAAGCAAATCTTGACCATTCAATCTAATCACTTTTGCATAACCCTCTTGTTTGATCCCTGGAACCACCAAGCTCATTCCAACAACATGATCATGCACTGCACCTCCTTTCCCCCACCAAGAGCTCCCATGCGCTCCGGTACTAATCATTCCGCCTACGCTAACGCCTTCCCAATAAGGCGATGCCACTAGGCTTAATCCAGCTTCCGAAAGCGTATCTATTAAATTTCTGAGCCCTACTCCAGAGTCCACCGTCACCAACATTTTCTCTGAATTTATCTCTATTGAAGTATTATAATTTTCGGTGCTTATAACCATTGAATTGCCTAAGCCAGTGCCCGGACAAGCAAGTTTGGGAATGGTGTGCGAAAATTTGGATACTACTTTAACCTTAAGCTTGCTCTTGCTTGCACTCCCGATGGCCGAGACAATATCTTCTTCTGTTTTAGGGTACACAGTTTGAGGGAATTTGCAATCTTTTCGGTCTCCCCAAACGCCGTAGGCATTGGTAAGCATGCAGCCTGTGGCATTGCAGTGGACTGGGGACGCTGGTGGCATGCAATGGATGGCTGGTAAAGTTAGTATTGAAATCCATACTAGGCTATGAAGCATCTGCCATGAACTATAAGCCATTAATAAGTAATTGTAACTTGGCAATGTGGTACGGTACTGGGGAAGGACCTTATATTCAAGTGAAAGCAAATATTGTTGCAATTATGAAGAATATAACGGCAAGTCATGAGAAGCTAGCTTAGAAGGGAAGTATTTAATGAAAAAGAGAGTAGTAGCTTGAATTGAGCACCAAGACATGTTACACTGATTTCAATTTCTATAATTGAGTTAAAATTTTGGATCTATTGATGCTTTCTATTGTCCTAGTCTCTCTGGACGTTTGATTTGACTTTCTACTAAAAATATGCGGAAAGTATAGGAGGTACAAAAATGTATACCAAATTTTTTACAAAATGATACTCCCTTCTTCTCTTTTTTCTTTTCTCGTTTGCTAAATTTCATGAATTTTAAGATAATGGAGAATAAATGTTGTTTTTTTTATAGAGTGGTGATTATTGAATATTATTTGTAAGGAGTAGTGTGTATTGAATATTGTATTTTTGGAGTAGTGTGTGGAGTAGTGAGTACTGAATATTATTTTTAATGAGTAGTGGGTGGAATAGTGGGTATTAAATATTTTTTTTAAGAAGTAGTGGGTGGAGTAGTGGGTATTGAATATTATTTGTAATGATTACTGTGTAGAGTAGTGGGTATTGAATATTATTTTTAAAGAGTAGTGGGTATTGAATATTATTTTTTATGGACAAAAATAGTACTCCCTCCGTCCCAAAAAACTTTTCTCATTCATCATTATCACGTTTGCCAATGCACATTTTTTATTATTAATATTTTCAATTTTGTATTAGTAGTAAATAAAAAAACTTCACTGTATTAAAGTACTTATAAATACGAATCCAACAAGATCACTCATGACCATATTTGGTCTTATAGATTATGCATAAATTAGTAGTCAATCGCTTAGAATGAACAATACGAAAAGTCAAAATGGGAAAAACAATTTGGGACAGAGGGAGTAAGAGAAAAAATATTTTGAATATCCTTAAAAGGAAAGTAGGAAAAGAAATATGAGACAGAGGGAGTATATGTTTCTTTCTTAATTCTTTAAAATTAAATTAAATATATATAATGATCCATATGGATTCACACTCATGCTAATCAATGAAAATATCTCATATTAACATATACTCCCTCCGTCCCACTGGGATCTTTACTGGTGGGCACGGAGGACAAGACAAGTGGGTATAAAGTGGGTGTAATATTGTTAAAATAAATGAAGTAGTGGATATAATAGTGATTTTATTGTTAAAATAAGTGAAGTAATGGGTGTAATAGTGATTTTATTGTTAAAATAAGTGAAGTAGTGGGTATAATAGTGTAAAGTATTGTTAAAATAAGTAAAGTAGTGGGTGTAATAGTGTTAAAACTTACTATTTTGGGAATGTAAAGAAATGAATGGAACGGCCCAAAATAGTAAGTATAAAGAATCCATTGGAACGGAGGGAGTATATTATAATTATTATTATCACATCATTTATATTAACACGTACATCAACATTACCACATCATTTTTATAATAATTTTCTATATAAAATTTGTACCGCTAGCATTACTAATTTTCCTATATTTATAAAAAGTTTACAAGAATCTTACAAATCCACTGATTTAATTTGTGAGATTGCTTAAGCCTTAAAGTCAATAATCATTGAATACCAACAAAATTTAAAAGATGCTGTATAATCAAGATTGGACACCAGAGATTTTTTAAGATTTTCCCTAAACTTTTTAAATGAACTTCAGATAAGTAGAAAGTATAAAAACATAAAATCTAGAAAATTATCAAAGAAATATAAGCTACATATATTTTAACAAATTACCAAATTCGCATGTAAAATACTGATCTTTTTTTTAGCTAATTAAAAAGATGATAATCTTTTTTGAATGAAGCAAACTCTTTTGTTGAACATTGTATTTCAATACAATTTAGTAGTGAAATGTTACTTTTGTCAAGAAAAAAAAATATTGATCTTTAATAATTAATTAATAAACATAATGCTAGCTAGAACTTAGGTATATAAAACTGGGAAATTAATCTTTTAAAATGCTGCAACAAAAAGCTAATCTGTCCCTGTAACTCTCGACTGTGTATACTCTATTTTGTAGGTAAAAGAATACTTTAATAACTTAGGAAGGAAGAATTGATGACTAAGGAATAAATATAAGCTTAAGGATTTAATTTATACACTCGATGTGTCTCATCTTGGCCTGGGTTAGTTGTTCTCTAATACCACTACAAGAAAAATGACCATTTACGACGGTTTTTTTGAACTGAAACCGTCGTAAATGGGGTCAATTACGACGGAAAAATTTCGTCGTTTTTGCTCGCGTCTTAAGTTCGAATTTCCGTCACAAATTATCATTTTCGTCACAAATTTAGTTTTTCGTCGTAAGTTCAAATTTCGTCGTAAGTTTGCTGTCGTAAATGGGGTCAATTACGACAGAATATTTTCGTCGTTTTTGCTCGAGTAGGAAGTTCAGATTTCCGTCACAAATTCAAGTTTTCGTCACAAATTCAGTTTTCGTCGTAAGTTATAATTTTTGTCGCAAATTCAAATTTTCGTCATAAATTTGAGCAAGGGTCCCACAATCTGCAATAAATTATTAAATCAACTTACTACGGAAAATTCCGTCGTAAGTTCAATCAGGGCCCATTTTCATTTAAAAAATAAAAGGAAACAAAATCATTTTTCAACAATAATTTACGACGGATTTTCCGTCGTAAGTTAGTCGTATTTTCTGAACTTACGACGGAATATGAATAATGAACAATCGTCGTAAACTCTGTCCAGAAAAATTTCTAGCCAAATTCCGGCTACTTCTTAAAATTCCGGTGACTCGAAAATTTGCCCAGAAAAATCCTAATAAATTTTATGCAGTACTTAACACCCTTATTTACACATACACTAACCTAGAATTTACAAAGAAAATTTAGATCAACAATTCCGGCCAACAATCCGAAATCCGGTGAACCAAAACCATATTTAATAAATCTAAAAAAAAACATACAATCATCTACACATCATAACTTAAACATTCGTCAATATACAATCTCGAAAATAATTGGTTCTAACAAAATCCGGTCATCGGAAAAAATTTCGACGAACACCAACCACTTCAAAAAACCTGGAATCGTCCCCAAACTCGCCCATCAACAATATTATAAGCTCATAATCATCAAACACACCTTGAATCGTCCAAATCGAATTAAAATCAAAATTTTACACACAAAAAAATTGTGTCAGAATTGGTTAATATAAATATCAAAATGAAGATTTTGATTTTAGGAGCACAAATATATATGCATAAATCGCAGTTGATAAATAGAAGTGAAGTTATGAATTTTGAAGATTAATAATATATATGTATATATGTGTGTACAGTGCGGGGAAGGGGAAAGAGGGAGGAGGGAGCAGGGAGTGGGGAGGGGGAGGAAGGGGGGAGGGTTATGATTTAATATGGGGTTATTATTTAATGTGGGGGTTTGATTTTGTGGTAAAAAAATGTGGGGGTTTGATTTAATATACACCGTTGGATGTGTGTTTCTTGGTTTCAATCCAACGGTGGAAAGGGTGTGATCCGCGTGAATTGTTTGTAACCAATGGGAATCGTTTGTTTTTTATCACTGAACTTACGACGGAAAACAAAATCCGTCGTAAGTTTATTATTTTATTAATTTTTTTAAAATCTGTCGTGGTATGTATTGGTGTGCATGTGAATTGTTTGTTTTTTATCACTGAACTTACGACGGAAAACAAAATCCGTCGTAAGTTTATTATTTTATTAATCCGTCGTAATATACACCGTTGGATGTGTGTTTCTTGGTTTCAATCCAACGGTGGAAAGGGTGTGATCCGCGTGAATTGTTTGTAATCAATGGGATTCGTTTGTTTTTTATCACTTAACTTACGACGGAAAACAAAATTCGTCGTAAGTTTACTATTTTTTTTTTTTTTAAAATCCGTCGTGGTCTGTATTGGTGTGCATGTGCATCGTTTGTTTTTTATCACTGAACTTACGACGGAAAACAAAATCCGTCGTAAGTTTATTATTTTATTAATTTTTTTTAAAATCCGTCGTGGTCTGTATTGGTGTACATGTGCATCGTTTTTTGTGTGCATGTGGTCTGTATTGTTTATTATATGTACCAGCCTACATTATATATTATTATTATTAATTAATATATTAATTATTTGATTTAATATAAAATTTTAATTTATTACAATAAATTTTATTTTTAATTTTATATTTACATATGTTCCATACTTGATTTCATGAAATAAATAAATATAATTACTTTAACATTATTTTTAAATTTATTATTAAATATCTTACCAATATTTTTAATAATTATTTTTAAAATTTTATTTAGTGTAGCCTAATATCGTTGAAGAAAGAATTGTACCAAGAAAATAAAAATTTATATGCATTTTAATTTATTTTTTTATTTTTGGAAGGTATTAACAAACCATACGAATGTCAATATATATCTAATTTAGTTATATTCCCAAAATTTTAAAAATAAAAAATTAATTAAATATTAAAATTAGTAGTCAACTATTGATTTGACTAGTACTACTAACTAATTAGTGCAATTAGGTTAACATTCATTGAAAAAATAATGAGTATAATTAATTGGGTGTGTGTGTGAATTTTAAATTAAATTTTGGTCTTTTTTACTTTTGTTTAATTTTTAAAAAAATAAAAAATTAATTTGGTTGGAGATCTTAGTAGAACACTACTATATTGTCTAAAACTCGTAACTAGTGCTTTGTCACAGATTATTGTTTCTATTTTTTAAAAAACATTAATCGACGATCCAACCGTACGGATGTCAATATATATCTAAAATAATGATATTCCCAAATTTTTAAAAAATAAAAAATTAATTTGGTTGGAAATCTTAGTAGAACACTACTATATTGTCTAGAACTCGTAACTAGTGCTTTGTCACAGATTATTGTTTCTATTTTTTAAAAAACATTTATCGACGATCCAACCGTACGGATGTCAATATATATCTAAAATAATGATATTCCCAAATTTTTAAAAAATAAAAAATTAATTTGGTTGGAAATCTTAGTAGAACACTACTATATTGTCTAGAACTCGTAACTAGTGCTTTGTCACAGATTATTGTTTCTATTTTTTGAAAAACATTTATCGACGATCCAACCGTACGGATGTCAATATATATCTAAAATAATGATATTCCCAAATTTTTAAAAAATAAAAAATTAATTCGGTTGGAGATCGTAGTAGATCACTACTATATTGACTAGTACTGGTAACTAGTGCTCTGTCCCATATTATTGATTCTATTTTTTAAAATATATTTCTCGACAATTCAACCATACGGATGTCAAGACATGTCTAATTTAATGACATTGCCAAATTTTCAAAAAAATAAAAAATTTATTTGGTTGGAGATTTTAGTATATCAATATTGTATAGACCCGTACTTGTAACTAGTGCTCTGTCCCAGATTATTGTTTCTATTTTTTTAAAAACATTTATCAACAATTCAACCGTACGGATGTCAATATATATCTGAAATAATGATATTCCCAATTTTTAAAAAAATAGAAAATTAATTTGGTTGGAGATATTAGTAGAACACTACTATATTGTCTAAAACTCGTTACTAGTGCTTTGTCAAAGATTATTGTTTCTTATTTTTAAAAAACATTTATCGACGGTCCAACCGTACGGATGTCAATATATATCTAAAATAATGATATTCCCAAATTTTTAAAAAATAAAAAATTAATTTGGTTGGAAATCTTAGTAGAACACTACTATATTGTCTAGAACTCGTAACTAGTGCTTTGTCACAGATTATTGTTTCTATTTTTTAAAAAACATTTATCGACGATCCAACCATACGGATGTCAATATATATCTAAAATAATGATATTCCCAAATTTTTAAAAAATAAAAAATTAATTTGGTTGGAAATCTTAGTAGAACACTACTATATTGTCTAGAACTCGTAACTAGTGCTTTGTCACAGATTATTGTTTCTATTTTTTAAAAAACATTTATCGACGATCCAACCGTACGGATGTCAATATATATCTAAAATAATGATATTTCCAAATTTTTAAAAAATAAAAAATTAATTTGGTTGGAAATCTTAATAGAACACTACTATATTGTCTTGAACTCGTAACTAGTGCTTTGTCCCATATTATTGTTTCTATTTTTTAAAATATATTTCTTGACGATCCAATCGTACGAATGTCAAGACATATCTAATTTAATGATATTCCTAAAGTTTCAAAAAAAAGAATTAATTTGGTTAGAGATCTTAGTAGATCAATACTATGTTGACTAGTACTCGTAACTAGTGCTCTATCACATATTATTGTTTCTATTTTTTTAAATATATTTATCGACGATCCAATCGCACGGATGTCAATATATATCTAATTTAATGATATTCCCAAATTTTCAAAAAATAAAAAATTAATTTAATTGGACTAATAAAAGATTTTAAAATATTAAATGCTAACTTACGACGGAATTCCGTCGTAAGTTATTTGCCGCTTTTTTTTAATGAAAAATTTGAATTAACCGCCTATTTTTCGATGAAAAGTTGAATTTGCCGCCTGCCAACTTACGACGGATTCCGTCGTAAGTTCATTGCTAAACAAATTTACGACGAATTTGTCGTCGTAAGTTCACTACTATAAAAAGTAATTCATTTTACAATTAAATTAAATTACAATAAATGAATTTACGACGGATAATTCGTCTTAAGTTGGCTGCAAAAACGACATCGTTCCGTCATCATTAAAAACAATTCATTATGCATTTAAATTTAATTGAAAAAAAATAAATTTACGACGTAAATTCCGTCGTAAATTTTCTACCAACACCGAACTTACGACGAATTTCCGTTCCGTCGTAATAACTTACGACGGTTTTTTGTTTCCGTCATAAGTTGGACGCGAAAACGACATCGTTCCGTCATCATTAAAAATAATTCATTATGCATTTAATTTTAATTGAAAAAAAATCAATTTACGACGTAAATTTCGTCGTAAGTTTGCTACCAACACCGAACTTACGACGAATTTCCGTTCCGTCGTAATAATTTACGGCGGTTTTTTGTTTTCGTCATAAGTTGGGCGCGAAAAAAAAAACCGTCGTAAGTTTGCCGTCGTAAATGGCTTGATTTCTTGTAGTGTACAGTAACTACGGTTTCTTGGTTTTTCCGAACAGTTTGCAGTCCTTTGCCAAAATTTAAGATTCTTCTGGGTTCCAAAATATGCATCCACCTGAAAATAGAAATTTCAAAAGTATTTTGTAAAGGGCTCGTTATAGACAGTTGCTGTTCAAATACCGGGTTAGGTATTCGTTCACGCAGTGTCTAAACATGTAAACCTCTCGATTTACCGCTAGCATTTAAACACACTGAACGATAATACATATATTAATAAAAAAAATTAGAGGTTTTTTTGACAAATATATATATATAAAAGAGTAATTTTTTGCAATTTTACTTTTGTTAAAAAAAACTATTTGCAATTTTACTAAACTAAGTTCTAAATTGCAAAAATACTGAAAATTAGGGCAACCCTTCTCATGCCCAGCGTCGCCTTTTTTTTTTCTTCTTTTTTTTAAGGTGAGGTGATTTTGGTGGATTTGGGTTGCAAGGTCCCGCAGAGGCCACATGCAACTGAATTTCTGATTGCAAGTTCCATTTTTAAGTTATCATTTTCGATCACTTTTTTGAAATATATATATATATATATATATATATATATATATATATATATATATATATAGGGTTGGACTCCATAACAAACACCTTACCTTATATAACAAACAATAAAGAACACTTTAGATCTAATAGATCCAATGTCCCTGGCGGGGCCACCCAATACAAAAAGTTCTTATTTTTTTACCTTCTATCCATCCATCATCTCAAAAAAAAAAAAAAGTTACTGTTCATGATGATGACGTCATCAGTGACGTCATCATGAACAATAAACTTTAATTTTTTTATTTTTTTTTTGCTGCCTTGATAGAGGATAAAAAAATAACAACTTTTTGTATTGGGTGCCCCTGGCGGGGCCAAAGGATCTAATAGATCTAAGGTGTTCTTTATTGTTTGTTATATAAAAGTGTTCTGTATGGAGCAAAGGCATATATATATATATATATATATATATATATATATATATATATATATATATATATATAGGCCTTTGCTCCATAAGGAACACTCTTATATAACAAACAATAAAGAACACTATACAATCATTTATTCCAATAGATCCATTGGCCCCGCAAGGGACACCCAATACAAAAAGTTCTTATTTTTTTAGGCTCTATCTATCCAGCAAAAAAAAATGAAAATTTACTGTTCATCGATGACGTCATTGATGACGTCATCATGACGTCATCGATGAACAGTAAATTTTCAAAATTTTTTTTTTTGCTAGATGGATAGAGCCTAAAAAATAAGAACTTTTTGTATTGGGTGGCCCCGCCAGGGGCAATGGATCTATTAGATATGAGGTTGTTGTGGAATAAAAACTAGGTTATGATTATGACGGCTAGGGTTTGTGAGCTTCAAGCTTTAATGGCTGCTTCTGCGTTCGAGACTAAACGGTCCTCACAGAATGCCTACGTATCTCTGTATTAGAGAATCAAGCCAAGAAAACGTAGTTCTGAGAATGAGGGGTCAGACCCTTTATATAGGCTGAGAAGCCTAGGAATTATGGTAGGAGTAGGTGACTTGGTGGGCAAGCCACCGCCTTGAGGAAGGTTCTAGACCCCTTCCTTGTAGGAGTCAGTTTCCATGTTGGAATATGTATCTTGGAGGCTAAGTCAGGCAAGAGTAATATCCTTGTTTGACTCTTATTTGCTGAGCTGTTTATTACCCCTAATATTAATTACGAAATTAATATTATAGTTAGGGTTTGGGCCCATCTGGTGGGCCCCACGTTTGGACCATTCTAGGTCTAATAAATGCCACATTAAATGTGTCTTTAGGGCTTACTTTCAGCCCATATCATTTGCCCCCCAACTTCTAGGAAAACTGATCAGGTTTTCCTTGAAGTTATAACGGCCTTATTCGAGACTTGGGTCGGGGTTTATTGCTCTTACGTGAGTATTTTCAACAATATCATCTTAATGTAAAGCGTGGAGCGACCGATGCATTTACGACGATGTTGAACGACACTAATCATTGTTAAACGGCACTACACAGCGCTAATCAGCCTTAAACAATGTTTAAACAGTGTTAAACAATGTTAAGTGGCATAAAATGGCACTAACGGCACTAATCGGTGCTAAACAGTGCTAACCGGCACTAATCTGTGCTAACATGCACTAAACAGTGCTTAAACAGCACTAAACGGTGCTAATCGGCACTAATCTGTGCTAATAGGCACTAAACAGTGCTTAAACAGCACTAAACGGTGCTAATCGGCACTAATCTGTGCTAATAGGCACTAAACAGTGCTTAAACAGCACTAAACGGTGCTAATCTCGACCTCTTTTTATCATTAACAATCATCCGAGATTCGCTGAAAAAGTCGAGATTTAGGTTTAAAAAGTTCACTGAAAAAGTAGGGATCCAGGACCAAGAACTGAACCTGGACCGGGGGGATCCAGGTTCAGAAGCTGGTCGGCTGGACCCCCTGAAAATGACCTGGTCGGCCGGAAGCTGGTCGGCTGGGACCTGGTCGGCCAAAAGCTGGTCGGCTGGGACCTGGTTGGCCAGAAGCTGGTCGGCTGGCCCTCCTCCAGGGGAGCTGGTCGGCCGGGACCTGGTCCTCCGGGACCTGGTTGGCTGAAATTCCTCTTCTAGGGCTAACTAGTCAGTAGTTGGCCTAAAAAACTTGAACTTAGACTCCTTCTTGATTTTAATAGAGAGTGTGGATCCAGGATCAGAAACCATCCATGGTCCTAAGGATCCAGAATCTTGATCTTGATTACGAATCGTCAGTTTGGTCGTTTGTGACTTCATGGCTAACTTTGGCCTTCATGACTCATCTTGGCCTTCATGGCTAACCTTGGCCTCTCTTTAACATTGATAATCATCTGATATTCGCTGAAAAAGTCGAGAACCATGTCCGAAATCATTTGCTGAAAAAGTTGAGATTTAGGTTTGAAAACTATTCAAAGTTCACTGAAAAAGTTGGGATCCAGGACCAAGTACTGAACCTAGACCGGTCGGATCCAGGTTCAGGAGCTGGTCGGCTGGACCTCCTTAAAAGGAACTGGTCAGCCAAGACCTGGTCGGCCAGGGTCTCCAAGACTATAGAAAACTCAGAGATCTTCGCGTGGACAGTAAGATCGTCCAAATCTGATACCCGGAGCTAAAGATATGGCCCAAACAACGTCAACAGTCCGTGTAGGACTGAAAATCAGTCTTGGTCGGCTGGACCCCCTTAAAAGGAGCTGGTCGGCCAAGACCTGGTCGGCCGGGGTCTCCAAGACTATAGAAAACTCAGAGATCTTCGCGTGGACAGTAAGATCGTCCAAATCTGATACCCGGAGCTCAAGATATGGCCCAAACAGTGTCAACAGTCCGTGTAGGACTGAAAATCAGTCTTGGTCGGCTGACGCCCTCCTCGGAGCTTGGTCTTGAACCTTGAGTTCATTCATGGTTGTTGGTTATCATCAACCCTTGACTCTCATCCTTGTGATGAAGTTCTTTAGTTCTTACCTCATCTTTATTTCTCATGGAGGAGGTCTTCCTTCTCGGTTGATCATTCAGGTAGTTCACTTGCTCCTTAGCACTTGACTTTAGGCCTGGTATGCCTTTGTTGGTTTTCAACCCTTTAGCTTGATTCTAGGTTTCCAACCTTATTTTCTTATGCTCATATAACCTTTCTTAGGTCTCAACTTGATTGACAACTCTTGGTTCGAGTCCTTAAACTCAAACGACAAGCTCGATTGGAGGCAGACAGCCTTGTTGGCCATCGAGGCTTAATTAATGTTGTGTTGAGATTTGAAGTTCAAGGATTCAATCCTTAATCTTGGAATGTGTTCATCATCCCAGATTTCCAACCTGTAGAATCCTCGTCCTGGTGTCTTCCTGACTCGATACGACCCTTCCCAATTGGGGGATAGTCTTCCCTTCTGGCCAACTCTGGAGGCCTCTATCTTCCTCAGAGTCAAGTTGTCTTGTCGAAAGAACTTCTCCTTAACCCTTTGGTCGCAGTGGAAAGATGCTTTCTTCTGACGCTCTGCGTTTCTAGCATTCGCTTCATCCCTAACCTCGTCAATCAGATCGAGGGCGAGCCTCACGCCTTTTTCATTGGTCTCGTGATCATATGCTTCCACTCTTGGCGATGCATGTGTAATCTCTAGGGGGCACAACTGCCTTGGCTCCATAAGCCAGCAAAAACGGGGTTGCTTCAGTTATCACTTCGTAGGTGGTGTGGTATACCCAAAGTATAGGCAGCAACTCATCCACCTAAGTGTTTCTTGATCGTCCGACCCTCTTCTTCAGTCCATCAAGGATAATTCAATTTGCTACCTCAGCTTGTCCATTAGCCTCAGGGTGAGCTACTGAAGAAAAGCGAAGTTCAATAACATTCTCCTTGCAGTACTTCTTAAACTCTTCATTGTTGAATTTTGTCCCATTATCCGTCACAAGGATTCGGGGGATTCCCTATCTGCAGATGATGCTCTCCCAAAAGAACTGGGAAATTTGTTTGGTGGTTATCTTGGCTAAGGGCTTAGCCTCAATCCACTTAGTGAAGTAGTCGATGGCCACTATCATAAACTTCCTTTGTGCCGAAGCCATAGGGAAAGGACCTAGTATGTCCATTCCCCACATTGCAAACGAGATGGGAGAATTGATCGAAGTTAACATCTCAGGCGGCTGCCTTACAATTGGAGCGTGCTTTTGACATCTGTCACACTTCTGGACATAATTCTGCGCATCGGCCAACATCTCTGGCCAATAGAATCCCAGTCGTGTGATCTTGTGAGCTAGGGCTCTGCCCCCCAAGTGTTGCCCACATATCCCTTCATGAACTTCCTCCAAGGCTTCTCTTGCCCCTTGGGGCCTCAAGCACTTCAGGTACGGGACGATAAACGATCTTTTGTAGAGGATGCCTTCAATCAAGGCGTATCTCAATGCCCTCACTGACAGCTTTCGTGCCTCCAAGGCATTGTCAGGGAGCCAGCCTGTCTCGAGGTGAGCTTTGATAGGGTCAATCCAGCAACCTCCCATATCAATCGGTGCTATCAACTTAGAATTGATGGTCGGGGCCTTCAAGACTTGGAAGTAAACACTCCCTGCATAGTTCTCAATTTCAGAAGAAGCAAATTTAGACAAGGCATCGGCCTTAGCGTTCTCCTCTCTCGGAATGTGTTCCACATAGCATTCCTCAAACTGAGTCATAACAGCTTTCACGACTCTCAGGTATTTTGCCATAGTCTCATCATTGGCTTCAAACTCGCCATTCACTTGCGAGACCACCAGTCTTGAATCTCCACACACTTTGAGGTTCTTGACCCTCATGACTCTAGCTAAGCCCAATCCAGCTATCAATGCCTCATACTCAGCTTCATTGTTGGTAGTAGGAAAATCCAACTTCAAAGCATACTCAACTGTGAACCCATCGGGGCTTTGCAGAACTAAACCTGCATGGCTTGATTTTGTTTTTGATGCTCCATCAAAATAGAGCACCCAATATTCCTTCTGACCAGTTACAAGTTCCTCATCTTTATCTCCACTCTCAGTGGTAGTTACTATCTCCTGCCCCCCGACTTCTTGGTTGTTAATGGTGCATTCAACCACGAAGTCAGCCAATGCCTGAGCCTTGACGGTTGTCCGAGGCTTATACTTGATATCAAACTCTCCAAGTTATATGGCCCACTTGATTAGCTTTCCACTGGCCTTAGGGCTATGCAATATGTTCCTCAGCTGCTGGTCCGTCCGGACTTCAATTTTGTGAGCCTGGAAGTACGATCGTAGCTTCCTCGAGGCCGTTATCAATGCCAAGGCAAACTTCTCGATGGTAGAGTAATTTAACTCAGCCCCATGCAACACCTTGCTTACGTAGTAGATGGGTTTCTGAACCTTGCTTTCTTCTCGAACGAGAACGGTACTCAGTGCTTGCTCAGATACTGCCAAGTATAGGTAGAGAGTCTCTCCGGGACTAGTTTAGCCAACAACGGGGCTTCGGCCATGTACTTCTTCAATTGTTCAAAGACCTCCTGGCTCTAAGGTGTCCACTTAAAATTTTTTACTTTCTTCAATGCTTGAAAGAACGGCAAACATTTATCACCAGATTTGGAGATGAATCTCCCCAAGGCCGCAAATCGGCCTGTCAACTTCTACACATCTCTTATAGAGCGTGGTGGCTTCATGTATAAGATCTCCTTGATCTTGTCATGGTTGGCCTCAATGCCTCTTTTTGAAACCATCAGTCCTAAAAACTTCCCAGATCCAATGCCAAAGGCACACTTGGCTGGATTCAACATCATCTTGTGGTGCCTCAGCACTTCAAATGCATCTCCGAGGTGTTTAATATGATCTGCCGTGAATAGGCTCTTGACTAACATATCATCAATATAGACCTCCATGGTTTTTCCAATTAAATGGGCAAATATTTTATTCACCAATCGTTGGTAAGTAGCTCCTGTATTCTTTAGCACAAATGCCATAGCAAGATTACAGAAAACACCAAAGTCGGTTATGAAAGATACCTTAGGGATGTCGTCCTTATGCATCTTGATCTGGTTGTATCCACTGAAACCATCCATGAAACTCAGCATCTCGTGCCCAACTGTGGCATCTATCAACGTATCTATCCTTGGTAGAGGGAAACAATCCTTAGGACATGCATCATTCAAGTCAGTGAAGTCTATACACATCCTCCACTTCCCATTTGCCTTCTTGACCATCACAGGGTTAGCCAACCACTTGAGGAACTGAATCTCTTCAATAAACCCAGCTTATAAGAGCATGTCAACTTCTTGTTTAATGGCCTCTTGCCTTTCTGGAGCGAAATTCCTCTTCTTCTGCTTTAATGTCGTTCATTTAGGATCGACATTCAATTTGTGAGTTATGAGCTGGGGATCAATCCCTGGCATATCAATTGCTGTCCAAGCAAACACATCACTATCCTCTTGTAAGAATGCTGTCAACTTGCCCTTCAAGGGGTTCCTTCAATTGGCTTTCGGGCTATGCAATATGTTTCTTCAACGGGTGGTCCATCAGGACTTCAACGTTTGTCTTGGTTCCATCATTTTTTTTTGTTTTTCTTGATTCTAGGTCAAGGATTCAAGGTTGATTCCTCGATTTAGATTTCCAATTAAACAATCATGTGGGCTTCTCGCCTTTTAAACTCTTTAAAACGAGAGTTTGCTTGAACTTCTTGATCATTATTTAAGGTTCTCTATTGGTCTTCCACCTTAGATTCTCCATCCAAGTCATTTTTGAAAACATTAAAAAGTGGCTAGTCTTTAGCCTCCACAGCCTTGCATGGCTTTGATTGCCAGATGTCTTTTATCCCGGATCCTTCAAGGAATTGAAACACTTATTTGGTTGTGCTGTAACCTAACTCTCGACCCTTCAGAGTTTTATTTATGCGTTTGTTTGCTTCCATTTGTATATTCTTTTATTTTCGGTACTTGGTCATCTTTGACTTACACACATCAGGTGCTTGGTACATAAATAGAATCATAGAACGAAAAGCAAACTTGCATTAATAACATAAATGGGTTCAACCTTTATATAGAGTACTACTGTCCTACTCAGAGCGACATGCTCTGCATGGTTTCATCGAACCTTATTTCTACTTCTACTAGATAAATATGAAGCTAAGTCCAACTTTGCAAGACTAGGCCTGCATGGCTTGATTTTGTTTTTGATGCTCCATCAAAATAGAGCACCTACTACTCCTTCTAGTCTCCTCATTCTTCTTCTGAAGTTCACTTTCTTCTTGGGGTACTATCTCTTGCCCCCGACTTCTTGGTTGCCAATGTTACATTCAACCACGAAGTCAGTTAATGCCTTAGCCTTGATGGCTGTTCGAGGCTTATGTGTGATGTCCTCTTCTGGACTTTCTTTGTGTTCCTTATCACTGCGGATGTCCATGTCTTCAATCGGAAGGACCTGCCCCCCGACTCCGTCAGGCCTTAACGCGGCTACATAACAGCTTCGTGCCATCTTTTGATTGCCTTTATGTTCTCCAACACCATTCTGGGTTGGGAACTTGATCTTCATATGATAAGTTGAGGCAACAGCCTTGAATGCATGAAGTCCAGCCCTTCCGAGGATAACGTTGTACGTTGAAACCGCCTTGATTACCAGGAAGTTCAACATCTGAGTGGCCTTCTTGGGCTCCTGTCCAATAGTCATAGGCAATTGAATAGTCCCTTCAACTTTAGATCCTACGCCATTAAATCCATATATAGGCATGTTATATATTTGGGGTCAACTGAGAATCATTGTAACCCATCTTCACAAATGCATCATGAAATAGAACGTCAACGGAAGCTCCATTATCTATCAAGACTCGCTTCACTTTTGAGTTTCCAATTACAGGAGTTATTACCAACGGGTCGTCATGGGGGAACTTCACCCCTTCAAGATCAGAATCATCAAAACCAAGTGTGATTTCAGTCCTAGCCCGCTTCGGGGCCTCTCCCACGATGTGTATCACTTCTCTGGCGTACGCCTTTCGAGAGTTTCGAGTTGTACCGGCCGCTGTCGGGCCTCCCCAGATCATATTGATAACTGGCCCTCGGGGCTGTGTGTTACGATCACGATCGTCATCCCTTCTGTTATAATCTCTAGTTCGATTAACACGATCTTCACCCTTAGTGAAGTTGCTCAATTTCCCTCTACGGATCAAGAACTCGATCTCATCTTCGAGTTGCTTGCAATCATCTGTATCATGCCCCACATCGCGGTGGAATCTACAGTACTGACCCTTGTTTCTCTTTGCGGGATCACCCCTAAGTGGCTTCGGCCATCGAAAATCTTTGTCTTTCTCAATATCTAACAAGATCTGACTCCTAGGAGCATTCAATCTTGCATAGTCGTTGAATCTTGGTCCCAAACTCTTCTTCGGTTCTTCTTAGGGGCATAGTCGGAGTCCTCGCTAGTTCGGGGATACTTGTCCCTAGCATCATACTCCAGGTCATCATACTCCTGGTCTTGCTTTCGCTTCTTGAAGTCGTTGTTACCTCCTCCCTCACTTACTGTGGCTTCTTTCTTACTCCAGGCCATACATCGGGTTAGTACTCACGGGGAGATCCGTAGTATGGATCTGTACCCCTGGTGGTGGGTAACTGGGATCAACTAGAGGAGAGACTAGCGTCTGGAAGGAGCTGGTTCCTTGACCTGGGTGAACGACCATAGGTAACGTTCTCTCGACATGGGGATTCGTCCCTGGAGGTTGAGAAACCTGAGTTTGAGTGATCGCCCCTGTGGTTGGGGGTACTTGTTCAGTGACAGGCGGAGCAGAGCTTAGAGGTAGAGCCTCGGTAGCGATTGGCTCGGTAGTGCTTGGTGCTGTTCTTCGTGTTTGAACCATGGTTGATGTCTTTTTCCCACAGACGGCGCCAAATGTTGTGGAATAAAAACTAGGTTATGATTATGACGGCTAGGGTTTGTGAGCTTCAAGCTTTAATGGCTGCTTCTGCGTTCGAGACTAAACGGTCCTCACAGAATGCCTACGTATCTCTGTATTAGAGAATCAAGCCAAGAAAACGTAGTTCTGAGAATGAGGGGTCAGACCCTTTATATAGGCTGAGAAGCCTAGGAATTATGGTAGGAGTAGGTGACTTGGTGGGCAAGCCACCGCCTTGAGGAAGGTTCTAGACCCCTTCCTTGTAGGAGTCAGTTTCCATGTTGGAATATGTATCTTGGAGGCTAAGTCAGGCAAGAGTAATATCCTTGTTTGACTCTTATTTGCTGAGCTGTTTATTACCCCTAATATTAATTACGAAATTAATATTATAGTTAGGGTTTGGGCCCATCTGGTGGGCCCCACGTTTGGACCATTCTAGGTCTAATAAATGCCACATTAAATGTGTCTTTAGGGCTTACTTTCAGCCCATATCAGAGGTGTTCTTTGTTGTTTGTTATATAAGGTGTTTGCTATGGAGTCCAACCCTATATATATATATATATATATATATATATATATATATATATATATATATATATATATATATATATATATATATATATATATATATATATATATATAGACAAGTGCTCAAATACAAACCACTTTTAAAATACAAACCTACAAACCAACACCAAATTAATTATATTTCATCTATTTTAAGGTTCCCGCCAAGGGTACCTTCACAAAAAATGCTTAAAATAATTGGTTCTATCCAACAAAAAAAAAAATAAAAAAAATCTTGCCGTGGAAATGCGAAGCATTTAAGACAGTAAACAGATGAGTTAGGTAGTCATGAGGGCCGAAGGCTCTCGACACACCCGTCAATCGTCTATTGCCTTTACCATTGATTTCCATTCCTTACAACTTTAGAATTATAAAGGCGCAAAGCGCCATACAAGAAGGTGCGAAGCACCGTTAACCAGTGAAAAAAAACTGTCGCCACGTCATCATTTTTAAATTTTTTTTTTTACTATTTTTTATTTTTTTTCGATAAATGGATAGAGGGTAGAATTATATGATTTTTTCGTATTGGGGCACCCCTAGTTTGGTCATTAGATTAGCTTAAATGTTGGATTGGAATTTAGTTTTTAGATTTGTATTCTAAGGAGGTTTGTATTGGAGTAGCCCTATATATATATATATATATATATATATATATATATATATATATATATATACACACACACACACACACACACACACACACATATAGTTCAAAAAAGTGGTCGAAAATAACAACTAAAAAATGGAACTTTCTTATGCAACTACATGCAACTGAATTTTAATTGCAAGTTCCATTTTTCAGTTATCATTTTCGACCACTGATTGCAAGTTCCATTTTTTATTTGTCATTTTCGACCACTTTTTTGAACTCTATATATATATATATATGTATATTAGTTGGTGAGCAAACTGGGCCTCAAGCATGGTTTTGGAGAAAGCTATGGTCTCTAGATCTCCCGGGAAAGGTGACGAATTTTATTTGGAGAGCTTGTCGTGCTGTAATACCTACGGCAGTTGCCTTAGCGGAGAAGCGGGTTCAAATTAATCCAAAATGCTCTTGGTGTATGTTGGTAGATGAAAGTATAGAGCATGTGTTGTTTGGCTGTTCTTTTGCTAGAGATGTTTGGTTGAGAGTGGGCATTCAGGAGGACTGCATTCAGAGGTGTCAAGGGACTGTGAAAGAGATTCTTTCCAATTTATTTAGTACGTGCACCAGAGAGAAGTTGTCATGGATAACATTAATGTGCTGGAGTATATGGAATCGAAGAAATCGTTGGGTGTGGGATAAGGTTACGGGATCAGTCTTTTGTGTGTATGCAGCAGCTATGAATCTTCTAAATGATTTGAAGAAAAGTCAGGAGGAGAAGGTAAGACACAGATGCAGCAACATTTGAAGCAACAGGTAGGGTAGGGGTAGGATGTGTGATCAGGAATGAGAATGCAGAGTTTATTGGGGCCAAAGTTCATAGCATTGCAGCACAACTTCAACCAAGGGAGGCAGAAGCGGTAGGACTTAAAGAAGCACTGTCATGGGTTAAAGAGCCGGGGTTCAAGCAGTGTATTTTCGAGACAGATGCCAAAATGCTAGCTGATGCTTGTAATGGGGTAAAAGGGAGGTCGTTTTTTTACACAATTGTTCTAGATTGTGTTGAGTTGTTTAAGCACTTTGATCATGTGCAAGTTAATTACGTCCATAGGTCTGCGAATACTGTAGCTCATACCTTAGCGAGGGCTACTTATTCCATGTTAGACTTCGAGGAGTGGTTTGATATAGCTCCGGATATAATTTCTGATGTATTAGTTCTTGATTCGATTTAATAAAATTAAGTACGTTTATGTCAAAAATATATATATATATATATAGTTCAAAAAAGTGGTCGAAAATGACAACTAAAAAAGGAACTTTTTATTCAACTGAATGCAACCACATGCAACTGAATGCAACTTTCGTTTTTCAACAAAGATTAACAATTTAGATGTTAGCTATGCATCTAAAAACATTAAGCACAACCATACGAGGATATCAACAATTCACCACACACAAATCTTTAAAGCAATTAATCAAACTACTAAACTACATAAATAAATCCGTTAGAATCCCATGACAATGATTAGTTCATAATCGAATGGCTCGTCATCATGGGATCTGATGAAACCATGGTAATAAACAAAATCTGAAAGAAAACAATAGTGCTAGAGTAATAGAGTTAAGAAAACAAATCCGAAATCCAAGAGTATCGCCTAATTAGAAGAATACAAAAGTAGAACTAGATCTCCTAAGCTTGTCACGAACGTAGGAATCCTTCTCCAAGTGTGAATCTCTGAATCTCGGCTCTCTCTGTGTGTAAATCGTAGCTTTCATGATGTCTAGATGTGTTTATATAGCCCTGACGTCTTGTTCTCCAAGAAACATCCAAAAATACGTTTTTAAATTGAATTCAGGAATTTCCCAGCGATCTACCATGCGGCTACGCCCTCCACACGCGCGGCTGCGCGCATTGCCTCTGCCGTTTTGCTGATTTTTTCTGTTCTACTTCATTTTCTCTACCGTTTCTTTTGCACATCGCCAATTCTCATTTCTTGAACTTGAATCCACCTTAAAACATGCAAATGATCTTCCTGTCTCAAAATATCAACCCTGCACAATCTCACTAAAAACGAATCAAAACACGACATACTTGAGGCCAAGTTAATCAATTTATGCAGATTCGAAGCGTTCCAAGTGGATATGAAATCCACTTATCATTGTTGCCAAGGTTGAAGGTCATTCTGCCCTATGTCATTTTAGAAAATCAAAGCGCTTTTCTCCAAGAAAGACTTATTACCGATAAATTATGGTGTCTTATGAGATTATGCATTTTTTGAAGCGAAAAAAGAGAGATCAAGAAGGGTTCATGGCCTTAAAAATTAACATGAGTAAGGCTTATGATAGATCTTAATGGGTTTATCTTCGGGCTATGTTGGAGATAATGAGTTTCGATGGTAGATGGATTAATCTGGTAATGCAATGTATTTGCTCGATTTCTTATACGTTCGTTCATGGTGGTAAAGTAATGGGCACGATTTTGCCTTCAAGGGGAATTCGACAAGGTGATCCGATATCCCCATATTTGTTTATTATTGGCATTGAGGATTTTTCAAGTCTCTTAAAAAGGTTTGAAATGGGTAGGCTATTGAGAGGATGTAGAATTACCAGGGGTGCTTTGATAGTATCACACATGTTATTTACGGATGATAGTTACACATGTTATTTACGGATGATAGTTACATTTATTGTTGGGCTACTGAGGATGAGGCTAATCATGAGATGGAGTTACTAATTAAACGCTTTTGAGATATCTTCGGGATACAAGATAAATCTCTCAGAGTCCTCTATTTTCTTTAGTATAAATATGAGTGCTACTATGAGGGATATAGTGTGTGGTTTGATGGGAATTTTTGAAGCTGATTATGATAACACATACTTAGAACTGCCAAATTCGATGAGTAGAAATAAAACTACCATTTTGGATTTTCTAAGAGATAAGCTTCGAAGCAGAATACAAGGGTGAGAGTGTCATTTGATTTCTCAAGCAGGCAAGGAGGTCTTGTTGGAAGACAGTCGCACAAGCAGTACTTCCAAACTTTGCTATGAGTGTCTTTCTTTTACCTATTCAAACTTGTAGGGAAATGGAGCATCTTATGACTAAGTTCTGGTGGAAAACAAGCTCTTCTCAAAGGAGAATCATTAGTTGAATGAGTTGGGATCGTATGTGTCGTTATAAACATGTTGGTGGATGGGATTTTCAAAATTTACGCGACTTAAACCTGGTTCTGCTAAGTTAGCAGGGGTGAAGACTACTCACTCACAAAAAACTCTTTGTTGGGAGGATTCATAAAGCTCAGTATTTCCCTTAAGGGACTTTCATAATAGCAAAATTAGGAGATAATCCAAGTTACATTTGGCGAAGTGTCATGGAGGCTCGACAACTTTTTTTGGCATGAGCTCAGAGGTGTGTTGGTTCTGGCACAACAATTAACATCTGGAAGGATCATTGGATTCCGAACAATTCAAGCCTTATGTAATTTTGACCCATCCTAATTTGAATGATAAACCATGAGTAGCCTTATAAGTAGTGGATCTCGGAGTTGGGATCCAAATACTACTCAAGAGTTGTTTGAGTTAGAGACCAAAACTTAATTTTTTCTATTCAGCCGAGTTCTCACATGAGTCATGACCATTGGCCTTGGTACTTTGAGAAGAGAAGAAAGGTATTCACATTGTTAAAAGTGTCTATCGATATTAGCAAGATAAAAAAACAGCATAGTCTTTAAACAATTCAGCTGATTTTTGGTGCAAGCTGTGGAATTTAAAAATTCCACCTAAAGTAAGGAATTTTATGTGGAGGGCAGCTTCAGAGTCCCTTCCTATGTGTGTTCAGCTGCAAAGGAAGCATATCCCTATTAGTAGAGTGTCCATGCTGTAGTACCAATGATGAAATTATTTTTCATGCACTGGTAAGCTGTTTTCATGCTCGTGCTTGCTGGAATAGGTCTAGAGTTGTTATAGGCAGCTGGTATGAAATAGAGTTTAGTGCTTGATTGTTGATTCTTATGGAGCGAACAGTGGCAGATGTGTCGGAAGAGGCAGTTATGATTTAGTGGGTTATATGGACAATGCGAAATAATTTCTTTAGGAATAAAAAAACTTCGCCTGCTGCATCTATATATTGTCTTCTCGGCAGGAATTACTTTTGATTAGTATAATTGTACTCAAGCTAGAAAAGGTATTTCTTTATCTTTACATTTAGACAAAGACAAAGAGACAGATCATTGGACTCCACATGTTAATAATCAGATCAAAGTTAATGCTCATGGGGCAATTTTTAGAAACGGATGGATTGTTTGGCTCGGGATAGTTATGGTCGTTTCTCGAAGCATTCATATTGGTGGAAAAGTGTAATGCCTTACAATATTAGAACTGGATTAACACGAATTGATTGCCGATAAATAAGATTGTCTCAATAAATTACAGAATAACGATGGCCTCTCCTTACACAGAATTTCACTCACACAATAATATGATAAGCAACCCTAATTCCCTCGCCCCCAATTACATATCCCTACAACTGCAATTGACTGTTCTGCCCTTATTCTGAATTTACTGATTTGTCCTTTGACCCTTCCTCGCTTTGACCCGCCTCATTTGTTTCTTTGACTGCCCTGTTTTTCTTTTTCCCATATTTACTTCTTGAATACGTCTTTAACTGTGGCTGCATAACAATACCCCCATCCCAAAGAGCTACCTTGTCCTCAAGGTGAAATGTAGGAAACTGGTGGTCTAACACTTGGACATCCTCCCATGTTGCTTCGAAACGAGGCAAGTTTTTCCATTTAATTAATGCCTCCAGCCTCAAGGTATTACCTGCTTTCACTTGTCATACTTCCAACAGCGATTCTGGTTCCACGATCAGTTCCAAGTCAGCTGACAACTGTGGGGGTATCAAGGTTTCCACTGCAGCTGTCCCAACCGATCGCTTTAACTGTGATATATGGAACACGGGATGTATCTTTGTCGTGTCTGGTAACTGTAGTTCATATGCAACTGCTTCAATGCGCTTAAGTACTCTGTATGGACCGTAAAACCGGGCTGCCAGCTTCTCAAACGGTCGTCGAGCCAATGATTTTTGACGGTATGGCTGGAGTTTTAAATACACGAGCTCTCCTACTTCAAAAACATCCTCCCTTCGTTTCTCGTCTGCATTTTTTTCATAACCTGTTGGCTCTTGATGAGATTAAATCGTAGATCATCTAGCACTACATCTCGTTCCAACAATAATTCATTAATGCTGCACACTGGGGGCTGTCCAACTCCCACTCGAAGCAGGTGAGGTGGGTCACGACCGTAGAGTGCCTTGAATGGACAAATTTTGGTTGCAGAATGTACAGCCGTGTTGTAAGAATATTCAGCCCAGTGGAGCCAATTAGCCCAACTCGTTGGTTTCCCCCCAATGAAACATCTCAAATACGTCTCCAGACTTTTATTCACAATTTCTGTCTGACCATTGGTTTGAGGATGGTACGCGGTGCTTCTCTTCAAATCTGTTCCATGCACTTTAAACAATTCACGCCAAAAAGTACTAAGGAAGATGCGATCCCAATCCGAGACTATTGATGTTGGAAATCCATGTAATTTCACCACTTCCTTAATAAACAGAGTTGCTACCTTGAATGCATCAAATGGGTGTTTAAGTCCCAAAAAATGTGCATACTTGGTGAAACGGTCCACTACGACTAAAACAGTGTTAATGCCATTCGACAGGGGTAACCCTTCCACAAAATCCATGCTAATATCGCTCCATACCTGAGACGGAATTGGGAGAGGCTGTAGTAATCCAGCCGGAGACCTCTGCGAAACCTTCTGTTGTTGACATATTGTACATTGTCGAATGTACTTGGTTACCTCTTTTCGCATGCCAACCCAAAACCAATATGTAGCTAGCCTTTTGTATGTCCTAACTTCCCCTGCATGTCCCCCAATGACACTGTCATGGCACTCTCTTAACAGTACTGTCCTTAACGATGATTTGTGTGGCACTACAGTTCTCCCCTTGTATAACAACCTGTCCTCCACCAGAGAATAACCCACATGTTCCCTTTCCTTCGTGACCAGGTCACGTTTAATCTGTTGTAATATTGAATCCCCTTGAATCTCTGCTTCGAGTTCATCCCAGGCTATGGTGGGTATGGTTATCAATGAATTCAAAACCATCTCTCCCGTCATCTTCCTCGAGAGTGCATCTGCCACTCGATTGGTAGCTCCCACCTTGTACTGAATTTCGAAATCGAATCCCAACAATTTAGTCACCCATTTCTGGTAATCGGCATTCACTTCTCTTTGTTGAGTCAAAAAACGCAGGCTTTGTTGGTCCGACCTCACCACAAAATGTCGACCCACGAGATATGGCTTCCATTTGAGCACCGCCAAGCAAATGGCAATCAACTCCTTCTCATAAATGGATTTTGCTTGTGCCTTTACCCCCAATAATTTACTGAAATAAGCCACCGGACGCCCCTCTTGAGATAATACAGCCCCTACGCCATAGCCACAAGCGTCTGTCTCGATTATAAATGGTAATTGGAAATTTGGCATTGCTAAAACCGGGGGTCGTGTCATTACCATTTTGAGCCTGTTAAAAGCCTCTTCAGCCTCCTTATTCCATCCAAAATGATCTTTTCTAAGTAACTCCGTCAATGGTCTTGCAATACTTGCATACCCAGCCACGAACTTCCTGTAATATCCGGTCAACCCTAAGAATCCCCTCAACTCCCTTATATTGGTTGGTGGCTGCCACTCGATGACTGCTTGTATCTTGTCTTGTTCGACCTCCACCCCTTTTTCTGAAACCACATGCCCTAAATACCCAATTACTGTCTTCCCGAATTCACATTTTTTTATATTTGCGAACAGCTGCTGCTCCCCCAATTTACTCAGAACTAACTCCAAATGCTGTTGGTGGTCCTCTCTTGTCTTGCTATAGACCAAGATGTCGTCGAAGAACACTAATACAAACCTCCGAAGAAATGGCCGAAAGATATCGTTCATCAACGATTGAAAAGTTGCAGGTCCATTCATGAGTCCGAATGGCATCACGAGAAATTCAAAGTGCCCATCGTGAGTGCGAAATGCAGTCTTATGAGTATCTTCTTCCCTTACCCGTATCTGATGGTACCCCGACCGTAAATCTAATTTCGAAAAGTATCTTGCCCCGTGGAGCTCATCTAACAGCTCGTCTATGACCGGTATAGGGTACTTGTCCGGCACTGTCTCTTTGTTTAGAGCCTTGTAGTCGACACAAAAACGCCATGAGCAGTCTTTTTTTTTAACCAGCAATACCGGACTCGAAAATGGGCTTGTAGACGGCTTGATAATCCCAGCAGAAAGCATCTCCCCAATTAATCTTTCAATCTCGTCTTTCTGTATCTGTGGGTATCTATAGGGCCGTACACTAATGGGGTTGCTCCCATCTTTCAACACTATGTTGTGCTCGTGACCTCGAATGGGTGGCAGTCCTTTAGGCACCTCAAACACACTAGCATACGAATTGATGGTAGGCTTTAAGAAGTCAGGTACCTCATTAGTCTGAACCTTTATATCCTCCTAGTCCCCTTCATCTTGCCTCTGCTCAATGCAACTGCACTCTACCCATACTCCACACCCCTATTTCTTCAAAGTTCTTCTCATTGCCTTTAGTGAGATTTGAGCGTGTACCAATGCGGGATCTCCCACCAGTGTGTATGGTTCCCCTTGAATTTCAAACTTCATTACTTGTGCCTTCCAGTCAGTTAGTACCATTCCCAGCTTCTCTAACCAAGCTACCCCGAGTATCACATCTGAGCTACCTAATTTCAGAGGCAAGAAATCTTCGATTATTTCCAGTCCCCCATCAACATGTAGCCTGACTTTCTTACACACTCCCCCTCCTCTAATCGCATCACCATTCCCCAATGATACACCAAAACTGGTGGAGTTTTCCACAGGTATTTCAGCTGACTTCACTAACTCCAATGATATAAAGTTGTGCGTAGCCCCAGGATCCACCATGACCACGACTTCCTTGCTCCCTATAATCCCCTTCACCTTCATTGTTTTTGGGTTCGAATTTCCCACCACGGAGTTCAATGAGACTTCTGTTGCAACTTCCTCCGTAGGAGACGGTGGCACATCACTATCCTCTTCCTCAGTTTCTACATCCTCCTCCGTGATCAACATTACACTCAATTCTTTCTTTTTGCACCTGTGCCCAACTGTCCATCTGCCATCACATCGATAGCAAAGACCTTTCGCCCTCTTCTCTTGCAATTCAGCCTCCATTAATCTTTTAATCTCTGTGCTGCCATGGAAATGAGGTGATTGTACAGACGCCTGGGATTCAGACGCTCTACTAGTCCAGTTTCTACTCATCGGAGGGCTGGTGGGGGTTGTCATCGAATACGGCCCCACCGACACACTACTCTTACTATACCCCGAGAAACTCCCAAACTTAGTTGTGCTCACACTGCTTCTTCTCAAATTCAATACTCGCAATTTCTCTTCTACTCTAACGGCTTGTTCCATAGCTTGTTCTAAACAGATAGGGTTCAACAAACGTACCTCTGTCTTAATTTCCTCCTTGAGACCGTTTAGAAACTGCCCCATTAGCATCTCCTTAGTCACCCGTTCCAACGGTGCCGCCGTTTCAATAAACTTTCGGCGGTACTCCTGCACTGAAGACGTCTGATGAGTAGCTAACCACTGTTCGTACAAGGATCCGCCATTCATTGTTCTAAATTGTCGAAGCAAGAACACTTTTAAATCTACCCACCGTCGAATTGGGTGGCGAATATTCTCCCATTGGAACCAACGCAGAGCGTCCCCTTCTAACGCCACCACCACAGCATCTAACATCTCCGCCTCCGACAGCCGGTAGAATCGAAAATACCTCTCGACCCTCAAAATCCACCCATCTGGGTCAGATCCGTCGAATATTGGCATATCCAACTTTCGGTACCTCCAATTACTCTGCGTATTCACTCCGCCAAACCCATTTCCACTGTTTCCTGTCCAACCCCCTTCCATATCAGACCCACCCAAACCCTTATTCCCCTCTCCGCCGCCACCAAACACCGAGTTAGGACTCGACAACAATATCTCACCTCGATTCACACTTCCCTCGGCCTTATCGCTAAGAGATGCTTGTTTGGGTTGGAGCCCAGTGATTGTAGATCTCATCTCTGCCTGGAACTTGAGTTGATCATTACGTATCGTATTAAATATAGCCTCATTTTTAGATATCATCTCCTTTACTACCTCCTCCATAGTCGCCATTTTTTCTTCTACCACCTCTATTCGCTGCGCCACAGTCGGTTGCCCCATCAGATCTTAATGCTCTGATACCACTTTGTAATGCCTTACAATATTAGAACTGGATTAACACGAATTGATTGTCGATAAATAAGATTGTCTCAATAAATTACAGAATAACGATGAATTGACTCGGTCATTCGAGAGGCCGCCTCTCCTTATACAGAATTTCACTCACACAATAATATGATAAGCAACTCTAATTCCCTCGCCCCCAATTACATATCCCTACAACTGCAATTGACTGTTCTGCCCTTATTCTGAATTTACTGATTTGTCCTTTGACCCTTCCTCGCTTTGACCCGCCTCATTTGTTTCTTTGACTGCCCTGTTTTTCTTTTTCCCATATTTACTTCTTGAATACGTCTTTAACGGTGGCTGCATAACAAAAAGATTGGTAATGTTCAACAAAAAATTGATGAAATTATTGGGATTAAGGAGGCATTTTCTTTCTAATGAAAGTTTCTGGCTATTTCAAAAAAAATGCAAGAGAGTTTTTGACTTTTTATAAGATGTTAATTTCAAATTTTTTAATTTATCTTTAAATTTTTTAGACGATGTTCCTGAGATCCTACTATATAAATTTTTATAGGATCAAATGTGTGTTATTTTGAAAAGTTACCCGATATCCAATCTATCAAGACTCAAACTTCAATCTATCCTTTATCATTTACTAGCCTATGACTCGTGATATGCACGGTTATTTTTAATATTTTATGTTTTATATTTATTATTTTTTAATAAAACTTTATTTTATTTTAATATTATATTGATTAATTTTGTGTTTTTTTAGATAATCCAAATGATTAAATATATTTTGATTGAACATTTTCAGTTAATTATATATATTTTATGTTATTGACTCATATTAAATTGATATAATATATTGCCAAATTATTATTCTTTTATTCAACGTTTTACATTAATATAATTTATCCTTACTCTAAAATTTCTTTTTGAAAAAAATTAAATTTACTGGTTTCTCTAACTCATTTTTTAATCTCACTAAAACTCTTTGCATTTCTTGGTTACCTTAATCTTGTAGTCAAGTGCAACAGAAATGTATGCACTATTATACATAAACATAGCATATTTAAACATAATTTCTCCTCTATAATAATGTATATAATAAATTTTACCTAAATCCCATAAAAAATAGTGATAATCGCATATATAATCTATACAAATCCCATATACATAATCATGTCCATATATAATTAGCCAAATTCTTACATGAGAACCTTCACTACTAATATGAGATATGAAATCAAATCTTTTCCACGCAATTTTTAAATTACCTTTAATCTTAATTGTTCATTTTAATGAGTACTTTACCCACTTTCCCACCTATCTCATTCATCCCTCACCTGTCTCTTCTTCCTTTCTAGTCCACGTCTTTCTTCCTCCATATCGGACCAAACTTCGACCACCACCGTCAAATTTCGACTGCTATCACCATCAATTTCCGGTCACCCGTTTCATTTTCCTATAATTACACTCTCTAATCTTTTTTATAAATTTTTAATCTCTTTCTTTCTTGGTACATACACATATGGGTTGATGTACATATAACTGTAAATATCTATTGGAAATCTAAATTCGATTGTGACGATGATGCTATTAACTTTAACAAAGAGTAAATTCAGATCAGGCCAACTCTAACATGAATTTAGCAGTGATTTTGATTCAATATTTTGATAAATATTATTTAAAGCGAGTGATTTTTGTACGTTAACAAATTCGGTCAACTCTAACATGAATTTAGCGGTAATTTTGATTCAATTTTTTTAAAATTATTATTTAAGCAAGTGACTTTGGTATGATATTGGTGATGTCAGAGATGATGGCCGGATGGGGTGACAAGGAGGTCGTGATCGAATGTGGTTGTTGTGTGATGATTATGTTGATTTGCGTGATTATTGCTTAATTGTAATGATTTGATTTGATTATAGTGATTACTATGTTGAATGTGGTGATTGTACGCTGAGGATGTGGATATGGTTTGAATAATGAGTGTTATAAAATAAAAATTGGTTTAATTAAATGGATGGTACATTGAATAAAAAAATAAACTGTTAGGATTATATTACATAAGAACATGATTCTAATTAATTAATCCCACCTATATACATATTCACAATATACTTAATTCCTGATTCATATTCATATAATTATTTATTAAAATAAATATATCAAATACTTTGGTTGATGTGGGCCAAAATTTTAAAAATAATAATGATATTATGTATAATTTAGTCTTTTGTCGAATTTGTTTAATAAAATTCATGTATTAACACAGAATTCAAGATAGTATCGTAATAACATAGGTAAAATATTCTTTTAGACTTGGATTAAATTGAAAAAATTATGAAATTTATATCAAGATCTTAATATAATATTTTTTACATGTCACATGATCATAATATAATATTATGCATTTGTTGAATAAATTTAAAATTTGGATTTTAATTTCATATCTGTTGAATGATTTTTTGAAATTATTAAGTTAAATCAGTTTTAGTTTTAGTTCTATATTTTGTCGACCAACTTATATATTTGAATTATATTCCTCTAATATTTATTAAATTTATTCTTTTATATATTTTTTTTGAAACGCCAAAGCATAACATTAAGATAAAAGCACAGTAGGCAGCAAACACTTAACAAGGGAAAAGGTGCTTGCGGAGAGAAAACAACAAAAGAGAACCTATTAAGCTGATTCTACTACTAGAAACCGCTGCTAATAATAAACAGTACGATTGAAACTTTACTCTAGGGATTGGAAAACTGAGTAAGATTCAACTAAGGGAGAAGGATAATAACTATTACTTAAGCTGAGAAACCCCCTCCCAGAATGCATTCCTCATTGATTACTTGATGAGCCGGAACAACTTTAGGACCATCTTCTGTTTCTATTGCAAAATAGTCCTCATGTAAGGCATATCCGTTGTGGATAATGCCATCTGCTTGGAGAGTGTTTGGGCCGAAATCTATTGGATCTTCTTCATCATTGAGAATTTCGATCGCCTGATGTTGAGGATCATTGTGTGCAAACCCTAGGTCAATGCTGAGAAGCTCTTCAATCGCTCCAACTGGCCTGGAGAAAGTGAAGAGATGATTGCATTTGTCTCTTCCAAGTTTGGCCAGGTAGATTGCAGCATGGTTACGCTCAGAGAATACGAATGCTATTGTGCATAGCCATCTTGGATCGTTGAGACGAATGATGATTTGTTGCGAAATGATGGCTAGATCCTCTGGGATACCATGGGGGAAGCTTTTGAGCATCTGGAAAGCATCCAGATTGTCAATTTCTAGTATGACTTCCTTGTAGTTATCTTCAAAGGCAGTGACTAGGCCATGATGAATGGCATTGAGTTTGTTTTGCAAGGCTGAAGATGCTGGTAGCACTCCTGTAGAGAGCTTAAGAAATTCCCCTTCCGAGTTTCTGAGAATCATACCGATCCCATGCTTGTTGCCATTCATGAATGGGATGAAAGGAGTGGCACCATGCACATTGACCTTAACAGCCCCTGGATGAGGGAGGGTCCAGTGGAATTCCATTGAAACAAGAGGGAAAGAAGAGGTTTGAGACTGAAGGAAGATGGGATGGAGAAGAAATAAGACTGAGATCACAACTAAATAGAACTGAAATATGCATGCAAGCTATAGATACAGGGCGTTGGGACTAAGAAAAAACTGGAAAGTGGAGCATGCTTAAGACAATTTTATGAGATCGAGAGGGCGTGGATAATTGCCCAATAGCTGAGAGAGAGAGAGAAATTACAATTTCTCGAGAAAATATGGAAATGATATCAAGGTTATGGAAAACTGAGATGTGATGTCAGTAACAGAGATTTGAGAGGGGACACACTAATGGATGCTATATAATAGGTAAGAATATTGATAATTACCTATTTCTTAGCTAATCCATTCTGATCGCATGGCTTGCAATTTTAATCCATTTTTAGCCAAAAAATCAGCCTCCCGAATTAACTCTCTATTGCAGTGAATGACGTGGAAATTAAATAGGGAGGGATCAGATACCTTCTGTCTCAAGAAGTCATCTTGTAGCAAAATAGAGTCTGTACAGATAACAATATTCTTGTCTCTCAAATTAACCTTTTTGAGTTCTCCCATAAGATAATAGCACGCTAAAAACTCAGTTTGTAGAGGCGATATTGAATTAACTGGTCCTGAGAACACAAAGATAATCTTGTTGCTTTTGTACAATACTCCACCTATTCCTGCTCTAGAACACCCTCCATTTTGAGACCAAGCACCATCACAAAAACCCACCAAGTTGTAATTGGATTTAAATATTCCCATAAGGAAATCTCTGGACTTGAGAACCTGAATTTTGATGTAACCTAAAGGATTATGGTTCCAAATATTTACAAGAGCATCGTGATCCTCTAACTTTCCTCTTTTTAATTTTAGCCACTTGTGTGAGATTGATTTAAGGAATTGCTCAATGCCGGCAACTGGAGTTTTCACATTCTGGAAATTGCATTCATTCCTCATCCTCCAAACAGTCCAAAGAGTGGCCGATGCCAAGATTTTCCAATAATGAGACAATTCCTTATCTGACCTTTTTGTGAGTAGGGATGATAGATCAGAAGAATCATTTTGTAGATTAATGGGGGCAATATTAATCCAAGAGAATAGACAATTCCAAGTAATTTTCGCCAATGAGCATTGCCAGAATAGATGATTAAGATCTTCTTGACCTTGTCCACACCATGCACACGTAGTGTTAATCTGCATTCCTCTACTGGCTAGAAACACTTTAGTAGGGATGATATTATGACTGATTTTCCAAAGAAAGACCTTGATTGCAGGTGGCACATGGCTCTTCCAGATCCAAAGACTGCATGTGTGATTCATGGTACCTCCTGTGAGAACCTTATATCCCTCTGCAGAGTTGTATTTCTTGTGATTTAATTTCCATACTGCTGAATCTTGAGAGGATTCTGGATTGAAACTAAGAATCACTGCATGTAGATTTTCTGCTTCATCTATTTCCCAACCCCTCAGTGGTCTTCTCCATATTGACAAATCATTGATAAGATGAGAATGCCTCCATATTGATGTCATTAGAAACAGAGAGATATCCTTATGCATGCAGAGCTCAAAAAGTCTTGTGAATCTGAATTTGAGTGGTGTATCACCATGCCAGATTTCTTGCCAGAATTTGATTTTCCTACCATCCCCTGCTTTCCACAATAGATCCTCTATATTGCAGATGTGGAGATTTGGATTATTCTTAACTGAGAAAATGCTTCTCATAATCGGGGAGTGTGCTGTGTTGCCTGCGCTTTGAGATGAGCTCTGCCATTCACCATAATTAATGGAGATGATTTTGTGCCATAATTTGTCCGGTTCCACTATGAATTTCCACCACCATTTAGCCAAAAGAGAAATGTTGCGTGATTTGATAGAAGAAACACCTAGTCCACCCTGATCCAAGCTTTTGCAAACCATATTCCAGTTGATGAGATGCATTTTATTTGAATTTGTATTGAGTCCATTCCAGAGGTAATCTCTGCGAATTTTGTCAATTTTTGAGATGATTGCTGTTGGAACCTGGTAGAGATTTAACCAGTATATTGGAATGCTATTGAGAACTGATTTTAGGATAATTAGTCGACCTGCGATGGATGTACTCACATTCCTCCATTTCTTCATTTTTTTGTGGAAATTCTCAAGAAGCGGTTCCCAAAAGCTGAGATACTTAGGTGATTTACCTATTTTGGCTCCCAAGTAACTTAGGGGCCATGTACCCATACTGCATTGAAGTAGAGATGCCCAATGCCTAATGCGAAACTCATCGCTGCTGGATCCATAGATTGAACTTTTGCTAAAGTTGATTTTAAGACCCGACATTAATTCAAAAAGTTTGAGCATGATTTTAATCCCTCTAATAGAACTGAGATCATCTTTGATTAATAGGATCATTTCGTCAGCAAATTGCATGTGGTTGATTTGTAAACCTGACTTAAGTTCCACTCCTTTGAAAATGCCCAGTCTACTTGCTTTGATGAGGAAAAGGTGAAGCATTTCACCAACTAGATTGAAGAGTAGGGGGATAGAGGATCCCCTTGTCTTAGACCTTGCTTCATACTAAATTCTTTCGTGGGAGAACCGTTTATCAATATAGACGGCCGAGCAGAATTTAGAATTGATTTGATCCATGAAATCCATTTGATCTTGAAGTTCATTGCTTGTAGAGTGAGTTCTAGAAAATCCCAGTTGATTGAATCAAATGCCTTCGCAAAGTCTAACTTGAGGATGACACCCTTAATTTGATTGGTTTGAATGCAGTGAGCTACCTCATTGACCACTAGGATGTTTTTTGAGATGCTCCTATCTTTGATGAATGCTGATTGATGTTCCGAGACTAGTTTGCCTATATAACTGCTTAATCTATTTGCTAATGTTTCGAGTAGAATTTTCATTGCAAAATTGATTAAACTAATAGGCCTGTAGTCCCCTGCTACTTTTGGAGCATCTGATTTCGGGATTAGGGTGATGAAGGAAGAGTTGAGACCTGTTGGCAAGGTACCATTTTCTTGAAAGACCTGAAGCATTGCATAGAAGTCGTTTTTGAGATATGACCATGAATCCTTGATGAACGCCCCGTTTAAACCGTCAGGGCCTGGAGCTTTGGCCGAGTCAAAACTCTTCAATGCTAGCTCTATTTGAGTTGGTCTCTCCTTTTAAATCCCAATTGAGTCTTGCTCTTTGAAGATTGATTGACTCTCGAATCTTGTATGCCGTTTTCAATTCCTGAGAGATCTTCATTTTTTCGATAGAAGACCATCCTTGCTTATCCCCTTGTGCTAGTTTTTTTCTAGGATAGTGATGTGAGATGAGATGTCAGATTTGTGGTCTTTGCACCATTTCCTAATCCAATATCTCACCTTTCTCCAGGATAGAAACTGAGATGGATTATTTGTACTCATGGTATGAGTGTTATTGCATTTGTCTGCCATCCATTCTTTGAAATCCTTATCTTCAAGCCATAAATTAAACGCTTTGAAAGGGAGGGAACCCCAATTAATGACCTTACTGCGAAGTATTGATGGAATGTGGTCTGAGGTTTTTCTACAATCTCCAAACAGTTGCCAAGCACCCCCTCCAGGCCATTGAGAGTTTACGAGAGCCCTGTCTAGTTTGCTTATCTTGCCTTGCGGACCATACCACATGAAATTGAATTCCATGAGAGGAATATCCAAAAGGAGATTATCTTTGATGAAGGCATTAAAATTTGACGAGTCTCTCTTTCTGTATTCACATCCTTGACAATCTCCTGGAAATCTAATGCAGTTGAAATCACCAATGAGGCAGAATGGCTCATTCCTATTGCAACTCCTTAGATCTTGAAGTTCCTTCCACACTAGTCTTTTGTCTGCTGGTTCATGTGGAGCATAGATGCTTACAATGTTCAGGGTAGTGCCTTCTAGGATTGTGTTACCCCTGAGATGGATCCAGTATCTTGTTACTAACTCTGTTTTTTTAGAAAACAATGATACATCCCAAGACAGTAGGATTCCTCCTGATAAACCATTGGCTCTAGATTCAATCCAATCATGATCCTTGACTGACCATATTGAATCTTTAAGAGTATCTGAAAGCTGGCTACATTTAGTCTCTTGAATACTGATCATACTTGGTCTGTGCTTAAGAATCAATTCTAATATATTTTTCCTAGCACTGAAGTTACATATGCCTCTAATATTCCAGTTTAGTATTGAGATGTATTCCATTTGAGTATGGGAGATCTGATAATGTAAGGATCTAACTGGAATTTAATCCGAAAGATTTTCTCTAATAATCTCTGAAGCTTGATCTCTGTCTTGTGGTAATATAAGGCCCATGAGTTCCCCTACTTCCAGAATCTGTCCTACTAACTCCTGTTTACCCTGGTTTCCAACTTTTGAAGAACTAGCTTGACCACATGTAGGAGCTTGACCATATGTTGGAAATGGAATGATGGCCAGGTGGTTGTCAGAGAATAAACCTCCCTTCATAGGTGCCACTATCCCCGATTTTGCTTTCTTGGTTCTAAGTTTCTTGTTTACTAGTTTGCACCTGTATTCAAAGAAGCGTAGAATTTTTGGGTTCTTCCTTGGCCTACCTACTCTACCTCCTAGTTTGAGCTTGTTGATCTCTATTGTAGCCTGTAGGAGTAGTAATTTCCTCCCTTTCTTTGCTGCTGTCTGAGAGATAAACTTTCTGAGAGGTATTGTCTAACGATGATTCTTCTGTGCTGACTGAATTAATGTCTCTGGTTTCCCAGATTCTGGTAGCACTGATTTCCTCCTTATAGTTCCTATCTTGATCTTGTACTGACTCTCTTGAGATATCTTTCACAGGCTCTTGCTTTGGCTCTTGAAACTGGGATTGAACTGGCTCTGGATTAGGCTCATGGTTCTGTGATGCTTTGCTCTGATCTGTTTTTGATGAATTATGAAACTCTTTGCTGTCTTGCTGCGAAGATTCTTGCACCTTTTGGGAACCAGAGGTGGAGATTTGAGAGGATGGCGAGATTTCCTGGATTACTACCCAAAAACTTTCATCCCCTAACAGAACTTTTAAGGTTTCTTTAATCTTAAGTACTTTATGAGTGAAAATGCACACCGAGGGGTTAACTAGGAAATCATCATTAGGGTTACAATTTTATACATGGGAGAAAGTACCCCAATCCTTGATGATTAATTCCCAGTTTGATTGACTCCATAAACTGATTGGCAGTCCATCACAGTTGATCCAAGCTCGACGAGGTAAGATTAGGTCTTTGTGTTTTGGATCCATCACTACACCATAAACAAGCTATCGCAACCTCTTTCTCACATGTGTTGCTAGATTATGTTACCTTAGGTATACTACTTTTGGCCTAGCATAGCCTAATATAACACTTTTAATTTTATGTTACCTTAGACAGAAATGTAATGTTACCTTAGCTAGCAAAGTGTTATATGCGGGGCAACATGCACAATATGTTGCCTTAGATCATTAATAAACACAATTTTTAATTTAATAACTAAAAACTAAATAATTATTTAAAAATTAAATTTAACATGAAATCAATTTGTTTTTATGAAAATTAAGAGTTTATTAAATTAATGAGTTACTCTTTATAAAAATTAAGATATTTAATTATTAATAAACAAATATATTTTTTTACTTAAAATGAGAAATTAAATAATTATTTGAATTTAAAAATATTTAAATTGCATAAAAGTAAATAATAATTTTTTTTAAAAGTAAAAGTTTAATTAGATAAATGAATTATTATTTTTAAATATTAATTAATATATTTATTTATTAAATCTAAAATATACAATTTAAAAAGAATAAAATTACATAAATATAAATATAATATTACAAAAACGTTAGTCAATGTTAGAGCGAGCTGAAATGTTATAGCCTAAAATTTAAGAGCGGGCTGGGCGACAAATAGTACCGCCCAGTATTTCACTTTCACTTTAAAAATTTAGAACTTATTATTTCAGTCTCCCAACTCCCTCTTTCTCTCGCTCTCCCAACTCTTTCTCTCGCTCTCTCCCCCCAATTATCTCTCTCTCATTTCTTCAAATTAAGTACTTAATTAGGTGGAGGCTTCTTCAAATTAAATACGTAATTCAGTTTCTCAATTGATTTGAGAAGCTTATCTGGATTTAGTCAGAGCTTCAAATTAGGGCTTCTTCAAATTAGGGGTTTTTAATTTGAGTTCAATTACTTAGTTTTCTTCACTTAAACTTCAACTAATCGATCTCTCTTTGATTTCAGGGCTTCCAGTGGATTTTGAGTTTGTGCTTCGATTTTAGGTATTACCCCCTTTAGCCTTTTATTTCCAATTTTCAGTTGAGGCATGTAGTATTTTAATTTTAGATTTTTGTTTTTGATTTTCAGTGTATTTAAATTGGATTTTTGTATTTTTGATTTTTGTTTTTATCTTTTGACTTGGGTTGTAGCCTTGTAGGTTTTATTGTTTTTTGCTTCTCCTTTACAACTTGGGTTGTAATGTTTTCCTGACTAAATATTTGAGTTACTGTTAGTATTTGAAAATTTATGTGAAGTGTGTTGGTTCAATATTTGTATCTAACAGTTCTTGCTGACTCGATATTTGCTTTTGTGTTTGAGGGTTAATGTTTGTTAGCGATTTTAGACATGTAAAAATTAAGATAATTATGGATTAATGTGTGTTTTTCCTTCTATTCTTCCTTTTGGAACTTTTGATCCAATTAAGAAGCTGATTGTATCTTCCTTCCCGACCTTATGCAGATATTTGGGATGGCATACAGGGTCAAAATGTTTAATAAGTGAGGTTTTTCATCATGTGTACTTTGTGATGTTCTTTTTGTTCTACTTGTGTACTACTTGTTGAGTCCCTATTAAATTATTCTATCACATGGGTGGAATTGTTTACGAGTCACTAACTAGCTACGTAGTATAGGTTGGTTCAATACAGTTACAATATTTGTATATGATGTATATTTAGAGTCATTTAGGTAACTGCCATATTTCATCTGTAATTTGGCATGCCAGTAACTTTCTTTTCAGTAATGATATCCTGTCAGGAATTAAAAAGTTGACTTATAATGCAGATTAGTGGATTGACAGATTAGTGAACTTGCAAGAAATACAAAAAATCAAGGCTACAAGGCATATAGTATATGTCTAAATATTTTCTGTGGATGCATGTAGTATGTCTGTATATGTTTGTAATTTGAAATGGTATATTTTCTTTGCTCATCTGTTTTTGTAATCATTCTTTTCTAGCTTTAACTACTGTAAGTCTGTAATTACTCTGGTCCAGTGATGATAGAATTTTGCTTGATTAAATTATATCAAGAAAAAAGAGAGTAAAGCTTACTGGTGTTGATGTCTCAGAACTAACTTTTAGCGGCAGAATTAGAGAGGGGCTACTAGAGTTTGTAACCTCCACCGGGACATAAAAGGAATATCTAATACAAATAATTTTTAGCCCCCATAATAAGAAAAATATTAGCTTATAACTTTTTCTAGGAGGTAATATTTGTTGCTTCAGTTTTCTTGTTGATATAGCACTGGGTTGTGATGCATTTCTGCCCTGCCCTTCGTCACTTGTTATTTTTCCATCAAACTGTGCTAACCTAGGGTCTTCCTCCCCCAATGTTATTTTAGTAAAATTCTGCTATAAAGCATTTTTATAAGTTCTAGCAACCCTTATTATCCTTTATTTGTTTATCTATCCTCTCTTTACAAGTTCATTAAAGAGAACACATTTCTGTTGCTCCAGATTCCCATGAGGATGACTTGTGGAATGAAAATGGATCCATGGTTCGAAAAAACGAATTAGAAAAAGAATCTGATTTGGATAGGGAATGGCAGAGGCGACGAGATCAGTTCCACACGGTAACTTTACATACTTATTTATTGTTGGATCACTGATTGAATTTGTTTATTTGAACTCCTTTGATATTTCCCTAAAATGCTGTCGAAATATATCTGACATATTCCTTGTCAATAAACAGATTGGTTACCGAGATCGTCTCATGGTTGGGAAAGAAGCTTCTGCACAAGAAAGGTTCAATACTGGTTTTAACGGGTCTGTCTTTGTTGGTTATAAATGGGGTCTTGTTAGAGGTGTTAGTAGGTAAACAGATAAATTATTTTCTAATGCTAGAAATATAGCCTATTCTTCCTCTAATACTTTGCAAGTTGATTGTCTTTGGAATGTTTTAACTTGGTTTTTCTTTGTCTCCTGTTGATGAAGTGCTCTAGCCTGCCTTCCGGATGAAGTTAAGAAAAGGTTGGTTGAATCCGAGGAACGGAGAAAGAAGTTCCTCCACCTACATGAATCTGTTGATGGTCTTTCTTCAACTAATGCATTGAAGTTGTTCCATGATGATGTCCAATAGTGTTGAAAAAGAAAATGATCATCCCATGCCTACTTCACTCAAGGAAAAAGAGCATACCTCAGGTTCAAATGACAATTTCCTAGGAACATATTATGAAGAAATGCAGGCACTTACTCTTGAATCTCCTGCCATAAAAGTTCATTTTTAGATGCTCAAGTAGATACTTGTATGTTATAAGCCCTAGCTTGTATACTGTATGTTTCATTGCTCTGTATTAATACTCGAGACAATGGTGCGAGTAGATGGTTTAACTTTAACCATACTTATGGTGTACGGCAACACTGTTGTATCTGAATTTTTTATATAAAGAAAACATTGTCAAATGTTGCATTTAGCTGTAGACATTTTTGGTATGCTCCAGAACAGAATTTTAGTTCTGTTGTAAAATAGTCCAGTGAATCCACAGTGGGCCCACAGTGGGACACACCCTTTAAAAAAATTAATACATCAAAGGTAACATATATTTTATGTTGGCATAGATCGTGGGACCCACAGTGGGGCCCACATTTTTAAAAAAAAATTAATACACCAAAGGTAACATATAATTTATGTTGGTATAGATCAAATTTGTGTTGCTATTGCACTCTACTGCAACATAAAATGGCATCCGATAAAAATGTTACCTTAGATACCCTAGGCAACATTGAAAAAACTATCTTAAAAAAAATGTTACCTTAGCCCTTTTTTGGGCCTACTGCAACATATTTGACCCCTGAGGCAACACAAATTTCAAGTTACAGTAGGCAGTTTATGGTGTAGTGCATGAAGGAAGAGAACCATGGGTCTAGCCATCCTAAATCCATATCATCTTTAACCTTTTTGGAGGGAAAAGTGAGGAGAAATTTCGATGGACCCAAGCTCTTGACCTTGATATGATCCATGTTCTCTTTATATGATATTAATAAATATCCAATTTAGATTATTTGAGAATCATTAATCACATAAATATTAAGATTTATGAAGATTACATTATTTAAAAACTATTCCTCTCATATGAGTATCAAGATTTTTGAAAATTATTTTATTTGTATAATATGTCTCTAATATTTATAAAATTTGTGAATAAATTTATATTTCAATTAGTTCATGTATATAAACTATTTTACAAAATTTAGATTATTGATATATGTAGAACTATATTTCACCTAGATCAGTTAGGATATGATTTTTCTCTTCTATATCAATTAGAATAGACTTCTGCGCGCGTGTGGCATAGTCTGTTTAGAATATTACTATATTAGTATTTAAATATTAAAATAAATAGGATATAATTTAGGCCGTTAATTAAAATTTATATCTAACGATCAATATATGTTTTGCGGTAGTACTGACAACCAAATATCCACCTTATGCTAATTATATATAGGATATAAAAATATTATTTAAATATTACAATGAATAGGATATAATCTAGGCCGTTAATTAAAGTTTAGATCTAACGATCAATATTTGTTTCGCGATAGTAGTGACAACCAAATATCCATCTTATCCTTTATTATAATACATGAGTCCACTACACGTCAGTTAACTAATCAGAATTGATGAATTATTTTAGGACCAATTAGAGCTAATTCCTAAATTTTAGACCAATCATGTTATACTAAAAATTTTCCTTATTTACAGTCTCACCCTACCACTTTAACCATGGTTAGTTAACACTTCTAATTTAAATACAATAATGATTTTAGCAAATATATATATATCCATAAATACATATTTTTTAAATCAAAAAATATTTACTAGAAAATCACACTTTTAATTTAAAATCAATCATGACATACCATTATATATTTTAAATTAAATTTCATAATTAATCATTCATTAATCAACCACTCTTTTAATATAAAGTCTGACACAATCATATTATCATACATTATAAATTGATTTTTAAAATGGGTATTGTATAATTATAATCGATATTAAATAATTAAAATCTAAATTAACTAAAAATATGAAAAAATAAGATTTTAAGTAATTTGGATAAAACTCATACCTTCAAAATTTTGATTTTTTTTATAAGCTCAAAAATATATTTATTCATCATTTGTTAATAAAATTAATTAATAAATGCATATAAGCCAACATTACAAAATCGGATTTGAACAAATTTTAAATAGCTTGGATAAAATCCATATCTTCAAAAACTCGATTTATTGAAAGGTTCAAAAATATATTTATTCACAATTTGTTAATAAAATAATTAATAAATTCATATAAATGATTTAAATACAATAATTATTTTATTAAAAATATCCATAAATACATATTTTTTAAATCAAAAAATATTTACTAGAAAATCACAATTTTAATTTGAAATCAATCACGATACACTATTATTTATTTTAAATTAAATTTCATAATTAATCATTCATTAATCAACCACTTTTTTAATATAAAGTCAAACACAATCATATTATCATAGATTATAAATTAGTTTTTATAATATATATTGGGGATAGTTTCAAAACTACCCATGTGAACTATTAGATTTTTAAATATATACTACCAATCTTTCTAAAATTCTAAAAATACCGACCTTGTTTTCAAAATTCCAGAAATACTAACTTCCTCAATTGCAACTTTTGCAACCTCATTTGCAACTTCCAGTTTTCAAATTTCTGATTTCATGTTCTGGGGTTCAGATGTCATTTTCGACCTCTTTTTTGGACTCTAATATATATATATATATATATATATATATATATATATATATATATATATATTAGAGTCCAAAAAAGAGGTCGAAAATGACATCTGACAAATGGAACTTGAAATCAGAAATTTGAAAACTGGAAGTTGCAAATGAGGTTGCAAGGCCCCTCCAAGGGCACTCATAATTGGTGAATTTGGGTTGCAAGGTCCCGCCAGGGGCACTCATAATTGGTGAATTTGGGTTGCAAGGCCCCGCTAGGGGCACTCATAATTGGTGGATTTCTGATTTGCAACTTTTAGTTTTCAGTTGCAACTTTTGCAACCACAGTTGCAACTTTTGCAACCTCAGTTGTAACTTTTGCAACCTCAGTTGCAACTCCTCAGTTGCAACTTTTGCAACCTCAGTTGCAACTTTTGCAACCTCAGTTTTCAGTTGCAACTTTTGCAACCTCAGTTGCAACTGCGGTTTGCAACCTGAATTGCAACTTTTGCAACCTCAGTTGCAACTGCGGTTTACAACCTTAGTTGCAACTGCGGTTTACAACCTCAGTTGCAACTTTTGCAACCTCAGTTGCAAAATTATGAGTGTCCCTGGCGGGGCCTTGCAACCCAAATTCACAAATTATGAGTGCCCTTGGCGGGGCCTTGCAACCTCATTTGCAACTTCCAGTTTTCAAATTTCTGATTTCAAGTTCCAATTGTCAGATGTCATTTTCGACCTCTTTTTTGGACTCTAATGTATATATATATATATATATATATACATTAGAGTCCAAAAAAGAGGTCGAAAATGACATCTGAACCCCAGAACATGAAATTAGAAATTTGAAAACTGGAAGTTGCAAATGAGGTTGCAAAAGTTGCAATTGAGGAAGGTAGTATTTTTGGAATTTTGAAAACATAAAAGTATAATGAGGTAGTATTTTTGAAAAAATGATTTTATAGAAGTGAAAAGATAGTTGGGTGGTAGTAAAATTGGAAATAATTATTAAAATCTTATTTATTTATGTAAATATTGTACAAATATAATCGATATTAAATAATTATAATCTAACTTAACTAAAATCTGAAAAAAAAAACGAATTTGAAATCAGATTTTAAATAACTTGGATGAAATCCATACCTTCAAAAAGTTGATTTTTTTTAAGCTCAAAAATATATTTATTCATAATTAGTTAATAAAATAGCTTGGATAAAATCCATATCTTCAAAAACTCAATTTTTTGAAAGGTTCAAAAATATATTTATTCACAATTTGTTAATAAAATAGATAATAAATTCATATAAACGAACACCGCATATATTTTAATTAATTTAATTATTAAATATACGCTATAAGAGTATTATTACTGGTTGGTGAATAAATTACCAATCAAAAACATAAAATTATTTTAGAGGCAATAAGAATTTACTTCTAAACTTTAAATCAATCAATCATATACAAATTTTTTATTATTTACCATGCTTATTCTAATTTACTAATCGCGATTAAATTACATATAACAGTATATTACATATAAATCCATATAACAGTATATTACAAGTCTACTCATGTTCAGTTAAGAGATAGTTAGCCAATCAGTAAATTATGAATTATTTTAAGACCAATCAGAGACCATCTCTAAAATTTAGACCAATCATATTAGATTAAAAAATTTCCTTATTTAACATTCTCATCTTACTATACTAACCATGGTTCGTTAACCGATTTAGATATAGCAGTTACTTGATTTAACATCTTACTATACTAGTCATGATTTGTTAATTCTAATTTAAATGTATTAGTTACTTGATTTACCATACCTATTTATTACATATTTTTTAATGTCAAAAATATTTATATTAAATTACTATTTTAAATTAAAATCAATCATAATTATTAAAAAATATAACATTAACTGTTTTTCAAAATATTAACTAATTTACCCCTATTTTGATTTACTATTAATCATAATTACACTAATGTATATTAAGGATTATTTTTCATAAATGTATATTAGAGCCGATCAAAATTAACCACTAAAATTAAAACAATAATATCATTGTCATCATAATTTACTTATTGTGGCTACTTAACAATTTTATTTTAAATAAAATGATTATTATTAAAAAATTAAAAATTAATACATCTATTTTATCTATAATATATAATACTTTGACATCTCAATCTCTCAATATAAAATCATAAGGTACAATCAAATTTTATAAATCTGCTATTACTGAATTAAAAATTACTTTAAATTAAAAAAATATTTACCACACTGATTTAATTACGCGTTCAAAAGTTAGTTATATAAAATTTTAAATTAATTAATTATAAAAAAGTTAGATTCTTCCAATTAAAATATTAAAACCAATTTTAAACCAACTAGCATGAAAGCCCGTGCAAGGCACGGGTCACATTCTAATTTGCACAATTTTTTTTCGCAAATCGTATTTGAGTCGGTCATATCTTCTTTTCAGTCTATTCTATGTGCTTCGATTTATTTATGGCCAATAGTTGGTAATTGTTCAAATTTTGAAATATTATTGAATTATATATTTTGAATATCATATAGAGGCAATCATTAGATTAAGCCGCTCCTGCAATGTGGCACCGAGAAGATGTTGTAATTTAGAGGCACATCTTTTCTAATAAGTAAAAAAATTTAAAAGTATGTAGAGGCACAAAAATGATATTTGGGGCACATTTTATTCAAGGTAGCACAAAAAATAGTTTAAGATATAAGAAGTGCCGAAAAATAAATGGTATGTAGAATTTTAGTTGAGTACAAAATTCAAATTCACTTGGAACTTTCAATTTCTCAAGACAGACCTAGGTATCATATTTGTAAATAGTATTCGTTTAATGTAAGATGAATGATCGATATTAATAATACATAAAAGTTATGTTAGGAATTATGTTGTCCTTGATGATATACACAACCATAAAACACTTTGAAAAACATATGAGCATAAGTTTAAGTTTTGTAACTTATCAACGGATATCCAAGCCATGTACATCCGTTGATGAGGCAGCTTATCAATCGATAAGTCTGTAGCATACCTTGTATTTAAGTTTGAGTTTGTTGCTGAATATCATAGTTGCTAGGTATCCTAAGTCATGTTGACTATCAAAGGATATACAGAATAGGGTAACTAATTGTATATAAGTTGTGCTATGTAATTCTGTATAAGTGAAGTGATGATCAACAGATAAAGGTCCTATGTCAACGGATATGGTATTCACAGCAAGAATCAACCTATCGATCCATGTCTACAACAACGGATAAAAGCTTCAATCAATAATGTCTTGGGATTAGAGGTTGATGGCGACTTGACATGCCTAACAGATCACATGGGTTGATGAACTTAAATGAGGTATGGGAACCAGTATTGGAAACGAAGAAGAAAAAGAAACATTCCTTATTCTCACAAGCAATTTAGCTGGTAAATCTAGTGCATATATGTCCAAGACAACCAGACAAAATTGCATCACATGGAGACAAGGAGTGGCAGCAACCCTACAGGATACTTTGACTCGTAAGATTCGTTTATTTTGTAGGGTTTGTAATCTTGAAGTAATATATATACTTCAAGAGTAGCATAGCTAAAATAGAGAAGAGAAACACTTAGCAAAAAGCTTTAAGCATTAGGTTCTTTTGTAATAGTTTTAGCTTTGTATTCGCAGCTGTGTACTCAGTTTACACAGAGAAATTTTCTTCAATACAACCCTCAGGTGGAGACGTGAAAAACCCCCACCTGAAATTTTTAAGTGTGTTGTGTATCTGTTCATTATCTGTTCTTTACATTATAGTCTTCAATTTATCCATCTGCTTCCATTGATATTACAAGTGTTGTTCAAAATTCGAAAGAATTTTACAAGATTGTATTCAACCCCCCTTCTACAATCTTGAAGAGTGCTACTGGGAAATAACAATTGGTATCAGAGCGAGCTTCTAACATACAAGAAGTTTAAAGATCTAGCACCATGGGAAAGAAGGGCACAGGGGTTAAGATTCCAATTCTTGACAAAGACAACTACTTTCATTGGAAGGTAAAGATGCATCTCCATCTCTCAGCACTGGACGAAGATTATGTTGACTGTATAGAGAAAGGCCCTCATGTTCCCATGAAGCCTAACTCTGCTGTTGGTGAAGCTGCTGGTTCTACAGCTGCTGGAAGGTCAATTCCAAAAACTCAGGCTGAGTTCACAGATGAGGACTTGGAAGTAATACATAAGGATAAGAAGGTCATGAATATCTTATTCAATGGTATTGACCAAGACATGTTTGATTGTGTTATAAACTGCACCTCTGCCAAGCAAGTGTGGGATACCATTCATACAATTTGTGAAAGAACTGAACAAGTCAGAGAAAATAAGATGTAGCTCCTAATACAACAATATGAACATTTTCACTATTCCTCTGGTGAAAATTTGACAGATATATTTAGTAGATTTCAAAAACTACTAAATGGTCTGAAGTTGTATGGGAGGAAATATGAAACCAAGGGCTCCAACCTGAAATTTCTGAGGTCTCTTCCAAAGGAATGGAAGCCAGTGACAGTCTCATTGAGAAACTCTCAAGACTACAAAGAATTTACACTTGAGAGACTGTATGGTATTCTGAAAACCTATGAGCTTGAAATGCAACAAGATGAGGAAGTGGAGAAGATAAAGAAGAAGGTTGGGTCTGTTGCCTTGGTGGCCAATATTCCAGTAAGCCAAGAGAGTGAGAAGATGGAGAGCACAAAGACCACATCAAGTTCTATAACTTGTGATGGTGGAGCTGATTCTAGCAGAGGGAAAAGCAAGTTGATTGAAGAACTCGATGCATCAAGTGGAAGTGAATCTGATGACTTGGATGACTATCTAGCATTCTTGTCAAGAAGGTTCTCAAAACTTAAATTCAAGAGGAATCCAGCAGGAGGCTGGCAATTCAGAAAGAATGGTCAACCACCCAAAAATATGGTTGACAGATCTAAGTTCAAATGCTTCAACTGTGGAATTGCTGGCCATTTTGCCAATGAGTGTAGAAAGCATAAAGCTGAGAATGAGAAGAAACAGTTTGGAACTGTTGACTACAAGAAGAAATATTACGATCTTCTCAATCAGAAGGAAAAGGCTTTTGTGTCAAGAGACAGTGATTGGGCTACTGGTGGAGATTCTGATGCAGAGGAAGAGTTTGTCAATCTTGCCCTCATGGCAAATGAGAAAGATGAAGAAGCTAGTTCAGCAAGCAACCAGGTATTATCTTCTAACCTATCTGATTTATCTAAAGCTGAATATGCTAGTACAATTGATGAAATGTCTCTTGAATTGTATAACATGCATGTTTCCTTGAAATCGCTTAACAAAGAGAACAAAAGAATAAAAGAGCTAAATGAAAAGTTAAGTGATAGCAATGCTTTGATAGAAACTCAGTTAATTGAGTTTGAGGTTATGAGAAGAGATTGCCAGGAAGCTAAAGATGGTTTGCTTGAAGCCCATAAACGTGAAAACGGTTTAAAAGAACAGTTGAAGAAAAATCAAGTCCTAATTGCCTCTTGGGGAAAATCCAGAGCCACCACTGAAGAAATTTTTGGCGTTCAAGGGATTAACTCCATTAGCAATATAGGAGTAGAAAAGTTAGGAGTTGATGGAGAGACTGCTTCTGACAGTGAATCAACGGATGATGCCTGCAGAGATCCGTTGATCAAAGGGCCATCGATGGATGCAGAACAATGTCATCCATCGAAAGCCAAAACTATCAGCAAAGCAACTCTGGTTAAATTGAACAATCAATATGGTCCAGTCAGTAAGAACTTTGAGAAAGGAGAATGTAGCAAAACAAAATCAGTTGAGGAAGCCAACATAGGCCACTTGTCCCAAAAGCAATTGAAGGACAAGTTAGAGAAAGTTGAGTTAAGAGCTAAAGGTAGGAGAAAGAACAGAAATGGCAAAGTAGGGATTAACAAGCACAACAATTATACTCCAGATAAATATGCTCCTAGAAAGGAATGTGTTAACTATGGTAGTGTTAATCACCTATCTGCTAGTTGTAGAAAATTGAAAAATGCTCCTATGCCTTTACACTTGCCTACTTCTGCCATGTATGCCATGCCTAACAGTAATGCTCAATCTACTCATGCATCTAGTCTATATGCAAACATGTCATTCATGCATAACCCATACTACAATGCTTTCAATATGCCTCAGATGCCATGGATAATGAATAGCATGCATGCACAGACTATGCCTAATTCTAATTTCTATAATGCATATGAGCATGACTCAAATCCTGGCTTCCAAAGGCCCACTCCCAGAGTCAAGATTGATCTAACTCAATCTGGACCAAAGGGAAGAAAGGATTTGAGAGGCAAGAAAAAGGCTAACACTGCAGGACCCAAGGAAACTTGGGTACCAATATCAACTTTATTTGGTTTTGATGTGTGCAGGGAGACAGAAAGAACCTCTGGTATCTGGATAGTGGTTGTTCCAGACATATGACTGGAGATTCTACCCTGCTCACTAAGTTTGAGGAGATAGCTAGCCCTAGCATTACCTTTGGAGACAACAACAAAGGATATACTAGAGGATATGGCTTGATTTCAAAAGGAAATGTTGTCATTGAGGATGTAGCACTAGTTGATGGACTCAAGCATAATTTGCTGAGTATCAGTCAACTATGTGATAAAGGTCAAAATGTGTGGTTTACTACTGAAGCTTGTGTTGTTTTCAGGAAAAACGATAACAAGATAGTGATGACAGGCAACCGAAAAGGGAATGTGTACACAGCTGACTTCAATTCAACAAGTGCAGATACCGCTACATGCCTATTCAGCAAGGCAAGTATAGATGAAGGTAGGCTATGGCACAAGAAACTGTCACACTTGAATTTCCAAGCAATGAATGAGTTGGTAAAGAAGGATCTGGTTAGAGGTATTCCAAAATTGGATTTCTCCAAAGATGGATTGTGTGATGCATGCCAAAAAGGGAAGCAAAAGAAGGCCTCGTTCAAATCCAAGTCAATGTCCTCCATTGATCATCCTCTACAGCTACTTCACATGGATCTATTTGGACCAGTCAATGTTATGTCAATCTCCAAGAAGAAATACTGTCTAGTGATTGTGGATGACTTCTCTAAATTCACATGGACATACTTTCTGCACTCCAAGGATGAAGCTATCTTTGTTGGATACTCAGCATGGAAATCATATAGAATCTATAACCTAAGACTAAACATTGTTATGGAATCCATACATGTTGTCTTTGATGATAAGAAAATCCAAGGGTTGATAGATGAAGGTTTCCATGAAGATTTGTCATTTGACAATGATGTGACTGTTGAAGGCAGTGAAGATGATGTAGAAATAGTATCAACTAGTGTAAGAACGAAGCATGCTCGAGGTGTAGAGCGTGGGACACCATCCATTGATGCTGAGGAAACCCGATCCGTTGAAGACAATTCTGAATTACCCGTTGATAGCTACAGAGAATTATCCATTGATAACTCTGTTAGAACTCCAACCTCTAGAGCCACACACTCAGGGGGAGTTTCTCAGAGTCATCACTCAACAACATATCAGAATGATCAACACAGGGAGAATGAAGCTACGTCATCTAGGCTGAACCTGCCAACATTAAGAAAATGGACCAGAGATCACCCATTTGAACTCATAATTGGAGATTCAAATGCAAGAGTCCAAACTAGAAGGGCAACTCAAGAAGAATACTTGTATAGCAGTTTTCTGTCTAAAGAAGAACCTAAGAGAGTTGAGGATGCCCTCCTAGATCCAGACTGGGTTTTAGCAATGCAAGAGGAGCTAAACCAGTTTGAAAGAAATGAAGTGTGGAAGCTTGTACCCAAGCCTAAAGGCAAGTCAGTAATTGACACAAAATGGGTGTTCAAGAACAAGATGGATGAGAATGGCATAGTGACAAGGAATAAAGCTAGGTTGGTTGCAAAAGGCTATTGTCAAGAAGAAGGAATTGATTTTGATGGGACCTTTGCACCTGTAGCAAGGTTGGAAGCAATCAGAATCTTCCTGGCCTATGCAGCCCATGCCAATTTCAGAGTCTATCAAATGGATCTCAAGAGTGCTTTTCTAAATGGCATTTTGGAAGAAGAGGTATATGTAAGTCAACCTCCTGGTTTTGAGGACCCAGAATTCCCAGATTATGTCTATTTTCTTCTCAAAGCACTCTATGGCCTGAAGCAAGCACCTAGAGCCTGGTATGACACTCTCTCACAGTTCCTTATAGAGAATCACTTCACTCGAGGTACTGTTGACAAAACTCTCTTTTATAGAAATGTTAATGGCTCTATGATACTTGTTCAAATTTATGTAGATGATATAATTTTTGGGTCTACTGATGAGAAGCTTTGCAAAAGGTTTGCCAAACTTATGCAAAGTAAGTATGAAATGAGCATGATGGGTGAACTAACTTACTTTCTTGGTTTACAAGTAAAGCAAGTTAGTGATGGAATTTTTATTAGCCAATCCAAGTATGTTAATGATCTCTTGAAAAGATTTAATATGCTGGATTGTGCCTCTGCTAAAACACCCATGGCCACTGCCACTAAAATTGAGTTGAATACTAAGGAGAAGAAGGTGGACATCTCAAGTTATAGGGGCATGGTGGGCTCACTTTTATACTTAACAGCAAGCAGACCTGATATTATGTTTTCTACTTGTTTATGTGCAAGATTCCAAGCTGATCCCAGAGAATCTCACTTAATAGCTATTAAAAGAATTTTCAGATATCTCAAAGGAACACCAAACCTTGGAATTTGGTATCCTAGAGAATCTGGTTTTAATCTAACTGGCTATTCAGATGCAGATTATGTAGGTTGTAAAATTGACAGAAAAAGTACTACAGGCACTTGTCAATTCCTAGGGAACAAGCTGGTTTCATGGTTTAGCAAGAAGCAGAATTCGGTTTCCACTTCTACTGCAGAAGCTGAGTATATTGTAGCTGGAAGTTGTTGTGCACAGATACTATGGATGAAGAATCAACTGCTTGATTATAGATTAAGAGTTGATAGAATCCCAATATTTTGTAACAACACAAGTGCAATTGCCATATCTGAAAATCCAGTGCAACATTCCAGGACCAAGCACATAGACATTAAGTACCATTTCATCAGAGAACATGTGATGGAAGGTACTGTGGAACTTCATTTTGTTCCAAGTGAGAAGCAACTTGCAGATATCTTTACCAAGCCACTTGATGAGACAACATTCACAAGGTTGGTAAGTGAGCTAGGTATGCTGAATTTCTCCAAATTTATTCAAGATATTTGTATGATTGATTAAGCAGCCAGAAATTAGTTTGAATTTTTCTTTTACAAAGAAAAGGTACGAAATTCTGTTCTAGTCAGAATTTACCCATCGACGGATATGCCGAATATCCGTTGATGATTCAAATAATATCTGGGTTTTTAATTTTACTTTTGTTTATTCGATGGATATTTAGTTTTCCTTGTATGTATTATCTCAATAATACATATCAACAGGAAGCTCATTTCTCGAGAATTTACTCTTTTATCCACCGGGTAATTTATTTGTTTTTACTTTGGTCTTGTCTGAGCTGTCAAATCATTTTTACCATTTCATGACCGAATATTTGTCTTGATATGTGTGATTGCATGCTTATGTGCTATTTGAGCTAATTGATTTCCTAGAGATGATTTCTTGATTCTTGAGTATTACTATTATCATGATATATAGGCTTAATCATGACACTTTCTAGGGAATCTAAGAAAGAGACTGTTGATATAGCCTAGCCTTGCTTGCATCCGTAACTAGTATCTATAGGTGTGTCTCTTTTGACGTTTCAAATTCCAAGTTCACCTATATATATGTGTATACCCAGCAGCCAGTTATTTCACTTATCATTTTCTCTAAAACACTTCTTCAACTTCTACTCTAGAACCCTCATTTCTTCAAACTCCTTTTCCAAATACCTCATGGCCTTCTTCATGCATTTCCATTATGTAGACGAAATCCTTTTCGATTACCGCTCCTCATCGATGGTCGTCGACGGGGTCAGCTACCCTGCGGATAAGGTTCCGATTGACATTCTCAAGAAACTCACCTACGAGCAAGAGGTGGAGTGGAGTTTCTTGTTCATGAACCTGGTAATTGAAGAAGAACTCGAGGCTGAAGCTAGAGCTCGAGAAGCTGAAGAAAGGGAGCAGGAGAGGCTTCGAGCCCTCGAAGAGCAAGAGAGGATCATTGGCCTTGCTGTCACAATGTCAAGGATCTTCTCTCGCAGGGCTGCTGCTGCCAAGAAGGAAAAGAGCCCAGAAGACTCCCCTAGTTCTTAGAATATTTAGGGCATCTGTTCTTTTACCTTCTTATGTAACAGTTCCTTATGTGTTTAATGAAAACTATCATATTTTCCTTTTGACTTCACTAATTGCTTAATTTTCTGCATGTGAGATAACATGACTTGATTGAATATTCTCTATGTTTCACTTGATTAAAAGTTTAAAACTGCTAATTGCATAATTGAAATATCTTAACATGAATTTTCCAAATATGTTCATGATTTAGCAGTGACAAAGAAGAAGTGTTAACATTGTACTGAATATCTCATAATGCCAAGTCTATTCATGCTTAATTTAATTGGACTCAAGAAAGTACTATTCAATCAAGATAAATTCAGATTGAGGAAACTATTTCTAACCCTCTTCCCTCTACTCAATCTCAAGGTTCTTTGCCATTGAGTATTGCTATGAAGATTGAAACAGAGAACCCACAGTCTTCTACCCAAGCAACCAAACATAAATCAAAATCCAAGTCAAAGAAACCAACCTCAAGTGTTTCCCAACATGCACTTATTGTAAAACCTACCATAACCTCTGAGGGGAGTGTTCAGGTGGAAGTGAGTGGTGAGGGACAGGGTGAACATCTAAGAAGCCCTAAGGATAAGGTTGGAGAGGTGAGTGTGTCCCAGCCTAGCCACATTGCAGTCTCCCAAAAGACTGTTGATGTTGAAAAGGATTTAAATACATCCCTAACAGCATCCTCTCAACAGGGTGTTGTTATTGAAAAGAGTTCCCAACTAGGAACATTGAACAAAAGGGGAAGGGATACCACTAGCCAAAAATTATTAACCAAAACCTTTATCAGAAAGAAGAAAACTAAATTTACTTTGGGTGCACAAGGGTCACACACTGTTCAATCTTCTATGATTGAACCATCTCAAACTCAGTTTGATGTGGCTCCAGCAAATGTGGAGTCACAGCCCAATTCTCAATCTCAAATCACACAAACAACTCAAAATTCACCATCTCTATCTCTGGATGTGGACATGTTTTCCACATCACATGCAAATCCTCCCTCTGTTCTTCCAAGGGAGGAGCCCCTCTCAGAACCTGTTGGTCATCATCTTTTAGATGATTTGTTGGGCCAACAACCATTTCTTTCTGAAACTATGACTGAACCTATGTCGCCTACTTTAAAATCATTCTGCACAGATTCTATCATAATTTCCCTTTCAACTGCTATTCCTTCTACTTCATCGATGGATATTTCTCATCCGTTGACAAGTGTTTGTTCACCGATGGATATGCTTAACAGCGATTATCCGTTGGTAGCTCCAACTACAGAATCAATGGATACACCAAATCCATTGGTCAATGTATTTCCTGCATCAACAGCAGAAGTCACTCTTGTAGTTTAAACACTTCTAGTATTGAGGGAAGGGAGTGTCCTCACAGAGAGCGAGAGGCTGCCTTGTGAGCAGGCAAAAGGAGAGAATGTGAGTGAGGGGCTGGCAATTTCTTCCTGCCAGGCAAAAGGAGAGACTGAGAGTTCCACCTTAGTAGGCGAAGGTGAGGGTGTGAGAGGTGTGAGCCAGGGGGAGCCCCTGATGCAAAAAGAGAGAGAATATGAGAGAAATGCAGGTACAGGAGCTATAAGGGTGGATGAAGCCATTGCTTGTGAGTTAATGGAGGTTGAGGATGCCCCTAGAATAATAGATCAGTTCTTGGAGCTGAAACCTTTACTCACCCTGTCCTTGACCTCAACTCTCAGGCTGAACAGGGCAATGAGGAGGCTGAGCATCAGCTGAACTTGGTACAACACACAGAATCTATGCAAAGAGCCACATATGCTCCCACTAAGTTGCCTCCAAGTGCTACTGAAGTGAGTCAATCAGACTCTGATTTCTCAGTTGAAGGTGAAGATGAAGGGCCTTCACAGCAACCTGGGGACTTGCTAGAATGGCTAATATCCAAAGACTATGTCTCCAAGGATGCTTACATAGAGCTAGTAGTGCAGTATAGGAAGACTGCAACTACTCTACAAGATGTTGAACCTGCTATGAAGCTTGTGCAAGAGAATCTTCTGGCTACTCTCAAACTGAACAAGTGTCTTCTAAATCAAAGGGTGGTAGACAAAGATGAGCTCAAGCTGGAAATTAAGAATGCTCTAGAATCTAAGCACAAAGACTTGGAGCTTCTCTTTCCACCCCGAACAATGCAGCAGCTTAATCAGAAGCTGAAGAAAGATGCAGAAACAGATAAGAAAGTTGACAATCTGTCTGCAAAGGTTGACAAGTTAGAGCTTCAAATGATCACCATTCTTGAAAATCAAAGACTCGTTCTTGAAGCTCACAACAAGCAAAATGCTCTCCTTGCCGATCTGTTGACTCTGCCTACTACTCAAGCATTTGATGCTAACAAAAAGGGGGAGAAGTTGGGAGAAGTGAGGTCAACAAGTGAGGGGGAGAAACTTCATTCTACTCTACCTCCAACAGCTCCAGCAATTCAATCTAGTGAGGAAGAACCAGCTGTTAGTAGTATTTTTGTGTGTTCGTTCTCAGGGAAGGACTAAATTTAATACAAAGTTCAGGTTTCTTATCTCTTTTCGTCTAGAAGTGTGTAAGAAGAATTTTGGGTTTGTGGATTAACTAAATTAACCAAGAACTAATTATAAGCACTAAGAATTGATTTTAAACTGAAATTCAAATATATGGGAAAACAATCTAAGAACTGGGGTTCTTCACTTGGTCTCAATACATGCTCAATATTAATGTGATATCTGTGTTCCTACCTTGCTGAAAACAATTCTTCTAAAGTTATACTGTACCCTCCCAGGTTACAATATAGTGCCTACAGCTACACCCTAATTGTCACTCCCGTGATACAATCAAAGTATATCTATAAACTGTTAAGTGCCAAGAATTATATGTCTCACAATTCTCCTATTAATCTCCCGATCTAATATTCAAATTATGTCTGTTAAATCATGTACTAAGATTGCAACTTCTCTCCCAAGCTTATTACAATCCCTAGAATACAATCAAAAGTTAGCTACTCTTCTAATTGTGTTAAGATCTCATTAACAGATCAGCAAAGCAGAAAATCACGTAATCAAGCATGCATGAATACCAAGGAATACTACCCAATCCTCAGATTAGAGAATTAGTTACACATAATTAAAGAAGAAAACAAAATAATAATATTGAATGAAAACATGATATTAAAAATATGGAGTTTAGATATTACACGTTTTGAAAATTGAATAAAGCTTGGATAGAACACCTTCAATCCTTGCTCCTTCTCTTCTCTCCAATAGGTTATGAATTTCCCTAAAATAATACCATAGATGTGTTTATATAGGCTCTACAAGTCTTTCCCAGCAAGAAAATACCAAAACAGAATTATAATAGAATTTATGCAAAATACGTTTCCTAAACTGATTCTGTTTTTAAGGAAAATTCGTAGCTGACTTTTCTTCAGATATTCTGGAACGTTCCAATTGTTATTGGACCTCTGGACCACTTTAGAATGATAGAAAATCTCGTTATCTTCGCGTGGACTGCTTACGGGCCTCAAACGGAGTTGTAGAACTCAAGATATGGACAAAATAGTAAAAACTGTAATTTTTCAGCAGCGCGCGTGCAACCTGCGCCCAACAGTCTGTTCTTCGCGCAGATTGCTTCTACCTGGCGCAATTTGCTCGTGGGAATCCTATCCAAAGTTGTAGAAAATCTCCCAGGCTTCGCGTGGGCAGTAAGATCGCTGAAAACGGACTTCTAGAACTCCATATATGGCCAAAACAGTATAAGCTGCGCAGCCTTCCCGGAAACTTCGAATTTTAATCAATTAAATCTCCAAAAACGATAGAAGCATCAACTTTAATCAACATTCTCGTAAATCTGCACAACTAAGCAAAACACATCAAAACTACAACAACTTGAGTCCAAAACAATCAATTTAAGCCGAACGGAGGCATTCCAAGTGGATATAAAATCCACTTATCAAACCCCCAAACTTAAACTGATGCTTGTCCTCAAGCATAAACAATTACAACTACCTAATTAGTACCACTTCCGTAGGTGATCACGGTTGCATTTGGCATATGCAACAAGCCCTTTAAACAAGGTCTCGTGAGGGCCTATAGCGAATGTACCCACAAAATCCATTTAACCTAATGCAATGCAATGCATGAATGCAACTAATATGAAATATGCAAAATCCCCTTCAAACTCACTAAAACCAACTAGCAAGCAAATATCTCAAAGAATGCAACAAATCCAAGCAGAGCTCGACTAAGTCCCCGTATACTAACTATACATGACAGAAACGTGCGTGTGTGCGATGCTCATCAGAAATACTCCCAAAACTAGGTCAAAAATCATACATGCTTTCCGTCAAGACAATCACATGTTTATAATCAGAATAGACTGTAGACACTTCATAACCTAGGAACACCTCCACCCTTATCCAAGGTAGACAGAAACTCATGCTTTATTACTAAACTACGACACTATATACAATACGCATGCTTATTTAACCGTGCAATGAATGAGACCCCAAAAGGCTTATACAATAATACCCATGTAGCGAGTGTTAGGTCAGCAATCCCAAACCACAAGGGCTTTAGGTTACTAGGACTAAGTCCCCTCAGACTTAATTACTCGAGTATTAAAGAGCTCACTCTGGTTAATTTTGCATATAAACAAATAACTTATTGACTCTTTTTTTTTCTTTTTTTTTTTTTTTTTTTTTTTTTTTTTTTTTTGCAATCTGGAATGAGCCTTTCTCATTTCCAACCCTAGACTACTCATATAAATATGAGCTGGCTACTAGCCATTTGACACCTAGCCATTATTGACAATTATGAACAACTAGCATGAAATTCCTGTTTTCCCCCAAACTTAGATTTTAATGTTCCTACGCTATAAAGGGAATAACGAAAATTCTAAATATAAACAAGTGATTAAATCTCAAAACATCCCACAGGCATTACCCTAACCTAGCCCAAAAGCACCCAATGAGTTTGTGTAAAAATTTTGTTCCCGTAACATGCAAGTCAATTTCCTAGAAACTATAAATCAGCCCTCTACTCATCATCACCACACTCAATTAAACATCTACCTATCAATCAGAATCAGCTCGTCCTAAGGGATCATGAAATATGCATGCCATGAAAATGCAACTAAATGAAAACTCAAATGGTATACAAAAATAAAAACAGAATGTCCTATATGAGACAAACGTAAATAGCACAAACATATATGCATGATTTACTACTAATAATATGCAAAGCATGAAATCCTACATGAACACATAATACAACAACAACTACTAATCCCTCAAACCACCCCCAAACTTAAAATATTCAATGCCCTCATTGAATGGAAGGTAATACAAGGGATAATAGAAAACATACCTAAATAAAATTGCCAAAAAGCGTGGGTTGCCTCCCACGAAGCGCTTCTTTAACGTCAGTAGCTTGACGTTACTTCTACCTGGAAACTTCAATGAGGAGAAAAAACAAATAGATGCACATATCTACGAATTTCTAATATAAGTTTATTGTTCAAATAAACCTTAGATTCATTGAAAGGTACGAAAACTTTCAAGAACCTATCATGCTCAAGAGACTTGGAAACATCAAAATAGCTAGAAAAGTCATCAGAATAATCATTATAAGTACGACTCATATACTCCTCCCAAATCGGATCCTTATACTCCAAAGCAAGATTTTCAATTTCATCAATCTTAACTTCCTTCTCTTCTATAATTGGACACTCATAAATTTTAATCTCGTCTACCAATGTATTAAGCTCAAATTTTTCTAGATTTGGTAGAATTTCAATTGCATCCAAATTATCATTAATGCGCATGGGACAATTATCAACTACACAAGTAGACTCATCAGACACAACATTATCATCAATTGCTAAACAAGAATCATGGCATAGAGGAAAATTGACACAAGGAGGAGTTCGATAACAACCTTCATACCACACTGCTCGAACTTCCCAAATAAAATTATTTAGTTTAGCATTCTCCTCGTACCAAGCTATTGAATCACATGGAATATCATTGTCACTAGCAATCTCTAAAGTTGGTTCATCAAAAACTCCCAAAGAAAGTAAGGGAGGATTAGACTGAGTTCCTTGAATCATTTTATTGAGCGCAATCTCCCAATCAGCAGGTAAAGAAGGATTAGACTGAGTTAAACTCGTATCAACATCATTACACATATATGGATAAACATCATCATGATATTGATTTTCAAACGAATACGAATAATCATTGCTAGGGGCATATGGAGCATAAAATGAGTTCTCAGAATAGAACGAATTCACCTGATATGCATTACAATCCTCATAAGAATTGAATTGTGGGTAAGGATTGAAGTCTTGATATTGTTCCTGACTGTTGTAGAAATTCTGAGCGTTGTTCCAACCAAAATTGTACTCCATCTAGTCTCTCTCCTCAAAACCTGTTTAAGTTGTCTACCTCAAAGAACCTGTAGACACACCAAAGAAAGAAACACAAAAAGAAAGAAAAGAAAAATATATACAAAGAAACAATTAACCTAAACTCAACATTACTGCCTTCCCCGGCAGCAGCGCCAATTTGTTAGTAGTATTTTTGTGTGTTCGTTCTCAGGGAAGGACTAAATTTAATACAAAGTTCAAGTTTCTTATCTCTTTTCGTCTAGAAGTGTGTAAGAAGAATTTTGGGTTTGTGGATTAACTAAATTAACCAAGAACTAATTATAAGCACTAAGAATTGATTTTAAACTGAGATTCAAATATATGGGAAAACAATCTAAGAACTGGGGTTCTTCACTTGGTCTCAATACATGCTCAATATTAATGTGATATCTGTGTTCCTACCTTGCTGAAAACAATTCTTCTAAAGTTATACTGTACCCTCCCAGGTTACAATATAGTGCCTACAGCTACACCCTAATTGTCACTCCCGTGATACAATCAAAGTATATCTATAAACTGTTAAGTGCCAAGAATTATATGTCTCACAATTCTCCTATTAATCTCCCGATCTAATATTCAAATTATGTCTGTTAAATCATGTACTAAGATTGCAACTTCTCTCCCAAGCTTATTACAATCCCTAGAATACAATCAAAAGTTAGCTACTCTTCTAATTGTGTTAAGATCTCATTAACAGATCAGCAAAGCAGAAAATCACGTAATCAAGCATGCATGAATACCAAGGAATACTACCCAATCCTCAGATTAGAGAATTAGTTACACATAATTAAAGAAGAAAACAAAATAATAATATTGAATGAAAACATGATATTAAAGATATGGAGTTTAGATATTACACGTTTTGAAAATTGAATAAAGCTTGGATAGAACACCTTCAATCCTTGCTCCTTCTCTTCTCTCCAATAGGTTATGAATTTCCCTAAAATAATACCATAGATGTGTTTATATAGGCTCTACAAGTCTTTCCCAGCAAGAAAATACCAAAACAGAATTATAATAGAATTTATGCAAAATACGTTTCCTAAACTGATTCTGTTTTTAAGGAAAATTCGTAGCTGACTTTTCTTCAGATATTCTGGAACGTTCCAATCGTAATTGGACCTCTGGACCACTTTAGAATGATAGAGAATCTCGTTATCTTCGCGTGGACTGCTTACGGGCCTCAAACGGAGTTGTAGAACTCAAGATATGGACAAAATAGTAAAAACTGTAATTTTTCAGCACCGCGCGCGTGCAACCTGCGCCCAACAGTCTGTTCTTCGCGCAGATTGCTTCTACCTGGCGCAATTTGCTCGTGGGAATCCTATCCAAAGTTGTAGAAAATCTCCCAGGCTTCGCGTGGGCAGTAAGATCGCTGAAAACGGACTTCTAGAACTCCATATATGGCCAAAACAGTATAAGCTGCGCAGCCTTCCCGGAAACTCTGAATTTTAATCAATTAAATCTCCAAAAATGATAGAAGCATCAACTTTAATCAAAATTCTCGTAAATCTGCACAACTAAGCAAAACACATCAAAACTACAACAACTTGAGTCCAAAACAATCAATTTAAGCCGAACGAAGGCATTCCAAGTGGATATAAAATCCACTTATCACCAGCCATTCAACTTGAAGATTCTATAGCCATGAGGCTGGCTGCTAATCCTCAGTTTTCTCAAGTACAAATTCCTCCCATAACCACATCCATCAGACAGGTATTAATCCTAGATTTTGTGCTTCCCAGATCTCTAGCCAGAGGGGAGCCATCTTATGTGTCTGAATTTAAGCATGTGCTCAAGCCTAAGAAGTCACCTGTGAAGAAGAATGGTAAAAATACCATGAGAGTAGAATTTCCATTACCAAAACCGGATGAACTCAAGCTAATGAGCAAATTTCTTGCTGAAATGAAGGAGAAGGCTAAAGTTGATGTGGGACTCAAGGAGAATCTTGCATTCATCTACAGAGAGGAAGTGGAAATTTATGTCCCTGTAGGTTACCCTGACTTTGCAGTTGCTAAAGCTGAAGAAACTGAAAGGTTACTACAAGCTGGTCAAATTGAAAGAAAACCTGTAGAATCTACTGAGAAGGAAGCTAGACTAGCTGATGAGCTTGTGAGAGAATTAGAAGTAGAAATGAGGCAAGAGGCTGAAGAAGAAGAAGAGGCCAAATTCAAGAAGAAGAAGATGAACACAAAGTCTGCATGCAAGAAAAGAAAAAGCATGGTTAAAATGCCTACTAAGAGATCTTTGAGCCCAGATTCAGAAGTTCAAGATGAATCAGTACTACCTCAACCTACAGAACCTCTAACTCAGAACACTGAGGCACTCAACCTGTTAGGACTTGTAAAGGAAGAACCTGTGGAATTTGACTTTGACATCAACAGCTTGGTATTTCCAAAAATCAGGCTCTCACCTGAAAAGAGGAGAACCAGAAGAAGGAAACAACCACCAGCTAGACCAATTCAATTCACTAAGGTTCCTCAAGTTGCAAAGGTTGCCACCAAGAAAGAAACTGAGCTATATCTTGCAGATGTTGAAGAATACTCAAGCATCAATTTCTTCCTTGATGATGTGGACAATGTGAGTGCTGCAGAAAGGACAGCCAGGCTCCCAAGAAGGCTAATTTTCTCCTATAAAGGAGGGAATAGTGTAACCTAGCCCCTAGATCAAGTGTTAAAAGAAGGATACAGCAAACTCTGGAGGATTTGGTCTTTGATGAAGAAAACTGGAGGTTTCACTCCTGAGGCAAAAGAAATAATCTTCAAAAGGGCCAATGAATTGAGAAATAGCCGAACTTCAAAGGAGGGTTTGCCCAAGACACTGAATATTCCATATGAACCTGGCAAGAAGGTTCATATTTATCCTTACTGGATAGTGGAATTCAGATATGATCAAAACTGTAGAAGATTCTTCAGGATAGATGATCAGCTGAAAAAGGCTAGCAATGAGTACTTGCAATACTTAATGTCTATGCTGGATCCAAACCACTCAGAAGAAAAGATCATCTACAGATCTCTGGAAAATCAGCTTGAGGCAAACAGACAGAAAATCCATGGTTCGAGGACTACAAGGGGAAGAAGGCAATGATATGCTCAGTCTAGAGGAGCATCCCTTATAGAAGTATGATTCTATCACTTGACTTAGTTCAATTCTTCAAAATTTTGTAGCTTGTGTAATGTATATGTTTTTGTTGATATCTTGATCCTTTCAAAAGTGTTTTGTTATCATCAAGGCCTTTAATTTATGGCTGCAATTCTATCAGTCATAAATTGGGGGAGATTGTTAGGAATTATGTTGTCCTTGATGATATACACAACCATAAAACACTTTGAAAAACATATGAGCACAAGTTTAAGTTTTGTAACTTATCAACGGATATCCAAGCCATGTACATCCGTTGATGAGGTAGCTTATCAATCGATAAGTCTGTAGCATACCTTGTATTTAAGTTTGAGTTTGTTGCTGAATATCATAGTTGCTAGGTATCCTAAGTCATGTTGACTATCAAAGGATATACAGAATAGGGTAGCTAATGTATATAAGTTGTGCTATGTAATTCTGTATAAGCGAAGTGATGATCAACGGATAAAGGTCCTATGTCAACGGATATGGTATTCACAACAAGCAGGAATCAACCTATCGATCCATGTCTACAACAACGGATTAAAGCTTCAATCAATAATGTCTTGGGATTAGAGGTTGATGGCGACTTGACATGCCTGACAGATCACATGGGTTGATGAACTTAAATGAGGTATGGGAACCAGTATTGGAAACGAAGAAGAAAAAGAAACATTCCTTATTCTCACAAGCAATTTAGCTGGTAAATCTAGTGCATATATGTCCAAGACAACTAGACAAAATTGCATCACATGGAGACAAGGAGTGGCAGCAACCCTGCAGGATACTTTGACTCGTAAGATTCGATTATTTTGTAGGGTTTGTAATCTTGAAGTAATATATATACTTCAAGAGTACCATAGCTAAAATACAGAAGAGAAACACTGAGCAAAAAGCTTTAAGCATTAGGTTCTCTTGTAATAGTTTTAGCTTTGTATTCGCAGCTGTGTACTCAGTTTACACAGAGAAATTTTCTTCAATACAACCCTCAGGTGGAGACGTGAAAAACCCCCCACCTGAAATTTTTAAGTGTGTTGTGTATCTGTTCATTATCTGTTCTTTACATTATAGTCTTCAATTTATCCATCTGCTTCCATTGATATTACAAGTGTTGTTCAAAATTCGAAAGAATTTTACAAGATTGTATTCAACCCCCCTTCTACAATCTTGAAGAGTGCTACTGGGAAATAACAAGTTACTCATTAGTGGTCAAGTACTATTGCAACAATAATGTGTTGTTTAGTCTATTTTCTAGCAATATTTTTAAAATATTATCACAATAATGATATGCTATTTATTTTATTTCCATTAGTAATAGTAAACCAGTAAGAGGAGATAGGTGGATCATTACATATTTGGTAGAAGATGTATTATGGCGCGCAACAATAGCACAAACCGGTTTAATATTAGGAAAAATCAACTAAAATGTATGTTGTATCCATACAAACTAATATGTGCTACAGTGAAAAAAAATATTTTTTATACAGTCTTAAAATATCACTAATCGATCATTATGTTATATGTAGTCATATATAATTTTACATCTTTATTTAGTATATATAATCTTGTTTATGATACTATATTATAATTCAACTATGCATTTTATTCGTTTATTTAATCGATAACTCATATAGAGTCCAAATCTAACATATCAGCTAATTCTGATATATATATATATATGTATATATATATAGGCAAGTGCTCAAATACAAACCACTTTTAAAATACAAACCTACAAACCAACACTAAATTAATTATATTTCATCTATTCTAAGGTTCCCGCCAAGAGTACCTTCACAAAAAATGCTTAAAATAATTTGCTCTATCTAACAAAAAAAAAAAAAAAATCTTGTCGTGGAAATCCGAAGCATTTAAGATAGTAAACGGATGAGTTAGGTAGTCATCCGCCGAAGGCTCTCGACACACCCGTCAATCGTCTATTGCCTTTACCATTGATTGCCATTCCTTACAACTTTAGAATGATAAAGGCGCGAAGCGCCGTACAAGAAGGTGCGAAGCACCGTTAACCAGTGAAATCCACTGCCACGTCATCACGTGAACAGTGAATTTTTTTTTTTGGATAGAGCCAAGTATTTTATACATTTTTTGTATTGGGGTACCCCTAGTTTGGTCATTAGATTAGCTTGGAATATTAGATTATGCTTGGTTTGTAGGTTTGTATTTTAAGGAGGTTTGTATTGGAGTAGCCCCCTATATATATATATAGGGGGCTGCTCAAATTAGACCCTTCTTATAATGAGACCCTCTCTTATAATGAGTCTCTCTCATATTTCTTTAATTTTAAAGGGCCCCGCCAGGGGCACCCAATACGAAAAATGCTTATAATTATATCCTCTATCCATTCATCGGAAAAAAAAATATTTTTTTTAAAAAAAAATAAAAAACTGGGTGCCACGTCATCATTTTTTTTTTTTTGGAAAAAAAAATATTTTTTTTTGATGAATGAATAAAGAGTAGAATTATAAGACTTTTTCGTTTTGGGTGCCCCTGGCGGGGCCCTTTAAAATAGATGTAATATGAGGGGGACTCATTATAAGAGAGGGTCTCATTATAAGAGTGGTCTCATTTGAGCACCTCCCTATATATATATAACATAGTATCAATCATATTAAAGGTCTTTTTGGTATTGATGTTTTAGATCGCAACAACAATTTTTTTGTAGAAAACTTGGTTCAAACAACTTAGTAAATCTAAAAGCAATTTGTCAACAACATTTTTTATATAAAAAAATTGCTTTGGCAAAAACATTTATTTTTCACAATTGCAACTTTTGTAGACAACAATTTTAGGTAAATATATCAAACCCCAATAATCACATATTAAATAAATTTTATAAAAGTTATTTTAAAATAAGATATAAACAAATACTAAAGGAGATAATGTATTCAGTAGTTGTGATTTTAACTCCATTTGTATTTAGATGTCATAAATTCAGTTCCTTTGATAAGACCAAGAAATCATGTCGTGTTTCCGTATATTCTATATCATATGTCTTAATTCGATAGTTGAAAAACTCACGTTATCTTGTGTACCACGTGAATGCATATCTTGTTTTCATGGCATATTAATAATATAGATGAAAATTGTATTATAATTTCATAAAACTATAATTCTAATTTAAGAACAAATTTTTTTACGATAATAATTTTCTTTTGTAGTTGTTAAAACACTTTTATCTTAGAATTTTAAAAGTGAAATTATTATGATAGCATGATAGTCGTGTAATGCATGACCTGCATTTTAACTGTGATAATTTACATGCACATATTCGTATGAAATTATCACTATATGATTATGAGCTAATTAGGTATAAAAATCTTTAATTGCCATATCTCTCGTACAGTAATCTTATACATTTACTTCTTTCGAATATTTTTCTGTTAATACTATAATTTTTAAATTTTAATTAAACTCATCTAATATTTGTCAATATGTTAGATTAACATATTATTATCAATAATTTAGTTCTATTACCATTTGTTTTTAAGTTGGCATAAAAATGATGTACCTATTCTTTTGTTAGTATTTAATTGAGGTATAAACGTTTGCAATAAGCGCTTTTTATATCTAGATGTCCAAATTTGGTAGTAAATGAATTTATGTTATCTTGTGTATCTAGGAGTGGCATCAGTTCAATTTAGGATCGAAGAGTAATATACCTATGGCAATCCCCGAATTCGAACATTATCATTGAACCTGTCTAGGCTCCTAAATGAAGAGTATTTTGCTCTCCGATTTCTACCCCGGACGGGAATGAGGATTATGAGCTAATTAGGTATAAAAATATTTGATTGTCATATCTCTTCTCCAATAATCTTATACATATATTTTGAATGTCATTGTTTTAACATTATATATATATTTTAATTTTAATATAATTAATAATTAAAATAGTTAATTGTCATACCTCTCGCACATCAAACATACATACTTCTTTCGAATGTTTTTCTGCTAACATAATAATTTTTAAATTTTAATTAAACTCATCTAATATTTGTAACAAGTTAGATTAACATATTATTATCAACTATTTAGCTATATTATCATTTGTTTATAAGTTGGCAAAAAAATTGATGTACATATTCTTTTGATGGTATTTAATTGAGACATAAGTGTTTGCAATAAGCATTTTTCATATCTCAATGTTCAAATTTGACAGTAAATAAATTTATGTTCTTTTGTGTACCTGGGAGTGACATCAGGTCAATTTAGGATCGAAGAGTGCTATACCCATGGTGATCCCCCAATTCAAACATTATCATTGAACATGTCTCGGTTCCTAAACGAAGATTATTTTGCTCTCCGATTATTGTCCCGAACGGGAATGAGGATCCCCAGAGAAATCGTGATTTTTTTAAAAAAAATCGAAATTTAATTTTTAATTAAAATTTCGAACATAATCGTTGAACCCTTATCAATCTCTGAATGAGGATTATTTTACTACATCGAAAGGGGAACGAGGATCCCCACAAGAAATTGAGGATTCTTATTTTTTTAGTTGAAATTTATAAATCCTTAATATATTTTATAATAAAAATAATTTGATAAATCATGATAAATATTATTATTATTATTATATCATAAATAGCAATTCAAATTTTTTATTTACAACAAAAGATGAAATATACAATTAAAGTTATTAAAATTAAGATTTTATTTTGTTATTTTTTGTGAAATTTTAAATTTATTAAAATTTTAAAATTTTGAATTATATTTATCTTTAATAATCTAGTAAATAAAATATTCCCTTAATCCCCGATAATCGGCTGGGAACATGAATTGGGGATCAGGTCGGGATACCTTAATCCCCGATCCCATTCTCATCCCCCGAATTTCTATTTTATAATATTCCATATTTCTCGTATTGACAGAAAAATGCTCATCTATACGTGTACCAAGTGAATTTATTTTGTGTTTGTCATGATCATAACAAACATGAATAAAAATTATTATGATTTATGATTTCACAAAAAAACATTATTATACATGTACCAGAAATCAAAATTTGAATTTATGTAATTTCGTGTACAATGTGAATTTGTGTCGTATTTTCCAATCACATACATAATACAGAAAGAATACTTTATATTTTTAAATTTCATGAAAATATAATAATAATTTTAATTTTAATAATTTTAATTTTAATAATTTTAATTTTAATTAAATGAGATGGAAATATATTTTTTTATAGTTTTATCATGCATAAATTTAAAAAAAAATCAAGGAAAACCTAGGAAGCAGGTTCTTTGAAAATGTAGTTAATGATTTTTAAGTAGGTATCAGAAATTGTTATGGTGTAGTGGTTGTGTGCATAAATTTAAGTTGTTTGTATCATGGGGGGGATTATAAAATCTATTCCTAATACAATTTTTTTTTAACATTGATATAAAGAAGGGTATATTGATAAATTACTAAATTGGCTTGAAAGTGCATTTTGACCTATAACAAATGAAAAGAGAGATTATTTCATTTGTTTTCTTTAAAATTATTTCTAAAATAAGTGTTACATAAAATGAAGAATTAAGAGCTATTTAAGAATCTAGTGGATGAGTTTCAAAAGGTTAATGAAGTGGGCTTCTAGCATGATGGTCATGGTGTGACCATAGAATTGATTCCTACTAAGAGGTCATGGGTTCAATCCATGCCAACAACAGTATTTTTAATATATTTATAAAATCTGAGGATATTTTAGTAAATTACTAAGTCTGAGGGTATTTTAGTAAATTACTAAATGGCATGGAAAGTCATGTTAGCATATAATATATATAATATAAAGGATTTTCTTTCAATATTTTACTTATGAATATTTTTTTAATATGTAATAACTAATGGGACAAATAAATCGATGTATAATATATTTGAGTTATTCAAAATTTTAAATAAATTCTTAAATGTTATTAGACTATTAGACATTAATTGTGTATATATTATCAATAAAAAAATAAAAATTAATACAGAATCAATGAAATATTGTTATTGAATATTTTCATAATAAATTAGTCAACTCAGAGCAGATTTTTTTTATAAATTACCATTTTTTATACGTGATTAATTCATCAATAAAGCATCAATAAAGGGGCATACGCAGTGTTCTAAAAATCGGCCTAGGCGGCCGATTAATCGGCGCCTAGGCGCTAGGCGGCCATTAAACGCCTAAAATCTGTAAAAATCGGTTATTATGCATTTTTTTGATTAGGCGGCACCTAGGCGGTCCAAGGCGGCGCCTAGGCGGTTCAAGGCGGCGCCTAGGCGGTCCTAGCTAGGCGGGATTAGGCGGGATTAGGCGGTTTAAAATATATTTTTAAATATTAAAATTAAATTATATAAAAAATAATATTTTAATACATCCAATTAATGTTCCGATTAATCATTTCGATTAATCGCCGCCTAGCCGATTAATCGCTAGAAGGTAGGCTCACCGCCTAGACCCGCCTAGCGATTTTTACAACATTGGGCATACGACATCTACTAAAGTAATAAAAATTCCAAAATTTCCTTTAAATCTCCATTTTTATAGGTAATTAATTCCTCAATAAGATAGCATACAACATCTATAAAAATAATCAAAATTGAACAAACACATAGTAAAATAGATCAAATCGGGATTTTCTTCATCCAATCGTTGATAAAATATTCAATTGTGGTACATAACTTGCTTATATTACTGAAATGTACAACCTTCAGCCTTCTTGGCAAGATAATTTAACATATAATCATAAGGAATATGTATATCTGATTTGTCAAAATGTATTCGAGTAACCTATCATAATTGCGATTCTGTACTACCCAAATAAATGAACTAATATAACAAAATCCTATATTTGCGTAAACAAAATCCACCAACGGGGTACTAGACTCTCAATATAGAGAGATATTTGTCGAAAAATAGGGTAAATTAAGATAAAGAAAAGGGGACTTATCATTCATAATAAGATAGTACAAAATCGAACATATCGGCAATTATAACCCACCAACGAGATACATATTAACAAAGCCTAAACTATGGATAAAAAAATTAATAACTTGGTATAAAAATTCAACACAAAGAGAGATACTTATTAAGAAGAAACAAAATTAAGAAATAATAAAAAAAGGAGGGTTCGAGACTTTACACCATGTTTTATTTTGTAGCATCTCAATGTTGTTCACAGTTACATAACTTGGATACATAATAATATTCATGTAATTGTCATTATTTTTCTATTCTCGTATTTTATTTCTCTTCATGTACGCGAAAAAAATTCATGTAGTTTAGTGTCATTTTGTGTTCGCATTTCAGGTACATGTTTTAATTTCATGTCGTTTCGTGCAAGATCATAAAGTATGACATGAATGTACATAATACAATATTTGTTGGGTCTACGTAAGTGTT